>CM056555.1:17673895-18873895 GCA_029721515.1 Synanceia verrucosa
CGGTGAGAGGGTCTTCAATCACAAAAACCAGTGGAACTGGAAAGCACCTGCTTTGCAGCCACTACCAGCATCCCACGGATGTGAACCTGAGCATATAGCTCTACTCACTTTCACAGCCACACCAGAGGTTCTGAGAGGAGAACCAAATACACCTATCAGGGGACATGAGACTTCTAACCAAGACTACACTCACCGAGAGTCCTTAACTTTGCAATTACAAACATAGACCAGCCTGAGCACTTTTACAAAACACAATATCCAACTACCATGTGTAATTCTCCACTACAAAGACGGAGCACAAACCACCGCCTTGAACTACAACCAGCAGAACAATAAATGAAATGATGATATTTTACCGGACCGGAGGAGCCCCCATTTTGTCATGAACCGGCTCAAAGCCCAGACAAAGAAGGAGGGGAACACACATGGAGGATTCCAACACCAACATTAATTTATTAAAGTAACTTACATAACTTAAATCAAAAGGTATGTTATGTCTGTAAGATCAGTGGTGTATGGGGGTGCATGGAGGCATGAAAGTGTTGTGTGCAAAGCAAAAAAAAAAAACAACCAAATAGATACTCAAACAAAAGGCATGCTGCTGGTGGGGAGAAAGAGTGAGAGACTGAGCCAGCCAATTTTTAAAAGATTGGCCCAGCCCACAGCCCAGGTGACTTGCTTCTCCCTGATGGGTTCCTGAAAAATAAGGGAGGAGAAAACAGACCAACAGGCAGAGCAGGGCAGGAACCATCACCAGGTCAGACCGGCATCTTCTCCCACCATTGGAGCACCACCAGGTGGTGACTTGTTGACAGCTCCGCCCCTCTCTTCACCGAGTGTCCAAGACATACGGCTACAAGTCTGGTCACACGACCACAAAGTCAATCACACTGCAAACAAAAACAGAAGCATCTGTATTAGAATAGTTATTCTTTCATCTTAATTAATGGCATTTTGAACTCTTTGAGTGCCATTGATGTAATACAACGTCATTCAAAATAAATCCGACACTTGAGTGTCATTGACGTAATACTACGTCAAAAAGATTTTTTGCAGCAGGTTGCTGATCACGGTCTCCCGCAGCCTGTGAGTAATGTTAGGGATTCTGTGATTTGTAGCCTGGACATAAAGACTTAATATGCACCACAGAGATCAAAACAGGAAGTGGAAACGATCGCATTTAGAGAGCAAAACAAATAGATTCTGTACAAAAAGTGGTGATTTTGGTGGAGGAGAGTGGCCTCTACTCTCCTCCACACAAAACAAGAATGTAACAAGGTAAAAACAAACAGTTTTTTTTCATGATGAAATAGCACGACTCTTCTGTCATTTGAGCTTCTTTGTGTTTTCATAGGCATGGTACAAAATATTCTGTGGGTCTTGAAATATGACTGAAAAATGGGCAAAAATGCTGGCACAAGGTACTTTCGATTTTGAAAAAAAAGCTGGCTTTCAAAGAGTTAAGGGAGTACTGTGTCAAACCTCGCAATGCAGTCGGCTCATGGAAGATTCCGTTAGTTACCTCTGCTAGCCAGTATGGGATGCAGGCACAACAACATGTATTGAGTTTTCATAAAAAAGGAAAAATAAAACAGCACAAAAACCAGAAGTACTCAAAATTGCTCAAATTTAAAAAAAGGGACACAGAACGAAATTTTCAAACATCTCTTTAGTAGGCATCTTTGCACTGCAGAATTCAATGTAATGTCTTATAGGACAATGCATACAAAAGCTAGAAAAGATACAATAGAATAGAATCGTTTTTTTTTATTTATGCCCCATTGGAAGCAATTATATATATATATATATATATATATATATATATATATATATATATATATATATATATACACTATATTGCCAAAAGTATTTGCTCACCCATCCAAATAATCAGAATCAGGTGTTCCAATCACTTCCATGGCCACAGGTGTATAAAATCAAGCACCTAGGCATGCAGACTGCTTTTACAAACATTTGTGAAAGAGTGGGTCACTCTCAGGAGCTCAGTGAATTCCAGCGTGAAACTGTAGTAGGATGTCACCTGTGCAACAAATTCAGTCATGAAATTTCCTTGCTCCTAAATATTCCACAGTCAACTGTCAGCTGTACTATAAGACCGTGGAAGTGTTTGGAAAGACAGCAACTCAGCCATGAAGTGGTAGGCCATGTAAACTGACGGAGCAGGGTCAGCGGATGCTGAGGCGCATAGTGCGAAGAGGTCGCCAACTTTCTGCAGAGTCAATCACTACAGACCTTCAAACTTCATGTGGCCTTCAGATTAGCTCAAGAACAGTGCACAGCTTCATGGAATGGGTTTCCATGGCCGAGCAGCTGCATCCAAGCCACACATCACCAAGTGCAATGCAAAGCATTGGATGCAGTGGTGGAAAACACGCCGCCACTGGACTCTAGAGCAATGGAGACGCATACTCTGGAGTGATGAATCACGCTTCTCCATCTGGCAATCTGATGGACGAGTCTAGGTTTGGCAGTTGCCAGGAGAACGATACTTGTCAGACTGCATTGTGCCAAGTGTAAAGTTTGGTGGAGGGGAGCTTATTGTGTGGGGTTGTTTTTCAGGAGCTGGGCTTGGCCCCTTAGTTCCAGTGAAAGGAACTCTGAATGCTTCAGCATACCAAGTCATTTTGGACAACTCCATGCTCCCAACTTTGTGGGAACAGTTTGGAGCTGGCCCCTTCCTCTTCCAATACGACTGTGCACCAGTGCACAAAGCAAGGTACACAGAGTCTGGTGTGGATGAACTTGACTGGCCCGCACAGAGTCCTGACCTCAACCCGATAGAACACCTTTGGGATGAATTAGAGTGGAGACTAAGAGCCAGGCCTTCTTGTCCATTCTTGTGTGATGGCTACAAAGGCTTTGTAAACCACAAAGGATACATATGTAAACCGCATATGTCCTCTAAGCAGTAGTGGGTGACATGTATTGGTAAGTGTGGGCCAAATACCTTTATTTAGTTATCTGTGCACCGTGAACACTTACTAACTGATGTGTTCCCTTGTAGCTTCTGAAGCATCAGCTGCAAGATGCCTGGTTGTTCTCACGATGCTAATGTGCTGAGGCGGACAGTGTTGTTTAGCGAGGCACACCTGAAACCAAAAGTATGTCAGACTGTACTCTCAGGATATATTAATGGATGCATTAAACAGTATTCAGTATAATCCCCATCACCATCATGTAGGAATATGCAATGTTCAAAACAGTGCAGCCTCTGTGCCCAAACTACTTGATCAATGAAGGAGTTAAGCAACTGAAAGGTATTCATGCAGGAACTGGTGAAGCTAACACCAAGCTATTGAGATGAGTATTATATTACAAAACTGCCTGGCCAAAAAAAAAAGTTGCCACCTGGATTTCACTAAGCAAATAGCAACGAGCCTCCTATTAGATAATTACTGTAGGTACAGCAACAGTAGGTGCTCAAAGAATGACGTCAGCTGACTACCTGAATATACTGAATGACCAGGTTATTTCATCAATGGATTTTTTCTTCCCTGATGGCATGGGCATATTCCAAAATGACAATGCCAAAATTCATCGGGCTCAAATTGTGAAAGAGTGGTTCAGGGAGCATGATACATCATTTTCACACATGAATTCGCCACCACAGAGTCCAAACCTTTACCCCATTGAGAATCTTTGGGATGTGCTGGAGAAGGCTTTGCGCAGCGGTCAGACTCACCATCAGCAATGTAAGATCTTGGTGAAAATAAATCTTATGACATTGCAGAGGCTTATCGAAACAATGCCACAGCGAATGCATGCTGTATCAAAGCTAAAGGCCATCCAATGAAATATCACAGTGTGTGACCTTTTTTTTGGTGGTGACTTTTTTGGGGCCTGGCAGTGCAGCTTAGCTACAAGAAGTGAAACTACTGACCCACACTGGTAACCATTTTGTTTTTACACCCAGGAACCAAGATAAATCAATGGCATCTCAATCAGCCACTTACTGTTGGGAGATCCAGCATATCCTCTCATGGACTGGCTCATGAAAGGCTAAACACATTCCAAAGTCAGTTATCAAGTTCCTCAAAGTTCTGTGTTTAGGCCAATTCTATTCACTTTATATATGCTTCCTTTAGGCAACGTTATTAGAAAATACTCCATAAACTTTCACTGTTATGCAGATGATACTCAGCTACAGTATATTTGTCGTTCAAGCCAAATGAATCCAGCCAGTTAGCTAAACTCCAAGCATGCCTTAAGGACATAAAAACCTGGATTTCCTGTTATTAAATTCAGATGAAACTGAAGTTATTCTAATTGGCCCAGAAAATCTCAGAAATAAATTATCTAATGACTTATTCCAGATGGCATTGTGCCTGCCTCATCTAGAGGTAATTTTTAACCAAGATATGTCCTTCAACTTCCACATGAAACACACAGCTAGAACTGCTTTTTTCCATCTGCGTAACATTGCAAAAATCAGGCATATTCTTTCTCAAAAAGATGCAGAAAATTAGTACATGCATTTGTTACTTCGAGTGTTCTGACCAGAACCAGGAAAAGAGAACATATTTCTCCTGTGTTAGCCTCTCTGCACTGGCTTCCTGTAAAATCTAGAAGAGAATTTAAAATCCTCCTCCTCACCTATAAGGCAGTGAATGGTCAGGCAACATCATCTACCTCTGACACACTGAGCTTGTCTTCTTCCTCATTTGGATGCCTCCATTAAGTCATTTTACTAACACCTTCTTCCCTGGAGTCCCTGTGCTTTCAGCTCCCAGGTGTCCATGAGCTGAAGCTACTTGGTGGGAAGGACGTGGTGTCATCGAGGCTTCATCTGTTCGATGAGACGGAGAAGAGGCGATGCTGCTCAGGTTGTATCTGTTAGAGTAGTGGAGAAGAGGATGTGTTTCCTCTCACTCCATTTAACACATGTTACAGATTAGTTTTGTGCCTTGTAGTCCCTGTGCTTTCTCATCTCACAGGTATCCATGGATCCAGTTTACCTGGTGGAATTGAGGTTGGAAAGACCAGGCTTCATCTTTATCTTCTGGTACTGAGTGTCATGATGATTATGAGGACATCTTGGTGAGGCTTCTCCTGTTTAGTGTGGTGGAGAGGAGAACGTGCTGCCAAGGCTTCATCTGGCAGCACGTTCAGCACATGGCATCTATTGCTATTCCTCTGTTGCTCTTCCTGAGGTTTCCTCCATTTCTTTTTCCCAGTAAAAAGTTTTTTTTTTTTTTGGGGGGGGGTTTTCCTTAGTCGATGTGAGGGCCATTTGTAAAGGACAAAGCGTGTCATATCCTGTACAGACTGTAAAGCCCTTTGAGGTAAATTGGTAATTTCTGATTCTGGGCTATACAAATAAAATTTACTTAACTTAACTTAGACCCGTTCCCCAAACATTACCCCTGAGCAGGAGTCCTTCAACGTCTATTTAAGCTCTGCAAGGACAATGGTCAAGATTGCATTTGGGAGACTGAAGTCACGTTGGAAAGTTTTGATGAAGCATCGTGACTTCCACTTTTCATTCATGCCTAAAGTGATCGCTACTGGTTGTGCGTTGCACAATTTCTGTGAGAATGAGAAGGAGGCTGCAAATCTCAACTGGTCAGTTGAAACTGCTACACTTGAATTGGAACTGCCACAGCCAGATGTCCATGCTTTTTTGTGTGGTTTGCATGTTCTCCACGTGTCTGCGAGGGTTCTCTCTGGGTACTCCGGCTTCCTCCCACCATCCAAAAATATGCATGGGGATTAGGTTAATTGGCTAATTTAAATTGCTTGTAAGTGTGAATGTAAGTGTGAGTGGTTGTCTGTCTCTGTGTGCCCTGCGATAAACTGGCGACTTGTCCAGGGTGTCCCCTGCCTCTCGCCCTAATATACCTACAAAGGGTGATAAGATAGTTTACTTTTGCTGGCACATACAATGTAGCCTAGTAAAATTTATGACATTGAAATAAATTGCAGGGTTGTGTTTTTGTGGAGCTTTAACATCACTTGTTCATCAGTTGTGGTTACTACCTTATTCAGTTGGACTACTTTAATGATTACTTATTTTCAATTCGAAATCTTATGTGTAACTGTATGTCACACACTGTCATTCGCAAATGCACTGTAACTGTCAGACTTTTATATTTCTATTTTTCTTTTTATGTCACAGTTTGTCAAATATTGCACCTCATATTATTATCTATTATCATATTTTATAATAATCTGTACCTTGCATTTCTCCTATGTATCTATTATAGTATATACATTTTGGTACTTTATATCTTATTTTATTTTTTATCCTCCTGAATCCTGCGTGTCTGGGTGTTTCCAGCTTTCAAGCTGCTGGAATAGTGAATTTCTCTGTGAGATGAATAAAGTATCTATCTATCTATCTGTCTAATACAATTATTTAATAATGGGTAATCAAAGTAGTAGGCCAATTTGAAACTAGGGCGACACAAATATTTGTTTTTAAAACATAACTTGCATCTTTTCACCTCAAGTGTGAGGTGAAAGTGAAAGTGACATCCTTCATTTATGCTGTAGGTGTGGATCACAGGGTGTCCAATCTTGACATTTCAGGCCCCAAACATAAGTGATGGTCTGTACCATTTGAGTCCAAGGTGTGCTACATGAGCCTACAGCTGATGGTAGTGAGAGGTGGATGGTCCTGGGAAGCCATAACCATAATCAGTATTAGGGATGTCACGGTTACTGGTGTAGCAGTAAACCCCGATAAAAATGTTGACTACAACAATTACCGTTTTCAAAATAAAACATTATCTCGGAGGATTACCGCACTTGCCGTGTAGGCACCGAGAGCCTTTCCAGCGTCTCATCCGAGTCTGCTGAAGTTGTCGAACAGGTGCACTTTGGAGCCTACAACCTAATATTCACACTTTCTGAAGCTGAACTCATGGCTGAAGGAGGAGATGACAGCACTCAGGACATCTATCAGCCTTCAAAGAGGACCAAGTCTGAAGTATGGGTGTATTTTGGGTATTATAAGAGTGCTGAGGGACAGTTGATAGAAGACAGTTATCCTGTTTGCAGAATGTGCAGGAAAAAATGGTCAAACCTCATGTCTCATCTGCGTGACCATCACCTACAACTCTAAAGCCAATGCAAGGTAAGCTAACGTTTTAGCTGAAATGCATGATGTGGGGACTTCAGGTTGAGGGAGAATGCAATGATTTGTCTGTCTATCCATCTGTGTTAACATAAGCCCCATAGTACAGTCGCAGCGGCCACCGCCAAAATATTAAAATCTTATTAAAAAACTTCACCTGCTTTGTAAACATTTGGTGAGAAGTGGGGTTCATGCTCGGATCCTTTTTATTGACTTCTCGTCTGCTTTTCACACAGTCCGACCCCACATTCTAGCCAGTCGCCTTTTAGAACAATTTGATTTTAACATGAATCTCGTGTGCTGGATTTGGGATTTTTTAACTAATAACATGAACACGAACACAGAGAGTGAGGGTGAACAATGTCCTCTCTGATCAGCTTTGCTCCTCCACAGGCTTCGCACGGATGCGTTCTCTCACCTCTCCTGTTTATTCTGTACACAAATGTGTCAGAGTAAATATGAAAACAGAACAATCATAAAGTATGCGACTCTGTCATTGCTCCAGAACAGTGAAAGAAGCCATGGCCCTGTAGTGGAGGACTTTGTGCGGTGGTGTGAAGAATCACGTCTTCATTTTAACATTTCCAAGACAAAGGATATATTAATTGAGTGAACAGTGAGTTCCAGCTTCTCCCCTCTAGACAGAGGTTTTTAGTTCCAAGGTGCAATACCAAACGTTTTAAAAACAGTTTTGTTCCAGCTGCTATTACACTGATGAAGCGGCTGCAATTTTGCACATACTGCACACGTCACTTTGCAAAAGTGTTTTTATTCTATTTTGAAGATTGCAGCACTTTTATTACACTTTATCACTTTCATTACTTGTATTGTTGTTTTGTTGTTGCTTTTATTGTCTTTTAAAGTATACCTATACTTTAATTATACTTAATATACTTTGAGTTGTCCCACTTGAGCATATGAAAGTACATTAAATGCACTTCAAGTTGAGCTTTTCTACAATTTAATTACAATTAAAATAAATTAAGCACAAAATAAGTTGTTCCAAAATAGCATGCTTCAAGTACACAAAGTATACTGAATTTCAGATCACTGAAACACATCTGGCAAGAAGAGATCATTGCATAACCAAAGGTACTTAATGAGCTCAAAAGCTCTTTGCTTATTCAGGAGTTCCACCAACATTTAGCCAGTGAGACAGACTGCAGGGACACCTTTGACCTTTGTTACAGTGTTATAAGAAAATATTATTATATAATTAACTAAGCTGGGCTTCAGAAAGGTTTCCATCCTCTGCACCACTTACCATATGAATAACATGAGCCATGATCCCTGTCCAACAAATTAAAATTTCCTCTTCTATGTATTTGAGCAATTAAGTATTATTCACAAATACAATAAACATTAAGAATGGTCTGTATCCCACAGAACTGTTACGCTCTCCATGCTATGCCTAATGTATGAATAAATTCACTCTTTGAAAAAAATTATGTATTTATGATTTTATACTTGCAAATGGAAGTCATAAATATGCATCACCTACCTCATGTCAGATCTGTTAGAGAGGCTGGCATTTTTGATCAGTTGGAACTGCAAGCCTAGGGTTATTTGTCATTAATTCAAAGCCAGAATATTTATTATTGTTCTCTACAGCTAAGTCCATTTTGTTTCATTTTTGTCAACAGTGGTGATCAACTTTCTCACCCCAATTCTTAAAAATACAGCTACTTAGTCAGTGGCCTACGTTTCAAACTGTGAAGCTCTAGGTACCCCCAGGGTGTGTTAGTTTCTATTAAGTAATCAATTGCCCTTGCGCTCAACTCCTGTTTGCATTAAAACTTCCCACTCTTGCACTGTGGTTGTCAATGGGCATGTGTGATGGGTAAGCTGGTTTACCCCTGGAAGACGCTCATATAGACTGCCTACCTCTGGCTGGCATACACTCACTAAATTGTAAATTGTTCGCTAGAAATTGTTGACATGAACTTTGTTTACATTTTCCAGTACAATTCAATCCATTCTCGTCTATTCAAACCAATCTTCTCCACAGGCACTCCAAGTCATTGAAAAATGGTAGATAGATAGATAGATAAATAGATAGATAAAGCTTTATTGTCTTCCCCAAAAAGGCGGCAGAAATTCCTCTTTGACAGGGCTCGACAGGTACATGCACTTCACATAAAAAAGAGACATCCATTGAACACATAGTAAAAAGTATATCCACAAACAGCAACAGGCTACAGCACTTATTTTTTGTTGTTCAGAGCCGTTATGGCGGAGGGAACAAAAGACTTCTTATAAATGTTCTTGCGAGCCAGTGGTACTTTATAGCGCCTGCCTGATGGCAGTACCATAAAGGAGTGGTGGAGTGGGTGTGAGCGGTCCTCAGTGATCAGGGTGGCTTTCCTCATCACTGAGCGGCTGTACAGTTCAGACAAGGGGGTTTGGGGGAAACCAGTTATTTTGCTGGCTTGTTTAACAATACGGGAGAGTTTTGTTTTATGTTTGGTGGTGAGAAAGTTGTACCATGATGAAATATTGAAGGTGAGAATGGATTCAATGATTGATCTGTACACCAGTGTTAAAATGTTGTTGTTGACATCAAAAGTATTCAATTTTCTCAGCATGTGCAGATGCTGCTGTGCCTTTTTGTACACCATGTCAGCATGCTGTGTGAAGGACAGGTAGCTGTCTACCTCTGTCCCCAGGTATTTAAAGGTCTCAACCTGCTCCACCAGCTGACCCTAGATACTGAGGGGCTGGGACAGGGGTGGTGGGATTCTCCCTCTGGCTCCACAGCACAGCTCCTTGGTTTTGGAGATATTAAGCTCCAAAAAGTTGTCTGAAAAAGTTTGAACCAAGCTGTTGACTGTCTGCCGGTACTGGACAGATCCTGGGTGTATCGTTAATAAATGTGAATTTATTTTTGAACTGTCTTGTTTTTGTCTTGTCTCTGTCATCAGACTTTAACTAACTAGAGTGTTAGTTCTGGTACAGATTAAATATTTCCTGGGATAAAATTCCCCACATGGTGTCATCAGATAGTTTAAATCTGGTGACTCTTCCTCATGCTCACTGTGCACACACCCTGTCACAAATGGTATTAAAGTGATAGTTCAGAATTTTGGACATCGGGCCTCATTTCTCAGTTTTATGAGAAGACACACAGAAGTCACAGACATTTACAGACGGTTATGGTGTGGTGCTGGTGAGACGCATCTCGGTGAGGCTCCGAGGCAGACCTATTAAACTGACTATTCACAAGACCAGAAATACCCCAAACTCCATACATATTGTGAAGAGTGCACCACTAGACATCAATATGGTTGGGAAATCTCAGAAAACAGCTCAGCAAAACTTGGCAACATCAAGAGTGCCAGCTTCTACCTTGCAAGCTAATGCTAGTTCAGCTGCTGCTAGCAAAGAGGACGAGTCGGAAGCAAAGACAGAAGAACAGTCAAGAATTGAAGTTCCATATGCTCAATGCAGAAGGATTTCTCAAAGGAATTCGAGGATGTGCTGGCGGGAACAGGTGGATTTAGGTGTCAGTTACAAAGCCAAGCTAACATGATGACAGAAACAGAAGACAGAATTGGGAGAGTGGAGGATAATTTAGATGCCATACGGTGTACTATTAAAAAATTGCAGGGGAAATGTGACATATTGGAAGTGAAAGTGGAATACCAGGAAAACAGGGGACATTGCAACAATTTAAGACTCGTCGGTCTTCCTGAAAGAGCTGAGGGTCAAGATATGTGCACATTTTTGGAGGGATGGCTACCAAAAGCTCTCGGCACGGATCTATTCCCCACCCCACCCGCTATAGAGAGAGCACATCAGATAGGACAACTTATCGCTGGCCAGGATCAAAAACAAAGAGCGGTAATTATGAGGTTCATTAACTACAGAGAAAAAGAAAAAGTGATGCAAGCAGCCTGAAGACTGAGAGATGTGCAGTTTAAAAATCACAATGTCAGATTCTATCCAGACTACTCAGTGGAAACTCACCGGTGTTGTGCCAAGGTACTTATCCCCGATAGGAAGCGTATCCCCTTCCGCGGGAGCGCGCCTGCACTCACTAAAGATAGACGTTACTATGCTGAATGAAACAATGAAATACAGCAGTATTATGATTGTATAATTTATCATGTGAGTACTGTTGTTTTGTCAAGGAGGCTTTAAAATGTTTCACATTCATTTAAATAAATGTTTTTATTCCTCTGTGTGTGTCGACGTTTATTGCGCAAATGCAATCATAGGCTTTCCTTTCTTCCTGAAGGACATGTTTTCAATATTATTTCAAAGTGTTATTAATCACTATGCAGGCTATAAAGGCCAGACTTTATCATTCCATCAAGTGTTCTATTTTACAAATACTTTGAATCATATCTAATAACACTGGAGAATACAGAAAAGTTTCTTCTTTTCTGTCAAGAGTTACAGGGGGATACATATTTTGAAATATATTTAAAATATGAAATCAAAATCTTGTGCGTTTTATTTAAGTACTTTATAGGCTTCAAAAATGTATAAGACACATTTTTAGGAAAGGAATGACAACAGAACGAGAGGCTTATGTTTTTTTTGTTTGTTTGTTTTTTTTTGGGGGATTATAAATCTCAAACATTAGATGAATCCACACATTTTGCCACACTTGCCTCCTCTCAAATTAGTTATAATTTTAACACAAACGATGAAGTTCATAACCATAACCAAGTTTTTCTGTCTCTAAATCTATCCAAACATTAACCACAGCATTCTTATATTATAAAACATAATAATTTCAACACCGTGCACAAGTTTTGCAAATCTATAGGCCTAGCTCTGTTCTAAGCGGACCAATTAGCTGATGTCACAGGTAGAAGGGGGTGACAGGAAGGCTAATTTAACTCGCTGGCACCGAAGAACAATGGATCCTAACGACTATCAGCAGATACTACGTTACAAGTTGAAAGGCGAATATCCACTACAATTCAACAAACGAGAGAAACTTCTTAGACGGACAGCATCTTTGTATGATGTGAAAGGTAAGATAAGCAATGTGCAAAAACACACAATTACAACAAAGTCAAAGTTAAAGTCTCTTTGTGAGTTGTGAGCACTGTGTCACAATCTTAACACGAGGGGTGGAAGTAATTAATTACAAAAACTCAAGTTACTGTAATTAAGTATTTTTGGGGGTACTTGTACTTTTATGAGTAGATTTTCAAGTCTGTGAACGTACAGATCAAGTCTGTACGTTCACTTTAAGTACTCATTAATCCATGTAATCGTTCATCACCAAAATCATGGTTGAGTGATCTGATCACAAACTGACCAATGAGAACCAGGACGGATGACAAGCTAAACAAAACAAAAAAAAAGGATTGATGATTGATCTTGCGTCAAGAATTTAACCTGTTAAAATGTACTTATGCATATTACGTAAACTATATATTAAGTAGGCCTATATATATATATATATATATATATATATATATATATATATATATATATATATATATATTATATTGCCAAAAGTATTCGCTCACCTGCCTTGATTCGCAACTTAAGTGACATCCCATTTCTAATCCATAGGGTTCAATATGATGTCGGTCCACCCTTTGCAGCTCTTCTGGGAAGGCTGTCCACAAGGTTTAGAAGTGTGTTTATGGTAATTTTTGATCATTCTTCCATAAGCATATTTGTGAGGTCACACACTGATGTTGGACGAGAAGGCCTGGCTCCCAGTCTCCACTCTAATTCATCTCAAAGGTGTTCTATCGGGTTGGGGTCAGGTCTCTGTGCAGGCCAGTCAAGTTCATCCACACCAGACTCTGTCATCCATGTCTTTATGGACCTTGCTTTGTGCACTAGTGCACAGTCATGTTGGAAGAGGAAGGGGCCAGCTCCAAACTGTTCCCACAAAGTTGGGAGCATCGAATTGTCCAAAATGTCTTGGTATGCTGAAGCATTCAGAGTTCCTTTCACTGGAACTAAGGGGCCAAGCCCAGCTCCTGAAGAACAACCCCACACCATGATCCCCCCTCCACCAAACTTTACACTTGGCACAATACAGTCCGACAAGTATTGTTCTCCTAGCAACCGCCAAACCCAGACTTGTCCATCAGATTGCCAGATGGAGAAGCGCGATTTTTCACTCCAGAGAACATGTCTCCACTGTTCTAGAGTCCAGTGGTGGCGTGCTTTACACCACTGCATCCAACGCTTTGCATTGCACTTGGTGATGTATGGCTTGGATGCAGTTGCTCGACCATGGAAACCCATTCCATAAAGCTCTCTGTGCACTGTTCTTGAGCTAATTTGAAGGCCACATGAAGTTTGGAGGTCTGTAGCGATTGACTCTGCAGAAAGTTGGCAACCTCTTCACACTACCCCGCTCCGTCAGTTTACATGGCCTACCATTTCATGGCTGAGTTGCTGTTGTTCCCAAACACTTCCATGTTCTTATAATACAGCTGACAGAAGCCTGTGGAATATTTAGTAGCTAGGAAATTTCACAACTGGATTTGTTGCACAGGTGGCCTATAAACAATCAAACTGAGGGAAAAAAAACACTTGTTTTGTATCTTATCAATTATTAATGATTAATTGTTTGATAGAATTTTAACTAGTGGTAGTAAGAAGAAGACGAATAAGTAAAATACACAGTTTGTAACCCTAGTCTGGAGGGGTCATGGTGACATCATCGGTTAAAAGTAACTAATACTCTGAGTCCTTTTTTTTTTGACAAATACTGTGTACTTTTACTTAAGTATTTTTCAAACACCAGTACTTTTACTTGTAATTGAGTAATATTTTAGCAATGTAACAGTTCTTGTACTTGAGTACAGATGTTCAGTACACTTTCCGCCCCTGTATAGCATGGAGAACACAAATTTGGGTTAATATGAAATATTTAAAATTTTTAAATTTAAAATATCTTAGTTTAAATAAATTTAAAATTGCAACAGCAAAAATAATTAAGTGTTTTGCAATGAAAAATGTCTGTATGGACATGGGGTAGTGCTAAAAGGTCAATAAACTAAAGAAATTTATTTAAAATAAAATGAAGACATCCTTGGGCTTTCTGCCCAACTGCTCCCCAATATTTCAAATGTATGAGCATGTGACACCAACTTTTACAGACACCAGCCAAGTAGTTTCTTGTCATTGACACAATCCAATGATACTATTATCATGTCGCAGCTGTGCAATACAATACTTACTATTTCCACTACTGAGACAGTATATTACATTGTAGTACAGTGTAGATTTTCTAGTGAGTAGTGGCTTCTTATGCAGGTATAACTACATCTTGTTAGTAGCAAAACGTGTAGGTTCTAGAATATTTTGCTGTTGATTAAATATGTATTAGCCTGTATAACTTGTATAACATAGATACCTCTTTGCTTAATTAAATGAATCAGAATCAAATCAGTCACTGCCATGGCCAATATTATAGACAATACCAGACCTAGATCCTATGAATTTGAATTATACAAAGTAAATTTGTATCTCAAAACATATTAATGTGTGAAAAGTGTAAATGGCGGGGGGGGCACGGTGGTGTAGTGGTTAGCACTGTCGCCTCACAGCAAGAAGGTACCGGGTTCGAATCCCAGCGCCTTTCTGTGTGGAGTTTGCATGTTCTCCCCGTGTCTGCGTGGGTTCTCTCCGGGTACTCCGGCTTCCTCCCACCATCCAAAAACATGTATGGGGATTAGGTTAATTGGCTAATTTAAATTGACCGTAGGTGTGAATGTGAGTGTGAATGGTTGTCTGTCTCTATGTGCCCTGCGATGAGGTGGCGACTTGTCCAGGGTGTACCCTGCCTTCCGCCCTAAGACAGCTGGGATAGGCTCCAGCCCCCCCGCGACCCTGGATGGAAGTGTAAATGGCAAAACCTTGTTATTGGCATTAGGTTTGCAAGACAAACACAGTCCATAAATTTAACAGAAGAAGTTAATGTAAGCTTAAATTAATTAAGGTATTGTTTTTTGCTTCCATACAGGAGAAGAGCTATATTACAGGCGCTACAAAGGCACACAAAAAACCATTACAACAAAAGTTGTCTGTGGGGCCAGCCCTACTGGCGCACACTGTGGCCAAACAAAGACCAGGGAGGCCATTTCAAAAAGATTTTACTGGCCAGGGATGTCGGTTGACATCAACAAATGGGTAAGCGATACTTCTCTGGAATTTTCTGTCAAGTTTATATCTTTGAAAATAATTTATAAAAACATTACCTTGTATTCACCGTTTGTTCATAAGTAACTATTTTTACATAACATGTTAGTGTAAGTGTCACAGTGCTCGTCTTGCCAAGCCAGTGGTGTGTCACTTAAACAGCCCACTGAATACACTCCGATAAATGTTGGTTCATCAAAAGATTGCAAAAGTTTTTTTTTTAAAAAGTCTTACAGGTGCATGAGTTGCAGAAAATGCATGCTTGGTGAGAAAATTGTATAAAACATGATGTGTGCATTTTATATCCAGACATATTATAATCTTTTAGAAACTGCTTGATTGTGTACTTGCAAACCAGGTCCAGTGTGCAAGATTTATAGGGCTTTATTGGCAGGAAAAAATATAATATTAAATATAATATTCATAAAAGTGTATTCATTATTGTATCATAATCTGAAAATAAGAATATTTCTGTTCTTGTTATCTTACAGTGACAGCCCTTTATATCTACAGTGGGCACATGTGCTCCTCCATGGAGACAACCATGTTAAACTGCCATGATACTACAGTAGCCCAGAACAGACAAACCAAACACTGACTCTAAATTTAGCCTTTCATGTTAAGCAGGAGTTGTCATGGCCACCAGAAACTCAAGACGAGGTGTTTGCATCTGCAAGCTCACCTCTAGATGCCACAAAATCTTCACACTGGTCCTTTAAGTATGTTATGAAAGAAACAATTTTAACATGAAATTCTTGTGTTATAATAGGTCTCTCAGCCATTTGAATTGGTGGGCATGGACCTCATCGGGAAGCTCACAACAACAAAGAATGGACATCAGTACATTTGCGTCATGATCGATTATTTTACCAAGTGGCCACAGATTTATTGCTCTTATAATTATGTCTTAATCACCCCTAATGCTTTACATGAGACTGTGACTGTTTATGTTGTAGACAGTGTGGTTACAACAATGTAGTGAGGCATTACATAGGTTATTTATTGATGCATTCTAATGTCACTACCACCTCAACTGGTCACATAGATTTACTAACTCTTTTATTGTTACTCTGACTGTTATATTACTTTTTGCAGATGTACAAGATGCTTGGTCGGGACAGACTGTCCATGTCCTTCTGTCCAAAATTGAAAATTACAAATTATTTTACTGGGACAATAATCACGTTGGTCCCAACATGGAGTTGGAAAGTGAGGTACAGTAATCTTCTTTAATCATAATGTGCATTTTTGGAAAATAGATGTGTATGTTTAACTGTTTTAAGTCAACTATAGAGCTGTCAATGTGTTTTTCTTGAAAACAAGAACATAATCTGTTGTTTAAATTTTCTTTACAGGCAATCAATGCATATTTAGCAATTTTGGTGTGTCAGCACAAACGGCAGCACACTGAAAAGGCTGCATTTATCGATTCCTTTGCCGTGACTGCTATTTGGCAAAGAAGAACTACAAGACACCAGGTCTGTATTGGTACAATTAATGTCATTGACAGTCTCACATTAAGATTAAATACAAATTCCCATTACAATAAAACAACATGATGAATGGCATGAAAGGTGTTTACCAATATTTTAAAAACATTTTAATATTGTATATATATCTAGAAATATATAGTGCCTTGAACAACTTTTTGTTACAGAATTTATATCATTGCATTTCTTTTTCAGTTCATATTTTATAGACAATTAATTTCTAATCTTTTTTGTTCAATTTCAGCTGAAACCTATGGACTACAAAATAATACTGTGAATTATAAATGAGCATCACCACTGGACATTAGTGGTAAAGATTATACACATAAAACAATATTATATTAAGTCACAGAAGAAAAATGCTGTAGAATTTTGTTCATAATGCACTTGAGTTAATAGAGAAAAACGATATGATTTTCTTGTCATGGAAAAACAATTTAGGCCATTTACCCAGAAGAAAAGAGATCCCTTTTCCTGGATCCACTGGGAGAGTCAAAAAACGACATCCAAAGATGTTTGGAAACAATGTGGTATGGAGAGCAAATAAAATTAGACTTAAGTATTATAACATTCAACATATAATTTAGTATGTCTGCTGTTACTGTAATAGTAAAAGGTTCTATAGAGACAAGAGGAATAGACAGAGGAGGATTTTAGCTATTAATTAGAATTACATTCTTTACAGAGTTCACATGCTGTTGATTTTATGTTAAAATCAAAAGTTGCTCTGTAATAGGTGTAATCTAAAGGGGCAAGTTCAATCTATCACCTATCCAACAAAGAGCTCTTTAGAGATGTGAAAATGTTAAGGGGACAGCTCACCCCACAATCAAAAATACATATTTTCCCGTTTTTTTTGTTTTTGTTTTTGTTCTTTTTGTTTTTTTTTTCAAAATGTGTATCCCCCTGTAACTCTTGACAGAAAAGGACAAACTTTTCTATATTCTCCAGTGTTATTAGACATGATTCAAAGTATTTGTAAAATAAAACACTTGATGGTATGATAAAGCCTGGCCTTTATAGCCTGCATAGTGATTAATAACATTGTCAAATAATAATGAAAATGTGTCCCTCACAAAGAAAGGAAAGCACATGATTGCATTCGCGCAATAAACTTTGACACGCACAGAGGAATAAAAATATTTATTTGAATGAATGAGCCATGTAAAACATTTTAAAGCCTCCTTGACAAAACAACAGTACTCACACGATAAATTATACAATCGTAATATTGCTGTATTTCATTATTTCATTCGGGGTAGTAACGTCCATCTTTACTGAATGCAGGCACGCTCCCGCGGAAGGGGATATGCTTCCTATCGGGGATAAGTACCTTGGCACAACACCGGCAACAGCGGCTCTTCGATGCAGTGAAAAGGCAGCGACATGGGACTCCGCTACGGTATGCTTTACCCGGCCATCCTGGTAGTCACACACAATGGGCAACGGCATTCATTTACTGCGGTCAAAGATGCAGAAAAGTTGGAAGGCAGGAAGAAAGGGGGTCAGCATCAGCGCCGGACAATAAGTCGGTTAAACAGAGGCTGCTGTTGCCATTTCCATGTGGACTGAGGTAAACAATCTCATGTTGTATGGAGATACAGGAATGCCATGAAGAATGACAGTGTATGACAGACTATTTGTGCTACTAATGTTAACAAGTGAAACATCATAATGTGATGTATATTGAAAACAAACGCTACTGAGTTGATGCTTAAAATGATCTGGCACTTAAACATACAAAGCATTTGGTTTACAATCATGGTAACGAATCCTAGGTTGTTTTAATCTGGATTCCTTTCTATTATTATTCATTTTATTACAGAGAACCTGGTTTATTTCAATCTCTCTTTTTTCCAGCCAAGTTTTGGTGTTATGTTAAGAAGCATGATCCATTTCATGGTCTCAGAATTGTTTAGATGGTCTTATTGTTTAGGTTAAGGTCTGATGAAGCCCACGGAAAGATGGGACTTTCAATGCTCTTACGCCATGTGACAAGTCAAGTAAGTGAGTCTGTCTGAGAAGCAAGAATCACAAAGAAGACCAATCCTAGGGGTTGGTGACATCATTCAGAGCCCAGGATCAGCAACAACAAAATATGTACTATTGTGTAGCATCAGAAAATATCATAATATGTAGAACAACAGCTTACTTTGTTCGTTTTGCTGAGAGATTCCTGGAGTTATGAATTTAAACAGAACATAATTGATCACACATAATAATAACAATAATAATAATAATAAAAAGAAGAAGAAGAAGAATATGATTACATATTCAGCTGACACTCACTACCGAATTATGGTCCAGCCCCAGTTATTATTATTATTTTTAATAGTTTCAGAAACAATAAGGAAACTAGTGGAAACAATAAGATCATTAGGTTTAGCAGTAGTAGTAATAGTAGTATTACTGCTATTATGGTCAGTAATACACAAAACAGAATAAAAAACTTCAGTACCGGATTGTCCAGCAAAAGCACCGTCACCATACATCAAGATGGACGTCACCTGGTTTGGGAGCAACAAAGTGTGACAATTTAACAAAGTTTCACCAGTAACAATCTCTAGGACTGGCTGGCAAGAAGGCCAATCCCGGTATTCCTTACTGGGGAGGGACGAGGCCAGTGCACTATATAAGTAACGTCACTCCGGCAAGATGGTGGAACTTCACTTCCCAGTGTGCACAACGCCGACCCGAATAGTGCCGCGTCCAGTGGCTAGCTCGTAAAGTGGCTAAAGTTAATTCCACTTGCCGAACTGACCTCCTCCGCTGTCCAGGAAGCATCCTCGAGCTCTCCTCATCATGCTCTCGTTGTCCTGCGCTTATCGTCCCATAGGGAGGAAACGGAGTGACCCGCTATAGACTAACTGATGTACAGACGGACAGCCAGCATTGACAGACCGGTGACTCGTGCCGTGATTTCTCTCTCTCTCTTTTTTTTATTCAAGGCAACTTTATTGGAATCATCGCTGAAGACAGGTTTTTTGTTTGTTATAAAACTGAACTGACTTCCTTAGTTAAACTGAGAAAACAAAAAAGCAATTTTTTTTTGACAAAACCTTACGGAATAATGTTTTTTTTTTTAACATTTTTGAACTCAACAGCATAGCATGAACATTAGAAAAAATATATAATTTTGTGTTGAAATATTATTATGTTTATATATATATATATATATATATATATATATATTGTTACGACCCGTGGGCTGGTGTACGGGATGTTTGTGTGTGCCGTTTTTCTCTCTCTCTCGTGCTCTCTCTCTCTCTCTCTCTCTCTCTCTCTCTCTCTCTGCAGGTGGATGATCGCTCCGCTCCGGATACGCAGGTGTCGGACGTTGACTGATTCAGCAGCAGCTGAGGGAGATGAAGAGGAGGGAGAGAGCGGACACTCGGCTGGCGGCGGCTGTGAGAGCAGGGTTTCCACTGCGTGTTCCTGGCTCGATTGGGGTGTGGACTCTTTCCGGGGCAAGATGTTTTTGTTGTAGGTTGTGATAATGCTGCTAGTGATAAGGAGCTTAAGTTTGGGTTTGTTTTGTTTCTTTGTCTGACAGTAGTGTGTTTTCTCATCTGGTCATCTTTTTCTTTGTTTTTCGTGTATCTGGCTGCCTAGACCAGTGTGTTTGGTTAACAACTTACAGTTTTCCCCTCGTGGTGTTTCCTGGTGTAACCAGTGATTTTACTTGGGCTGGCTTCTGTAATAAATTCCTGTTTGAAAGAGGACGATAGTTTGACTCCGGCATCCTCCTTTGCTTGGGTTGTTGTTTCAGAGTCCCGCTTTATTTTATTATGGTATTCTCCCTGCACACTCCTGGACAACTAGGGGAGGTAACAAAGTGGGGGCTCGTCCGGGATCTTTGATTTGATTGGTTCCTCATCAGCGAAGGGGGGAAGCAGGGTATGACAGCTGTTTTCCCCGGGTAGACTGGTGGGTGCTCAGCTGAGTGTAATCAGTCCTCACTCCTCCATCGAGCACTCGTTTTTTATTTTGCCTTTTTCATTTTCGAAGTAATTCTGGGGTGGGGGTAGGCATGGCAGGGCTTATTTGAGCCACTGATGTTCTGCCTTTAAAGTCGAGACCAGCAACAGGTTCAGCTTCTGCTAGGCAGGTCCGGGTAATGCAGCTACTGCTTGGGTGAGACTTGTACTTGTGTTCTTGTGGGGGTTGGGTATTTTGTACTGGGGGAACCACAGAGGCTGGGTGTGGGTTGCATGTGGCTATGGCACATTTCGATATGGGAAAGTTTGTGGCCGCTCCTAGTGTGGAGGAGTTGATGCAATGCCGTAAGCAGCAGTTGCTGGAGTTCGCGACGCATTACGGTGTGTCTCTCTCCGCCTCCCTCCGTAAGGATGCCCTCAGAGTGGCATTGGAGAGGGCGCTTGTTGATAAGGGGATATTTAGCGGTGAGATCACAGGTGATGACTCGCGGGCTGCACTGGCTGAAGGGTGCTGCTTGGCATCTCCAGTGGAGGAGGCGGCCGAGGCCACGCCAGTGACCACTACTCCGAGCAGATGAGGTTTGCCAAAGCAAAACTCAGTCACGTTGCCAATGTTCAACCCGTATTCAGTTGAGTCTACTCCTGCATCCAGGTCGATGTGTGGCTTAAGGTGAAACTCGCCCATCTCCAGATGGAGAAGGAGGAACGGAACAGGGAGTTTCAGCTTGAGCTGCGGAAAATTGAGTTGCGGAGAATTGAGGCTGAAACGTCTGTGAAAATGCGCCAGCTGGAGCTCCAAGCTGGCGCCAGTCAAGTAGCGGGCGGATCTTTTTCCCCCGAACGGGAAGCGTTTGATGTGAGTAGAAATATCCTGTTAGTGCCAGTGTTTAGGGAAACCGAGGTGGACACTTATTTTAATGCGTTTCAGCGCATCGCCATGGCACTCAGCTGGCCGAAGGATGTGTGGGCTATTCTGCTGCAATGCAGATTGTGTGGCAAAGCCCAGGAGGCGTGCGCTGCCCTTTCCATCACTGACTGCCTGTTACGATACGCTGAAGGGAGCTATCCTGCGCGCTTATGAGCTGGTACCTGAGGCGTATCGGCAGTGTTTTCGAGGGCTCAGGAAAGCTCAGAGTCAGACCTACGCAGACTTTGCCAGGGAAAAGAGTGTTTTATTTGATCGCTGGTGTTCTGCCACTCAATTGACGGACATGGCTTCTTTGCGGGAGCTACCACTGTTAGAGGAGTTTAAAAACTGTCTCAGACAGAATAGTAATCTACATTAACGAGCAGAAGGTTACTACTTTACAGCAGGCAGCAGTTTTAGCTGATTAGTACTCCCTAATACACAAAAGTGCTTTTCTTAAGCCCCTTGGGCCGTCAAGCCGTGATGGAGACCCCACAGGTGGTCCCTGTTCCCCATGGTGGAGGACATGGGCGGAGTCAGAAAGAAAAAACGTGTTTTTATTGTTTAAAACCAGGCCATCTGATTGCCCATTGCGAGGCCTTTAGGCGGAGACAGCAGACAGGTGAGGGAACAAAACCAAAAGGGATGGGACTGATAAGTACAGTAACGACCTCCCCTGCTGTCAGTCAGCTGCCTGTTACCAGGGAAGCCGGTGACTGTTTTAAGCCTTTTCTGTCACAGGGTTTTGTGTCTCTAAGTGGCAGACGGGAGGATCAGCGTCCCGTTACTATACTACGCGACACATTCCTCCTATCGGGTGTGTTGCCTTTAGGGAGGGAGTCCACCTGTAGTGCAAGCACAGTGGTGAGGGGAATCGGTTTAAGTTTCGTACCAGCACCTCTTCACCGTGTCCATGTGCAGTCAGGCTTAGTGACAGGTTTCTTCGAGGTGGCTGTTCGTGATACATTCCCGATAGAATTAGTGGACTTCATTATGAGGAATGATATCGCGGGAGGTAAAGTTCACCCCAATCCTGAGTTTTGTGAGTGTTCCCCTCCCCATGAATGATCCAGATGAGCTGGCAGTTAGTCACCCTAAAGTGTTTGGAGTAAGTGTCCTAACCCGAGCTCAGACCCGTAAAGAAAATGAGGCTGTGCTGGCTGACTCCTTGATTGCGGCCGCTATGTTGGAGGACAAGTTGCCCTCCTCCGCAGTTGAGCAAGGGAAGGTGGTGAGGGAGCCTCCGGGCTCAGTGGAGTCCAGCACTGTCCCCGAGGCTACGCTGCCCCTAAGCCGTGAGGCACTAATTAAAGCTCAGCAAGGCGACCCTTCTCTAGAGAAATGCTTTGCGGCTGTGATGGAGGATGGAAATGCCCCTCGTGCGGCACATAGGCCAGTGTATTTGATGGACAATGGGCTGCTAATTCGAAGATGTTCGAAGAATGTGATTCGAAGAACATGCCACACGTGTCAGGTGACTGGTAAGCCGAACCAGAAGATTCCTCTGGCTCCTCTGCATTGTTTTCCCGAGGCGATACCGCTGAAAAAAATAACTGCGTCTGCGGTGAGTAAAGCCCTGATTAAGTTCTTCACCTCTTTTGGGTTACCGTGCATAGTGCAGACAGACCGAGGTACCAATTTCTTGTCTAAAGTGTTTAAGAAGACTCTGAAATCTTTGGGGATTTCACATTCTGTGAGCAGTGCTTATCACCCTGAGTCACAGGGAGCCCTAGAGCACTGGCACCAAACATTAAAGTCCATGCTCCAGAAGTACTGTTTTGAAGCTGGTAGGGACTGGGATGAGGGTCTGCCTTTCATACTCCTCGCCATCCGTCATGCAAAACATGAATCTCTTGGTTTCAGTCCAGCAGAGTTGGTGTTCGGGCATAACGTTCATGGTCCGTTAAAGGTGTTGCAGGACAAGTCTATGGTGAGTTCTCCAGCTAAAACCAATGAATTAGATTTTGTGTCGGGATGCAGGGCGCGGCTACATAGAGCTATGTTACTCGCCAGGGAGGCGTTAGCTACCAGCCAGGGAGCTGTGAAGGCGCGATTTGTCCGTAAGGCGGTAGCCCACCAGTTTGCTCCAGGTGACCAGGTTCTGATGCTGATGCCGGTGCCGAGATCTGCTCTCACTGCCCGATTCCTGGGTCCGTATGTGGTAAATAAGAAAGTGTCAGAGACTGATTACATTATCTCCACTCCTAAACGTAGGCGAAAGAATTTGGTTATGCCATATAAAAATGCTCAAGCCCTACCTCGCTAGAAATTCTCCCGACGAGAAAAAAGAACAGTCTGTTTCACTGGTGTGTTCAGAGTTAGTGGTCGATGATGGACTCGCAGTGCCCTCTGGTGGCCAACGGAGTGGTCGACTGGCAAACTCTGAGTTTCTGTTGCAGGCTGAGTCCAGGCTATTTTTACCTCCCCGATGAGCAGCGACGCGACATAACCACCATTTTGCACAAATGTTTTGCACCATGACATTGATGTGGGCCGGGCTGCTCCCATTAAGCAGCACCCTTATCGGTGTTCCATGGAAAAGTGGCAGCTAATGAAAGCGGAGGTAGAATACCTGATGGAGAATGGGTTAGCGAAACCCAGACACAGTCCTTGGAGCTCCCCATGTCTGCTGACTCCTAAAGCGGATGGAACACCCCGGTTCTGTTCCGATTTTAGAAAGATGAATGCCGTCACAGTGTCCGATTGTTTTCCCCTGCCCCGTATGGAAGACTGTATAGATAGCATCGGCCCAGCTACCTACATAACCAAATAGACCTTCTTAAAGGGTATTGGCAGGTCCCTTTAACCCCCCCTGCCTCAGAGATTTCAGCTTTTGTCACCCCGGACCACTTCATGCAATACATGGTAATGCCTTTCGGGTTAAAGAATGCGCTAGCTACATTCCAACGCTTAATGCAGATCGTGCTGGGTGATGTTCAGGATTGCAAAGTGTATCTTGACGATGTGGTAATTTATTCCACTGACTGGGCAAGTCACTTGTCCAGGTTAGAGTTAGTGTTCCAGAGGTTCGCGATGGCGAACCTAACTCTGAACCTGGAAAAATGTGAGTTTGGTAAGGCTACAGTTTCTTACTTAGGAAAACACATAAGTTACGGGCAGGTCCGCCTAGTGGAAGCTAAGATAGCAGCGGTAGTGTCATATTCAATCCCGACCAGCAGACGTGAACTCCGCCGTTTTCTCGGGATGGCTGGATATTATAGGTGTTTCTGCAAAAACTTGTCTGTGATAGTTACCCCCCCTCATGGCCCTGTGCAGTCCCAAGGTCCCTTTTGTTTGGACCAAAGATTGCCAGCGCGCGTTTGAGTCTGCCAAGTCCCTCCTGTGCAGTGCTCCAGGTCTGGCAGCGCTTGTTTTCTCTGTGCCCTTCAGCTTGGAGGTGGACGCCAGTGCGACTGGCGCGGGAGCGGTGTTGCTACAGGATGATGCTTTGTTACCGCCCCTAGTTGTCCAGGAGTGTGTAGGGAGGATAACATAATAAAATAAAGAGGGACTCTGATTATACGGTAAAACAACCCAACCAAAGGAGGATGCCGGAGTCATACTATCTTCCTCTTTCAAATAGGAATTTATTTCAGAAGCCAGTCAAAGTAAAATCACTGGTTACACCGGGAAACACCACGAGGGGAAAACTGTAACTTGTTAACCAAACACACTGGTCTAGGCAGCCTGATACACGAAAAACAAAGAAAAAGATGACCAGAGGAGAAAACACACTACTGTCGGACAAAGAAACAAAACAAACCCAAACTTAAGCTCCTTATCACTAGCGGCATTATCACAACCTGCAACAAAAACATCTTGCCCCGGAAAGAGTCCACACCCCAATCGAGCCAGGAACACGCAGTGGAAACGCTGCTCTCACAGCCGCCGCCAGCCAAGTGTCCGCTCTCTCCCTCCTCTTCATCTCCCCCAGCTGCTGCTGAATCAGTCAACGTCCGACACCTGCGTATCCGGGGCAGAGCGATCATCCACCTGCAGAGAAAGTTGTTTTTTTTTTTTTTTTTTTTTGAGCTTTAAAAATTAATTTAATTAAAATTGAATGATTCACAATGCAAAAAAAGAGCACTGTGACACCAAAAGGTCACAGAATGACATATACAGAAATTACAAAACAAAAACAAAAACAAAACAAAAAACATTAGATCACATCTGCAAAGGTGATTTCAGAACCCTGTAAGGAGAAAAGTATGCTTTTGTAGTCCCATTTGTTTTTGAAAGCATCCAAGTCTTCCATTTTCAAATAGTATCTATGTTCTAGCCGTATCCGTGCCCTTACAAGGTTTTTAAAAACTTTTACACAGTCACATTGCAATCCCCTCTGTATGTTTTCTTTTCTGCTTAGGTAAATTGCCAGCTTAGCTTGACCGAGCAGGAAGTTCATCAGTCGACCTTTCTTCTTCTTTTTTTTTACTATAGGAGAAAATAAATATAAGGTCAGTAAAATGCTCTTCAAAAAATTCTATGATGACCCTCAGCAACCCAAATAACTGACTTAATCTAGCACACTTTAGAAAGCAGTGGAAAATTGTTTCCCTTGCAAGGCAAAAAGTACAATTATCACTCACTTCAGAGTTCACCACAGAAACAAAAGCATTTACTGCCACAATTCCATGAAGGATGCACCATTGTAAATCCCCTGTACTTTTGGTTAATGGTGGTTCATAAAATATGCTCCAAGCAGGTTTTATTTCTGATTTAACTTTTAAGTATTCCCTCCATGGTGTATCTACTCTGTTTTTAAGTTTGTTTTTGTTCAAAGCCTTAACACACCCATTATAAAGAATTTTCCCTTTAACACAGTCCATTGGCATCCAAGCAACACTGTTAGCCTCCAGCAAGAGGTGCGGACCTTCACAGTCTGTCAGTTTTGGCCTGACACACAACCGTGGAAAGTCATCCAACTCTTCAGGAATTAAGTCAAGTTTATTTGTATAGCCCAGTATCACAAATTATGAATTTGCCCCATTGGGCTTTACAGTCTGTACAGGATATGACACCCTCTGTCCTTTACAAATGACCCTTGCATCGACTAAGGAAAAAATCCCCAACAAAAACTTTTAACAGGGAAAAAGAAACGGAAGAAACCTCAGGAAGAGCAACAGAGGAGGGATCCCTCTTCCAGGATGGACAGACGTGCAATAGATGCCATGTGTACAGAATAACAACAATGAAAACACATTAACACTACATGCAAAATTGTATGGAAATGTCCAACTCAATATAACAACAGCTAATATACAGTGTGTATATATAGAATTGTATGAGAGTGTCCAAGGGGATGAAGAGTATCATCAAGCTATCAGCAAAGGATGAGAAGCATGTCTTCCTCTCCACCATGCCAACCAGAAGAAGCCTGGGCAGCACGTCCTCCTCTCCACCACACCAACCAGAAGCCTGAGCAGCACGTCTTCCTCTCTCCACCACGCCAACCATAAGAAGCCTGGGCAGCACGTCTTCCTCTCTCCACCACGCCAACCAGAAGAAGCCTGGGTAGCACGTCTTCCTCTCCACCACACCAAACAGGAGAAGCCTCCGCAAGATGACCTCGTCACCACCACGTCACTCAGAACCAGAAGATGAATCTTGACTGGTCTGCACAACCACTACTCCAGTAGTGGAGTAGTGGTTGTGCAGACGTGGTTTTGAAGACGTGCTACCCAGGCTTCTTCTGGTTGGCGTGGTGGAGAGAGGAAGACGTGCTGCCCAGGCTTCTTATGGTTGGCGTGGTGGAGAGAGGAAGACGTGCTGCTCAGGCTTCTGGTTGGTGTGGTGGAGAGGAGGACGTGCTGCCCAGGCTTCTTCTGGTTGGCATGGTGGAGAGGACGACATGCTTCTCATCCTTTGCTGATAGCTTGATGATGCTCTTCATCCCCTTGGACACTCTCATACAATTCTATATATACACACTGTATATTAGCTGTTGTTATATTGAGTTGGACATTTCCATACAATTTTGTATGTTAGTGTTAATGTGTTTTCATTGTTGTTATTCTGTACACATGGCATCTATTGCACGTCTGTCCATCCTGGAAGAGGGATCCCTCCTCCGTTGCTCTTCCTGAGGTTTCTTCCATTTCTTTTTCCCTGTTAAAAGGTTTTTTTTTGGGGAGTTTTTCCTTAGTCGATGCGAGGGTCATTGTAAAGGACAGAGGGTGTCATATCCTGTACAGATTGTAAAGCCCAATGAGGCAAATTCATAATTTGTGATATTGGGCTATACAAATAAAGTTGACTTGACTTGACTTGACTCCACCAGGTAGACTGGGTCCATGGATACCTGTGAGATGAGAACGCACAGGGACTACGAGGCATAAAACTAATCTGCAGCATGTGTTAAAGGGAGGAAGAGTAAACACATCCTCTTCTCCACTACCCTAACAGATACAACCTGAGCAGCATCGCCTCTTCTCCATCTCACCACCATCACAACAGACCAAGCCTGGATGACACCACCTCCTTCTCACCAAGTAGCCTCAGCTCACAGACACCTGGGAGCTGAGAGCACAGGGACTCCGGGGAAGAAGATGAGTTAGTAAAATGACTTAATGGAGGCATCGAAATGAAGAAGAAGAGAAGCTCAGTGTGTCAGAGGAAGTCCCCCGGCAGTCTAGATCTATAGCAGCATAACTAAGGATTGATCCAAGGCAGCCTGAGTCAGCCTTGGATCAGTCCTAACTATAGGCACTATCAAAAAGGAAAGTCTTAAGCCTACTCTTAAATAGGGGATGGTGGAAGCTCTAGCTCCCATTCTCCTTTTATAAACCCTAGGAACCGCTAATAGTCCTGCATTCTGAGAGCGCAGAGTTCTAGTAGGATTATAAGGCACTATTAGCTCTTTAAGATAAGATGGTGCCTGACCATTCAGTGCCTTGTCGGTGAGGAGGAGGATTTTAAATTCTATTCTAGATTTTACAGGCCAGTGCAGAGAGGCTAACACCGGAGAAATATGGTCTCTTTTCCTGGTTCTGGTCAGAACACGTGTTGCAGCGTTCTGGACCAGCTGGAGAGTCCTGATAGACTTATTAGGGCAGTCTGATAATGAGGAATTGCAGTAGTCCAGCCTAGAAGTTACAAAAGCATGGACTAATTTTTCTGCATCATTTTGGGAGAGAATATGCCTGATTTTTGCAATGTTACACAGATGAAAAAAAACTGTTCTAGCTGTTTGTTTCATGTGGACGTTGAAGGACATATCTTGGTCAAAAATTACCCCTAGATTCCTTACAGTGGTGCTCGAAGCTGGTGCAAAGCCACCTGGAGTAAATAAGTCATTAGATAGGTTATTTCTGAGATTTTTGGGGCCAATTAGAATAACCTCAGTTTTATCTGAATTTACAATTAACAGTCCAGCAGACCATCTCTGAAGAAGAGCTTTGTCCTCAGGAGGCAGAGCCTTCCGGAACTTTTCCAACAGCAGCCCCACAACTCGAACTGACCTGACTCTCAACCCCATAGCAAAGGTCACAGCATTGTCCAGATTTCCACCTGCTAATTCACACAGGTGTTGTACAGTAGTAAATCCATTTTTTGCCAAGGTCTCAGACATCACCGGTGCTTCCTCCAACCAGCTGCCCAGGCGAGCGTCTTTCACTATCGGCTCCTTCAATAGTCAGTACAGAGAAGTGTTCAGGCCCAGTCGACCAGTTTCCAAGAGACCCCAGGATTTAACAAGATTTTTGTAGAAAGGTGGTAAGCAACTCAAGTTACAACCCGCACAGTTCATATAAAAAAGAGTTTTCCCAAAACCCAGATTGCCAACTTTGCCCAAGATGTGCTCTGCTACTTGTCTCCAAGATAAGTTTTTAGGGCCATAGAGAAAACTTTGTAAAAACTGCAGCCTAAAAGCTGCCTTCCTACTCTTTAAGTGAACTAAACTCTGACTCCCTTCATCTTTTGGCAAAAATAAAACACTCTGAGGTACCCAGTGTAGTCTGTCCCAAAAAAAGTTTACAATGATGCGCTGCAGTCTCATTAAAAGGTTAGGTGGAGGTTCTAAAACTGCCAGGCGATGCCACAAGGTGGTAGCCACCAAGTTGTTAATTATAAGTGTGCGTCCCCTGTAAGACATTCGAGGCAAAAGCCACTGCCATTTTTTTTAACTTGGCCTCTACTTTTTCTACCACCCCTTCCCAGTTCTTCAAAACTTCAGAGGGACCACCTAAGTACACACCTAAATATTTTATTCCATGTATGACCCATTTAAAACCATCAGGTAACACTGGTTCATCTCCTCGCCATTTACCTACTAGCAAGGCTGTGCTTTTATTCCAATTGACCTTAGAGGAGGAAATTTCCCCATAACACTCTGTGATGTTCACAAGTTTTTTTGACATAACTGCTGTCATTTACAGCAATGATGATATCATCTGCACATGCAGACAGACACATTGGTGAGGGAATAGTTTTGATTTTGACTCCTGATAACTCTTTCCTTATCAGACATAGCATGGGTTCGATTGCAATAGAGTAAAGAATACCGGACATCGCACAGCCTTGCCTTATACCCCTGTTGATAAGAAAGGGAGCGCTCAAACCACCATTAACCTTCAATATACTTTCAATGTCACAATATAGGGTTTTTATCATGGCAATGAATCTTGGAGAGAAACCAAAGGCTACAAAAGTGTTCCACAAACAGTGTTCTACCCGATCAAATGCCTTCTCCTGGTCCAAGGAAATGAGACCAAACTTAGCACACATTGAGCTGGAGACTTCCAAATAATCTCTTATGAGGGATATTATCCCTGATCAATCTGCCAGGGATACAGTAGGACTGATCAACGTGTATTATATGCTCCATCACTTTTTTTTAGCTTGTTAGCCAACACTTTGGATAGAATTTTATAGTCAGTACAAAGCAGACTAACTGGTCTCCAGTTCTTTATTTCACAGAGGTCTCCCTTTTTGGGCAGAAGAGTGAGAACAGCTCTCCAACAGCTCAGAGGTAGCCTCCCTCTGGACACACTGTCACTGATCACCTCTAACAAATCTTTTCCCAGTATGGACCAAAAAGATTTGTAAAAATCTACAGGAAGCCCATCTATTCCTGGAGCCTTGCCATTGTCCATGCTCATCAGCGCTTCCTGCAGTTCTTGCAGTATCAATGGGCGCGCCAGAACAACATTTTCCTCAGCTGACACCTGTGGCAGGTGAGACAGGAACTGCTGTGACCTGGACCCATTCTCTCTGTATTCACTTTTATACAGATCTGAGAAGAAATCCACAGCTCTTTTCCTGATTTCAGCTGAGTCAATGAGCTCAGTACCAGCAGGTGATCGAGTGCAATACATGAGTCTGCTCTGACCATTTTTCTTCTCAAGACTGAAAAAGAACTTTGATGGAGCATCCATTTCACTGACATTTTGAAAACGTGATCGGACTAAAGCCCCTTGTGCTCTCATCCCCTCAGCCAAAGCGGCTCTTTTCGATTTGAGTGCCTTAATATGGCCTCCCTCTCCTGTGGATCCACATAAAGTCTGTAGATCCACAATTTCAGTCTCTAAACTTTTAATAGTTTCTGTGACCTCTTTTGTGACATTAAAATTATATTGTTTACAAAACTGTTGAATTTGAATTTTTTGTCCCACCATTGCTGTCCTGTAATAAACTGACTCTTTCTAGCCTGCCATTGTTTCCAAAAAAAACTGAAAACTTTTGTAAACCTACCATCATTTTGTCAGAACTGTGTTAAAGTGCCAGTAAGCACTCTTTGGTTTAACTCCATTTATAAAAATAGTACCAATTAAAATAGAATGATCAGAAAACCCCACCGGCCACAAGAAACAGGATTTAAAAATTTGGAAGTGATGCTCAAAGCAGCAAAACTTATCTAACCTTGCTAAAGAGATATAATTATCCCTGGCATGTGCCCAAGAGAACTGTCTTGTGCGCCCATGTTTGGAGCGCCACACATCAGCTAAATCATATGTTTCTATGATACTTTTTAAAATGGTCCTAGAATGAACATTAGGTTCAATATGATTTCCATCTAAATCATCAACAGTGCAATTAAAATCCCCTCCTAAAATAAGATAATCTGTTGAGGAACAACCTAAAAGTGAGCCGGCTAATATTTCAAGGAAAACACATCTTTCACTTGGAATCACTGGAGGATAAACATTAAACAAGACTAAGGTTGATTTTTCATCTCTGGCAATTACTTTCAACAATCTGCCAGGTACAATCTCTTCAGAGTCAAAGGACACAGGTGAAAAATTCTTGGAAAAAAGAATAGCCACTCCTGCACTTAAAGTGCTCTTGTGACTCAGACTGGCACAGCCCTCCCATTCTCTTTTCCAATCAGCTTCATTTTCAGAATTACTATGAGTTTTTTGAGCAAAAGCAATATCAATATTCTTAGTTTTAAAAAGTTCATAGAACATAGTTCTCTTTTTAATATCTCTAGCACCATAAAGATTTAGAGATGAAATTTTAAAGCTGCTCATAAATAAACTCACAATAAACAGTAGGGGAAAGCATGCAGAACATATTTTTTCTGCTCTTTACTTTTCTTCTGCATTAGCTATTTGTGCCTTCACCTTCTGCACCAGTTTTCTGAGGCGATACACCTCGGTATGTGTGAGGCTCGCATCACCTCTCTGTCTCATTAGCCATTTAGATGAGTCAATAAACAGTGACTTTTTAGGAAAAAAATCCTCCACATCATCTCTTTTTCCTTTAGTTAGTTCAAGGAAGCCTCTGATCTGATCTAAACTATAACCATTGCTTTTCTGGCCATCAGGGATGGAAGAATCTGAGAGTTCTTTCTCACTGTCAGTCTCAGGAAGGTCTTCTGAATCAGATTCTTGCATCTCTTTTAAAGGCATTTTCTTTGGTTTTGCTCCTTTAGAGTGTGCTTTAGTTTTTCTCTTTGAATTGGGCACTTTAAATAGATTATCATCATCTAAAACTTTTTTTTCTGCTTCATTTATCAAATCGTCAATATTCATTTCTTCCTGTTCCTCTCCCTCTACACTGGTCTGACTTTGACTAACTGACGCTGCAGCAGAGGTGGAGGCACGTTCTCCATCCTGCTGCATTCCAGGCTGCTCAGCTGCTGTCTCCCTTTGCTGCCCTTCTGCACCCCCTGCACCCTCATCACGCTGCTCTGGCTCTGCCTCCACCTCCTGCGCTGGCTCTGCCTCAGGCTCCCGAGCCTTTTCCGGGCAGTTACGGAGTAGACACCCCTCCTGTCCACAGCCAAAACACTTCATAGTCTCAGTCGTTGCTAAAATGGTATAATCAAAAACATCTACTTTAAATTTCATCGCCACATTGAGTTCATCCCTATCATTCTTCAAAATCATGTACACTTGTCTCCTAAAAGACAGGACATGCCTCAGTTTAGCGGACTTACACCCTGACGGAAGCATTTTCATTGCCGACACAATCTGCCCATGGCGTGAAAGCTCTCTTTCTAATACTTCATCACTGATAAACGGTGGTAAATTAGAAAGAACAATCTATTTTGTGGGGTTTACAAGAGGGAAAACTATGATGTGCGTGTTTCTTACAACGATCCCTTTCTCAACAACAGTGTGTACTTTATCAACAGAATCCAGAAAAATAACAACTGCGCTGTTCATCCTTGAAGCAGCTTTGACACTCTGATAACCAGCGATCTCTCCTACAGCCAGACCATAATCCTCCACTGAAAACTCCATTCCTACAGGTATTTTTAAACCGTGCCGATGGGAGAGGCTTGTAAAGCCCGCAGGCATACTGGTACCGGGCCTTCCTGCCATGGCACACAGCCACACACAGGCTGCTGCCTTGCAGTGCACCGATCACCCCCCCAACAAACCTTTTAGAAAGTAAGGAGAACAAACGACATCCACTCTTCGACACACTCCACCCGCTCAGCTGTCGCTCACGCATGCACATGAGATATATGTGCGCATATATATCTGTATATCACATATATATGTATATGTGTGTAGCAGGATGAGATGCATCATCCCTGCTTTCATTGAGTGTGTAGTTTTGTCCGCCACTCATTAGCCTATCAGAATATGAGGCTGCTCTATATTGGGAGGTAGGCTCTATCTTGCCTGCCTCTTGCTCTTCGGCTCTTTGGCTCTAAGGTTCTTCGACTTCCTGAGCGCCTCACTTCCGGTTCTCTGCCCTCCCCCCGCTGTGCCAGGACAGGTAACATAGCAGTGGCTGTTTTGAGTCTTTGTTCGTTCCATAATTCCACAGGTTAAGTTGATCGCTCGGTTTTATTTTAGACGTCAGAGCATGGGACACTCGGCCAATGCAGCGGCTGGTGGGAAACCCCCCCCTTCCTGTGCATGGAGGGTTGTGGGCGTCTTTCCACTACAGCCAGGTGAGCGTCAAGCTCTCCTCTCTTGTCCTCTCCCACATGGGATCTGACGCAGCCGATTGGTATGCATGGCTCTTATCACCTTCCTGTCGCCTCTCGATCAAATCATTAAGGGTAAGTATTGACTTAGATCTTCTTTTTATATCTTTGTTTACGGCAGACTGAGTACTGGTGCGCCATGTGAAATGGTGGTTACAGAGATGCTGCTGCTTGGTTTTGTGTTGCTTTGCTTTGCCTCATTTTGGCTGTGTGCTCCATTCTGTGCAGATTGGCTTCACCTTGCCGTGCCTCCCAGGGACCCTATGATGCTAGTCGATGCCCTGTCTGCCCTGTTGTGATGGCAGGCCTGTTTAGGGAAGCGTAATCTTGTGCACACACATCCTCAGCTGTTGTTTCCCAGGCAGTAATTTTGTGAAGTGACTTGTGGAGTTTGCTCCCCCTTTTTTTTTTTGCTTTTTTTTAATTGTGTTATCAGCAGGTTCTGATGAATTGATATATATATATATATATATATATATATATATATATATATATATATATATATATATATATATGTATATATTTAATTAGATTTCTGTTTATTTTGGGTGAGACTGGTTTCTTTGGGGTTTTCTAATTTGATTACTTTAGCTTTATTCTGTTCAGGTGCCTCATTGTTTGTGCAACCAGCTGACTGTCCAACTCTGTTTAGATTATTTGTTGATTATTCTGTAACTGTTGTTTTGGGATTATAATTTGGTTATTTTTGGAAGTTTAACTTTGTTTTGGTTATTTGTTTAATTTGTAAATTACTGACTGCCATTTCTTTAAATTGTTTGGTTCTTTTTGTGTGTGTTACTGTTGAGTTTGACTCCACTAATTTCCCTTCTCTTTACAGGACTGGAAGCTTACGGTGGTGGTTCTAGTACCCTAGTGGTGGTGTCCTTTTCCTGTGTGCTGTGTAACCCCTGTGTGTTGAGTTTCTCACGATTTGTGTGTGTGTGTGCAAGTGTCACAAATCCTTGGGGTACTCCTTTTCATTTGGGATTCCTACCTCCTCCTTGCTCTATTCACCTGCCATGGGTAAGCTCCAGCCCTGTTTGGTTATCGTCCTCTCGCAGCCCTGTATGTGTGGGGGATTATGCCTTTTTAACTTGTTAAATAAAGAATTTGTGTATATTGATCTGAACCACGCCTCTTGCCCTCTCTGTATCACAAACCTAATGTGCCTTTATAATCTGCTCCAACTATTCTTTCTATTCCAACTATCCTTGGGCGAAACTCCCAGGGTGGCGTTGTCCAGTTGTACTGTTCGTTCCCAAATTGACCCTGCCATCAAGTAATCCACCCCAAGCTTGTCCCGCCACATATATGTATATATATATATATATATATATATATATATATATATATATATATATATATATAAATACACACTATATTGTCAAAAGTATTCGCTCACCCAATAATCAGAATCAGGTGTTACAATCACTTCCGTGGTCACAGGTGTATAAACCTAGGCATGCAGACTGCTTTTACAAACATTTGTGAAAGAATGGGTTGCTCTCAGGAGCTCAGTGAATACCAGTGTGGAACTGTGATAGGATGCCACCTGTGCAACAAATCCAGTCGTGAAATTTCCTCACTCGTAAATATTCCACAGTCAACTGTCAGCTGTACTATAAGAACGTGGAAGTGTTTGGGAATGACAGCAACTCAGCCATGAAGTGGTAGGCCACGTAAACTGACGGAGCGGGTCATCGATTGCTGAGGGGCATAGTGCAAAGAGGTCACCAACTTTCTGCCGAGTAAATCGCTACAGACCTCCAAACTTCATGTGGCCTTTAAATTAGCTGAGGAACAGTGCACAGAGAGCTTCATGGAATGGGTTTCCATGGCCGAGCAGCTGCATCCAAGCCATACATCACCAAGTGCAATGCAAAGTGTCAGATGCAGTGGTGTAAAGCATGCCGCTACTGGACTCTCGAGCAGTGGAGATGCGTTCTCTGGAATGACGAATCAAGCTTCTCCATCTGGCAATCTGATGGACTAGTCTGGGTTTGGTAGTTGCCAGGAGAATGATACTTGTCGGACTGCATTGTGCCAAGTGTAAGTTTGGTGGAGGGGGGATTATGGTGTGGGGTTATTTTTCAGGAGCTGGGCTTGGCCCCTTAGTTCCAGTGAAAGGAACTCTGAATGATTCAGCATACCAAGACATTTTGGACAATTCCATGTTCCCAACTTTGTGGGAACAGGTTGGAGCTGGCCCTTCCTCTTCCAACATGATTGTGCACCAGTGCACAAAGCAAGGTCCATAAAGACATGGATGACAGTCTGGTGTGGATGAACTTGACTGGCCTGCACAGAGTCCTGACCTCAACGCGATAGAACACCTTTGGGATCAATTAGAGCAGAGACTGAGAGCCAGGCCTTCTCGTCCAACATCAGTGTGTGACCTCACAAATACACTTCTGGAAGAATGGTCAAAAATTCTCATAAACACACCCATAAACCTTGTGGACAGCCTTCCCAGAAGAGTTGAAGCTGTTATAGCTGCAAAGGGTGGGCCGACGTCATATTGAACCCTATGGATTAGGAATGGGATGTCACTTGAGTTCATATGCGAGTCAAGGCAGGTGAGCGAATACTTTTGGCAATATAGTGTATGTGTAAGAGAATGGACTAGGCTGATGGTGGGTGTAGTGATTGGGCCGGGGCAGTAGGGGAGCTGTTACTCCCTTTGTGCAGGGGGTAAGGTTGTTGGCGTGCAGGTTTTTTTCTTTTGTTTGTTCATGTGAGATGTGTGCTAGATACATGGTGCAGCTGTTTGATTAACCTGTTTAGATTCCATAGATAGAGTGTGTAAACTGGTAAATGTTTTTTTCTGTAGGTCTGTTGTTGGCAAGTAGTTTGCCGCCATCTCAGAGTGTGATTGTTGGTGGGTGTTTGTGTTGTTGTCAGTTTCATTTGGTTTTGTTTTTCTCTGTCTCAACCTGAGTGAGACACTGTGCGCCACCAACTGCTTCAGCCAGCGGTCCAGCATAAATACTGGTTTGTACAGTACTTGTTAGTGGTTGATTTTATTCTTGTAAGATGTTATGAATTTAATAAAAGTAACTAATTTATAACTTTGAGTAACACTGTTTAGAATTGTAGTTAATTGTAATGTTTTAAGCTTGTCATTTGTGGGCCACTGGCTGTAGTAAGGGGTTAGTTGTTCACCACAGGTCTATTGTATTTTTTGTGGTGGTGCTTTTTCTACAACTAGGGGTTGATTGACTGGGTTTTCTACCTGATTGCTGTGGTTTCTGTGTGTAGTGCTATCCTGAAGGTGAACAGCTGTCCCCCTAACTCCCCCTTTTGTCTTTTTTTGTATTCCAACCCTGTGTATGTATATATATATATATATATATATATATATATATATATATATATATATATATATCCTTTGTGTGGGTTTTTGAGGTGAAACAGACCAAACTTAATTAATAAGAAACCACCAACCAAATACAAAACCATACTAAAAAGGATCGACATTGTCATTGACTGACATTATCTTAAATACCAGGAGAGAGACCTGGATGGCACCTATAAATAATTAAATAACAATTAAATTACTACAAAGCTAAAATCCCCAGACCCAAACTGTCACATAAAAAAGTGGCACCCCAGATGGGACCTAACTGAAAACACCATTAAATAACACAAGGAAACACAGAAGTACCACAACTGTTTGGAGAAAAAACAAAAACTTTATTTTCGGAACAAAGGAAAGAAACATAAAGGGTCACTGATATGAAGGAACTGGACTCTCTACCACCAAATTCAGAGCAAGAAATATTTCCTACCACATATTCCCTGCTGGACATGGATTTGACTGGAGGTTGTGATCTGGCAAAGCCATTAACCCCCGAAAAAGCGACCGGGGTAGAAGGCCTTCAAAATGGAGGACCTCAGCCCACACTGGAACTTTGTGGAATCCACCAGCAGCTTCAGGAATTTTCACAGACTCAGAGTCTTCACAGGAAGGAGCTGCACGGAGAAATGAAACAAATATCAACCATACTTACATCTCAAGTCCCACAATTAAGCAGCATTCTGATAGACTTAATTCAAGACCAACATAAAAAAATATGTTAAAAACACAAAGGAAATAACATAAAACAACATAAAAACACATGGATACACAGCTGGAATACCTGAGAACCCAGGTCAGTGCAACGCTAGGATGGAGATTGAAACATCAGGAAACAGAGATACTAAAGGTATTCCGACCTGTATTAACACCCCTGACTGAGGCTATAACTCACCTCCAGAGGGAGTTATCCCTCTGCAAAAACTCCATAAAGACACTGTCAGCAGACATCACAGCCCAAGCAGCAACAATCACCCTCAGCCATGCGAGTGTTCAGACTCGTATGAAGCACTACCTGAAAGAAACCCCATAATTATTTCAAAACATCCCAGATTACAGCCCATCGTGCAACATAATATGGCTGAAGAACACTTTCAATCACCTGGAGGATCCACCATTCGTGGAGAAAGCAAGAGTAGATCCGTTGGCAAGAGTCCAGTAAAGCTGCAGTTCCTGACTTTTGGGAAAATAGATGACGTGCCACACCCACTTCAATATTTGAAGTGATGTGACAAGATGTGAGGATTTCCTGCCTCTGAATCCACTCGTGAATGAAGAACTCATTGCCATCCTGCGTAATGTTCTACTTGGAACAGCCAGGGATTGGTGGGATGTAGCTCGTCACAAAGTGAATACCTGGAAAGAGTTCCACCAACAGTTCCGTGCTGCTTTTCTTTCAGAGGATTACGAGGACGGATTGGCAGAAAGGGTGCACAACAGAGTGCAAGGTGAAGGGGAAAATATCAGAGACTGGCCAGTCAGCTGAGAAGTAGCGGAGTGGTCACTGTTGATGGACTGGTGCGCCTTGGCCAGCAACTTGAAAGGGATCGGGAGAACCAGCTGCAGTATGAGCAGGAGAAAACCCTGCTGAAAAAGCCATACAAAGCTGGTCCGCCTGAATCTGCTGCTCCACCCACTAACAGGGAACAGCTTCCTACTTGGCCAAATCCACCTGTCCCTAACTGTTCCCCCCAAGCATTCTATTGCCGTTGTAAAGGAAACCACGCACCTGCTTCTTGTCCCCAGTGGAACTCCAGCTGCAGTGATAGAGTTTCTTCTGTAAGACCTCCACCTCCACAGGCTGCCAGATACCTGCAGGGTACCTAGGCGCAACATCTGTTGGGCAACCACCCGATCCCCCTGAAAGTCTCCTTCCCTGCCAGTTGCTGGTACCCTTAAACATCGACCCATGGAGAGGACCTGCCATCTTGGATACTAGATCATCATATACTCTGATCAATGAGTGGTCAGGAGTGAAAGGCCAGTGGGATGCACCGAAACCCTGGACCAGGGAACCTTTATGTCAGTTCTTTAGAACCTCCCAGAAGTTCCTGGGACATTTCATTTCTTCGGCTGGGGTTGAAGTGGATGCAGAAAAAACAAAGGCCATTAAAGATTTTCCAGTACCTACGACCATTAAGGAGCTCCAAAGGTTTCTGGGAATGGCTGGCTGGTACCATCGCTTTGTGACCCAATCTCACAGCTGTCAGAACCCCTCAATGTGCTAAAACGAAAGGGAGCAAAATTCATTTGGACACCATCTTGCCAAACAGCTTTCGATACAGTGAAACAACATCTCATTGCTCCACCTGTGCTGGGTCATCCTGACTTCAACCTTCCCTTCACGGTATATGCTGATGCCAGCGATATTGGCCTGGGGGCTGTTTTGGCTCAGCAAACTGGTTTGGACACAGAGCAGGTCCTTGATTTTGCCAGCCGAACTCTTAATCAGGCAGAGCGGAATTACTCCACGACTGAAAAGGAGTGCCTTGTAGTCGTGGAGATGGCAGACATTTTACTGTGGTAACCGATCACTCTTCTTTAGTGTGGGTTTTTCAATCTCAAAAACCCAGCACTCAGCTTATCCAGTGGGCACTACGACTCCATGTGTTCTCTTTTATAGTAGAATACAGAAAAGACAAGTAGAATACTGCCCCAAAGCCCAGCAAGAGGACTCTGCCATACAGGATCTATATGAAAAAATAATGAAAACAGGAGATATCACTGGAAACTCCGTCACGAAATTCACTATTTTGGAGGACAAGGTGTATAGAGTGTTGCAGCTGCCCCACAAAACACTCTACTAAATCTACATTCCAACCTCCCTCCGTCAACAGCTTCTCCACCATTATCATGACTACCCTCTCTCTGGCCTTCTTGGGAGGTATAAGACATACAAATGACTGCAAGCCCTGGTGTGCTGGCCCAAGATGAGCTTGGATGTGAGAGTATGTCCAGTGTTGCCAGGTCGGCCAGCTCCACAAACCTGAAACAAGAAAACCTCCTGGTAAACTCCAGCAAACCGTAATAAACACACCTTGGGAAATGCTTGGAGTTGATCTAATGGGTCCTTTTCGACTGAGCTCAAATGGCAACCTCTACCTGATTGTTTTTGTGGACTACTATACCAGATGGGTTGAAATGTTCCCACTTCACACAGCCACTGCAGAGACTGTATCCCAGGTCCTCAGGAAGGAGGTTTATGCAACAACAAAATATGTACTATTGTGTAGCATCAGAAAATATCATAATATGTACAACAGCTTACTTTGTTGGTTTTGCTGAGAGATTCCTGATTCCTGCAGTTAGTTAGTTCCTGCAGTTTCTTCAAAATAGCCACCCTTTGCTCTGATTACTGCTTTGCACACTCTTGGCATTCTCTCGATGAGCTTCAAGCAGTAGTCACCTGAAATGGTTTTCACTTCACAGGTATGCCTTATCAGGGTTAATTAGTGGAATTTCTTGCTTTATCAATAGGGTTGGGACCATCAGTTGTGTTGTGCAGAAGTCAGGTTAATACACAGACAACAACCCTATTGGACAACTGTTAAAATTCTTATTATGGCAAGAACCAATTAGCTAACTACAGAAAAAACAAGTGGCCATCATTACTTTAAGAAATGAAGGTCAGTCAGTCCGGAAAATTGCAAAAACTTTAAATGTGTCCCCAAGTGGAGTCACAAAAACCATCAAGCGCTACAATGAAACTGGCACACATGAGGATCGACCCAGGAGAGGAAGACCAAGAGTCACCTCTGCCTCTGAAGATAAGTTCATCCGAGTCAGCTCAGATCAGAGACCAGATGAATGCCACACAGAGTTCCAGCTGCAGACCCATCTCTAGAACAAGTGTTAAGAAGAGACTGTGCGAATCAGGCCTTCATGGTCAAATAGCTGCTAGGAAACCATGCTAAGGAGAGGCAACAAGCAGAAGAGATGTGTTTTGGCCAAGAAACACAAGAAATGGACATTAGACCAGTGGAAATCTGTGCTTTGGTCTGATGAGTCCAAATTTGAGATCTTTGGTTCCAACTGCCCTGTCTTTGTGAGACGCAGAAAAGGTGAACGGATGGATTCCACATGCCTGATTGCCACTGTGAAGCATGGAGGAGGAGGTGTGATGGTGTGGAGGTGTTTTGCTGGTGACACTGTTAGGGATTTATTCAAAATTGAAGGCACACTGAACCAGCATGGCTACCACAGCATCCTGCAGCGACATGCCATCCCATCCGGTTTGCGTTTAGTTGGACGATCATTTATTTTTCAACAGGACAATGACCCCAAACACACCTCCAGGCTGTGTAAGGGCTATTTGACCAAGAAGGAGAGTGATGGAGTGCTTCGGCAGATGACATGGCCTCCACAGTCACCGGACCTGAACCCAATCGAGACGGTTTGGGGTGAGCTGCACCGCAGAGTGAAGGCAAAGGGGCCAACAAGTGCTAAACACCTCTGGGAACTCCTTCAAGACTGTTGGAAAACCATTTCAGGTGACTACCTCTTGAAGCTCATCGAGAGAATGCCAAGAGTGTGCAAAGCAGTGATCAGAGCAAAGGGTGGCTATTTTGAAGAAACTAGAATATAAAACATGTTTTCAGTTATTTGACCTTTTTTTGTTAAGTACATAACTCCACATGTGTTCATTCATAGTTTTGATGCCTTCAGTGAGAATCTACAATGTAAATAGTCATGAAAATAAAGAAAACGCATTAAATGAGAAGGTGTGTCCAAACTTTTGGCCTGTTCTGTATATAAGGATAACTCTAACCTATTAAAAAATTACAATGAATTCCTTTATACATACACTGTACACAGCACAATTAAAACTGGATTGTTGTGGGAGTCAAAATGTTAACTTTACTGTTATTAGTCCATGCACATTAGATCATTAGTACTAATAAATATAACACAATGAACCAAATATATCAGAAGATGTTTCACTTCAGCAAGCAACGCACCTTAATCAATCACCTTTTTTTAAATCCTCATCACCAACCACACACTGTATGAAAAGATACATTGTACCTACTCAATGAAAATGAAGGAACAGATTACAAGCAATATTATTTATTAAATTTCACAAGGTTTGGTATTGAGTAAATATTAATTAAATGAGGCCCTTAATAGTTATCCATGTAATATGAATAGATTCAAATCGAAAACGGTACATAATTAATTATAAACAAAAATGTTGAGTTGATTTGTAAAAGATAAACGCCCTAATGTGTAAATAATATTAATAAAAATGAATTTAATTCTACGTATCAATGATACATAATTGTGTAATAATCTGACGCTCAGCCATCGGTCTTATCAAAGGGCCAATGCTGGCAGACTCCTCTGACCTTGGTTACCTAGTCAACCTAGAGATAACTAGCCATCTCTTTTCCTTGAGACACTGTGCTTCAACCCTGCATTCTGGAGGAACAGTTTAAAGATGCAGCACTGTACAAAAAAGGGACACTAGCTAACCCTAGGAACCCCTAAATTTAGAAAAAATTTATAAGAGGTTTGAATCCCGGGCCCGGGGCCTTTCTGTGTGGAGTTTGCATGTTCTCCCCGTGTCTGCGTGGGTTCCTTCCGGGTACTCCTCCCACCATCCAAAAACATGCACGGGGATTAGGTTAACTGGCTAATTTAAATTGACCGTAGGTGTGAATGTGAGTGTGAGTGGTTGTCTATCTCTATGTGCCCTGCGATGAGGTGGCGACTTGTCCAGGGTGTACCCTGCCTTTCGCCCTAAGACAGCTGGGATAGGCTCCAGCCCCCCCATGAACCTATGAGGATAAGCTGTAAATAATGGATGGATGGATGGCATCCTTTGTATGGGTTTTTGAGGTGAAACAGAAATAGAACAAACTTAAATAATAAGAAACCACCAACTGAACAAATACAAAAACATACTAAAAACAACTGACTAACATTATCTTAAATGCCAAGAGAGAGACCTGGCCTATAAATAATTAAGTAATAATTAAATTACTGCTGCTCCTCCCTATGAGGATCAGGTGTGTAAAATAACCCAAGTATGTAGTCACCTAGGAGGTTATAGTTATGTATTTCAGTTGGGGAAATGCATAAGGGTTTTCCGGGGGTTTCTTGACTGTATGTAAGGAAACATGGTCCTTTTGCTTTTTCATTTACTTTTTTGTTTTTGTTTGTTTTTACCTTGGTAAAAAGAGAGGTAATGCTTATTTTTGTTTAGTGCTTTGCTGTAAATGGATTATATGCTGAATGTTAGGTGAATCAGAGATTAAGATCACATCCTGGAATGTTAGAGGATTGAATAAATTTAGGAAATTAAAACAGCTATTAGGCAGAATTAGACTACTCAAATCCCCCTTTTTTTTTTTTTTTTTTTTGTTGCAAGAATCACATTTGACTGATGTGACCAAAATTAATAACAGATGGCCTGGTTTATGCAGCCACATTTAACTCTCAAGCCAGAGGGGTTATTCTAATCCACAAATCCATCCCATTTAGGCTTAGCCATAAAGTAGTCGACTTGGCAGGCAGATACATTATTTTACAAGGATCAATATTAACGACCCAAATTACACTAATCAGTGTTTATGGACCCAATGAAGACAACCTCACCTTTTTTAGGAATTTATTTCTCACTATATCCTCCACTCCTGGACAATATATAATAGACAGGGACTATAACTGTGCGCTGGATCCACCAAAGGGCCGCTCAATAGGCTATGATGCTTCTCACTTGAATACTGGAAAGGTCTTGTTCCAGTCTATAAATGATCCTAACCTAATTGAAGTGTGGAGGATGCTCCACCCTAACAAAATGGAGTTTTCATGTTATTCAAGCACTTATAAAACTTCATCACAAATTGATTACTTTTTGATCTCTATGAGTCTATTACCCCATGTGGATGAATGTGCTTATGACAGCATAGTATTAACTAATCATGCTCCCATATTGCTTACTCTTCATATACCAAGACTTATCAGGTTTCCACCTAGGTGGCGCTTTCAAACAAAATGGCTCCAAGATCCCAAGTTTGTCCAATATCTTATTGATAATATCGACAACTATTTCCAAATGAATACAGATCAGACCAGTGCAGGCACAAGATGAGAAGCTTTCAAAGCTTATATTAGAGGTGTGATGATCAGCTATGCAAGTTCTAAGTCTAAGATTCATTATAGAGAACTAATCAACCTAGAGGCCCAGATTAATGCTGAGGAGCTAGCCCTATATCAAAATGCCAGTCCAGAGAAACATAAGGAACTCCTTTTGCTGAGAACTAAAAATAAGAAGCTTTCTGCTGCAAAAATTGCAGCAAATCTCATTTGGCTGAAACAGTCTTATTATGACTAAAGGAGATAATAAGGAGATAAAGCATGCAAGCTTCTTGCATGGAGAATTAAAAAAATGTAATCTGACAGAGCTATAAACTCAATCCAACTACAAAAAGGAAATTATACAGTGGATCCAGTTAAAATAATCTCCTCCTTTAGAATATTTTTTGAGTCCCTTTATCGATCAGAATACCCAGATGATGCCGAGTTACAGTCTGAATTTCTAAATAAACTAGATATTCCAACTATGGCAGATCAAGATAAGATTGGACTGGACAACCCTTTGACAGTCAGTGGAATGTCTGCATCCCATGCTTTACACCACTTTACACTTTACCAGCTTTACACCACTGCATCCGATGCTTTGCATTGCACTTGGTGATGTATGGTTTGGATGCAGCTGCTTGGCCATGGAAACCCATTCCATGAAGCTCTCTGCGCACTGTTCTTGAGCTAATCTGAAGGCCACATGAAGTTTGAAGGTCTGTAGCGATTGACTCTGCAGAAAGTTGGCAACCTCTTCGCACTATGAGCCTCAGCATCTGCCGATACCACTCCGTCAGTTTACGTAGCCTACCACTTCGTGGCTGAATTGCTGTCATTCCCAAACACTTCCACGTTCTTATAATACAGCTGACAGTTGACTGTGGAATATTTAGGAGTGAGGAAATTTCACGACTGGATTTGTTGCACAGGGGGCATTCTATCACAGTTCCATGCAGGAATTCACTGAGCTCCTGAGAGTGACCCATTCTTTCACAAATGTTTGTAAAAGCAGTCTGCATGCCTAAGTGTTTGATTTTATACACCTGTGGCCACGGAAGTGATTGGAAAACCTGATTCTGATTATTACTTATTAAATACTTTTGGCAATATAGTGTACTTTGTAAGGCCTTAGCAAGGAGACTAGAGACACATATTCCATCGCTGATCACTAATAATCAGAATGGTTCAAGGATGCCAAGCGTTCCATAATATATGCGGAGTATTGAATATATTACGTGAAAAAAATTATGCTAAAGATAACTCAATCCTGTCATTGGATGCTGAAAAAAAGGCCATTTAGTTTACACAGAGGCACACGACAAGGCTGCCCCTTTGTCCCCTCTCTTATTTTTGTTTAATATTGAGCTATTGGTTTTGGCTATTCAGCAAGATCCAAGAATCCAAGGTGTGAAAATAGCAGAAACTGAACATATAATCTCTCTTTTTGCAGATGATATTATTATCGATCTGTCTTATTTGACGTCATCTATACCAAAACTTATTAGCCTAATAACATCCTTTGGAAAATTCTCTAGATATAAGGTTAACAATTCCAAATCCACTATTCTGTTTTTGAATAAGAATGAGAGACAAAACCCGCAGATTATCACACCTTTCTCAGCTTCCCAAGGAGTCAAAATTGTACCAGAAATCCAAAATATTGTCTCCCTCAATTATGATCCTCTAGTACACTCTGTAACGGAATCTCTGAAAAGATGGATGCCTGTGCCCATCTCCATATTACGCCGCATTAACTTTCTTAAAATGTCAATTCTACCCAAATTTCTTTATTTATTTCAATCCATCCCTCTCTCTCTTCCACAGTCCTTTTTTTGCAAACTTAGAAAACTATTCTCCAATTTCATATGGAGCAGTAGACATCCAAGGCTGTGACTTTCCTTGTTGTACCTTCCCTATGATAGAGGGGGGATACAAGTTCCTAATCTACAATGGTAGTACTGTATTGGGCAGCACAGCTGCGTGCAGCAATGTTTTGTTTTTCCACTTCTGATCAGCATGGCTTGTTATTGAATGTACTGCAACATCAGGTCTACCTCTTCAGTCATATATGTATTCTGCCCATGTGAAAAAACTTAAGAAACAAACCAATGTTAAAAATACCCTTTCTGTTTGGCATGAGGCTCATGCCTATACAGGGGGTGCACCCACGCTCTCTCAGTTCTCGCCGATATAGGGTAATCATAATTTGGCACCTGGTAGAGCTGATGGTGGATGCAAAAAAACGGCTAGTAAGAATTTGAGAAAATTAATGACCTATATACCGAGGGTAAACTAATGACTTTTGATCAACTGGTTTGTAAATACGCTATCCCTAGAAATCATTTTTTTTTAAATATTTGCAGTTAAGGAGCTTTATAAAGCACTCCTTGGATGAGCCCCCCATGTCAGCTATAGAGAGAATTATTATAAATAATGAAACTGCCCGAGGCCAACTGTCAGTATTATATGGTATGCTGTGATCCAAATCAAAGGACAGTTCCCATTTAAGACTTGATGCTCGGAGAGCTGATCTAAAAATAGATATTACAGAAAGTGACTGAGAGTATGCTTGTATACAGTACAAGTGGCTATTCAGGACCTATGTGACACCGGTAAAACTTCATCAATACAATCCTAACATTCCTGATAATTGTGCTAAACGTGGTGATAATGTTGGCACTCTACTGCACTGTATGTGGGAATGTCAAAAAATCCAGTTATTTTGGAAAGATGTAATCAACATGATTTCATGCATGGCTGATATGGAGGTCCCTCTTCAAACGAAGCTCTGCATACTAGATATCTATCCTGATCATTGTACCGACCAGCAAATAACACTGAATTGATCTGTCCCTGCCATAGCCTAGAAGAGCAATTGCAGTGAGATGGAAAAGCATGGATGGTCCTACACCTACAATGTGGTTACGGGAAATGGCATCATGCTTGGCTATGGAAAAAATAACCTAAATATGGGACATATTTATGCAGTTCCTGGAATGTGATCAGACTGAAGTTAATGGATGAAATTAGGCTGCCTCTTATTAATATGTATGACCAATAATGATTTTATTAATGTATGTGTCATTTTCTTTCCCTTTTGATTTCCTTTCGGGTTGTTTGCTGTTGAGGGTGGGTAGGGGAGTGTTTACAACAGTTGTTGTACTTTTTTATTGTATTTTGTCATTAAAACAATAAAAATATTGTTAAAAAAGAAAAAAAAATCACAGCCCCCCCCTTCTATTAAACCACTGGTGTAGTCAAGGTTATACGCGGGTATACGTACGGAGTCACGGATATACGGTAGGTGCTAGGATTTTCACTCCAAGCTAAGCACACAAACAAGATGTCATATGAAAGCACATGAGCTGCTGGTTACAAAGATGTCTCACTCATCATTGTGTGACAAAAACTCTGAGAGCTAGAAGCCAAAGAGTCACGAAAATAACGTTCCTAAAATCATAAACTTTGTCTTAGCTTTGCTCTTTTGTGATCAAAAGTCATATTATAGCTCAAAAACTATACTAATGGCTTCTCCTATGACTCCGTGTCAGTTTGAAATGAATCATGGTTGTGCCTGTTTACAGAGAGAGGGGGCTGGAGTGGAGGGTCTACCTCAATAATGCGATCTTTGCGTATACACCCCTCTGGCTCATCATTGGTGTTTGTAAAGATTAAATTTAAGTGTGGTTTTGGATTCTCCGGAATTTGATTGATTGATTGAGGTGTCAATCATTAAAATTGACCAAAGGGTTGTCAAGATATTCTCTGTTATTATTATTATTATTATTATTATTGTTATTATTATTATTATTATTATTATTATCAATAGTTAAATATTACTAGTTATTTATTATTATTGGTCTTGGTGAATTTTCAAAATGAGTCAGAAATAGTTGTATTTAGGTGGAATGAATAACCAGTGTTACATATTGTTTGTTGTTATTGTTATTGTTTTGTTGAATACTTGTCTCTCAGTAGTCTGTTGGCCAGTAATGGTTTTGTAATTTCTAGTGTTGTAGTACTCGAGATCACTTTTTAATGGTCTCAGTCTCGTCTCGGACTCGAAGGGCATTTAAACTCGATCTTGTCTCGGTCTCGGACTGGGCGGACTCTGGATTTTTGATCAAGACAGGCCAGCCCTGTGATAGCACAGAGAAGAAGAATGCAGCTGCTGCATCCCTGATGTCACACACCCCCGGAATGACACCACGCCCCCTGCACAGAGTGCATGAAGAAGACGACATGAGACGCTGCACCCGGAAGAACCTCTACATACAGTAGTCAGTGAACTACACATTAAAACATTAAAAAACACATTTTAAAACGCTTAAAATCTCAGTAAGGACAATGCTAAAAAATGTAAAGATTGTTTAAAAGCAATCATTTAAAGTGATATTTGATTTCATTCATTTTAAAAAAATAAATATGTATTGACTATACAGTGATGCATGATGTCTCTCTGGCTTCTATGATTCACATGCATGATGTAACGTTTGAATTTTCAGAGAATGCTCACTTGGTATTAGTGAGACTTAATCATTTTAATTCCTCCTCAATTTCAGGTTCCTGGAGTACAAGGCTGGACAACAGGCAGATGCCATGCAGCCAACTATGGCACCTTTTGGCCAGAAAGTGCAGATCTACAGTCTTCATTCCCCAAGGCAGCAAGCCATCAGCGATGCCATTGTCAAAGACTTGGTTATTGGGTGTTGCCTGCCACTGTCCATTGTGGAAAATTAACATTTCACAGGCGAACATAGTGGCAAGCGAATTTCTTCTGCGTTTGAGGAGATCACCGACGAATATGGTATCCACCAGAAGATGAGTCATATATCACAGACAACGCTGTCAATATGAAGTGTGCTTTTAAAGTGCAGATGCCACAACAGCAGTCAGATAACAGTGAGAGTGAGGAGGAGACTCTGGATGATGACCACCTGTGGGAGGACATGAATTCTGTGGATAACACAGAGCTACTGTGGTCATCAGGTGAGCATCTGTCTTGTTTTGCTCACTCCCTGCAGCTAGTTGTGAATGACGGCATGAAGGACGTTAAAGCCATCTCTCGCAGCATTGCCAAAACATCTCACTTCTCAACTCTGTTACACAGTAGCTCACAGTTCAAAGACAAATTCAAGGCTGCATTTGACTGTATGAAGACTATTCCTGCTGCAAACAACACTCGCTGGAACAGCACTTTCAAACAAGTGCAGGACCTCACAGCACTGGACCATAAATATAAATCTCTGACTGACGTGCAAGGACTATGAAGAAGTGGTATTCGGCACTCAGGAGTGGAACCAACTGAAAGAGCTGACTTCAGTTCTCGCACCATTCTCAGAGGCAACAGACCTGACAGAAGGAGAGAAATCCGTTACCATTAGCTTGGATGTTCCAACTGTTCTGGACCTGCATAGACACCTTGTGAAGATGGAGGAGACACGTACATTGTCGGCCATTAGTAAAGGCCCTCTGTCAGTCTCTGATTAAAAGATTCAGTGGAATCTTTGGCAGAACAAAAATAACTAAAGACAGTGGTGGACAGGAACCTTTCAACCAAAGTGTGTATTTTTTAGCTACAATGCTTGATCCACAATTTGGATTAAGCTGGCTGGATCTGGATGTTACAAATGGACCAAATGCAACACCACTCACCAAGTTTAGAGATGACCCGAAGAAAACACTGACAGGTATCCATTGATATATTTTACATCATGAAAAACATTGTGAGAGCAATTTTTTGATACCTGCAGACACCATATTTACTTTAATTTAACCCCAAAAAAAAGAAAAACAAAAAAAAACTCATTGCACAATTGTTGCACAATCTGTTTTTTTATCTCATAGTTCATCAAAATTGGAACTCATATTATTATCTGTTATCATATTTTATTATAATCTGCACCTTGCATTGAGCCTTTAGATTTTATCATAATTTGCAACTTACATTGATCGCTCAGATTTTATTTTATCAAAATCTGCACCTTGCATTTATATTGTAGTATATATACAGTCATGGAAAAAATTATTAGACCACCCTTGTTTTCTTCAATTTCTTGTTCATTCTAATATCTGGTACCACTAAACGTATAATACAGTGAACACAACAAAAAATGCAGCTGGTCACATAATACTTTATGTCCTATTTGACATTCTTAAGCTTAATTGATTCCCAGGGTATATAAGAGGCCATTTCATGTCACAAGCAGCACTGCACATGCAAAGGCCTAGAGTGGTTTCCTGCTTACATTCAAGCCGTAGCACAACTCAGAAGTTGTCAGCTCTCACATAATGCCTAAAACAAAAGAATTATGTGAAGCAACAAAGGCAGCCATCTTGGCACTGCTGGACAGGTAGCGAAAAAACTGAAGATCTCCAAGACAGCCGTTCATTCCAACATAAAAAAACAAGCTGAACATGGCACTACCAAATTGCTACCTGGCCGTGGCAGGAAACGTCTTTCTACCCCACGAGATGACCGTGCACTCATCCGTTCCTGTGTCAGGAATCGTTGTCAGACCTCCAGGGACCTTAAAAACTAGTGGGCACTGTCGAGAAATGTGACTTGCTCGGCAAGGACAGTTCGAAACCGACCTGTTGAAGCTGGTTTGAAGTCACACAGAGCACGCAAGAAGCCCTTCATCAATGAAAGGCAGAGGAAGGCCCGGTTACTCTTTGCTCGAGACCACAAAGATTGGACTGTTGATGATTGGGCTGAGGTTCTCTTCAGTGATGAATCCAATTTTGAATTGATGCCCACTCCAGCCAACTTACTGGTTAGGAGGAAGCCTGGAGAAGCTTACAACCCAGACTGTCTTGCCCCTACAGTAAAACATGGGGGTGGATCAGTCATGATCTGGGGTTGTTTCAGTCTGAGTGGAACAGGGCAAATGCAATTGTGTGAAGGCCGAATGAACCAGGTCAAGTACAGGACTACCCTTGAAAACAGTCTTCTTCCATCAGCTGGAAAACTCTTTCCTGCCTCGAATGACTGGATTTTCCAACAAGACAATGCCCCTTGCCACACGGCAAGGTCAGTTAAAGCCTGGATGGAGAACCACAACATTCGCACCATGCCTTGGCCTGCTCAATCACCAGATCTTAATCCAATTGAAAACCTGTGGAAAATCATCAAACTCAAAATGGAGAACCACAAGCCCAAAAACAAAGAAAATTTGTTTGAATTTGTCCAACAGGAATGGGCTGCTGTGACAGCAGAACAATGTCAGAAGCTGGTGGAGAGCATGCCAAGACGCATGGCTGCAGTCATCAAAAACAATGGTTATGCAATCAAGTATTAACTCTTGTGTGTATCATGTGTTTAAAGCAAACAGAAAAGAAAACATGGAATGCTTAAAAGTAGTGTTTTTGGCGGTACAATGCCATAGCTATTGATGTAAGAATTTAAGTAATTTCATCAAGAAAACCATGGAAAATGAATAATCCTTAGTTCTTAAATTAAACTCTCATGAGCTATTTGTTGTTATCATTATAATTGTCCAAACAAATGTACCTTTAGTTGAGCCAGGCATTAAAATTAACAAGAAATTGAAGAAAACAAGGGTGGTCTAATAATTTTTTCCATGACTGTATATATATTTGGTACTTATTTTGGAATATATTTTGGTACATTGGTATCTTATTTTATCTTACTTTATTTTTTAAAGACTAAAGAACAGGTGCTTTAGTCAGCATTCTTTTAATGTCCTCAAAAGCTGACTGCTGTGAGTGTTCCCAGGTCCAGATGTTCTTCCTCTTTAGCAGCTCATACAACGGCTGTCCCACCGCTGCAAGAGGTGGGACGAACCCATCAATCCATCTATTTTCTACCACTTATCCTCGTAGGGTTGCAGGGGGGCTGGAGCCTATCCCAGGGTACACCCTGGACAAGTCGCCACTCATCGTGTGTACTCATCGCAGAGCACACATAGAGACAGACAACCACTCACATTCACAATTTAAATTAGCCAGTTAACCTAATCCCCATGCATGTTTTGGGATGATGGGAGGAAGCTGGAGTACCCAGAGAGAACCCACGCAGACACGGGGAGAACATGCAAACTCCACACAGAAAGGCCACGGGCCGGGAATCGAAGCCGGTACCTTCTTGCTGTGAGGCAACAGTGCTAACCACTATACCACTGTGCTGGCTGGGCCGAACCTTCCCAGGTAATTCACCATGCCGAGGACTCATTTTAGCTCCTGCATATTTTCAGGTGGTGGCAGCTGGTGTATGGCCTCCACCTTGTCAGGGTCCGGTCTGACCCCTGACTGGTTGATGAGATGACCCAGGAAGTGTAGCTGGCTCTGCCTAAGGGAGTATTTCTCCTTGTTGTTTCAACCTACCAAGTCAACACACCGCAGCACCTTCTTGAGTCTGGCATCATATTGCTCCATTTTGGTCCCATTAGGATTAGGATGTCATCTATGAAGACTGCCACGCCTTCCAGTCCTTCTAGAGTCTCCAGCATCTTCCACTGGAAGATCTCTGATGCACTTGTTATGCCAAAGGTAATCTTTTGAAGCAGTATCTGCCAAAGGGTGATGTCTGGATGCAGAAGGATCTGCCAGAATCCACTGGCAGCATCAAGGGAAGAATACACAGTTGCACCACTCAGCTTGGCTGTGATCTCGTCTGAGGTGGGTAGGATGTAGCCTTCTCTTTTGACCGACTTATTTAGTTTTGTCAGGTCAACACAGATTTGGGCTGTGCCTGTGTTCTTCTTCAGGACTGGTTCCATGGATTATCTTTTCCTTTGTGACTGACTGTTGCATTGAAGCGGCCCAGACACAGCAGCTCACCTCCAGGGCTGTCCAGAGGAATGTCAGGTGGGTCCAGTGTTCTCTCAGGGGTGAGTGTGTGAAACGTGTCATTCACTTATGACAGTGACATCAGCTCCCGTGTCAATCTTAAATTCTGCTGAAGAGGAATCAACTTGTAGTAGCACAGTCCCACTGATCACTTTTCTCATTAGCATCACACATTGAACCCAGGAAATAAGAGGTCTGCTCAGCTCTCTCAGTCTTTGTGACCTCATTCACTGACCTGCTGTGACATACTCTGGCCCAGTGTTCCATTCTGTGACAGCTGTGGCAGTTAGATCTTTCTGCAGGGCAATTTTCATCTCTAGTATGCTGTTTTCCCACGTTTGCCACATTTCTTCTAATTTCTCCCATTTTCTGTCCTTTGACTTGCCTCATTGTCGCTGTTGTGGTTTCCAGTTCATACTTTTGCGTTTAAACTGCACCTCCTGCACTGATCCCACAGTATCTCCTTGCAGACTCACTTGTGCCACCACCTCCTCTGACAATCTGACGGTCTATATTGTGTGTGTCAGCATCAGGTCCGTCATCAGCTGCAGCCTGCGGGAAAGCTCTTTATCCATTATCCTGACGACGATGCATTTGAGAGATCATACAGTGCTCTGATGAACCATTCTGCTTTCTCACCTGTCCGTTGGACCAGTTGGTAAAAACATGTCCGTTTGTGGATAATATTCCTCCTCAGAAAACAGTAATCGTTAAACTTCTCCATAACGATGACAAAGTCATTGCTGTCCTCCTCTTGAGCAAACGTGAATGACTTGAAGATGTTTTCTGTTGCCCATGGCGTAAATCAGGCAGCTCACACGTGCTTGTCCCTCATCTTTGTGAAGTTTTGCTGCGACTCTGTATCGATCGAAGTGTTGCTTCCACTTGGGTCACTCCGTCGGCTTGTCAAATATTAAATTTTCAGGATTCTCTTGGTCATTCGTTGAACTACTTCTGACACATCAAGCGTCGGCTTGATCCGTTTATATTTCTGACAGCGCACATCATGTAAACAAACCAGCATAACCTCTTCCGTAACCCAGGTGACAACACTGCTCTGCAAAACATCACATGTTGCAGTTGCTGTGGCAACATTAGTTCCATTACATAAACTCAGTATCTTTAACCATCTCTTGAGTGTCCAATGTGGAGTGGTCAGTGATAATGGCCAAACCAGAAATATAATCAAACAACTGTAATCTGTGTCCCTGCCTCAAACATTGACTCTTTCGCTTGGCTGTCCTCTGCTTTTTATATTGGTGATGGACCCCACTAGACCCTGCTAGAGTTGAAAAATCAAATCACTGCACTAAGCTTACACTGGATATTTTTTTAGAAACTGTGCAGTCAATGTATAAATATGACACCAAGCCTACAATTCAAAGCTACTGGGTAATACCAGTAAATTTGAAGATGTCATAAATCAATTCTCAATCAAATAATTAGTTAATCAAACTGGTGAAGCCTTAAAGCAAAAGTCTGTGAACTGTAGAAGGTTACAGAGGCCAATTAAAGGGTTCAGCATGACTGCAGAGATTGACGAGGTAGATATATCAGACACAGAGAGTATAACATCAATATGATTGCTCTATCTTGATAATAATTTAGATATTTGGATTAGCATTATCCATTAAAATCATCCATTAAAAGATAAGTATAAGGGATACCGAGGCCATGCTTGATTACTTTTAAGAAGGCTAAATGGATTGAAACTTATTAAAGTCTTTAATCAGAAAGTACTTCATGAAGCAGATTATTTATCTGAGAGTGAAAAACACTTCACTCTTTTGCTTTAGCCAGCACATAACAATCATCTTTTCATTTTAGACCGACAGATGAAATATAATAATTTGGCTCTCATTCACACAGGGATGATGCACTAATTGAAGCTGTCAGAAGGCGCCTCTCCTCAGCAACACTAGTCAGGGTCCTGTTGCCACATCCTGACAGTTCTAAAACTCTTTGTTGAATTATGATCCCCCAATGTATTGCGACAGCATCTGTGCTTTCATTTTCAATTTTACCGGCTCCAAACGCCCATATGGAGACTGTCTGAAGCTATTGTGTCACTTTGTATGCAGATCTTTCAGCTCTTTACACTGCTAGTTGCATTTCATCCGTGCACCTTGTTGCTTGGATGCAGATGCATTAGCAATTTATTTTAAAAGCCTTTGTTTTAGTAGAATGATTAAAATATTGGATATGGCCCTACTTTGTGTTGTAGATATGCTTGAGAATTGATATGCAGGGAGGGATCATTTCTAATGTGAAATACAATGTAATCCCACTCTGCTGGGGCATTGGAAATAAACACAGCAAAAACATGCCCTGTTTTTATTTCTCCATGAACTTTGTTTTAGAGGAAGCAACAACAATCATGTATAAGCCAAATCTGGCTTCTTTGAGAGAATACATCTCTACAAAGTGAAAAAACTAGAAATATGGCTATGGCTACCACTGCATAACATGCATAGCAATGAAAGAGACACCAGTACAGTGATTAAAAAAAAAAAAAGTTTGTCAAAACATTAATATTATAACCGAATATTGGTGCCACACTGAGGAAAAAAAAATCACAATTCGAGAATAGAGTCATTATTTACGAGAAAAAAGTCCTGAATTTACTAAAGTAAATAATGACTTTATTCTCATAAATAACAACTTTTTTCTTGAAGTCTGTATTTTTTTTCCTCAATGTGGCCCTAACAATCCAATGTACTATATCAATCTCTTGGTGCAATATTTCTTTTGTGGGTAAAATTTTCTATTCCAAGTTGAAGCAGGAAATTGATTTGTACACTGAGTTGGAGGTAAAACGAAAAGTTTGAGTATCGTTGTTAGCACTTTTATGCCAATGTCAGTGTGATATGCTTATAGCAATTCTTCTGCCCCCAAAGAAAGCCAAAATGTAAACCAACTGATCTAACTTTAAAGTAAAATTGTTTGATATTATGGTTAAGATGCCCTGAAGTGCGTAGAAGAATGATTAACTCTTTGAATTAAGTGCCTTTTGCCAGGGTTTTTGCCCATCCATCCTTCTATCCGCTTGTCCTCATAGGGTCGAGGGGGGGTGGAACCTATGCCAGCTGTCTTAGGGCGGAAGGCGCCACCTCATTGCAGGGAACATAGAGAAAGACAACCATTCACATTTACTGGCAATTTAAATAGCCAATTAACCCAATCCCCATGCATGTTTTTGGATGGTGGGAGGAAGCCGGATCAGAAGCCCCGAAATTACTCACAGGCTGCAGGAGACCATGATCAGCGAACCGCTTCAGAAAAACAATTTGATGGCATAAGCCATCAATGGCACTCAAGTGTCGGATTTTGAATGATGGCGAAAGCCGTCAATGGCACTCAGAGAGTTGAGTTTCAGAGAAAAGTCTTTTCATTTACATAAAATGAAAATGGAGTGATCTTGTGGACTAATAAAAGCATAATCATGGTGAATGGTGAATTTTCTTCAAGTAAGAATTCTTTAAAAAGTACCATGGTGACAGAGAAAACAAGGAATGAATTAATTACGTCTATTTTAGCCTTGAACTATGTGAGCATTGTTCCTGTTAACAAAAACATAGACAAAGACATATCATGTAAAGCTAATTTTCCAGTTCTTGACAATACCTACCAACAATAAGACAGAATATCTTTAAAATGTTTCCACACTGTAGCGTGGCAATGATGATAAATTAATGAACTGAACTGACAATGAAGGCATTCTCTAATTTCTCAGTATTTTCCCAGGAACTGTGTCTGACCCTCAGGTCAGTAAGTGCCGGTAAACTAGTTTATGACTGCCCTGAACAAACTGATAGGACCATCCCCAATCCTGACCCTGTGACCCCAGGCTGTGCTGAGGCACAGATTTAAGTTTTATAGCTGCATTCCTGAGATGCAGACACACACATCCACGCATCCAGAGCCTAATGTGTTGTATTCCTTTCCTCTGTTTAGAACATAGTAGCATTACGGTCATAATAATCAACTCTACTTTAATTCTTCTTTAATTCGTCTGTTGTCATATACAAGTAAACAGTAAACAGTCTGTCTCCATGTGCCCTGCGATGAGGTAGCGACTTATCCAGGGTGTACCCTGCCTTCCGCCAACTAAGACAGCTGGGATAGGCTCCAGCCCCCCACGACCCTATGAGGATAAGTGGTAGAAAATGGATGGATGGATGGATGTTCAGTGGTTTTCTGTCATGTGGTGATGATTTCAAATAGAGAAGAATTAATAAAGTAGAGCAAGGTCGTATTAACATTAAAATAAGTTAAAGAAAGAATGTCATGTCTGTGAACTTTGGGTGGGAGTGGTCAGTGAACACACTGGACCCTCAACAAAGACCATAAAAACTGCAGGCTTCAGCTGGTCTGAGCTAGTTTTAGTTTTGGTCTGATCTCCTGCTGCACTCCTCTTCACACCATCCCTAATCTTCCTCTCTCTCTCTGGGCCACAAACTGGAGAGAGAGGGGGGGTCGGTGACCCAAAGACTGAGACAAGCTGCTCTGCCACAGGCCCAACACTTCATGCCATGAAGAAACAGCCTCTCCAGACCTTCAAACATGCTCCAAATACAAATAAAGACTGCATCCAGCATCCAGACCATCTTGCCTCCTGCTCTGCTCATCTGCCCTGAAATAATGTGAGCCAGCTCCTCTGCCAGACACAGGCTGCAGAAGACAGGACGCAGCGACTTACTGCACAGAAGGGAGAGAGACAAAGAGAGGGAGATTGAAAACTATGTCAGCCGAGTCATGTCAGCCAACCATGTCCAAAGATGTCCAGAGATGACCAAAAATGCCCAAAGATGACCACAGATGTCCAAGAGAGAGCCCCTGGTGATGAGTCACCTCATCACCAGGGGCCACCGCCGAGGGACCCAGCAGATCCAAAAGACAGAGGTACAGACAGAACCCGCAGCCACTCCACAGCAACACCTCCCATCCATCTACAAACAGTGATATGATACATATACATTTTCAGATATTAAAAAGTCTTGATGATTAGGCCACTTAATTAATCGACCAAATTTAGGGCCAATCTAGAGGGTAGATTAATATTCAAACTTAGATTCAGAATGTTAACTGCTCCACAATATTATCTGATGCATCTTAAACTCTCAACTGCTGAACAATTTACAAAACCTAAACTAACAGTACAACTCTTAATTTGGTTTGATAGATACCAATTACTGAATCTAGCTGGTCACACTGAGTTAATGCCATTTATTCATCCATCAATCTTTCCTTTTTCTGTTGTTTTCTATTTTCTATTCTATTATTTTCTGTTAATAGTCTGGTCTGATCTAGTCAAATAAACACCTAATTGATAAAGAACTTGGTTATTGGATTTGTGTGTGTATATGAAGCCAATTGAATCACTGTACACTAGGTCCAAGAAGTCCATAGTTCCCTGAGATTAAGAGACTCCATTTATTAATGTCAAATTCACAAGTTTTCCCAGTTTTAACAAAACTGGGTGGCACCCTGGTAATTTCTACTATTAAAAGTAATAGTGGGTTATACCTGAAGCTGAGTGTCATCACTCTCCTTCACTTTTTATGATGATTCATGGTTTATGATTAATAATTTAAGAAATATTGGTTATAAATACATAATTTGATATAAATTAATGATTGATTATTAAATTGTCTCCAAAGTATTCATGCTACAACACTTTAGAACTACCTATTCAAAAGATAACATATTATTCTTCCTTAAAAATACAGGCCCATTTCAGACAAAGGGTGAACACAGCTATATTCACACAGGCAGCATCACAAAAATAAAAAAAAATAAAAAAATCTTTTTTAAGCTAGCAGAAACCCACAACTATGAACCTGGAAATAAGCATGATATGCCCCCTTCAATTTTTAGGTCAGCAGTGACCATCTGACCCGCAATTCTTGCTGGTCTCCTCCCTCTGCCTGGCCTCTGATGACATGTTGAGCCACATGTCATCCTTCCACCAGTGGCTGTCGAGGTGGTGTCCAGTTAATGATGTGGGCTTTATTGACAATTATAGGAGCTTCTGGGGAAAACCTGGTCTGATGAGGAAAGACTCCTACTTTGGAAGGAGCGTCTCTCACATCGACAAACCTGGCCCAGTTTATCAGTCGACCTAACCTAAATGGTTGACATACTGTGCCGTTAATATAAAACATGCTGGTTTCATTCACAACTTAATAGTAGTTGAATAAAAACAGTACTTGTGTGAAAGGACATCAACTGCATGACTACTGATGGATTAATGATGCAATGCAGGTGAGTTAAATGTGGATATTAGGTATTGATCATCTAAGTCTCTACTAGTAAATGACTTAATTTCAGATGACCAGGTTTGCCCTGCAGCCTCCACACCACACAGAGATGCAGTAGGTCAGGATTCTCTCTATGATTCTTCTGTAGAATGTGGTGAGGATGGGTGGGGGCAGGTGGGCTCTTCTACTCTTCTCCTACGCAGGAAGTACATCCTCTGCTGTGCCCTCTTGACTAGCGATGCAGTGTTCACAAACAAGGTGAGGTCGTCTGTTATGTACACCCCCAGGAACTTTGTGCCACTGACCACCTCCACAGCGGTGCTGTTGATGAGAAGTGGGGCATTGCTGGACTGGTTCTTCCTGAAGTCGACAATGATCTCTTTGGTCTTGACCACATTCAGCTTCATGTTGTTTGTGCACCATCCCACCAGCTGCTCCACCTCCTCTCTGTAAGCCAGGTCATTGTTGTCCCTGATGAGGCCCACTACTGTTGTGTCGTCCGCAAATTACACAATGTGGTTTGTGGCATACCGAGGGGCGCAGTTGTGCATCATCAATGTGAACAGCAGGGGGCTCGGGATGCAGCCCTGAGGAGAGCCAGTGCTGATGGTGATGACACTGGATGTGGTCTGTCCGACCCGCACTGACTGTGGTCTGTCGGTGAGGAAGTCAAGCAGCCAGTTTCGCAGGGGGGTGCTGAGGCCCAGGGGTCCCAGTTTGCCTACCAGGTGCTGTGGGATGATGGTATTTGTAGTATAAGAATGAGCGTAAAATAATGAACTTACAGTAAGTCTGATGTTATTTAGGAGGATCCAGCAGAGGCTTCTGACACCATGTTAGGAGACATGGACTAGTCCAGCACTGAATGAGTCTGAATCATTTTTGACTCCCGCTCGATGCTAAATATTTTTTTTTGGAATACCCTTGTTCAGTTCTTTCCTTAGCAACTGGGAAACATGCTCTGGATTTTTGAGAGCTGACTACAGATTTTTGAAACGTAGGAGAAATTAATGGATGAAATGACCTCCACATGGAAGCCCTGAGACAGATCAGTGAGCAGATGATTAGTAGCACAGAGCCTCAGTGATTAGACAGACTGCGTAAAATCATTTGTGTGAGCAGGTAGTAGGCAATGGCATGAAATGCCCTTAGCTTACTTAATCAAACATATGCTAACGTTACCATCCACTAACTAGGTTTATGCTTTACGAGATCTACTGTTATGCCGCCACTGTAATGAATTACACAACCAAGCAATGAGACATTTTAATTTACACAGTAACAATGACTTACCTGTCGAGAAGAAAGCAGTCAAGTTCAGCATCCCTTTGGAAATCTTTTGAAAATCAGTCATAAACGCATTCCATCTAGGAAAGGCGACCTGAATGTTTACCCTTGTTTTGTTAATTCACCGTTCCTGGTGTCTTTTTAATTCCCTTTTACGCGTTTTTGGTGATGAGGATTTCTTCTCTTTCGCCGCGGCATCTATGGTCTTGCAGTACGACCAAAAGTGCAGTGCAGGTTTTAGTTTAGTGCCGGGTAGGTAATAACGTCTTCTCCACCTTGCTTCTCTGTGCAAAATGAATCGCGAAAACAGGTTTTGCCCTATCGGTACTAGCAGGCAGTGGTTTATGTCCCTCTCGGCTGTTCGTAGTTTTTTGTAGACCAGAAAGACATGGAAGCCTCTGTATGACGACCCATTCTATGTAAAGACAGATGACTGATTCTTCGCCCAGGAGGATAAGTCAGATTGTTGGCATAGCTTATTTTACACCGATGAGGATCTATTTACGATGAAGACATTGATTTGAGCTAATAAAATACTTAAGTGTGACACACCCACCAAATCTAACAACCCAGTTTCAAGGGGCAATGCTTTGACTGACCATGCAGCCAAGGCAGCTGCCAAAAGTGGTAATGATGTGATAGGCTGCTGATGTGAAGGAACACAACCTATGGGCCTCTCATGGATTTAAAAATGTAAATAGTTTGCGGGTTCACAATGACGGCCGCATTGTAGCTCCCACATCTTTATATCTGCAGCTAGCACTCACAACGTATGATCTGTCACATGTAGGGTTATAAATTAGGGTTGTGTAAAATTATACTAAATAATTGGTATGCTACAGGATTTACTTCTTCTGCAAGAAAACACTCGTTTTCGTTTACAGGCACTTAGAGAAATTTTACTTATTGCCTGAGTCAGGCTAATATTGAAGTTTTAAAAAGCATATATACACCTTAGTCGGACTGTAGTCGAACCAAACTGTAGTTTTTATAATCTGACTATTCATGCTAGATAATGCAGTTCTAAATCGAGCTTTTCTGGCATGTATATGCAAACCACGGTTAGCCGGACTATTGACTGGCCTGGGCACTCCCCCTTGCGGAAATGACGAGACCACGGAAGCGGGATGACAACAACACAATAGCAGAAGAAGCGGAAGAATGCCAAAGCTAAAGTGTGTAGCGCCACTCAGTGTATCAGAGGTGAATGTACCTCACTCAATAATTTGATTCTTTTGCCACACATGTACACTCAGATTTCTCAGAAACACCAGTTAAATCCTTAGCTCAGTTATTGCCAATAACTCGGCTTAGATGTGCATGTAAACATACTGACTGATTTGTCAAAAGCACAATCCTGGTTTGTCAACACACCCTTCCCCACATGGACCTTTAACTTTGCAGGTTTTATTGTGTGTGATGGTATGATAATGTTCTTGTATGTGTTTTCAAACTGGCCCGAAGCCTGGCCTTGCAAGAAGATTCTACCTCTGTGGTAAAGTGTTGGCTGAAGGATGTATTTCCAAGATTTAGTATCCCACAGTGTATCAGTTCAGACAAGGATACACATTTCACTGGACAAATCACGAGTGAACTCTGTAAATCCCTAGGGATTAAACAAAAGCTACATTGCCCATACCACCCTGTTATGCCCTCAGTCCAGCGGTTTGGAGGTGCACATAAACCTTACACCCAAATGAATGATTTATCAATCAAACCACAGTTTATTTAACAGACGCAGTTTAAACATAATTTTCTAAATAGAAGCTTGCCTTCCCATCCCTTCAGGGTGAGCCCAGGCCAAAATAATAAACAAAACAACCGGACTGTCTTCCCCGGAAATGCTCCTAACTAAACCCTACAGAAAACAAAATGAACAGAAAATACAGGAACTACGCCTCACTCCCTAAACTAAAGAGCTGGTTGGCTCAGATGTTTGCAGTACCACGGTGCCGGCAGGAGGTTCTTCCCATCTGTAAAGGGCACTGGTATGGTGCGGAGGTTCAGGCTGGTCAGCTGGCCTTGGGTCACCGGGCGTGTTGTTGCTGCGTGGCGCTTCTGGTTCCAGTGTCAGATGGAATCTCGTATGGCCAGAACGCCTTAATGTTTAACTCCAAAATAAAAGAATGAAACGCGAACTAAAAGTGCTGTTTAGAAGACTTGACTAAAAGACTTTAAAGAAACATACGACGAATGACTAAGAGAGCATAACGTAACAAGAGCATGTAAAAAGCAGAAGAGAACAAGAGTTAACAAGAACGCAAGCAAAATAAGCGTAAATAGAAAAGCATAAAAACATAAGTGAGCTCTTTATGATCCGAGGCGTGGCGAATTTTGGAGAGGTCTGCATTTGTTGCAGATTGTTTGATGGGCTTGCCCTCCTGTTGTTTTTAATTGTAACACCTCCTGTAACACCTGTGGTTGACTTAATCTACCCCTCAAACATATGAATCATATTTTCTCTTACCACTACTCACCAAACAAGTCATTACCTTGGCAATCTATACATAAGACCTTTGCGATCAACAGTTTGCAATGTTGATCGCAAAGAATGCAATAGAAATATTACCTATTAATGTATTGTTATTATTTAATAATTTAATATAATTTATAATTTCTGAATACTATTATCAACGTCAGTCCTAATCATACATATCAAATATGAATTACTAATTAATTTTAACCCCTTAAATACCAGTTTTTGAGATTACACTTTGATTCATATTCAAGGCAAAAAAACAAAAACTGAATGATTTTCCACAGCATATGTGCATTTGTTTTTATTTTTTGCCGGTAATATCAGTCTAGAGTGTCAAAGACAGGCAGCAAAATTGACTTTGATGGGGTTTTTTGTGCATTGACAGATTTACAATAATAACCCCATTTGTATTCCTTGTTGACAAAATGTCCATGCCATAAAGAATGCCATAAAATTATTACCTATTGATGTATTGTCATATATTTTTATGAATACAATTAGCAACTTCAGTCCTCATCATACATATCCAATATGAATTACTTTTCAGAAATTTAGCTTCTTAAAGGGCCATTCAAAAGGAGTATTTCAAGAAATTTCTGCCAATGCTCCCACTGGCCACTTCAGTGCCATGGTGATCCAAAGTGTAGTGTTTCCAGTACTCTCCCCGTGCCCCTGGTAATGCCGAGGTGGCTGCTTTTTATTTATTTATTTATTTATTTTAATTAAGTCAATTGAGAACCAATTCTCATTTATAATGACAATGTGAGTGTCATTTTCGTTCACGTTTGAAATTTTTGTGACCTCCAGGTGGACCCCCGGTGCTACCCACTGGCCACTCTCACGGCCTGGAGCTCTGCACCATGGGTAAATGGCGCCAACTGGTGCAAATTAATTGCATCTGCAATTTAAATTTTTGACCTTTATTGATGAAAAAAAAAATCAAAAGTCATCCTCCAGAGGCTGTGTATTGAAAAAACATGTTTTGAATGGGAGTCTGTGGGACATTTTTGTACACGAGGGATAAAGATTGCTCTTCTACAGCGCTATGAAGATTTAGGAAACAAAATAATTATGAAATGGCATAATTTACTAAAAAACAAACACCCTGTGAAGATTTTGTACCATTTGCATCAACATAGACAATTTTTTTTGGATTTTATCCATCATTTTTTTTTGCAGAAATGTACAAAAATATACACAGGACAAATGGCAGGTTAAACAAGATTAGTTCAATATGCTAACAAAGGACAAAATGAATTACAAATTACCAAATTATCAATTTAACCCATTGATTTTAGCCAACTCATATCATGCTTAGGTACCCATAACATTGTCTTTTACACTCACTGAAAAATTCATGCATAAAATCTGAGTATTTTCACATCTGTTGACCATTTGTTGTGACTCTCGCCTGTTTCTTCTTCAAAGGTCATAAACACATCATTGAGATAGGAGCGATGACTGTGTGTGTAGGTGTGGATTGTCACTTTGTGCATTTCACCATTTGTTCGGAGAGAGAGAGAAGGAGAGAAAGAATGAATGTGTGTGAGAGAGTCCTTCGGTTACTTTCTAGTCATTATTGTCTTTGTCAAGGAACAACTTTCAGGGATTTAGTTTCATTGGGCCTCATTCACCAGTATCTTCTTAAGAATCTTCTTAGATTCCTTCTTAAGCTGTTCTTAAGAGGGATCCTAAGAAAAATCTACGTGGCATTCATCAACGTGTTCTTAAACTGCAGAATTGTTTGCAGCTGTGTTCGTAAATTGATGAATGCCATTTCCTCTTAAGTTGAGAGGGCGTGTCATGTGAGTCTAATTAACATAGGATTTACATAGGATTTACATAGGTAACCACCCATCAATGCCCATAAAAGAGACTGCAGGGGTGTGAGCAGACACAGATGTCACACAACAGACACAGCAACAATACAATGCCAAAAGCAAAAGGTAAATCAAGTGGAGCGCCTAAGGAGGAAAAACAAAACTTCAGTAGTTCAGAATTTGAGGTACTGCTGCAGGAAATAACTCACAGGAAAAAAGCGATATTAAGCAGCTTTAGTGCAGGCTACACAAACACAAATAAAAAACAAGCATGGGAGGTGATCACACAAGCAGTGGACACAGTATCTGGTGAAGGGGGAACAACAGAGGAGGTCAAAAAGTGGTTTGACTTAAAATCCAAAACAAAAAAAAAAACATTGCAAAATGCCGATGGGAGATGCATGGGACAGGAGGGGGAACAGCCATCCAAAACCTGAGATGGACCAGCGCATCGGGGCCATCATCAGAGAGACAATCCTCTCGGGTATGCTATAGGGGAAAAATATAAATCACAGTTTTTTGTTTTTTTTTAATTTCATTTTTATTTAATTGTTTATTTTTTTTCTACTTTTTAGGAGTCCCATCGAATGAGTGTCTGGATACTGACTTGGGCCCCGAGGCAAAGGTTTCATCCCCTCCCTGTACTGCGGCTACTCCAGAAGAATCAGAAGGTCATTTATTTATTTTCTGAAATAATACCATTATATAAAACATGTCCGAAAGGCAGGAGTTTACCATAATGTGTGTAAGATCAAAATACGTCTTAGTATTGGACTGAGGGTCGCAACAATGGATTGATTTGTTATTTATTCACAGATGAAATCCTGCAGAGCCAAGAAACAGAACCAGAACCCTCCTGCAGTACACACGTGCTCGGGCCCGTGCCTCCCCACCCCTAGGCAGGCCAGCGATATTGCGAAACCCCCTCTTGATTGTGACTTGCTCTTCTACTGTATATGGAAATTTGATGTACTGCATGGCCAGTTGATTGATTGCATGCATTTTATTTTGAAATAAAAAAAATTGTAAATTACCCAAAAATTAAATGAATAAATTAATAAATAAATACATGTGACAGAAAGATCACTGTTATATCATATTTTAATGAACTGCACAAAAGAAGAAAAACACAACCATGCCAACATGTCAGCACATTTGTGCGTAAGAGTACTCCGGAGTGTTCGTGTTCGTTCCTGGATAAGAAAACATTGATGAATGCCACAATCTTCGTAAAAACTTCGTAAGAAGGACAACAAATTTGTTCTTAAGAACGGTTCGTGAATGAGGCCCATTGTTCCTTAGATGTAGCATTTGCCTTGAATTAGCATGTGAAGCACCTGTAGGTTTGTTTTCTTTCAACTGTGGTGGGCCCCTTGAATTAGGGCTCTAGATCCGGGAAAACGGAAGGCAGGCTGATAGTGATTATGGGCCTGTTATCTTTCTCTCTGTCATGTTTAAAGACTTAAGTTAGTCAAAAATATTCCTTTGAAGGTTCATCTTTCTGCCCTTCTACAGATGGCAAACGGTCAAGAAAGAAAAAGAAAGACTACTGGTGCAAAACAGAGAAACAGAATCGTCATCCCAGCGTGTCCACGACAATGTCCTCGTCACCACCACGTCACGCAGTACCAAAAGATGAGGACTGTCCGAGTCAGCCTTGGATCAGCCCTGACTATAAGCACTATCAAGAAGGAAACTCTTAAGCCTGCTCTTAAATAAGGGGATGGTGTCTGCCTCCCAGACTGAAAGTAGGAGTTGGTTCCACAGAGGAGGATTGCTCGCATTTTACTTTGTAGACACTAGGAACCTCTTAGTCCTGCATTCTGAGAGCACAGAGTTCTAGCAGGATTATAGAGTACTATCAGCTCTTTAACATACAACAGTGCCTGACCATTCAGTGCCTTGTGAGGAGGAGGATTTTAAATTCTGTTCTGGATTTTACAGGAATTTTTTAGGGAGTTTTTTCTCAGTCGATGAGTAAAGGTGAGGTTATTTGTAAAGGACAGAGGGTGTCATATCCTTTACAGATTGTAAGGCCCTCTTAGGCAAATTTGTAATTTGTGACATTGGCTTATACAAATAAAATTGACTTGACAAATATCACTACGTGTTAATCACTGACATTGTTTACATATTTATGCAGCCATTTTAAATAATTTAAATATGTGTTACATTTTTCCATAATATCTTGTGGCTTTCAGGAAAATTTTATTACCACAATTTGAAAATGAAATGATGAGATTTGTACTCAACTGAAGGTCTTGAAGCGGTTATTCCATATTCTATTTATTTGGAATGTAAATCATTTGAAACACGTGGCCATTTATGGTGATAGGTAAAATAGGTGACTGTAAGAAATGAAATGAAACTGAACAAATGTTGAATACAGGAGCCGACAAATGTAATATGTTAAAGTGGAAATGTGTGGGAGACACCTGGTTGAGTCAGGAAATGGAAAAAGACAGCTGGTGTTTTTATTGTTATCGTGTAAGTTATAAACTCCTTAGGACTGAGCTAATCTTCTCTGTTCACCTTGTGATTTTCAATTTATATTTTTTCAAAGGATGTTTATTGCTTTTTGATGAAAATGATTTACATAAATAACAAATACCGTGAGAGGAGTGCAGATGCTGTGTGCTACAGAATTACATGAAAGAATGATGATGAAAGACATCAAGCCCTAATGAGACATCTGGAATTGCATATAAAAAGGCAACCTGGTGTATTCCTTCACTCCCTAGGAAGTTGCTGCTTGTCCTTGATGCTTTGCGCTTTTCTGACAGGATGGTTGCTGTGACTTGGTTGCCAAATGAGAAGATTTAGTTTTTAGTTTAAAACCTGCAGTTTTTAGCTGTATTTCATATTTTGACTATATATTCTTGATGTTTTGAATGATAAGTGTAGAAAACTCATTAGACAGCAGCAGACTAGGCCGAGATGTTTCATTGTGAACACTTAAACTTAATTTATATTTCATCATGAAATACATTGGCAATAAGGTTTGTTCCATCCAAATAGACCCACAGTGAGATTTGATTTTATTCAGTTGACTGCATAGAGCAAGGCACAAACAGTTCTCTAAAATGTGTGATTGAGAGTCGATGCCAGTTTCATAGTCAGACTGACAGCAAACAACAGGGTTAGAGATCCTCAAATGCCTATGATGCAATCTGGCAAAGATTAAATATCAGTTTAAAGGTCAATTAAGCTTGATTTTCAGTCTCACTCAGAACAAACCGTCTCACAGGAGCTTAGTAGCCAGTTGAATTAATTACCAAAAAGGTCTTGCAGATGAAACTGCTCCTCAGATTAAAGTGCTGCTTGAATGGCATGGCCAAACAATAAACTCTTGAGGTCTTTTTTTGGGCCATCCAATTAACTACAAGATATCTCACTACTAAAACTACTAAGAAATAAGGTTTGGGTATTCTTGGTCCCAAAAGATCATTCCTACTCTTAGGCCCCTTTGACCCTTCTTCCAGCACCACATAACCCACAACTTATTATATAATAAGGAAGCAATGTTGAACTGCTAGTCTGGCACAGTGACTTCATGCATAGAATACACTTTTACAGTATATTTCCACCCACTCAAGAAATGAATTTGAGCACCATAACTCCCTCAATGCTCATATACTGTATTTTCACTATTCTGTTTGTGTATGGATTAAACAACAATTATTAATTAACAAAATCTAGAGGAAATGACAGGCAGATTTTTTTTTTAACCTAGTTTTACTGCTTTCAACCTTTATCTGAATTATTCACTTTATTCACTTAACTTTGGGAGAAATACTACCTACCTTTTACCATATGTCTGAGGATTGCTAAAACTCCTACACATGATCAAATTAATTAATTCATTGACAAATGTGTTAAATTGATCCTCCCAAACACCTAATAACCCAGTGAGGCCATTAGTGCTACTGATATTCTTATTTATTTTATTTTATTAACCTTCATTTATACAGGTAAAATCTCACTGAGACCCAGGGTCTCATTTACAAGAGAGATCTGTTTCAGGTAGGCAGCAGCAAACACAACGTTACAGACTTACTGAACAAACAGGAGACACAACACACAACACATATTAAAGTGGTGTTGTGAAAACTACAGAGTGCAAAAAGAATAGGACTGGTTAGGAACATGTGCAGAGCCCCACAGACAGTTTTGTAACACACTTTATTCATTTAATGACACAAAAATAGATTTCTGTAAATTGAATAGCAGACATTGATAAAGGTAAGTACATGTGAAATGCAGGTTACGTCATTGTTTTACAAAAAGTTGGACATGAACTTCAGTTTTTTCAAAACCCTAGAATGCTCAGCGACAGGGACACTTCTCTTCAGAGTCCAATAGAAATCAGCCATCATGACCCTAGTACCTGGTCTCCATCTCCTTCATGTCCCGATGGATTCTCTCCTCCTGCTCATGGCTCATTGATCCAAGATTTTTAGGAAAATGATCCATATGCAAGAATATGTAAGGCAGTTTGATGCTGTTGTTGTATCTGAGGTTTCTGAAAGCAGTCAGCATATTAGTGAAGTTTTCATATGATTCATTTCAATTTTATTACAATGAGCTACAGGACGAGATGCTGATTGAAGATCAGATCAGATGCTCCATGTATTTTTGTTGATCCCAGTAGGAAGTAGCAGTCAGTACCACAGTAGGTCAGCTCCCTCCAAACCATGGCAATTCCAAACTTCACACAGCTCTTCTCGCCTTTAGTCCACTGACGCAGATACTTGGTGCATGTCTTGCATTTCTTGCATGTGTGGCACACAAGCTTTATCCTGGTGAAGTTGGTGAGGTTTAATACCAAAATAAGCATGTAAATCACTCTTTATGAAACTTGTGACTGGATTTCTGTTGGGAATATTTGTATTTGTCACAGATAACAGCAGAATACATCAGGTCAAAATGTCAAACGTCAAAAATAACATGCCGTCATAGCTCTAAAAGTTGACCTAATTGAGTAAAACAGTGTTTGGTTTATTTGTGATATTTGGGTTCAGCACATCAAAATTAAATCAGCTAAAAGAACTTAGACAATAAATTTAGTGTTGACCAATGTAATCAATATTTCATCCTGTAGTAGCCCAGATGAAGTTCTTCCACTATAGTCATTAGCTGTGTCTGTCTTCAGCAGGTGGTGTCCATTGTGTTCATTAAGATTTTAATCTGAAAAGAACATATAAGAGCAACCGGAACCGGAACCTGGAATAGTAAAGTTTTTACCCGGATGGAAAAAAAATCATCTGAAACTCATTAAACCCTATAAAGATGAGGGGAGCTGCAGATTCAGCTGAGAATTGTCTGCAGGTCGATCAGTATGACAACAAGCAACTTTCATATCATCATATTGCTTTCACATTGTCATTCTATGCACAATCATAAAATATCAATAATAGCTGTTGTTTTTTTTTATGTTTTAAGTCTAGGGCACAAATAGTGCTTCAGCATATTGGAATTCAAATGGTCTGAGAGAAAACTAGACTTCTGCTCTGTTTTCGGCTTGGAAAATATAATTCCTGATTCCATTTCATCAATAGGGTGAGTCACATACTGTATGTAACTCGCTGATTTGTTCATTAAAGGGGTAGTTCAGAATTTTGAACATAGGACCTCATTTCCAAGTGAGCCAGAGTGTTGGAGATGGGTGGAGACAGTTTGTAACAAATTTCATTCAGTCCTTCTAGTTGCAGAGTTCACTGGTGCAGGATAGTGCAAGTCAATGAGACTACAGTAGTTTAGTCTGCCATTAAAATAAGTCTTACCCACTCCAAAGTGCACCCGAGGTAAATCAATTATAATGCCAGACTATCGATGTTAATGTAATGTAAGTTTAGAAATAAAACCAACCTTGCATTTTCAACACAGCAGCAGCGCCTTATACTTCCTGGTAGTAAGCTTGACAATGGCGGACTGATATCACCTAGCAGCTACGTTACCGGATCTATAATAGTTTGTTTACCTGCAGCTGTCATTGATAGATGACGTAGAGTACACAAAGAAATCTGTTCTGAAGACCAGATATGGTCACATTTGGAGGACTTTCTGATGTCTTTGAAGATGATGATGAGCAATTTTTCTCCAATAAGCCGTACCTGTATGAGCCGGAACACACAGGCGAAGAGTTGAGAGAGATGGATGCTAAAAGCGAAGAACTAGAGAAAGCGTCTGTAGAGACAGCACCTGCTGGAGCTGCAGAAAACCAGGACAGAAGAACCGGAGACTCGTGGTGCCAGTGCGGAAATTGCACAGAAACGCAGTGCAAACCCTGCAACTAGGAGGACTGAATGAAATTTGTTGAAACCTATCTCCAACACTCTGGCTCACTTGAAAATGAGGTCCTATGTCCAAAATTCTGAACTAAGATGAGAATAAGATGAGAATAAGTTACATCTTTTAGAAGGTAAGCACCCACTTCAAAGCAACTGGAGACACATATCAAGATGAACAGCGAAGCTAAACATAAAACTTCCCAAGCTGCACTGGGAGGGAGACAACACTCAAGCAAGGTGGTTTTCTGCAATAATTTGTAAGGATAGTTACCTACAGACTGCTAAACAGAGCTGAGGCTTTGAAACTCATTCACATTCATTTTCCCACACTTATAGGAATAGACAGAATACAGAATAGTTTATTTTGGAATATTTCTTATTCATAACCCTGGTGAAAAATAAATACACTAAGTTAACTGAAATTCAGCATACTTTATATACTTAAAGCATGCTCTTTTGGAACACATTATTTTGTGCTTAATGTATTTTAATTGTAATTAAATTGTAGAAAAGCTCAACTTGAATTGCATTTAGTGTACTTTCATGTGGAACAAACAAGTGTATTACGTATACTTAAAGTATAAGTATGTGACTCATACTTTAAGTATACTAAATACATTTAAAGTCTACTTTTACTTGAGTTTAAACAAGATGCATTTTAACAGTAACATCTCTAGTATCTTCTGACATTTTAAGTTGAACCTAATGTAGTCAATATTTATTATTATTAGGGCCCGAGCGGACTGTGAAACAGGTCCGCAAGGGACCTATTGAAACCCTTGTGTTTATTATTCTTATTCCCAAACATCTGTTTTCCCGAATTTCGCCCATTTCCCAATGTTAAAAAGTTGTATAAATTGTCACATTCCTGCGGCCCACCCCGAAATTAGATATTTTGGGGTGCTCACACATGGTGCACACAAAATGGCTGAATGACGCCCCCTACAAAGTTGAAAAATTCCCATGGGGAAAGTCGCCAACTTTGGCGTACCTCAACGAAAATCGGTACACATGTTAAGCATACCCAGACAAACAAAATTGTCTCTTGGCAGGAAGCTGAAATTCCAACAGGAAGTCAGCCATTTTGAATTTTTGATTTTCGACTGAAAACAAACTCGTCCTAGAGATTACGTCCGATCAACTTGAAATTTGGTACAGATCATCTCCAGACCTTGCTAAGCAAAAGTTGTGCTCTGCACATGATTAGGTCAAAGGGCGTGGCTGCTAGGATCACATACTCGATCCTAGCAGCTTCAAATTTTCTGAGCATGACGGGGGCTTGGCCCTGAACGATCTGATGTAGTAATATCATGCCTTGCTCATGGCGCTCCTGGTGGTAACAGGAAGTGTCAAGTTCTTTGGCTTTTTGATGCCTTTAATTAACTCCTATCATCATGAAAGTTGATACACAGGTCAAGGGTGGCGACCTCATCTGATGGGGGCCACGCCCACGCCCACGGATAGGGCAAAATGGCTCCACAGCGCCCCCTTGAAATTTTCAAAACCCCCTCCCCTTAGGGGTTTTTATGGAGTTGGAATATGAAAACACACGTGCAACTTCACCAGACGCACAAAAAGTCTCTTGCACCAATTGTCTATTCCAAACAGGAAGTTTGTTTCGACTCTTCATTTTGCCGTGATTTCCACATTGAACCATTGAATGGCCATAACTCCTTTGTGTATTGTCCGAATCACTAGATGTTTATTGCCCACCGCTCGCACCACCGTCCCCATCTGATACATACCGCAAGGGCCCGACATAACCGCTTGCGGTTTTCTAGTTATTAGGGCCTGAGCGGACTGTGAAACAGGTCCGCAAGGGACCTATTGAAACAGTAATGTTTATTCTTATTATTATTATTAGGGCCCGAGCGGACTGTGAAACAGGTCCGCAAGGGACCTATTGAAACTGTAGTGTTTATTCTTATTATTATTAGGGCCCAAGCGGACTGTGAAACAGGTCCGCAAGGGACCTATTGAAACTGTAGTGTTTATTATTATTAGGGCCCGAGCGGACTGTGAAACAGGTCCGCAAGGGACCTGTTGAAACTGTAGTGTTTATTATTATTATTATTATTATTCCTGAACATCTGTTTTCCCAATTTTCGCCCCTTTCCCACCGTTAAAAAGTTGTATAAATTTGTACATTCCTGCGGCCCACCCCGAAATTCAATATTTTGGGGTGTTCGCACATGTTGCATGTAAAATGGCTGAATGTGGTGGCTGGCCACCTACAAAGTTGAAAAATCCCCATAGGGAAAATCGCCAACTTTGGCGTACCTCAACGAAAATCGGTACACATGGTAAGCATACCCAGACAAACAAAATTTTCTCTTGGCAGGAAGTTGAAATTCCAACAGGAAGTCGGCCATTTTGAATTTTGGATTTTCTAATGAAAATGAACTTGTCCTAGGGATTTCGTCCAATCGACTTGAAATTTGGTACAGAATATCTCCAGACCTAGCTGAGCAAAAGTTGTGCTCTGCGCATAATTAGGTTAAAGGGCGTGGCCGCTAGGGCTCGACAAACTTTGGCGAATTCGCCGTCAAAATTCGAACGGCTCTCACGTTCACATAGTGGATCCTAGCAACTTCAAATTTTCTAAGCATGACGGGGACGCGACTCTGAACGTTCTGATATATTCATATCAAGCCTTACCCCAGTCGTAACAGGAAGTGACCCGTTCTTAATTTTTTCTTTTACCAATTTCACATAATTTACTCCATCAACTTCATTACGCTTCTAAAATATAAATAACAACTCAGAGAAGCTACAGTTCGAACGCTGTGAGACTACGGCTAACGGTGTCCGTGTGGCGGCGCGGCAAATTTTGACAATTTTTCAAGAAAATACGTTTGGCTTTTTGACGGCTTAAATAAAGTCGTATCATCATGAAAATTGATACAGAGGTCAAGGGTGGCGACCTCTAACATCTGATGTGGTCCACACCAGACGCACAAAAAAGTCTTTTGCAGCAACTGTCTATTCCAAACAGGAAGTCGGCCATTTTGTTTCCACTCTTCATTTTGGCGTGATTTCCACATTGAACCATCGGATGGCCGTAACTCCTTTGTGTATAGGCCAAATTGCTTGACGTTTATTGCCCCCTGCTCGCACCGCCGTACCCATCTGATACCCAACCGCGACATACCGCTAGGGCCCGACATAACTATTTCTAGTATTAATGCTGTTTTACCAGTGATGTTTGTCGTCTTATGCTGGAAAAGTGCAGGCATGGATCAGTCAGTGCGGTCACATGGATCCTAATGGATTTCGCCAAATTCGATGTTGCAACTTGATGGGTGGTCTGTCCCAAAATCCAAGTACACATGGAGGTTGTTTAATTCAGACAATGGTCAGCGACTGTTGGGGAGACTAGGTTTAAAGGACTGTATAGGGTGGGTTCTATGTGTGTGACAACTTCATTTGCCCCCAGGCATCAGTCAAGACACAATAACAGGAGAGGATGGTTCAGTTCACTCAGTTTACTGAAGAGTTGCAGGCACAGGTGAGTTACAGGCAGAGGTGATGATAAATGGTACAGGCACTGAGGTCCAAAGGCATGTATGTGAAAAAGATTTTGTGTGTGTGTGTGGTTATTCAGCAATGACACAGACTGGCGCCTCAGTACTGCACAGCACAGTCCGGCGAATGGATGAAAGTGGAACCAACAAGACGGGAGATGGTTTGCTGCTGTATCTACAATGACCAGAATGCTTTGCACAGGTAATTTAACTAAGGTGGAATGTATTAAAGCAAATAATACTCAATAATAAATAAATGGCTTAAACTTCTGGAACCTTTCTGACAGAGACCTGGCTGACTCCACTATGCTAGGTCGGTTGACAGCTACTTAACAACAATAATATATAATAAACTCTGTCTCCTTCTCCGTCCAAAAGTGAGCTTTTGATTTCTTCGAAGCCATGGTATCGTTTGACTTTTCCAGCAATAACATTACTATTTATGACGGCATTGGTGCCTCTTTCAACTTCCAGGTGAAATCCCCAATGGACATTCTCAAGCAGGATGCAGGATGCAGGACGCTAATATGATACAATCCCATACACAAGAGGTGCAAAGCAGATTAACAACAGCTTAAGTCAGGGGTTCCTATCGTATTTGCGAATCCAGTCCCTATACGATCCTTAGCCTGTGCACATGAACTCCCTAATGACCACTATGCTGTCTTTCTTGGAGATTAAATCCCCAAACTCCACTTCTGGTTCAGCTAAAGTAATTTCTAAACACCTTAATATTACAAAGCAGGAGAAACAACTTTTTTTTTTTTTTTTTTTTCTCACTTTGTCTGCATTGTTCTCATTGTTCAACACCACAAAAGAGTGTCGACCTTTTATGAGATTATGCATATTTTAGTCTTGCAGCAAAAGCTATTAATATTTGGTGCGTGTATGTGACCATCACCGGCCCTCCCTGGAATCTAATCTTACTTTATTTATTGGAATTTCCTGTTATAAGCCAGAGAGGGACATGCTACACCTGGGTGATAAGAGGGGGAAATAAATGACAGACAGGGAGACAAGACAAAACAAAAAGGGAAGTTTACAGACAGGCAGTGCTATTGGAATAAAAAAAACGTGTAAGCTACTGTGTCATTCCTAACACCTTCATCGCAACACCCAACAGTATTGAACACCAGAGTAGTGGACAACCTAACCGTATAGAGTAGGCTACCGAGAACATAAATGAAAGAAGTATGTGGAGAAAATATGACCTTAGTGAGAAGTCGGACGAATGATTTGGCACATACTAGCAGTTCACATCAGTACTCATCAATGTGACTCGGGAGGAGTTAATAAGGTCTGGATAAAACACGCATGTGTGTAGAACACCGAAGCCCAGAGCGTCTACCACGACCCCTCATGGCCAGATCGGCCAGGTGTCCACAACAACCCGGGGAAGTGGGAGCATCGACGATGCCAAACCCAGAGAGCCACCGGGCCACCGAGAACCACGCAGATCCAACGACCAGGAGGAGACAGAAACCACCACCTCCCAGGAGGCCAGGACAGGTCCAAGGGGCCAGCGACACGAGGGCTCACCCACCCCCAACCACCCCACCATCCACCCCCATCCCCAACCCCCACCCCCGCCCACACCCCCCCAGCCACCCCAACACCCGGGGAGACAGGAGGCCACCGCCGCCCATGAGGCAAGACCCGCGAACCGAGCGCTCCCCTCCGGAGGGAGGGGGGACGAGAGAGCGAGGGAGCACCGGGCCCGCACGCAGCAGGCCATCACCGGGTGGCAGCCAGAAGGCGACCGAAGCCGGGTCCGAACGTAAACCGCAAAAAGGGGCCAGTGTGGGCGAGGAGGGAAAGGGAGAGGGAAAAGCGGGGGGACGGACCAGCGCCAGTATGAATCCGACAGGGAGCCCCACCCCACACACAGAGACAACTGAGAGCACGGGCGAGAGCAGGCCGAATCCACCAATCAGGGAGCAGCAACCGCACGCGCCGACCCACTCACCCAACCCCCGGCCAGCAAAGAGCCCACCATCAGCCCCCCGACCATACTAACCAGCCGCCACACCCCCAAAACCCAGCTGCCGTGGCACCGCCACCGAGGCCACAGCATCAGGGGGCCCACCATAGCTGCAAGGGGACCCCCCAGGCCCCCAACCTCCCCCCCCCTCGCAGCCCCGAGATTCGAGGGGGCAGGGTCCCACCAGAATGGCCATTAATTTAATTTAGTGATCCCAACCTATTTATGGGCTTCCCCGGTTCCAGACGAGGAAGCCTATCACCCAAAACGTGGTTAGTGCTACCCTGTGTGTAATGTGGTGCATTAAAAGTTGGAAGGGCAGGAGAGGCTGCAGGGGAAGAACAGAGGGCTGCAGGATAAGGGTACCTGCAGCCAACCCTAATCCGAATCCCCAAGCCACCCCAAACCCCCCCAAAAGCGTGAGTGTGTTTACTGTATTAAAATTGAAGAGCAGGGGGGGCAAGTGGGTGGGAGAGGGGGAGACTACAGTGCCCTGGAGCACTGCAATTCGCACCACCAAATCTCCCACCGTCCTCACCCTCATCTGTCTTCAAAGCCCTATGTGTTGAGTCCCTATATGTGCCTAAATGTGACTATGTATAGTGAGGTGCAAGATATGTGAAGTGCACATTAAGAGGCAGTCTGGTGTGGACCCGGCCCATGGGAACAGAGCTGTGAGGGGAGTAGAAGAGATGGGCATAGCTCCTGAAGCACTGGGCCCCCAGGATCAAGAGGCCAGGGGCCAGGGAGATCCCACACAAACCAGCAGGCCCCACCAACACCATGACCCTGAAAGCTGCAGCCTCAGAGCAGAGCCCCAGCAGCCATGCAGAATTAGAGATGCAGCGACCAACCAGCACAGCCGAAAAGGATCGATACGCACTCCACCAGCCGGGAGCCAGATGCGCAAGCCAGCGCTGTCCGGCAAACAATCCCCCTACCGGCGGACCCAGATCGCTCCCCCCCAAGCCCCGGGATGCCCCCTTGTGTGCGAGGGGAGGCCCCCCCCGACCCACCGTAACACTGATCCGCCCCACCACCCCCCCAGCACGAGGAGACAAGCTCCGCTGGGAACGGAGCAAGCCCCCATCCGGCTTGGCCCCATCACAGCCCAGGAACGCGTCGGACCCGGATCGAGGATCGAGCAAGCTGAGCTTGGAACTCCAGTGGTGATATGCAGGCCCAGGCGATTGCCTGAGCACGTGCGGGCCAGAGCACCCACCCCCCCCCCCCCCCCCCCCCCCCGAAGAGAGCCCCCGGCCCCCAAGCCAACCCCACCAGCGACGAGGACCCCCAGACACCCCGGGGAAGGGAGAGGGGGGAGGAGGAGCAGGCAGGCAGGAGAGAAGAGAGGAGGGGACGCGGGCAGGAAAGGAACTGGGAAGCACCCTAAGCACCAGAATTGAAATACAGGAGAACATAGCCACAGTGCATGAAAATAAGTATCATTGGGCAACAATTTGGTGATGTATTTGATAAATTCAGGTGGCTGTAAATCAGGTGGCTGAGAGGTGGACTGAAGTGTTGGGATTGTCTTTGTAATTGTTTTCTTTACCTGCAGGTATTGGAGAAAATTTCCATTCCTTATTCCAAAGGTTTGGAATAAGTCTGTGTATGTCATAAATATGTTATCTTGGAGGAGGTGATGGAGATGGGTGACCCCCTTCTCTGCCCATGTACTGAGATAGAGAGGGGTTTTATTGTTTACAAAGTCTGGGTTGTACCAGATTGGTGAGAGTATACTGGGTTGAAGTGGTGAACCTGTGATTTCAAGGGCTCTCCACCATGCAGACATTGTGGAGGCGATCAAGGGATTCTTGAAGCAGGAATGATTTTTAAGAATAGAGGTGATAAAGGGTAGATCAGCGAGTTTAATATGGTTGCAGTCTAACTGTTCTAGTTCCATCCAGGAGTTATATTCTTCCTGTGGACGGATCCACTTGATAAGGTATTGTAACTGATTAGCTAGGTAGTAATGCAGAAAATTGGGAGCCTCCAGTCCACCTTCAGACTTATTCTTCTGGAGAGTAGCCAGGCTGATTGTAGCCTTTTTGTTCTTTGAGTAGAATTTACCGATAGCTGAATCTAATGTTTGGAACCATTTTGTTGTGGGTTTAAATGGGATCATGGAGAAAAGATAGTTGATTTGGGGTAATATTTTCATCTTGACAGTAGCTATTCGTCCCAACAGTGAGATAGGAAGGTTATTCCAACGGCTCAGATCACCACACACTTTGTCCACAAGTGGTGTGAAGTTGAAGTGGACAAGATCTGAGAGTTTGGAGGAAATATTTATGCCCAGATATCTAATGTTGCCTGTAGGGAAAGAGTAATGAGTGTTTTGGATTGCAGGATTCCATGAGCTCTCTGTTAAAGGCAGTATAATTGATTTTGACCAGTTGATGGAGTAATCTGATAGGCGTGAGAAGGTTGTGATGAGTTTACATACTTCCTTCATTGATGTTTTTGGTTTTTCTAAATAAAGTAAAATGTCATCCGCGTATAGATTTATTTTGTGTTCAGACTTCAGAGAGCAGATACCTTTGATATTGTTGTTCTGACGTACCGCTGCAGCCAATGGTTCGATAAAAATTGCAAACAGTAAGGGAGAGAGTGGACATCCTTGTCTAGTTCCCCTTTGCAAAGTGAAGCTTTGTGAAGTGATCCCATTAGTCGTGACAGTAGCTTTAGGTGAGTTATACAGAGTTGAAACCCACTGGATAAATGAGTCACCGAAACCAAATTTATGAAGTACAGAGAAGAGAAAGGACCAGTTAACTTTGTCAAAGGCTTTTTCTGCATCAAGTGATATAACGATCGCTTCTCTATTGCAGCGCTGTGTGTGATCGTTGTGAATTATAGCCGGGATAATTTTCTCCAACCTGGAAGCGAGTGCTTTAGATATAATTTTGATGTCAGAGTTGATTAGCGACAGAGGTCGATAGCTAGCAGGCTGCGTGGGGTCTTTATCTGGTTTCAATAATAACTTTATTGCAGCTGTGTTCATGTGAGCGCTTATATAGCCTTTATTTTTAATCTCCATAACTGTTCTGAAAAAAAGGGGTGCTAGCATTAGCCAGAAATGTTTGAGAAATTCAGCAGGGAAACCATCCGGACCAGGTGCTTTGCCCGCTGACATACTATCTAATGCACATTGTAATTCACTGATAGTCATTGGAGCATCTAAGATGTCTCTGCATTCAGATGTTAGTTCAGGCAGCTTTAGATTGTTGAGAAATGTGTGAATATCATCTTTGTTGGGGTTAACTGTTGCTGAATATAGCTTGTGGTAATAGCTATAAAACATCTGATTGATTTCTTGAGGTGATTGAGTATATTTGCCAGTAGGATCCTGTATTGCTGTTATAAAAGATTTTTCTCTGTTGCGTTGTACTAAATTCGCAAGAAATTTGCCTGATTTGTTGCTATGCTCGAAATCATTGTATCGCAGTTGTTGTAGTAAAAAATCTGTTTTCTTTGATAAAATGTCATCGAGGCATGACTTTGCATTGTGTAACTCAGATTGTAATTGTTGGATTTAATGCATAATCCTGTGAAAGTTGTTTAATTTTTTCCTCAATATCTGTCTCTATTTGTTGTTCCTTTCTTTTCTTGTATGAAGAAAATTTTACCTCTAATTACGGCCTTCCAGGTTTCCCAAAGTAAAGAAGGAGATGAATCTGGAAAGTCATTATTTTCTAGAAAGTCTGCCCACTCTCTCCTTACCATTTGATCAAATTCAGGATCTTTAAGTAGAGATATGTTGAAGCGCCAGGTCTGAGGAGGTTTACGGTAAGTGTCAGTTTGCAGACTGAGGGATATAGGTGCATGGTCACTGATGATGATTGGGTGAATTCTAGTGGTAATTTTGTGTGTGATGGAGTTATTTGAAAGAAAAAAGTCAATTCTTGAAAATGACTTGTGTACTGCAGAAAAGAAAGTATATTCCCTTTTTGTTGGGTTTTTGAGTCTCCAGACATCATCTAGTCCAAAATCTTTCATATAGTCCCGTATGGTTAGGACTGATTGTAATTGTTTCGTCTGCATTGGCATGTTCGATCGGTCTACAGAGGGATTTAAGACTATGTTAAAGTCACCTCCAATAATAGTAGTTGAGGTAGCATTTAAGTCTGATAAATGAAAAAAAACTGTATGAAAGAAGGCTGGATCATCACTATTGGGAGCATACAGATTGGCAATTGTGTATTGTTTATCAAAAATCGTTGCTTGAATAATAATGTATCTGCCCTCTGGGTCTGTTATCAAACAGTTTAAGGTAAACGGGACTCTCTTGTGGATTAGAATAGAGACTCCTCTTTGTCTACTGTTATAACAAGATGAAAATATAATATTATAATTTGAATCTGTAAGAGATTTCTCTTCTGATTGTAGTAGATGTGTCTCTTGCAGAAGAAGAATATCTGCTTTTAGTTCAGAGACATAGTCCAGGATTTTAATTCTTTTTGTCTGTGAGCGTATGCCATGTACATTCCAGGAAACTAAGTTTAACTTAGACATAAGAAGAGACGATGTTCGGACACTGAGTTAGTGAAAGTGTAATGTAAATAGAATGTTGTGGTTTGTGAGCTGTGAATGTCAGGATGGTGGGGTGTAAGGTGTTGCTTAAAGACCATGTAGGTGTTAGGGACAGATGTATACAATGAGTCATGGTATACATCATAAAAAGGCACCATAAAGCCTGTGAAACTAACAACAAACACATTGTGACACAGAGAGTCATGACAAACAGAGAGGGTACACAGGGTGGGAGGGGGGTAGGAGGAGTGAGTGTGAGAGAGAGGGAGAGGGGTACATGGAGATTTAACACAGAGAGGGGGAGAAAAAAGAATAAAAGAAGGAAGGGGGTCCCTAGTGGGGGGTGACATTTGGTAAAGGTAAACATTTTAACTTGTGAGATGTGATTGCTTTCTCTATATACTTTAAACTAACGAGAGATACATTTAGAAATCTGAGCCATTTGTTTTTGTGGTTACTTATCGTTTTCCTTAGAAGTGTACTTTACACACAGCACAAAATTTAAATTGGTTTACATGCATTTTCATAGTAATAGTACTGAACACTTTCCTAAAGAACATCTTGAAGTTCAAGCATAACTTCACTTCATAATTAGACTTATATGTAACTTAAAATACACTCTCAAAATTATTACTACAGTGTTGGTATTAAAATGTGTACTTTTAAAGTATGTTACAGTGAGAATTTTGAGCATACTATTTTAAATATATCAAAATATGTGTGAAAAAATAAAATCCGTACACTTTACACATTGCACATAACTTAAAGTATATTTTAGTATAATATATTTCTACAAAGTGTAATAATAGTATAATTATTTTAAAGTGTGTTAAAGGTGTTCGTGTGAGAATGTGATTTTAGTATACTTTTTATATATTAAAAAAAGTACAATTTGTGTAAGTACAATTTCAATATCTTATTGAAAATATGAATATACTGGGGCAGCACCATGGTGCAGTGGTGAGTACTGTTGCCTCACAGCAAGAAGGTACCGGGTTTGATTCCCGGCCCTTTCTGTATGGAGTTTGCATGTTCTCCCAGTGTCTGTGTGGGTTTTCTCCGGGTACTCCGGCTTCCTCCCACCATCCAAAAACATGCATGCGGATGCGGTTAATTGGCTAATTTAAATTGCCCTTGGGTGTGAATGTGAGCGAGTGACTGTCTGTCTCTGTGTGTTGTCCAGGGTGTACCCTGCCTTTCGCCCTAAGACAGGCTCCAGGCCCACCCCACCCTATGTGAGAATAAGCGTTAGAAAATGGATAGATGGATGGATGGTTGGATGGATGAATATACTTGAAATACAATAAAGTACTTTTTTTCACCAGGGAACCTGCGCTCTGTTGTCATATGTTTAGACATTAAATAACAAAGCCACTCAGTGGAGAAACTCTCAGCATATATTTCAGTTTCTTTCACTGACTTTTTTTAACTCCTTTCTGACTATGGATTCCTAGTCACTTCATCAACCTCAATTAACAAACCAGGAGAATTCTTAATGGGACTGAAATTACTCCCAATAACTCCAACGCATAGCAGGTCATTCCACTCTCAGGGCATGTCAAATTAAAAATTCAATATCTAGTCCCCTTCTCCAATTATTTCCCCGGTGGAGCCTGATCAGTAACAACAACAACCCAGACAGGGTGAATATTTAGTGTTCCAAACAATTATCTACATCATCATGAATCTTCTCACAATCAGCATTTAATTATGCTGTTTATTGTCTAAGCAAATGAAATGGTTCCTTATCACTGGAATGCCATTTGCTTCCTGCAGAGCATAGTGAGTTGTGGTCCTGCTGGTGTGTGAATAGTGGTCAACAGAGTAAAAAAGTTGGCATGTTATTGTTTTTTCTATATCAGTGTGAATTTGCTTCTTAACAACACGTTCATCCTGTCAAGTGCAGAGTGGATGAGATGTTTGTGTAGAATAAGATCGGGGAGACACATGCATGGCAGCTGCCTCTCCCATGGCATTGCAGCATCCTCGAAACAAAAATCCATATGCCTGCAGGGCTTTCACATCCTCAGGTTTCAAAACTTTTGAAAAACTGTTCAAAAAATGTTAGGACCTTATCCATGTAGGCAGAAGAAATTTTCAAGGAACTGCCAAAATGTTCTTGCAACAAAGATTTAGCTTTGGCATATGCTTGATCATGGGTCATTTGCTGACAGCTTCTGACAGGTCCTTGGGCTGGCCTCTGTGTAGTGCTAGAGAAAGTATAAGCAATCTTTAGCACTGTGTCTTGTCTTCGATACTATGTTCAAAGGCCCTCATGAAAGTTTGAAATTGTAAAGGACCACCATCAAAAATCTGAATGTCCCATCTTAGAAGAAAAAAGACAGACTGCTGCTCAACCAGCAAGGATGTAATTTCATTCTGTCTCTCCAAGACTGTTATTAAATGATTTTGATCCATAGTATAGGGCGGCACGGTGGTGTAGTGGTTATCACCTTCGTCTCACAGCAAGAAGGTAGCGGGTTCGATTCCCGGCCTGGGGTATTCTCCCTCTGTATGGAGTTTGTATGTTCTCTCTGTGTTCTCTCCGGGTACTCCGGCTTCCTCCCACCATCCAAAAACATGCATTAGGTTAATTGGCCAATTTAAATTGACCGTAGGTGTGAATGTGAGTGGTTGTCTGTCTCTATGTGCCTTGTGATAAACTGGCGACTTGTCCAGGGTGTACCCTGCCTCTCGCCCCAAGACAGCTGGGCCCCCCCCTTACCTTGTTGCACCTTTGGCTCCAACCAACATCATCTTTAACGTTTAACATCATCTACTGTTGCTGCAATTTCCACACTATTTTCAGAATGTTTAGATGACTCATTTCCATTAGTACCACACTTTGATTATATTGTCTGCTTTCATTAGAAAGCCACCCTTTTACATTGTCCATGAAGCTACTGTTATGCTTAAGTATATTTGAAAACCTAGTGTTTTCTTTTTCTTGTTCCTCTTGAGGAATCAATTGAGTCACAGCTTCATGAAGTTGACTTGCATCCTCAAGCAACACAGATAAGTTTACAAGATGAGACTGAACGCTTGGAGCATTATTGTCAGTTTGCATAAGTTCTTTAATTCTCTTTGTAGTAGCTTTAATTTTATTAACCTTAGCTTGACGATCTGTTTGAAAAGTTTGTATTTGACTTTCCAATGCTTTCACAGAGTGTTTTATTTTCTCGCTTTAACATCTGGACACAAAAAAGATCTACTTGATTCCATATTCACTTGTGAATTATCAAAACATCCATGCACAGTCCAAACATTATCAGACTACACACAGCACTTTAATGGCATGAATACATCACAGGAAGCCTTGCATACACTTGAGCGATAATAATTCACCAACAGGCAACTGCGTCACATACTGTAGATTGTAAAATTTTGTTAAAGAAATAAACCACTTGATTTTGGTTTGGTTCCTTTGGCCCCTAAATGTCTTATAAAATGGACATATGTCCTGTAATGTTTGACAGTATTTACTCTTAATCATGTTTTTACTTACGAATTACTTGGGAATGGGAGAGCAGCATGTCCACAGCTTTCTGTTTCTGTTTATTTACCAGTGTGCACTTTATAATCAAGCCTGGTACCAGGTAGTTGCATGGTAAGGAAGGACAAACAGTGTGCACTTTATAATACAGCCCGGTCCCTGGTAACTACCGGGGAGTTATTGTTGTCTGTATGATTAAAAGTTAAAGATATTTTATAATTTTGCATTTTTCATCATTGTACCGTAAGACGTGAGCTGTATTATAAAGTGCTACCTTTTGTTTTGCACATTTTGCTGTTGCTGTTGAAAGCAAAAATAACCAAACAACACATTTACAGTAAGAACTTTGTCTGCCTTATTTTTGTTACTTTCAGTAAGACTAGATGATATATCCCACTTTGTGCTTTATCACTTGGAATGTTGTGTAAACCAAACCCAGGCCACTCTTGCAGCTGGATGTGCTACCTTTTGAGATTAAAAAAAACACAGTAGAGTATCTTACGGAAGCATATTGCTGCCACTCTGTATGAATAAAAATTGATCAGTAACATGTTATCACATATTACATTTATTGTTAGAACAATATATTTTGACGTTATAACATGATAATACTTAATGTAAGAATGTGAAACGTTTCACGTTATAACGTGATAGTTTGTTATATTGTAAAAATGTGATAATTATATTGTAAAAACATGATAATTTATATTGTAAAAATGTGAAAATTATATTGTAAAAATGTGATAATTATATTGTAAGAACATAAGTTTATTGTAAAAACGTGAAAAACTTCAGGTAATGTGATGAGGAAGCAAGGAACCAGTGTGCAGTGGATAAGTGGAAGGAAGTGGCTCATTTAAGTGACTTAAGTTGTACTTAATGCTTGGAATGAGACATGGCAAGATTCTCTTGTTACTGAGCACGATCAATGACACTGTGATAAGTTTGCACACGCTACTGATGCTAGACTGCATGGGACTGTACAGAAGGAACAACCAGTATGACCCTCTGGAAGTAGCATCATTTCTTATTGATCAGTTGGAAGGATATGGCAGTGAAAACCTGATGTGTACTGAAAAATGTGTCAGTGTGTGATTATTTTCTGTTTGCATAGGAGTTCTCCCACTGCTGTTGTCTGTTCTGCACTGACAGTAATGTTGGACAGAAAGAAAAGGAAATAGGATTGTTCTATTCTTTTATGTGATTGTGACAATCATCTGCCTCAAAATTACAAAAAACAATGCTGTCCTTGTTAAGGTCAGTCGAGGTATTCTTTGAGTGCCATTGACGTAATACGACATCATTCAAAATCCAACGCTTGAGTGCCATTGACGTAATACAACATCAAAGTGTTTTTTTGCAGCTGGTCTCTGGTCACGGTCTGCTGCAGTCTGTGAGTAATGCTGAGGCTCTGTGATTTGTAGCCGGGGCACAAAGGGTTAATATGCACCACAGTGATCAAAGCAGGAAATGGAGACTATTGCATTTAGAGAGCTAAACAAACAGATTCTGTACAAAAAGTGGTGACTTTAGTGAAAGTGGCCTCTACTCCCCTCCACGCAAAACAAGAACGGAACAAGGTAACTGAGCTTCTCTCTCTTTTCAGACACTGTAAAAAATATTCTGTGGGTCTAGGAATATGACTGAAAAATGGGCAAAAACGCTGGCACAAGGCACTTTTGATTTGAAAAACGGCTGGCACTGAAACAGTTAAAGATCCACTGAAATATGTTTTAGTGTGTCTGGTCCTATCCTTTATGATCTGGCAACATATGTTACTGGACTACTTATCTTTGGAACCTGATGGATGACCACTTACAAACTTACTAAGTACACTGTTGCAGTTCCCACTGTTGATCAGAGAACCAAAACAGGAGCCAAGACTTGTGTCCAAGGTGTGACCGAGGATTTTGAGTCTGCTAGAGTGCACATTGGTCACAAGCTCTCTTGTTTTTTTTCTGCACTGATGCTGATGGGAACAGACACAATAAAGCTGAGAAAGAGCACATTAATGTCAAAAACACTAGCTGAAAAGTGGTTAAAACTTTATTTCAGGTAGAGTTATTTATTCTGGAAGGTATGCAGGTCTGGTAAGAACAGCATTGTGCTATTGTGTTTTTGTTCAGAGGGAACTCTGGTGAGTAATAACAATTAGCACAGCATAGTATGCTAGCTGTTGTAGACCATGCCTAATTACTTACGCATTTTGTTGATATGTCCATCCATCCATCCATCCATTTTCTACTGCTTATCCTTATAGGGTTGCTGGGGGGCTGGAGCCTATCCCAGCTGTCTTAGGGTGAGAGGCAGGGTACACCCTGGACAAGTCACCAGTTCATCGCAGGACACAGGGACAGACAACCATTCACACTCACATTCACACCTACAGTCAATTTAAATTAGCCAATTAACCTAATCCCCATGCATGTTTTTGAATGGTGGGAGGAATTGTCGATATATTCTTTGTGTATATCATTGTGCTTCTGAGACAATGTTTAAAACTAACTGGAGGTACATAAGAGTGTGCATTTCAGTTTCTGAGAGACAGTAATTCAATTAATCATTCTCAAACATGATGATCAGAGTGTGAGTTAATTCATTATTGTACACTATGCAGTGGGAAAAGTTGAAAGCTTTTAAAATAATTTACTGCAGAGAGGTGCTTCCAGTGTGTTCCTGGCTGAGTGTAGAGGGGGGACCGCTGCCAAGCTGCTGCCATGCCTCTGCTGTTCTGCTGTTTTTGCCATATTGTTTTTGCTTGTTTTTATGCTTCAGGTTGATCGTTCTAAACTCTGTTGTGTATGGATGTTGGACGTTAACGTTTCTGTAAGAGTCAGGCTGCTCAATCTAATTCTCTGCATCAGAAAACAGCATGAAACAGTGTCTACCTGTCTCTTGCTACTGCTGCACCACTGGTTAGCTAGCTTTGCTCTCACAAGGCTTACCTGTCCGGGACTCCTCTCCGCTCTCTGTGGCTGGATAGCCTGCCCTGGTGTACCCCAGGAGAACACCCAATCGGATTTGTCCACTGCCACTCCGCAAGCACTCCTGGTTGCTTACCTGCACCCACGGATTGCTGTCAACACAGAGGATGCTGCCTCCCCAACACACCATTACCCGATGGTGTCTGCCTCCGGCCGACTAGCCTGCTGCCAATCCCCAGCACAGTCTACCTGGCTTCCCCGTCTCCAGCGAAGCTGCAACCAGCAAGCTACACTCCTCTGCCTCCACCACTGGTTCCGTGGCTTCATCACCCGGATCATCTACCGCTGGATTATGTCGCCTACCATCTCAAATCATGGATTCTTAGCCCGTACCTATGGACTGCGCTGTGTCTGACTCCCACGAGTGCAACTCTGCCGCTCCGTTACTCGATAACAGAGATGTTATGTCTCCAGAACTTCTCCAGGACCCTTCCACCTCAGCTTGCACCTCACCACAACATTCTTAAATGAACGAGATACATCCACAGAGGTTCTGGACGACACTTTCCGTACACTCAACACAACAACAACACAAACATTCACTCCTGCTGCTCCACACTATTCATTCTATCAATCACAGTGTACTGCCCCCCTTCCCAGAGCAAGCACATACACCCCACTCACCTGCCTGAAACTCTGTCTGCTGATTATCAGATCCCTCAGTAAGAAGGCCCTGTTGATAGCAGACTTTATTGTTGATCATAAGCTGGACATTTGGACCCCAACAATCCGCGCAACTAAGGGAGCAACTTCGGGAGTTTCACTGGGTGTCCCCCAGGGGTTAGTCTTCTTTTCCCCATATACTTCCTCCCCCTGGGCACACTCCTCCATCACCATGGGATCCATTTTCGCTGCTACGCCGATGATACACAGGTCTGTATCTGCTCCAAACCCACTGCTGCCATCCCTCCCACCTCCCTCATTACCTGCTTGGAAGACATTTGGAGCTGGATGAGCAGGAACTTCCTGAAGCTCAACGGCAATAAAACTGAGGCCCTTCTCATCGGCTCCAAATCCACCCTCACCAAACCGCAACACACGACGGTTGCATCATCGACGCATTCCCTGTACCCTTCTCCCCTGACATTATTCTGGAAAGCACCCTATCATTTGCACCCCACATTCATAACATCACCTGGAGTGCCTTCTTCTACCTCTGTAACATCTCCAGACTCCATCCTTCACTCTCACAATCCAGCACCAAAATCCTGGTTCATTGATTTGTCACTTCTCGCATTGACTACTGCAACGCCCTTCTCACCACACTCAACAGATCTCATCAACAGATAAGCAAATTATTCAGATTATTCAAAACTCGGCCACACGGATTATCACTCACACCAAATCGTTTCACCACATCACCCCTGTCCTCATCCAATTTGACTGACTCCCTGTAAAACACCGTATCCAATATAATATCCTTCTCCTGACGTATAAAGCTCTCCACAACCTAACCCCCACCTAACTTTGCGGCCTCCTCCAAGAATACATCCCCTGCCATACCATCCGCTCAACCTCTGCTGGACTACTAACCATCCCCACATCACGCTTCAGTACCATGGGTGCCCGAGCCTTCAGCTGCTCAGATCCCAGACTCTGGAACTCCCTCCCCACACACACGTGTAACACTGTCTACTGTAAATGAGCTAAGGAGCGACTGTCATGTACTGTCAATTTAGGCCAAATCAGAAGACTTTCTTGGACATGTCATCTGTGATGGTACCTGAGACATCGATAGTTTTGTGCAGAGAAACACTTGATACTTGAAGGTTTTGTGGTCAGCTTGTAGAAGAAAGTGGTCATCGCTATTCATCCTCTTCTTTTTGTGTTTGCAGTCTGACCTGTTGGTTGGTACCTCCCATTTATGCTCCCTTTTGGAATTGCCAAAAGGGCCAATATGCCAGAGCTGGGACTCATTTCGAAGTGATGTCAACCCCAGGGGCATGTGCAGCTGAGTTGTAGCATAAAGTGCTGAATGCAGACACTGTACCAGCATTTCTTCAGAAGGTTTTGGACTTCCATTTCCACTTGAGTTATCCACTTGCTGTGGTGAAATGCTTTCTGTGAAGCTGAAAACTGTCAATACACACCTGCTGATCATGTTTCTGGCAAGTAGTGTGACCACAAAACCATCACAGCTGTAGTCATCTTCAGTATGGTATTTATTTAGTCTTTATTTGTGTATGCTTCCATTTGGATTTTTAAGTTCCAGACATTGCACACACTTTCAGCGATTGGTATATGACAATTTAGGGATGAAAAACCTTGTAGATTGTGTTTGTGTGTGTGATGTATGAACATCGACTAGTACAGTAGTAAAGCGATATAAAATAGTATTTTTTTAGGTACTTTTAACTTTTTCTTTTGAATGTATGCTGCTGTAGGCAACATTTGGCTGTAAATAAAAATTGGTTGGAAATTGAATGTGAAGCAATTGTCTGTTGGTTCAGAAAACAAAAAGCAAATAAAGTCCTCATACTCTGGGTTACTTACTGACAAAGGCAAACCAAATCTGGCATTTCTACTCAGGCTGCCATCTTGAAAACATCTTTTATTGTTGTTCCCTAATCTTCCATGAGTGATCATTTTAAAGGGGACATATTAAGCAAAACCAACTTTTTAATCATTTTAATCATTTCCGTGTACATTTTGGGATCCTATCCTATCAGTAGGCCAAGTGTGAAAAAAAGATGCCTCAGTTATGTTTTTGTGTGCTGCCTCAGTCAAAATACAGGAGATAAAACGGGTGATGTAGAATTATCCTAATCTATGACCTCACAAGTTGGAATTTGACCTTTGACCGCGAATGTTGCCACCTTTCCAGGAAGTTTACCTCCTTGTTGTGTAGCGGAGCTCCACCTTATCTCTATAAATGTGAGAGTGTAGGTGAAGGAGCAGAGGAGCGGAAGGGTGGCATTATGGCTAAGCAGAATTATCGAAAGTGTTCTATTTTTGGCTCCATTTTTGTTTCCAGTGGCTTCATTTTATATATATGTGGGATAGTGGTTTAAAAAGTACACCCCCTTACATTTTTGTTGATTTATTTAGAAATAATTATTGTGGCTCAGGCAGGAGGATCCAGGCATTGTAATCACACATTTTCACCACAAGAGGGAGATTGCGGTTAAGGAGCACTCTTGGTCAGCACAGGTCAATACATGCATTGTGTTGTGCTGATGAAGTTCAGAGAAGAGTGCAGGATTTACAATTTTGTTGTATGTTTTGTTTGCAATAAAACCACATTCAACTCCAAGCATGCTGTGGTTTGTTCAAGTGTACCACAAAATTTGGTGTCAGAAGTGGGATCAGTAGTGCTCCTGAGACAGTGAGGTTGCAGAGATCAAGGCATGATGGAGCTGGAAAGACTGCGGGACTGGCTGAGTGAGTCCATGGTGCAGTTAAATTTTGAGCAGCTACAAGAGGTGTGCCTTTATGCTAAAATTTCCATTGAAAAACAGACTAAAAAGCATCCGCTGATCAGATTGATAGGTGAAGCAGCTGAAGCAGCTATAGAAGGTGAAGAAGAGGAGGTGGCATCTGAGTTCCTGGTCCGGTTAATCAGAGCTGCTAAAGAAGTAGGAGAAAAGAGTGAAGAACAACCAGCTAGGACCGAGGATAGCACTAGCCCTGATGCTGCTGCATTAGCCAGCCTCCAGGAACAGTGTGAAACACTACAACTGAGTTTCCAAGCTTCTACAAAGACACTTGAGGAAGAAATGGCAAAACTAACCAATAAAGTGACCAGAAAGCAACCTGGTAATGTCTTGTTGCCACAATCAGCTCCCTCAATAGCCATCCAATTTAGGAATGGGAAGGAAAGGGAATTTAAGATTACTGGTCAAATTGGAGAAAAAGGCCAGAAGGATAAATTGTCATATTCTAACCTGATCCATCAGATTGACGTGGGATTAAGGAAAAACCATAATGAGGCAGAGATCATTGAAGCAGTCGTAAGAGCCATAAACCCAGGCCTGAACATACGTGATATGCTGGAAATCAAATTTGACCTCACCCTTTCCCAAATGGGCACCATTTTAAAGGGTCATTACAAAGAAGATAGTTCTACTGATCTATACCATCGCCTTATAAACAGTACTCAGGACAGTAATGACTCACCCCAAAACTTCCTTTTCAGGGCCATAGAACTAAAGGAGAGACTCTTGGTTGCATCCAGAGAATTCGGTGCAGATGAACAGTACAGCCCTGAATTAGTGCCAAAGAAGTTTCTTAGAGCAGTGAGGACAGGGCTCATTAGTGACAATGTAAAATACCAACTCAAAACCTACCTGGATGACATAACTGTCACTGATGATGTGTTGATTGCAAAGACAAACGAGGCAGCTAGTCTTGAGTGGGAAAGACAACAGAAATTCCGGAAGAGCAAAAGAACTAAAAATGAGAGAAACCAGAGCAGACGCACAGCCTGGTCCAGGGGCCATAGTGGGAGCAGTTGGTGGTCAAGAACGGGCATCCTCCCCATCCACAAAAGGGAAACCAGTGAAAACACAACCACCCGTGACTTGTGCAGAGACTGAACTCCTTGACATAATAAAACAGTTAAAAAGAGAGGTGGAGGAAATTAAAAGAGTCATGTATGAGGCTCCTAGATCCTCGGCCCGGCAGCAAGAAGGCAGGAGACCCGCCTGCAAGACCTGTCAAGACAACAATAGAGAGGAACAGTGTGACCATTGCTTCAGATGTGGACAAAGTGGACACCTGTCTCGGCGATGCAGGACCAGAAGGAGACGCACTGACAAACCACAACAGGTAGACATGTCAGCTAACATTGTGGCAGCTACACCAGCGTCACCTGCTGGACAAGACAACCAGAAGGAACAGTCCAGAGACATGTACACACTAGTCACTGATAGTATTCAGTACTTAGCGGCAAAAGTGACAGCTAGAACACAGGAAAGTGAAGCCGTTATTGTCAGTCTCATTTCCCCTAAACAAAGAACAGTTACTCAACCTGGTGGGAAAAAATTTATCATCACCTGCCTGTTAGGTGGGGTCAACACTAAGGCTTTGTGGGACACTGGATCACAAGTGTGTCTCATAAATGAGAAATGGAGGCAACAGCAAATTCCACATGCTCGAGTCAGGGATCTAGTTGAGATTGTGGACCCAGATCTCTTTAATGCATGTGCAGTGAATCAGACACCAATCCCTTTTTCTGGGTGGGTTGAAATCACTTTTAAGTTACCCTCAGGGAACACCGAACAGCTAGAACTCCTAGTACCAGTTCTGATATCAAGTGAAGATGGAGTGGCAGAGCAGCCAATCATTGGTTATAATATGATTGAGCATGTGTTAGCCAGGGGCATAGAACCCCCATGTGTTGTTACAGAGGCAGTCAGTGCAGCATTCTCCTTTGACTGTAAGAAAGCAGAGGTATTTCTGAAAGGTCAGACTAGAGCAGTGAAGTGCAGTGTTAGAACAGGCACACTCCCAGACCACCAAGATGTTTTATTTGAGCCATGTCTACCTGCTCCATTAACAGAGGGGTTAAAAATGGGAAAAGATGTATTGCGCCTACAGAGAGGAAGCCAGTCACGTGTCACTATTCCAGTCACAAACAGCACTACACACAACATTTGTTTATACCTAAGATCCATGCTGGGGCAGACACAGAGGATTAAGACTATCTACCCTGCAGATACAATGCCAGTTGAAGTCAATCAGCCAGAGGCAGAGATCCCAAAAACAAAACAGACATCAGCAGTCAAAATGGGAAAGAGAGAAAAGACACAAGAAAATAAAACAAAGGTTGACTGTGTGACCAAGTGGGACCCCCCGGTTCCCCTCAGTCACCTTTCCCTGGTGCAGCAGTAGCAAGCTGAACAGCTTCTAAGAGAGGAATGTGGAGCTTTTACTCAGGATGAACATGATGTAGGAACCATTCCTTCGCTGCAGCTCAAGATTCGCCTCAGTGACCCCACACCTGTAAAACGCACATACGTAACAGTACCTAAGTCACTTCACAAAGAGGTAAAAGAGTACTTAGAGGACTTGTTAAACAGAGGCTGGGTAAGAAAGTCTAAGTCTCCATACTCCAATCCCATCGTTTGTGTACGGAAAAAGGAAGGAAGCCTCCGTTTGTGCATCGATTATAGGGACCTAAATAGAAAGTCCAAGACACAAGATATGCTCAACAGTCTCAAAGGAAGTTCCTGGTTTTCAGTCTTGGACCAAATAAAGGCTTATCACCAGGGCTTCCTGGAAGAGTCAAGCTGTGTTCTCACTGGATTTATCACCCCCTGGGGCCTGTATGAGTGGGTGAGAATCCCTTTTGGTTTATCATCTGCCCCCGCAGAGTTCCAGAGGTCGATGGAGGAATGCTTGATGGGTTTCAGAGATGAAATCTGCTTGCCTTACCTGGACGACAATTTAGTACACTCTAAGACATTTGAAGACCACCTGAATGATTTGAGGAATGTGCTGCATTGTTATCAAAGCCATGGAGTCAAGGTGACTCCCAGGAAATGTGAAATATTCAAAAATCAAGTGAGATTTCTGGGGCAGGTGGTCATCAAAGACGGTCACACGATGGACCCTGCAGACATTGCTCCAGTACAGGCCCTGAAGCAGCAGAAACCGACCGCGACAGGAGAGTTAGGGCGTAACGAAGCCTCTCTATGATTTCCTCTCTCCAGACAAATCGGTAAAGGGGAAATACAAACAAAACAGACACGACAGGAAGAAACGAAAGAGTGGAGGCCAGTTACCATCATCTCATCCTATCACATGGTCAGCAGAACATTAAGAGGTACTCTGCCAGCTAATTGACTTTCTATCTCAGCCACCAGTGTTAGGATATCCTGATTTTGAACAACCATTCATCTTACATTGTGATGCCTCACAAGAGGGGCTCGGAGCAGTGCTTTATCAGCGGCAACAGGGAAAGCTGATAGTGGTAGCGTATGGCTCAAGAACTTTAACTGCTCTAGAGAAAAACTACCACCTTCACTCCGGAAAGCTAGAATTTCTAGCCATGAAGTGGGCCATATGTGAGAGGTTTAGAGATCTCTTCTATTCACCACCATTCACAGTCTATACGGACAATAATCCTTTCACCTATGTGCTCACCATAGCCAAGCTGAATGCAACCACTCATAGGTGGGTAGCTGAACTCGCTGACTTCCAGTTCTCTATCAAGTAGAGCAGAGCTAATGGTGATGCTGACGGTCTATCACGCATGCCTTTGGACATGGAGCAGTATATTTCAACATGCACACAATCCATGCTGCCCGATGTGATGAACAGTGTAACCCAAGCTGTGACTGTTAATTCACAAGAGAATGAGCCCTGGCTTTGTCCAGTGACCATTGCCACTGCTTTAGTCGAGGAAGACAATGAGGTGACATCAGGGAGGGAGATCCCTAAAGCAGTGCTGAGAGAAGCTCAAAAAGCGGATCCTGTGATTGGAGTGGTGTTCAACTATGTAACATCAAAGCAGTGGCCAAAGTGTGGAAAATGACCCCAGAATAACAAAGTCGCTGCTCTGGCAAGGGAAAGATCTAAATTGCACCTCGGTGATGATGGACTGCTGTACAAAAATACCATCAGTTGGTTTACAAAGAACTCCATGAAAATATGGGCCATCTTGAAGTAAAGAGGGTTGTGAACCTCATCAGAGACCGTTTTCACTGGCCTCACATGCAAAAGGATGTTGAGCATCACATCACGCAAGTCTGCAGCTGTTTGAAGAACAAGCGTCCTAACAGACCGACCAGAGCCCCACTCACAAATATCATCACCACCTATGCTTTTGAGCTGGTTTCCACTGATTTCTTGCACTTGGAAAAGTGCAAGGGAGGGTACCAGTACATCCTAGTCGTGGTGGATCATTTCACTCGACTCGCCCAGGCTTATCCCTGCCACAGTAAAACTGCTAAGACAGCTGCAGAGAAGATGTTTGGAGATTTTGTGCTAAGGTTTGGGTTTCCCACAAGACATCATCACGACCAGGGGAAGGAATTTGACAACAAGCTGTTCGCTAAGCCAGAGGAATATGGCGGAGTGAAGGGGTTTAGGACTACACCATACCACCCACAGGGAAATGGCCAGGTGGAAAGGTTCAACAGAACACTTTTGGCTATGCTCAGAAACTTGCCAGCGGCTGCTAAGGCAGATTGGAAATCCTCACTAGCAAAAGTGGTCCATGCTTATAACTGCATGTGCAACGAGGCCACCGACTATGCACCCTATTTCCTCCTGTTTGGTCGCAACCCCAGACTCCCTATTGACCTCATGTTTGGCCTTACAGCAAGAGATCAAAGTTCATCCCACAGAGACTACGCGGAGAAAAAAGGATCAGAATGACTGAAGCCTACAAGCTGGCATCCAAGTCAGCCTGTAAAGAGGGAACAAGAGGGAAAGCACTTTGTGATAGGAAAGTCTATGGCGCTGAGTTGTCGCCTGGATGCAGACTGTTGGTCCGAAACTTGAATGAGAAAGGTGGTCCAGGGAAATTGAGATCATTCTGGGAGGATAGGGTATATGTTGTCACCCAGAGGAAGCACCCACACAATCCAGTGTATGAACTCAAGCCAGAAAATGGAAAGGGGCATGTCAGAGTCCTGCACAGGAACCTGTTGTTACCATGTGACTTTCTCCCTATTGGAAAAGTAGACTCACCTCGTGAACTAGGAAAGAAGAAAGCCAAATACAACAAAGAGAGACATGTAGAGGAAGAATATAGCTCAGGGGATGAGGATGAGGATAGATGGCAATCTATCACTGGACTAAACCAAAGATCCAGTAGACAAATGGAAAGTACTCTGAGGGCAGAGGCACCCGAGTTCCATCCGGATGAAGGAGGAGCAGTGGTGGAGGACTACCACAACAAGGACAGCATGATACAACAGATGGAACCGGAGGAAGAACAGATTATGACACCAGACTAAAACGTTGAGACATCACACACTCTGAGAGAAGAGCAGTCTGCTGAATCTGCGGACAGTGATCAAGAAGACAATCCTGATCATTCTCCTGTTCCACAGACAAAAATATTCTTTCAGACTAAGAAAACCAAAATTGATGTTTACTTATCATAACTTAGGACAGCCTACCATGTCATATCATTTTCATATTCATAAAAGATTGGATATGTTAGAATAGATCATTCTCTTATAATGTAGAGTTTAATTAAGAACTTACTGCTAAGCTATAGTGCAGTAATTGCTATGCAGCTAATTCAACAATTTGAGCTAATTTAGAGGCAAAACACTCTTATTGGTTAATGTCAGATAGTGAGGTGACCTACAACTGAAACGGTACAACATGTTAGGTTGGACAGGAGGCTATGGCTATGTAATAAATTACTTACTTTCAGTAGAGATGCAGATACTCATGCTCATGGCGGATACGGCAGTGGACTGTTATTGTGCATAATAACATCTGCTGCAAACATGTGACATTAACAGGAGACGGATGTCATATGATGAACTGGTTACAGTTGTGCATCTTGATGAATATTAATGAATTCTGACTCCTTCATAGACATGAACCTCCTTTATGCTATGCATTAATACCATATGTGGTCTGTTGAATCATAATGTGAGTTGGAAACCTCGTAATGTCGGGACGTCATTACATTTTTGAGGGGTGAGTGTGGGATAGTGGTTTAAAAAGCACACACCCTTACATTTTTGTTGATTTAATTAGAAATAATTATTGTGCATCAGGCAGGAGGATCCAGGCATTGTAATCGCACATTTTCACCACAAGAGGGAGATTGCAGTTAAGGTCAGCACAGGTCAATACATGCATTGTGTTGTGCTGATGAAGTTCAGAGAAGAGTGCAGGATTTACAGTGCTGCTGTATGTTTGTTTGCAGTAAAACCACATTCAACTCCAAGCATGCTGTGGTTTATTCAAGTGTGCTACATATGACGGTAATATCAGCAAAGCTGTATTTGTGTGTTCAAACCACTTCGCGTCGGACTGTTTTGTTTTGGCACAGTATGGGCTACTGGATGATCTGACGCGTGCAATTACACACCAACAAGATCTGCTGGCCCATGATGATTTACATACTTATGTAAAAGAATAGTGTAGTGAAGTATACTTGGCTTATAATGAAAAGTATGAAGAAAAGTGTAAGATAGAATACATTAATACAAAGACTTAAACTTATACTTCAATACTAAAGCTTATACTTGTATTTAGTAAAATTTTTCGTTCTTTCTGCGACAAAGTATAAATACTTAGCATAACTTGATCCAAGTACAGAATAATGTCAAGTCACTGACTCTGCAATCTCTTGTAGTGTTGGGGAAAGAGTGGGTGGAGACTCCCAACATGCCTCTGTGATTTAATGTCCATGACTGTTTATGGAAGGGTATTATCATTAGGGTGGCCATACGTCCGGATTTAGGCCAGACAGTTAAATGCCTTGTCAGGCGTCCTGCGCAGCCTCAAGCCGGACGCTTATTTGTCCTCCTTTTTGGAGTTGCAATTGAACGCAACACTGCATAGGTTCTGATGGTGTAAGACTGGTTAGAAAAATGATTGGCCAAAAGTGGTGTCACTCATTTCTCCAATTTCTCATGGGTTGAAAATGTTGACAAGCCGCCCCCTTTTCCCATATGAGCAGAGTGGAATCCACTCAGAATGTCCTCTCCACTCAGAGCTTTCCCAGTAGAGCACATAGCTGTGCAGTAGTTTCCTGTGAAATTGCCGTGAATCGGGAGATCGGTGTTACATTTAATGTAACACATTATGCACATTATGATTATACAGCTACACAAACCATAAACAACAAAATTAATAGGTCTGTCTGGCAGGTGGTAACATATTTACAGTTATTCAGATACACTATATCATAAAGAACATAACAAAGAGGATGAATAGGAGGAATAAAAATAACAGTCCAAAAAGCAAGATACCGTTAAGCAAGTTTACTAAACTCTTGTTCTCATTCTAAATCACTAAATCCATTGAATTATTCATCCTCAGTGTCACTTCTGAACAACTCTGCCAACTCCAGGGAAGATGAAGCAAGGCTTCCTCTTCTGCGGGGCTGCTGCTCGTTTACCATTTTCGGCTGCATATTTCCCTACTTGTGACTTGTAATCTGCAGAGTATGATATTTTATTTGGGGGTATCTGTGTTCAGTCTTTCTCAGTTGTCTTTAAGTTAGCGTTTAAATTAATTTTCACTTGTACATAAATAGCAGATACCAGTCGTTTTCGCAAGTCTAAAGTGCCCTTTCGTGGCTGTAGGTAATATTTACTCCCTGGTCATATCAGTCAGTGTAAAATAACATTTAAGAACATGTTAAATTCTATATTTTAACATATACAAGTCGCACCTGAGTATAAGTCACAGGACCAGCCAAACCATGAAAAAAAGTGTGATTTATAATCCGGAAAATTCGGTACTTCAGATTTAGTCGCAGATTTACACACTTTTTGATAAATGAGGCCCCAGAGTGAGGAATGACATCCCTGTTGTTGCAGATCTCCTTCCACCACCACTGGGTGGCGTGAAGTCTTTTTTTTTTTTTGTCAGCACCTCTTCCCATCGTAAAACACCACAGTATGGCAGGTGTCAACTTTTTATGGGATTGGTGCTTATTTTAATCTTGCAGAAAAGTATGATATTTTGTGCATGTGTGTGACTGGTCCCAGCCCTCTCTGGAAACTAAGCTATCATTCTTTATTAGAATTTCTTATTTTGAGCCAGAAAGTGCTGCACCTTTTGTGAATTGAGAGGGAAAACGGATGATAGACAGGATGACATAGGATGGATGGGAAAGGGGTACAAACATGCAGTGATATTAGAAATCAGGAATGTGAGATGCATAATTCCTAGCAAGCAATCTCCCCGAAATAAGAAGAAGACAGAAAAGATAATAACAATAATAATGATGATAATGACAATAATAAGTAAGTAAATAAAGTTGGGCACTAAGGGGCGAAGGTGAGATGTAAGAATGCATAAAAAGCATTAATTTGGTGTGAAGCCCAAAGAGTGATTTCACCCATTCTGGCGGGTCCCATCAGTACTCAACAATGGAACAAGACAGGCATTCGTACACCCTGAACCAACATGCATGAGTGACTGGCACCGAAGCCTAGAGCAGACTGAGCAGGGGCCCGCTGGCCGAGCATCCTTCCCGCCCGGGCAGCAGGAACACCCAGGAGGCCTCGCCCAGAGAGTCAACCAGGACCACAGAGAAACACACAATTCCAGGGACCAAGAGAAGGTACAGCCAGACGCCCCCACAGCGCCACGAACAAGCCCAGGAGGCCCGGGACAAGAGGGCCCACCTGCCACACAACACCCGCCCCCAACCGCCCCTCCACCGGTGTGGTGCATTAAAAGTTGGATGGGCAATAGTGGCGGCAGGGTGGAGGGTTGGAGGACCACAGAGAATGGGTACTCTGCAATCTGCTCCGAACCAAATCCCCTATGCCAACCAAGACCTTCCATCCAAGGTGTGAGTGTGTGTGCTGCATTAAAAGTGGAGAGTGGGAGGATGCAGCAGGAGGGAGACGGGGAGGACACAATGCCACAAAGCACTGCAATCCGCTCCACCCCACGACCAACCGCCCCCACCCCACACTACCACGGGGCCCTAATTGATGTGTCTCTGTATGTGCCTAAAAGTGAATATGTACAGTGGATTGTGTGGAGTGTGAAGTGCGCAATAAGAGGCAGTCTGGTGCGGGCCCGGCCCAAGATGACAGAGCCAAGGGTAGGTCAGTATGGATGGAAATGGTACTGAAGCGCGGGGCCCCCAGAGCCGAAAGGCAAAGGAACCCGGGAGAACCCCAACGGACCAAGGGGCCCCACAAACACCATGACCCCCCAGGAGCCGCTAGACTAGAGCTGCGCCCAGATGGCCGATGAGGCCCGACTACCGGCCGGCAGCCCGCAGCGGCCCGACCCAGACAAGAGACAGGGCAACCTTCAGGAGGCTTAAAGCGCAGGCGCCCACGCCTGCGTGTTTTTTCTTTCTTATGTTGTAATAAATTTGCTAGGAATTTGCTTGGTTTATTACTATATTGAATGTTTTCATATTTTAACTGTTGGATAAGAAAATCTCTTTTCTTGTGTATGATAGTTTCAAGTTCTATTTTGAGCAGTCTCAATTTATTTTGTATTTCTTCACTGGGATTATTGGCGTTTTGATTAGTTAGGTGTTTAATTTGTTGTTCCAGATTATTATCCAATTTCTGTTGCTCCTTTTTCTTATGTGATGAGTATGATATAGTTTTACCACTGATTACTGCTTTGCCGGTTTCCCATAACAATGCTGGTGTGATTTCTGGAGATCGTTTATCTCCAGGAAGGATGTCCACTCTTTTTGGATCATGGAGGTAAAATCAGGATCATCTAAGAGAGAAGTGTTGAAACGCCATCTTGTTGGAGGTTTGATCGGTGATTGAGTATTTACTGATAGTGAAATTGGAGCGTGGTCACTAATTATGATTGAATGGATTTTGTTTTCTTGGATATGTTGCATGAGTGAGTTGCTTACAAGGAAAAAATCAATTCTGGGGTATGATTGATGCACAGGGGAGAAATATGAGTGTTCTTTCAATGATGGGTTTCTTCTTCTCCAACTATCGCAAAGTCCATAATCCTCCATATATTGTTTTATTATAGCTGTGGAGTGCCAGTTTCTTAGGTTGCTTAATGTATTAGAACGATCAATTGAAGGATTAATGACAGTGTTAAAGTCTCCAGCTAATATAACATTTGTGGAATCACACAATAAGGGAAGAAGCTATGAAAAAGGTTGAATCGTCCTTGTTAGGGCCATCCATGTTAGCTAGGGTGAAGGTAGCGTGGTTGATAGATACATTAATGATGATAACTCTTCCTTCTGGATCAATAATAGATGAGTTGTGGATAATTGGAATATTTTTAGTTACTAGAATTGAAACACCTCTTTGTTTACTGTTATAAGTTGATAAAAATATTTTATCATATTATTTATTCTTTAGGTATTCCTAAAGATGATTAAAGATTTTTTTTTTTTTTTTTGATTACGAATACCACGTATGTTCCATGTTATTAAGTTCAGAGTTTGTTCTGCTGGTTGTAGGTGTCGATGAAATCTTCCAAGTCCGTTACGGTCACCACTGTCAGGATAGTTTGTGTTTAATAGTTGTAAAGTAGTGACTTGTGAATGCGATCCAATCGGCTTTATTGTTCAACAGCTTAAAATTAGCTTTGTTTGTTGTGTTTTTCTGTTGTGTCTCGCAGTTGCTGGGCACCGCCATGTTGAATCTCGCTCTCTGGTCCAACTCTCACGATGTGTTCCGTCACACTGCCATCCCCTCCGTCACACTGCCTGTGGAGTGAAGTCTTGAAAAATCAGTGATACAATTGAGAGGCTCATAATGTTTCATAAGGTAATTACAACATTACTATAGAAAATTCCCACCCAATCCTTCCTGTCCTACCTTCCCCCAATTGCCTCGTTAGTTCCTGCATGGGAGGAGCAACAGTGAATAAAGTCAGCCAGCTCACCTATGGCAAACCCTTTAGGAGAACAAAGGAGCTGGCTGCTGTGGGTGAAACATCTATAGTTTCACGGAGTATCTGCTATAAGTTTCCTTTTGATATAAAATGCATTTATGTTAGTAGTTCATATTCACTTTCTGTGCTGATAAGTTTTTGTAATGTTAAGGTTATTTCTGTATTTATAGTTGCACAGAGTAATTGTGTTAAACTGCCTTTGTTGAATTATTAACGATTGAAATCATGAATTACGGTGACAGAATTAATACTGTTTATTCTTTGTCTTTTGTTGTCAGACAAACCAGTGATTTATGAAAATGAAAAGATGTGGCTGGAATTCCTGCCTGTGCTCCTAATCACTAGCCCAACTATATTTCAAAATTACTGTTTAAAAACCCTGAAAAAATGTTGAAAGCAACTATGTGGAAGTTCATTTTGCTGCACGGTGGTGCAGTGGTTAGCACTGTTGCTAACTCACATCAAGAAGGTACTGGCTTTGATTCTTGGCCCGTGGCCTTTCTGTTTGAAGTTTGTTTTCCCCATGTCTGCATGAGTTCTCTGCAGCTTCCTCCCACCATCCACCATCCAAAAACATGCATGGGGATAAGGTTAATTGACTAATAGAAATTGTCCATAGGTGTGAGTGTGAGTGGTTGTCTGTCTTTATGTGCCCTGCGATGAACTGGTGACTTGTAAAAGGTGCATCCTGCCTTTTGCCCTAAGACAGCTGGGATAGCTTTTTTCAGACTTATTGAGACTTTTGGCTTTCCAATAAAAACACTGTATGCTCCATTATTACACTCAAAAATTTGATTGAAAACCCCTTTCAATATTAACAACGTTACACAAATGATATTTAATTACAGAAAGACACCACAAGGTATGAGTATTAGGATATACAGTATAATAGTGGAAAGGGGGGACTCGCTTTTTAACAAAAAAATGATAATAATAATGATAATAAGGTAACACTTCATTTGAAGGGGTGTGCATAAGACTGACATGACATTGCCATAACTATGACATAACACCCGTCATGAACATTAATGAATGTTGACTGACATTAATGACTGCTGTCATTAATTGTCATGTGGTAAATTACACGTTTTACTGTCAACCTGACATTTTGGGATGTCTTTCTTATGACAACTTGACATTTACCAAGATGACATGGGCTGTTCATGTCTTTGTCATGACAACTTGACATTAACCAAGACCACATAGCTGGAAGGTGTCTTTGTCATGACACCTTGATATTTGACTAGCATGGCAGGTGATTTTCTCTTCAGCTTTGTACCTGTGAGCACCTGGGTTTGGGGTGGAGACACACTACCAAGTGAGCTAAAAACCGGGGGCTGTCTTCTTGGGCGCTGAGGCGGGAGGCTTACTAATGTACTTGCTGTACACCTACCAGGTAGTTATCGTTCCTCAAGACAACTTACCTGTCACTTTCAGCCATCTGCTTCCATGGCAGGACCAACAGTTAAAAAATGTTGTATTTATTCTTGGCTTTGCATCACCATATTTCATGGCCATGTCATTGCTGTCTTTACACCATTGCAAATGTGACTTCGCCAGTCATTACTCCATCATGAATGCGACTTTAGCTGTTATTAAACCATCATGAATGTGTCAAGAAACATTTTCTTTGACCTCAAGTAAAGTGATACACCAGTGATACACTGGCCTACTCATTAATATGTAATTAAGTGTCACTACACCATAAGATCCTGAACACCAACATGAATGTGTTATTGCTTGTCTTTATGCCATCACAAACGTGATTTTACCTGTCATTAAAGCATCATGAATGTGTCATGAAACATTTTCTTTGACCTCAAGTAAAGTGATACACTTTGGACTACTCATTAATATGTCATTAAGTGTCAGTACACCATAAGATTCTTTACTAACACCATCATGGATGTGTTCTTACCTGCTATGACACCGCCATGATTGTCATACACATTGACTTAAAAAATTTGGGACAATTAATGTCATATGTTTAGCAGATCTGGCAGAACACATTAACAAGTCAAGTCAAGTCAACTTTATTTGTATAGCCCAATATCACAAATTATGAATTTGCCTCATTGGGCTTTACAATCTGTACAGGATATGACACCCTCTGTCCTTTACAAATGACCCTCGCATCGACTAAGGAAAAACTCCCCAAAAAAAACCTTTTAACAGGGAAAAAGAAACGGAAGAAACCTCAGGAAGAGCAACAGAGGAGGGATCCCTCTTCCAGGATGGACAGACGTGCAATAGATGCCATGTGTACAGAATAACAATGAAAACACATTAACATTAACATACAAAATTGTATGGAAATGTCCAAATCAATATAACAACAGCTAATATACAGTGTGTATATATAGAATTATATGAGAGTGTCCAAGGGGATGAAGAGCATCATCAAGCTATCAGCAAAGGATGAGAAGCATGTCGTCCTCTCCACCACGCCAACCAGAAGAAGCCTGGGCAGCACATCTTCCACTCCACCACACCAAACAGGAGAAACCTCCGCAGGATGACCTCATCACCACCACGTCACTCAGAACCAGAAGATGAAGCCTGACTGGTCTGCACAACCACTACTCCACCAGGTAGACTGGATCCATGGATACCTGTGAGATGAGAACGCACAGGGACTACGAGGCACAAAAATAATCAGCAGCATGTGTTAAAGGGAGGAAGAGTAAACACATCCTCTTCTCCACTACCCTAAAAGATACAACCTGAGCAGCATCGCCTCTTCTCCATCTCACCACCATCAGGACAGACGAAGCCTGGATGACACCACCTCCTTCTCAACAATTAGCCTCAGCTCACGGACACCTGGGAGCTGGGAGCACAGGGGCTCCGGGGAAGAAGATGAGTTAGTAAAATGACTTAATGGAGGCATCGAAATGAAGAGGAAGAGAAGCTCAGTGTGTCAGAGGAAGTCCCCGGCAGTCTAGACCTATAGCAGCATAACTAAGGATTGATCCAAGGCAGCCTGAGTCAACCTTGGCTCAGTCCTAACTATAAGCACTATCAAAAAGGAAAGTCTTAAGCCTACTCTTGAATAAGGGGATGGTGTCTGCCTCCCGGACTGAAAGAGGGAGTTGGTTCCACAGAAGAGGAGCTTGATAACTGAAAGCTCTAGCTCCCATTCTACTTTTATAAACCCTAGGAACCGGTAGTAGTCCTGCATTCTGAGAGCGTAGAGTTCTAGCAGGATTATAAGGTACTATTAGCTCTTTAAGATAAGATGGTGCCTGACCATTCAGTGCCTTGTAGGTGAGGAGGAGGATTTTAAATTGTATTCTAGATTTTACAGGGAGCCAGTGCAGAGAGGCTAACACTGGAGAAATATGGTCTCTTTTCCTGGTTCTGGTCAGAACACATGCTGCAGCGTTCTGGACCAGCTGGAGAGTCCTGATAGACTTATTAGGGTAGCCTGATAATAACGAGTTACAATAGTCCAGCCTGGAAGTTACAAATGCATGGACTAATTTTTCTGCATCGTTTTGGGAGAGAATATGCCTTATTTTTGCAATGTTGCGCAGATGAAAAAAGCTGTTCTAGCTGTTTGTTTCATGTGGACGTTGAATGACATATCTTGGTCAAAAATTACCCCTAGATTCCTTACAGTGGTGTTCGAGGCTGGTACAAAGCCACCTAGAGTAAATAAGTCATTAGATAGGTTATTTCTGAGATTTTCAGGGCCAATTAGAATAACCTCAGTTTTATCTGAATTTAACAACAAGAAATTGTGCGCCATCCAAGTTTTTATATCCTGAAGACATGTTTGGAGTTTAGCTAACTGGCTGGATTCGTCTGACTTAAATGACAAATATAGCTGAGTATCATCTGCATAACAGTGAAAGTTTATGGAGTGTTTCCTGATAACATTGCCTAAAGAAAGCATATATAAAGCAAATAGAATAGGCCCAAGCACAGAACCTTGAGGAACTCCATAACTGACTATGGACTGCATGGAGGACTCATCATTAATGTGAACAAACTGTGATCGATCCGATAAGTAGGATTTGAACCAGCTTAAAGCAGTTCCTCTGATGCCAGTTAAATGTTCTAATCTCTGGAACAGGATATGGTGGTCAATAGTATCAAAAGCAGCGCTAAGATCTAACAAGACAAGTACTGAGACGAGTCCATGGTCTGACGCAATTAGCAGGTCATTAGTAATTTTCACCAGAGCGGTCTCGGTGCTATGATATTTTCTAAATCCTGACTGAAAGTCCTCAAATAGATTATTGTTCTGGAGGAAGTCACACAGCTGACTGCACACTGCTTTCTCAAGGATCTTAGAGAGAAAAGGAAGGTTGGATATTGGTCTATAGTTGGCTAAAACCTCTGGATCAAGACCGGGCTTCTTCAGAAGAGGTTTGATTACGGCTACTTTAAATGACTGAGGTACATAGCCTGACAGCAAAGATAAGTTGATCATGTTCAGTAAAGAGGTGCTCAGTAACGGTAAAGCTTCTTTAAGCAGTGAAGTTGGGATGGGATCTAAGAGACAAGTAGAAGGCTTAGATGAGGAAATCAATGAAGTCAGTTTGTGGAGGTCTATGGGAGAAAAGCAGTCCAAGTATACATCAAGTTCTTCAATGAGTCCTATGCTTCCTGTGTTTAAAGACAAAGTAGTTTCAGTCAAAGGCACAGTGTGACTGATTTTCTCCCTAATAGTTATAATCTTCTCATTAAAGAAGCTCATGAAGTCACTACTACTGAGGGTTATGGGAACAGATGGTTCAATAGAGCTGTGGCTCTCTGTCAGCCTGGCCACAGTGCTGAAAAGAAACCTGGGGTTGTTTTTATTTTCCTCTATTAATGATGAATAATAAGCTGCTCTGGCCTTACGGAGAGCCTTCCTATAAGCTTTCAAACTATCATGCCAGTCCAGGCGAGATGCTTGCAGACCGGTTAAACGCCACTTCCTTTCAAATCTTCTTGCTGCTTGCTTTAAACTGCGGGTGTGAGGGTTATACCATGGAGCCAGCTTTCTATGCTTTACTATCTTCTTTTTTAGAGGAGCAACAGAGTCTAGAGATGTTCGCAGAGAGTCTGCAGCACAATCTACCAAATTATCAATTTGAGTAGGACTGAAGTCTGAGCCCTCAAGTATATTGATATTAGGTATTGAATTAAAAGCTAATGGAATTATATCCTTAAACTTGACTACAGCACTTTCAGATAAACATCTAGTGTACATGGATTTACCTGATGGAGTGTAGTCCAGAAGAAAAAATTCAAAGGTTAACAAGTAATGGTCTGATCGGAAGGAATTCTGTTGGTGGACTGATAAATGTTCTACTTCAATGCCGTAGGTCAGGACCAGGTCGAGGGTATGGTTAAAACAGTGAGTTGGTTCCTGAACATTCTGACAGAAGCCAATTGAATCTAACAGCGAGATAAAAGCAGTACCAAGGCTGTCACCGTCAATGTCCACATGAATATTAAAGTCACCTACAATAATTACTTTATCAGTTCTCAGGACTAAAGTTGATAAAAACTCAGAGAACTCAGATAGAAATTCAGAATATGGACCTGGAGCACGGTACACTATAACAAATAAAACTGGTTTCTCTGTTTTCCATTTAAGATGAGAAAGACTAAGATCCACGCTTTCAAAAGACGTATAGTTTAATTTAGGTTTAGGTTTGATCGATAGACTAGAATCAAAAATGGCTGCAACTCCTCCTCCACGGCCTGTATCTCTAGGAATATGAGTATTAATATGACTAGGAGGAGTGGATTCATTCAGGCTGACATAATCATCCTGACACAACCAGGTTTCAGTAAGACAAAATAAATCAACCTGGTTATCAGATATTAATTCATTTACTAGTAGAGCTTTAGATGATAATGACCTGATATTTAAAAGTCCACATTTAATTCTCCTGTCCTGATTAACTATTTCAGCAGTGGATTTAATTTTTATTAAGTTATTTTGTTCAACTCCCCTTTTGTTTAGTATTGATTTAACTGATTTCAGTGGTCGTGGGACAGACACCGTTTCTATGGGGTTCTGGGTGGGTGACTGCTCTAATGGAAGTGGGAGTGGGAAGTGAATGCACAAGTGAAGTGGGAGTACATTCAGCTGTTTCATCACCTATTGTCCTTTATATATTAGCATATCATAACAAAAAAGGGGGCAACGTGGATCTTTGAGAAGGTTTCCTCTACTGTGGTCACTTAGTAATATGTAAATTGATAAAATAACCCAGTAAAAAGTAGCCTATATAAATAAATAAGCCAAGATATTTCCAAAACATTATAAAAACATTTATTATTACTTGGTGTGTTTTTTGATTTCATGAAAAAGGCATCCCAAGACACCATAACATTGACGTGCCTCTGGCTAGTGATGACACTCAATCATTTTAAGGTGCGTTTTAAGTAACTGCGGGGTGGGATTGCCTCTGTGTCGCCATATTTCAGCATTGTATTTTTGCCATGCACGCTCGATATGTTGGGTGTGTGCACCAGGCTCTGGGTTAACAAAGTTCTGTTTATGGCAGGCAGAGAACTGCTTATATCCATGCCGAGAAAGCTGGCCCTTGTATGCACGCCATTCATCGGTGAGAATGGAGGTTCTTGGTCTCACATGCCGTACAATGCGTCCAATAAGAGTCTTCCTTAACCGATCCCTGACAAGCGTGAGACTAGGTCTTCGGGATGTACCATCGACCTCCAGCATCCCAAAGACCCATTGGCAGTCACGACGCCAAGTGTTGCCACATTGCCCACGATGGTACTAAAAGTAAATTTAAAAAAAAGGGGAAAAAACTTTAATAATGACGTTTATTTCAATCATGAAGCACACTTGTGTCCTTTAAATGAACATTGCAATAACATTATATTACAGTTACATAAATAATAATGAGGATGTACAGTTCTACAATAATACACAGCCTACCTTTCTTTTGTCGGCAAATTTGCTCTCATCCACAACAACAAATCAATGTCGGCCGCCAATTTTCATACCTCTCTTCGTATGACGTCTTAGGCCAGCCACGCATACCTTCAAATGTAGAATTCATTCATCAGTAGCTTTACTTGGAACACTGACTTTGTATGAAAATCTACAAGTGTGCACATTTATGAACATTAATAACATGTAGCTTTTGTAAGGGACTTCAATACATTTCTCTACAATGGGTAGTCGTATGCAGTTGAAACCAGATGTTTACATATGAAAGCAATCATACTAAAATCTATTGAAATGTATGTAAACTTTAGCTTAGCAAGCCAGACTATAACATGAAACAAATATACTGGAACCGCTCCGTTCAGAAAGCAGAAGGCTGTGGGTGGTTTTTTTTTCCAAACTACCTCTGCACGAATAGGTCAGTATAGGCCAACGCTATGACCAATCAGAACAACGGTATTCTCAAAGTCGGTGTGTTCTGTGTTCTCTCACCGTCGCATAACTGTGTCGTCATCCTGCCAAGCCCAATGACTGGCCAAGCCCACCCCAATGATTAAAAAGAAACCTTGCGTTGTGATTGCCTGGCTAGAAGTCCTCAGCAGGATTGCCAATACACAGCGGTGCTAGACCAACTCGCCAGGCAAAATTTTTTCTGCCACTTGGGTTCGGCGGGGCAGCACAGTAGTGTAGTGATTAGCACTGTCGCCTCACAGCGAGAAGGTACTGGGTTTGATTCCCGGCCCAGGGCCTTTCTGTGTGGAGTTTGCATGTTTTCCCCGTGTCTGTGTGGGTTCTCTCTGGTACTCCGGCTTCCTCCCACCATCCAAAAACGTTAGGTTAACTGGCTAATTTACACTGACCGTAGGTGTGAATGTGAGTGTGAGTGGTTGTCTGTCTCTATGTGCCCTGTGATGAACTGGAGACTTGTCCAGGGTGTACCCTGCTTTTCACCCTAAGACAGCTGGGATAGGACAGGCAAACAGTGTTATCTACTGAAGGTTACCTTACCTGAGAATGAACTGAAGCCATTTTGCCAATGGAGTATGAGACCGTGTGAATATTGAGCCTTTGCGCACAGAGAATGCAGAACTTTTGTGATGCTTGCAGATCCTGAGGGAGGAAAGGGATATACGGAATATAGCATTTTTCATGCACTTTGCTTTTGGTAATTAAGCAAGACCATATTATAGGCTATTGTTCAACAGTTCCTTAATATAACAGTTTGACCAAACCCCCATTACATTATTTACACGGTTGATGACTTAGCAATGTCTCTTTATTATTATGATTATACTTATTATTATTATATTTTATGTATAAGCGCCTTTCAAGGTACTCAAGGACACTGAACAGTAAACATAGAATAACTCAAGTTCTCATTTTTCTATGAAGCAATTTTCCATTGAAAAGAACATGCCTTGAAGCAAACACCTGCAAACAAACAAGCCAAAAAATATAATTCTCCATTTGCTGACTATACCAGAAAAGAAAATGAAATTGACAGTTCAATTTGTGTCAGGTGGAGCAAGTGAATAGTGGAACAATGCAGTGCTAAGCTTTACACAGACCCTGTGTAATTTAGTTAGCCTACTTTGTGCATCACCTGCATACCACTAAAACAGTAAAACAATAACCATCATCACAATCCATCGTTGACACTACTTGATTTTTCCAGATGCATGCTTCTATCACATTTTCCACACTTCATCCTCCTCTTAAGGATTTCCCACTTACACATCCACTTCACTATTTTCCTTCTGTTTGCCCGGTTGTCTAAACGCCTCATATTTCTCAAAAGTCCACTCAAGAGCCTCGTCATAGCGGCTGTCAGTATGAAACCGTTCACCAGAGAGAATCAATCTACAGTAATATCTGCTTTGACTGAGGAGGCTGACGCTACAGTTTGGCGCTCTGTATGTTATTGGTGTTTGATGAAAAGGATGGGGGTTCTGGGTTCTGGTTGGATTGTGGCAGAGTGGGGGAGGGGGCATTTCTTTCACTCTGCGATTGAAATGCACAGCCTGAAACTTGCATGCAGCTCATCAACCCAGCTAGCAGCTAGTTCCTATGGACTACGGATTTCAGCAACTCATCAACTCATACAGACCACAGATTTCAGAGCGAATGGTAAAATAAATACGACAGGAGGTACATTATTTGAGATAGACATTTAATTTTATAAGCTAATGTACCACCACAGTATACGATTATCCTTTTATGTAACACCCAGCAAAGTTTAACTCAAGACAACATTTTTTTTAAGTAGTCAGGTAGCTAAATCTGTTTGTGGAGTTGTGACTTTGATCATAACGTCTAAGTTGGTAATTCATAGTATGTCTTTTCTTTTCAATGCACAATTTTGGCCAGATGGAAACGCGTAGAAAACGTGGCATGATGAAGATGGAGGCACCAGAGGAGGAAGGGTCGGTGTCCTTGAATGTGGAAGAAATGGTGGAAGAATGCATGAGGAGCCTCCCGTCGAAGATGATTTGGATGAAATCCCAGTTCCACCAAAACAAAAGAAATGCAAATCTAAACACCTAACAAAGAAAATGGGTATGTAGGCCTATGATAGGCTGTATGTTTGTGCATATTGGTTTCTCCTGCATGATGTAAAGTGAATGGTGTTATTTGTCCTATTATGTTTAATCAGTATGTGGTTATAGTAGTCGCCTTTAGCAGTTAACAATTAGCAGTGATTTCAGAAATTGGGAATGCAAAAATAATAGGAGCGAGTAAATTATGCTTTTTTTTTCCATCAATGACATATATCAAGATATAGTTTTTGGCCCAAGTTTAGCTCAGAACGCGTTTCAGCATTCTGCCTTCCTTCATGTTGTTAACATACCTGAGATGACCACTTGATTGGACATGTGTTTCTGTAGTGCAGTCTGACTTGTGACCCTGTCTAATTAGGGCCCGAGCGGACTGTGAAACAGGTCCGCAAGGGACCTATTGAAACTGTAGTGTTTATTATTATTATTAAGGCCCGAGCGGACTGTGAAACAGGTCTGCAAGGGACCTATTGAAACTGTAGTATTTATTATTAGGGCCCGAGCGGACTGTGAAACAGGTCCGCAAGGGACCTATTGAAACTGTAATGTTTATTCTTATTCTTATTCTTATTATTCTTCTTATTATTATTATTCCTGTACATCTGTTTTCCCAAATTTCACCCCTTTCCCATTGTCAAAAAGTTGTATAATTTGCACATTCCTGCGGCCCGCCCCGAAATTCGATATTTTGGGGTGTTCACACACGTTGCACGCAAAATGGCTGAATGGTGCCCCCTACAAAGTTGAAAAATCCCCATAGGGAAATTCGCCAACTTTGTTGTACCTCAACAAAAATTGGTAGAGATGTTAAGCATACATGTACGAACAAAATTTTCTCTTGGCAGGAAGTTGAAATTCAAACAGGAAGTCGGCCATTTTGCATTTTCTATTTTCTGATGAAAACGAACTCGTCCTAGGGATTTCGTCCGACCGACTTGAAATTTGGTACAGAACATCTCCAGACCTAGCTGAGCAAAAGTTGTGCTCTGCGCGTAATTAGGTCAAAGGGCGTGGCCGCTAGGGCTCGACAAACTTTGGCGAATTTGCCGTCAAAATTCAAACGGCTCTCACCTTCACATAGTGGATCCTAGCAACTTCAAATTTTCTGAGCATGACGGGGACGCGGCCCTGAACGTTCCGATGTATTCATATCAAGCCTTACTCGTAGCGCCCCCCGGTGGTAACAGGAAGTGACCCGTTCTTACTTTTTACTTTTACCGATTTCACATAATTTACTCCATCAACTTCATTACACTTCTAAAACATAAATAACAACTCAGTGAAGCTACAGTCCGAACGCTGTGAGGCTACGGCTAACGGCGCCCGTGTGGCGGCACGGCTTAAATAAAGTCGTATCATCATGAAAATTGAAACACAGGTCAAGGCTGGTGTCCTCTAACATCTGATGTGGTTCCCGCCGAGGGGCGTGGCCAAATGCCTCCACAGCGCCACCCTTTACGTTTACATGTTCTGATACGACATAGTTGACCCCATCGACTTCATTCCACTTCTAAAACATCCACAACACATTGGTAAAGCTACATTACGAACACTGTGAAGCTACAATAAACACCGTCCGTATGGCGGCGCCGCGTCTTCCGATTTTTCACCAAGAAAATACGTTTGGCTTTTTGATAGCTTTAAAAAAGTCATATCATCATGAAATTTGATACACAGGTCAAGGGTGACGACCTCTAACATCTGATGGGGGCCACGTCCATAAACGGTCAAAATGGCTCCATAGCGCCCCCTTGAAACTTTCAAAAACCCCTCCTCATAGGGGTTTTTATGGAGTTGGAACATGGAAATCGGTACACATGTGCAAGTAGAGCAGACGCACAAAAAAGTCTCTTGCATCAATTGTCTACTCCAAACAGGAAGTCGGCCATTTTGAATTTCGGATTTTCTGATGAAAATGAACTCGTCCTAGGGATTTCGTCCGATCAACTTGAAGTTTGGTACAATTGATCTCCAGACCTAACTGAGCAAAAGTTGTGCTCTGCACATAATTAGGTCAAAGGGCGTGGCCGCTAGGTCTCGAGAAACTTTGGCGAATTCATCGTCTAAATTCAAACAAGTCTCACGTTGACATACTCTGTTCGAGAAGCCTCAAATTTTCTGCGCATGACGGGCACTCAGCCCTGAATGTGCTAATATAGTAATGTTATGCCTTTCTCATGGCGCCCCCCAGTGGTAATAGGAAGTGACCAGTTCTTTGGCTTTTTGATGGCTTGAAGAAACTCGTATCATCGTGAAAGTTGATACACAGGTCAAGGGTGGCGACCTCTAACATCTGATGTGGTCCACACTAATGGGTGGGGCAAAATGGCCTCATAGCGCACCCTTGAAATTTTCAAAAAACCCTCCCCATAGGGGTGTTTATGGAGTTGGAACACGAAAAACAGTATACACGTGTACCTTGACCATACGCAGAAAAAAGTCTCTTGCACCAACTGTCTATTCCAAACAGGAAGTCAGCCATTTTGTTTCAACTCTTCATTTTGGCGTGATTTCCACTTTGAACCATCGAATGGCCGTAACTCCTTTGTGTATTGTCGGAATCACTTGACGTTTATTGCCCCGTGCTCGCACCGCCGTCCCCATCTGATGCCCAACCGCGACAAACCGCGAGGGCCCTACATAACCGCTTGTGGTTTTCTAGTTATAAACTGTGTTTACTTATGCACCTCAACCTCTACCCTGCCACTCTTTTTTTTGCAGGCTCAGGAAAGACTCCTATGCTTGTGCCTTCGTCTTTGTCTTCCTCTTCACCCTCACCGCCGAAGTCCAGTTCATCGTCTTCGGAGGAGGAGGAGAAGAAAAAAGAAGATGAAGAAAAGGGCCAAGAAGTCCAAGAAGCATGAGTCAACCGGCCGCTCAAGGAGTAAGTATAGATACTTGTAGTCTTTACCATATTCAGCCCTTGGATTCTGTAAGATGTAGCCTCTGAGGCAGTTATGGTATAGTACAGTAGTTCATGTACATATTCACCATGTATCCTCAGTCCTTGCTGCTGCCAGTGTTTTGGGTTTGTGTTTATTTACTAGATCATTTACTAAAAGTGACGGTAACACTTTATTTGAAGGGGTGTGCATAAGACTAACATGCCATTGTCATAACTATGACATAACACCTGTCATGAACATTAATGAATGTCAGTGACTGCTGTCATTAATTGTCATGCGGTAAATTATGTCACTTTTTACTGTCAACCTGACATTTTGTCTTTCTTATGACAACTTGACATTTACCAAGATGACATTGGCTGTTCATGTCTTTGTCATGACAACTTGATATTAACCAAGACCACATAGCTGGAAGGTGAAGTTCTACATGAGTTCTCTGCAGCTTCCTCCCACCAGCCACCATCCAAAAACATGCATGGGGATAAGGTTAATTGGCTAATTGAAATTGTCCATAGGTGTGAGTGTGAGTGGTTGTCTGTCTTTATGTGCCCTGCGATGAACTGGTGACTTGTATAAGGTGCACCCTGCCTTTCGCCCTAAGACAGCTGGGATAGCTTTTTCAGACTTATTGAGACTTTTGGCTTTCCAATAAAAACACTGTATGCTCCATTATTACACTCAAAAATTTGAAAATTGAATTTCAATATTAACAACATTATACAAATTATATTTAATTATAGAAAGACACCACAAGGTGTGAGTATTAGGATATACAGTATAATAGTGAGGAGGGGGACTCGCTTTTTAACAAAAAATAATGATGATAATAATAATAATAATAATAATAATAATAATAATTAACATTTCCTTTGGACCCTCCTCTGGTTTAAGATCACCAGCATAAACTAGAGGAGACATGAAAGCGTGAACAATTTAAACCTCAATATGTTAATAAAATAATAAATTCCACTATTGCCACACATTAAATGTGGAAATTTATATCTTAGAAGGCATATTATTGCCAAGTAAAGATTCAAAATTAATTCCAATAAAATATACAGTAAATGCTCCCTCTCCTCCTCTCACCAAGCAGTCACACTACACCTCATCTCCTGCTATATTAGAAAATGAATGGAGGTACTATATAAGGATAGTCCATTTACCTTGACCAGATCTTGAACCTGGATTAATGAATATGAAAATAGTTCACAATACTTCAGCATGTCCTGGTAACTCATCAGGTACTGCACCCATACTGCAGTGGCCTAGGTTTCAAGTGTGACCCAGGGCCCCATGCCACCTGTCATTTCCTTTCTGTCTTGTGTATTTTGTCTCTCACTAACAAAATAAAGCAGAAATACTGTCAGATAGTCCTAAAAAAGGCTTAAGCATGATGACGTTCAATATTGTGTCTTAATAAATAAACATTATGTTTCAGGATTGTGATACCGAGCCACTGCTTTCGGGTTCTCAGTTGCATCCACATTTGTGTTTTACAATGTGCATTGTTACAGACCTGCAAATTATTAGAAATTACTTTGGAGCAAAATGACTGGGCAATGATCCAATTCAATCAAGTCAAGAAGTGAGAAGGCATACATATTCATGACTTGCCTTTGTTAGTTTTCTCAATAACAGAATCGGAAAGACACTACATAGTGATTGTTTTTGTGCAGAGACAAAATTGTGAACAATGACAATGTTTGCAAATGTGCTCACCATGAGGTGCTGAATCCAATTCTTTCTTTTTTCTGTACAGCCAACCACAAAGGCAGGAACTGTTGTCCTGACAAGAATTGTAAAGTGAAATCTGCCATCCACTGGGAAGTTTAGAGGGTTTCAGAGGAGATTAATAACAAGTGCTGTTATAGATGTCCTGCAGAGGACCCATAAGGCCATTCAAGCTACAATCTGTTTCCTCTGTGTCAGGTGAAAATATTAAATTGAGGAGATTAATCTCTGCTGTCCATAGCACTAAGGTTTAGGTCACCTGGTTTGTGGTCACCCACAATTCTATGAGCAACACATACATTTATCAAATCTACCAAGTGTCACTCATGTTTTGCACTATTTTGAAGCCACTTTCTATTCAGGGTGGTTTCTGAGGCAATACATATTCTCTTTCAGCAATACCCTCATTTTAATGATGTTCCACTCACTGACACCTGAAAGTCTTCCACGGTTGTCCACCAGAGCTCATTCAGTAAAGCCACTTCATCATCATGCAAATGCAGTGACAGATTACAATCTCTGTCCATGGATTCCATCTTGAGGCTTAATGCATGTACAGATTATACATGCAGAAATCCTAAAAGCTACAGGAGCTTTTAACACTGCACCTGTGCCATGATTAGCCACAATAACTCATGAGTAATGTTTCACCACTAATGTGAATTTTGTATGAGTCACCACATTTACCAAGTCATATTCCCATATTAGGAAGTGTATGTGTACCACAATTATTTTGCCTTTTTTGATCTATTGCATAGAATTCCGTTGTGTTGTTTCACAACATTAGTTCTGTGTTCCTTTAAATCTTTTTCCACAGTTTGTCCTAACAGTAGAAAATACTACAATCGGTCCAAAAGATACTATATATCTCTATATATGTTCAATATGGATGACAAGATCTATCTGCTCCAGACTTAAATCTGTCAACATTTAATGTGGTCAGACATTCATGATGACATTCTCCTAACTGACACAACACATACATGACGTGGTTCTATGTATATGCAATGTTCTCGGTCCGAGGGCTTCAAGCTCCCCCAAAAGTCTTTCAGAGGGAGCTCTGACATTGTCCATATTAAACTTTATTCTGTCTTCCCCACAATGAGGTACTTGAAATACAAAATAATAAACATTGTGACTGTGTGTGTTTATTTGCTTATCAATGTTATTTTTTCTAAACATGTCTTAATTGAGTAACAAAGTTGCACATTTCCCACTGTGGCCTTACCTTTCCCTCTACCACAGTCCTCATGTTATGATCAATATTGGTTGGGTATACTCACAAACATTAATATATTATTATTGAAAGATGCCATACAGTGTTCTTCATTGTAAGCAATGTGAGGACTTCTTCGTGAGCAGCATATTGTAGCCACAAGCTAATTCACTTGTTCTTTATATCACAGTAACACTGAAAAGAAGCAAATACAATGAGGGTTGATAGCTTGCTGCAGACTAAATTGTACATGCTGTTGCCTTCAGTCATTTTTGTCAGGGACATATACTCCCTAAATGAAAAATATCTAAGTCGTATGCTCACCTGAGTCCTATTAAAGGATTTAATTGAAATATATGTGTACTTTTATCTTAAGCAGAGTCGTCCTTGCCTCAGTGACTGGTGCTTTTCCCATAGAGTGTAAATATACCACAACCTGCCTGTGAACTGTGTAGTCCACTGCTTTACTGCAAAGCACTGCAGTCAGTATGTAACAAATGCTGTAAAGATTGTGTGTGGAAAATGAAATCCATGACGATGCAGCATCTTCGTCTAGTAAAAACTTAATTTGATCTCACATCCATCTCCCCAATCACACCCATGTTTAACTGCAAGCAAGACAGAATACAACAGCACTGTAAATGTGCTGGGTAATTGGTGCACCATTTTGTCACTGTATGAATTATTCATTTCTGTTTTTTGCTTCTCCAAGTTGTAGGTACCTCGTCTAAAATGTTCCAAGGAGAGATTTATCACTTTGCCTGCTGTCAAATGAGAATATATTAAAGTGTGGTTTGTGGATAGCTTCTGTGATAAATGCCATATTTATAATGCCCTAGGAGAGATGATGGCAACTGATAATTTTCCTTCTTGATATCTGCCCCTATGCTGACTTTGACTCTGGTTTGCTCAGAGATAGATGTCATAAAAAAGGGAGGAAAAAAAGTAAAACCAAATAGCAGTAGAGCATGGTTGATTATAAATGAATAATGGAGGAGAAACCAAGACAGGAGAATACATTGTTTAGGATCAGAATGGAGTAGGCAATATGCATTTAGTGACTCAACACAAACAAAGAGGGAAGATAGACATTTATTATATAATTTGTACATTCATTTTTCACTGCTGTCTCACAGACGTGGACTTCTTGTTCACCTAGGGCATGCAAATTGAATTCATGCTGACGAATAAATAAAATTGAAGTTTGATGAAATGTAAGTACTTGCCTTGTATCATTGTTCTCTGTTTAATTAATTAAAGTGGAGGGAATCTATTTTCAGATGCCATTGTTGTTTTCCTTTCAGCAGAGCCCCTTTGCAGTATGTGGATTTCATAACCTTTAGATAGGACCTAATGTGATTAATTCTTTCAGATGTGTCAAAGTGAACACCACTGACCTGTTTTTGACAGTGCTTTGGCCAGATGTTCTTTTGCGTCCACTCTGGCTAATCACAGAGTTCCAATTTTAACACATCTTTCCTTCTCTATTTCTACTTTGATATTTAACCTATATACATTGACAGACTGGGTTCTTTGTCTGGCCTCCTCACAATGGAAATCATCCACTTTGTCTGTACAGAGTTCATGGAATCTAAACTGCCATTTACATTTTATAATAATAATAACAATAATAATTATTATTGTTATTATTATTATTATAAATACAGCAATAATTATAAAAGCAGCACCAAATAAAGTGGAAAAAAGAAAGTGTGTTTCTGCATAAATCTATACATGCATTCACACTTGAAGGGGAAGTCAGTGCAATGATGCTAGGACAGTTTTGATGTGTTTCCTTTTGTTCATAAGTAAAAGAATTCCAAACCAGAGGGGTATTCCACGAAGCTGGCTAAAGAAAGCTGGGCTATCGCAGGTAAGCGTGGCTTGAATAAGCGGCCACTTTAATCTTAGCCGTGACTCGTTCCACTAATGAGGCTCAGCTGTTTCTCATCAACGCTTATTCTAGCCAGGCTTATCCAAGCCGCGGCTATGCGCGCCTCCACGGTACATAAAAAGCCCTGAAGTATCGATTGTTGAAATGACGAGATCATGGAAAAAAAGGTCGAGCAGAATCATTCTCCGGCGGAGCAAACCCTCCTCATGCAATTGTACAAGGAGTACAAGGAGAAAATTCAAAAGAAAGGCAACACCGTTGCCATTGTGAAAGCCAGGGACATGGCGTGGCAAAGCATCGTGGACCGTTTAAATTCGTAAGTTATTGCCGACACATATTTTACAACTGACGCATGTCTCCATGCAGTCAGCCTGCTTGGTTGTCTAATTTTATTCCTCACTTCTGCGTATGTACTGTCAACACTTTTTTTTTTTTTTTTTTAGTGATGATCGTGGCACAGCGCCCTACTTTTAAATAAGAGAGAAGACACAAAAGAGCTTGTACACAGAGTAGTCATGTCATCATTTGCCATCACTCTTACGTTATCATAATCACAATGGACCAATGGTGGAAGGAAGGCTTTTTTTAATGGGAAATTGTTGCTGTTGTCGCCTTCAGTGTTTTGGATGAGATCATTTGTGCCTTTATTCTGTTATGTGTTGACAGTACATTGAGAGTCACAGAATAAAAGAAAGAAAATCAGATATTTCCAAATAGTTAAAGCTGACGGGATCGAACCCACGGAGCAGTGAAAACAGATTTTATCGGCACTTCTCTTTACCCACTCAGCTACTGAATATGTCTTTGTTTTTGAAGTTGTCGTAGGGCATTTCTGGATTCACGTATTCCTATGGTGTTTTAAAAATCTTACAATTTATTTTTCCGAACAAGAGCATCATTAATTACAGATAAAGATGAAATTACTGTGTGACATACAGTTCACAAAGCATCTTGTGGAAGCCTGTCGGACCTTCTCTGAGAGGCAGCTAAGCTTAGCTTGACCATAAGCTTGCCCGGGACCAGCCTTGTCAGACTGGCTGAGTTACCATGGTTACCAAGCCAAGCTAGCCCTAAGCCTCGTTTGTGGAACCGAACTCTCACTTAAATTAGCCAAGCTAACCGAAATAAGCCAGGCTTTGAGCTAAGCCAGCTTCGTGGAATACCCCCCAGGGGGGCGGCTGGAGCCAATCCCAGCTGTCTGCACGGACACCGTGGACAAGTCGTCAGTTCTTCGCACATAGAGACAGACAACCCCTCCCATACAGTCACACCTACAGGCAATTTAAATTAGTCAATTAACCTAATCAATGCATGTTTTTGGATAGAACCCGAAGAGAACATGCAGACATGGGGAGAACATGCAAACCACGCACAGAAAGGCCCCAGGCCGGGAATCGAACTCGGTACCTTCTTGCTGGGAAGCAACAGTGCGAACCACTACACCACTGTGCCGCCCCGGAGTTGCAATAGTCAGATCTATTAAGCTGCTAAAATCATAGCAACACCACATTAGCTTTAATAAGGGCAGTGTTTATAAAAAGTAAATTACTTTTCATCCATTTCACATTAGAAATTAATATTATAATGATACTCTTTTGTTGATTAGTTCTTTGCTGAACTACAGGAGAAGATTGGAGAGATTCAAAAAACATGATTTATCTAATTCAATCATAATGTTTGATCATTAGTTATGACTGCATTGTAGTGTCCTTGATTTTTGAGTTCTTCAAGACCTGCCAGTTAATTGTGTACAAATACTTCTTAATCAAGCCTTTTAAACGAAGCATATGTTCCTTATTATGAAGTGACATCGTCATCATACTACTTTAAGAAGAGTTTGCCCCCCCGCGACCCTATGAGGATAAGCGGTAGATAATGGATGGATGGATGTTTTATTCATCCTAAAAATTTCAAAAGACTATTTAAGCACATTTAATGAAAAAAACAACCGAATGTGAACAAATATAACACAAGTAGCTACTGCTGCAAACACACTGAATACATTAAGGACATCGTAAGATACTTAATTTAAAGGTATGGATCCTGCATGGTCAAGCCAAAGATTAAAACTAAAAACAACCAAAAGGAAAAAGGGTTAGAACTCAAAATTATTAAACTATTTAAACAGGAAGGCAAAAACCTATAGGAACAACATAAAAGAAGGCTGAATTAAAAAGGAGCAAAGTAATGAGGACAAAGAAAATCTCAACCATACAAACCAATGAATGAGGAAAAAGAAGTTGACAGAAAGGAAAGATGTCAGAAAATACAACACTCAACTTCAAAGTCAGCCCAAACTGAAAGAACTATAAATGTATTAAGTGAATAATAACACAAAAGTAGCTGCATTACAAACTATTAAGGGATAAAATCAAAACTAAACAAGTGAAAAAGAATCAGTGTGTGTCTGGAAGAGTGAAAGAGTGTTGGCATTGAGTGAAGATGTGTGTGTGAGGATGACAGAGGAAGGGAGCATACACTCTGACAAGACTTCTATAAAACACTAGCAAAAATAGACTCAAAACAGAAAGTAACTAATAAAATAACTGGCTGAGTTGAGGACAAGAAAACAACCCTAAACTGAAAATAGCATTACACTAGCAATAGCAATAAGTTATAAAATAGAATAGCAGGGGCCTCATTTATAAAGCTTGCTTCCGCACAAAACAGGGCTTGCTTTCCACACAAAGGTTGTAATTTATAAAAATAAACTTGGCAGGACAATGTGCGCATTGGTATGTCAACTTTTATCCTTGTGCATGAACATTTTGAAGACAATTGTGAGAACCTGGCAATGAGGGATGCCATTCCCCTCCCGCCTGACCTCCCTCCCCCACAGTAGGTAGACCCCGACCCACAGCCACCTCCCTGCAATAATATCTGCAGGGACCAAGGTGTTATGCGGCATGTGTGAAAAGACAGTAAGTACGTTTCACTTTTTAACAAGTTCTTTTATTGTATCTGCAAAAGATGATGTGATATCACACATATTCTGCATGACCATAAGTATTTGCTGTAGTTCATCCCTCACTTCTTTTATGGCAATAATTGTCTCTCTCTCTCTGTGTCTGAAGGCCCCTCCTTGAGCCGTCACCTTATCGTGGTGGAGGGGTTTGTGTGTCCCAATGAACCTAGGAGCTATGTTGTCGGGGGCTTTATGCCCCTGGTAGGGTCACCCAAGGCAGACAGGTCCTAGGTGAGGGACCAGACAAAGCACGGCTCAAAGACCTCCTATGGTGAAAAAGATCAAGCACAAACGTTTTCCCTTGCCCGGACGCGGGTTACCGGGGCCCCCCTCTGGAGCCAGGCCTGGAGGTGGGGCCCGTGGGCGAGCGCCTGGTGGCCGGGCCTACACCCATGGGGCCCGGCCGGGCACAGCCCGAAAAGGCAACATGGGTCACCCTTCCCATGGGCCCACCACCCATGAGAGGGGCCAAGGGGGTCGGGTGCGTTGTGAGTTGGGTGGCAGCCGAAGGCGGGGACCTTGGCGGTCCAATCCCCAGCTACAGAAGCTAGCTCTAGGGACGTGGAATGTCACCTCTCTGGCAGGGAAGGAGCCCGAACTGCTGTGTGAGGTGGAGAAGTTCCGACTAGATATAGTCGGACTCACCTCCACACACAGTTTGGGCTCCGGTACCAGTCCTCTTGAAAGGGGTTGGACTTTGTTCCACTCTGGAGTTGCCCGTGGTGAGAGGCACCGAGCAGGTGTGGGCATACTTATTGCCCCGTGGCTCGGTGCCTGTACATTGGGGTTTACCCCGGTCGACGAGAGGGTAGCCTCTCTCCGCCTTCGGGTGGGGGGACGGGTCCTGACTGTTGTGTGTGCTTATGCACCAAACAACAGTTCAGAGTACCCACCCTTTTTGGAGTCCTTGGAGGGGGTGCTAGAGAGCGCCCCCTCTGGGGATTCCCTCTTTCTGCTGGGGGACTTCAATGCTCACGTGGGCAATGACAGTGACACCTGGAGAGGCGTGATTGGGAGGAACGGCCCCCCCGACTGGAACCCAAGTGGTGCTCTGTTATTGGACTTCTGTGCTCGTCACGGATTGTCCATAACGAACACCATGTTCAAGCATAAAGGTGTCCATATGTGCACTTGGCACCAGGACTCCCTAGGCCGCAGCTCGATGATCGACTTTGTAGTCGTGTCACCGGACTTGCGGCCGTATGTCTTGGACACTCGGGTGAAGAGAGGGGCACAGCTGTCAACCGATCACCACCTGGTGGTGAGTTGGCTTCGATGGTGGGGGAAGATGCCGGTTCGATCTGGCAGACCAAAACGTATTGTGAGGGTCTGCTGGGAGCGTCTGGCAGAGTCCCCTGTCAGAAGGAGTTTCAACTCCCATCTCCGGCAGAACTTCGACCACATCCTGAGGGAGGTGGGGGACATTGAGTCCGAATGGGCCATGTTCCGTGCCTCCATTGTTGAGGCAGCCGACCAGAGCTGTGGCCGTAAGGTGGTTGGTGCCTGTCGTGGCGGCAATCCCCGAACCCGTTGGTGGACACCTGCGGTAAGGGATGCCGTCAAGCTGAAGAAGGAGTCCTATCAGGCCTTTTTGGCCTGTGGGACTCTGGAGGCAGCTGACAGATACCGGCTGGCCAAGCGGAATGCGGCTTTGGCGGTCGCCGAGGCAAAAACTCGGGTGTGGGAGGAGCTCGGTGAGGCCATGGAGAATGGCTTCCGGACGGCTTCGAGGAGATTCTGGTCCACCATCCGGCGTCTCAGGAGGGGGAAGCAGTGCACCACCAACACTGTGTATAGTGGGGATGGTGCGCTGCTGACCTCGACTCGGGACGTTGTGAATCGGTGGGGAGAATACTTCGAGGACCTCCTCAATCCCACCGACACGCCTTCCTACGAGGAAGCAGAGACTGGGGACTCTGGGGCAGGCTCTCCTATCTCTGGGGTTGAGGTCGCCGAGGTGGTTAAAAAGCTCCTCGGTGGCAGGGCCCCGGGGGTGGATAAGATCCGCCCGGAGTTCCTAAAGGCTCTGGATACTGTGGGAGTGTCGTGGCTGACATGTCTCTGCAGCATCGCGTAGACATCGGGGACAGTACCTTTGGATTGGCAGACCGGGGTGGTGGTTCCCCTCTTTAAGAAGGGGGATCAGAGGGTGTGCTCCAACTATAGGGGGATCACACTCCTCAGCCTCCCTGGTAAAGTCTATTCAGGGGTTCTGGAGAGGAGGGTCCGTCGGGAAGTCGAATCTCGGATTCAGGAGGAGCAATGTGGTTTTCGTGCCGGCCGTGGAACAGTGGACCAGCTCTACACCCTCAGCAGGATCCTGGAGGGTGCATGGGAGTTTGCCCAACCAGTCTACATGTGTTTTGTGGACTTGGAGAAGGTGTTCGACCGTGTCCCTCGGGGAGTCCTGTGGGGGGTGCTCCGGGAGTATGGGGTACCGGACCCCCTGGTACGGGCGGTTCGGTCCTTGTACGACCGGTGCCAGAGTCTGGTCCGCATTGCCAGCAGCAAGTCGGATTTGTTTCCAGTGAGGGTTGGACTCCGCCAAGGCTGCCCTTTGTCACCGATTCTGTTCATAATTTTTATGGACAGAATTTCTAGGCGCAGCCAAGGCATTGAGGGGGTCCGGTTTGGTGACCTCAGTATCACGTTGCTGCTTTTCGCAGATGATGTGGTTCTGTTGGCTTCATCAGGCCGTGATCTTCAGCTCTCACTGGAGCGGTTCGCAGCCGAGTGTGAAGCAGTTGGGATGAAAGTCAGCGCCTCCAAATCCGAGGCCATGGTCCTCAGTTGGTGGAGTGCGCTCTCCAGGTCGGGGAGAAGATCCTGCCCCAAGTAGAGGAGTTCAAGTATCTCGGGGTCTTGTTCATGAGTGAGGGAAAAATGGAGCGGGAGATCGACAGGCGGGTGCAGCTTCTGCAGTGATGCGGATGCTGTATCGGTCCGTCGCGATGAAGAGGGAGCTGAGCCGAAAGGCGAAGCTCTCAATTTACCAGTCGATCTACGTTCCTACCCTCACCTATGGTCACGAGCTGTGGATCGTGACCGAAAGAACAAGATCACGGATACAAGCGGCCGAAATGAGTTTCCTCCGCAGGGTGTCCGGGCTCTCCCTTAGAGATAGGGTGAGAAGCTCGGCCATCCGGGAGGGGCTCAGAGTAGAGCCGCTGCTCCTCCGCATCGAGAGGAGCCAGATGAGGTGGCTAGGGCATCTGGTAAGGATGCCTCCCGGACTGGTAGGAGACCCCAGGGACGACCCAGGACACGCTGGAGAGACTATGTCTCTCGGCTGGCCTGGGAACGCCTCGGGATCCCTCCAGAAGAGCTGGACGAAGTGGCTGGGGAGAGGGAAGTCTGAGCTTCCCTGCTTAAGCTGCTACCCCCGCGACCCGATCCCAGATAAGCGGAAGAGGATGGATGGATGGATGTGTCTGAAGGACACTGTTGATGAGCACTATGCGCTCTGGACCCAGTGCTGAGCGCACTGGCGCTGGGGACGGACGCGCCGGGGACCTCCTCCTCATCCACCTCGCCCTCTTCACCCACCGCTTCCAACTCTAAAGTGACTGAGGACACAACACATCAGTCTAATATGATTTTTCCACTTGTCAAATATTTAATTGATATATTTAATAAACAGATGAAATTGTACCGAACTCCTTTGTGGTCTCTATTTTTGTCATGTGCTTTCATGTTGTCTGGTCTTTCCTGTTTTATTTTAAAGTTAACCCTGTCCCCCTCCCCCGGGTCAAACCCCACCCTGATTGTTTCCACCTGTTCCCCATTACCTCTTGTATAAATAGTCGTCTCCCCTGTCTTGTTGTGAGATCGTCATGTTCCTGAGTGTCTCCAGTTCTTGCCCCAAGCAGCTGGTGTCCCAGCAATTCCTTTTCTTTGAGTGACTTTCTGTTGTAAGTTTTATAGCCTTAGGCCCTCTTTGTGTTCAATTTGTTTTCCTAGTAGATCCTCGTTAGAGTTGACCCTAGTTGTACATTTAACCTCGTCTTGTGTAGAGTTGAGCGTTTTTGTTTTGGTAATTTTGAGCCTTTATTTTTTCAGGTAATTTGTTAAACAGTTTTTTTTCCTTGCAATTTGCAAGCGATTTTGAGTTTTCCCCTTTTCTGTAGTCGAGAGTAGCTTGATTGTAGGGCATCCCTGGCGCGCTCTCCTGCTAGGAAAGGCGCGTTCTCCTCCACCTCCCTCACTGGGTTCCTGCGCTCACTACTAGTGTCTATCTTTAACAAAGACCGCTTGTGGTTGCACCTATAAACGCCTGCCTCACGAGTCATGCATTTGGGCTCAAACATCGACCCCTGTCAAAGCACACTGGCTGTCCAAAGGATGGAGGCAATTTTTGTATCCAGTGACGTTGGCTCTGCTGTGGCCTGCCCCCCACCTGTGGCAAATCAGTAGACTTGGTGGGCTCAGTCAAAATTCACCAAAGTGAATAGGGTGTCGGTGTCGGTCCAAGTGAAACACGTTTAATTCATTAAACTGCACAGCAGCAGCAGATAAACAGACGTGTTTCATAGCTGAGCTGAAACACGTGCAGTTTAATGAAGTAAAAGTGTGACACTTGTAAGTCAGTGCTCTAAGGTGTGTTTTCCTCCCCACCTGTAGCAGACATGCTCCGACGGTGCCACGCACGCTCTTTCCTTTGCCTTCACCTTCAGACCGGACCACTTTTTCTTCACTTTGGCTCTTGTGCGGTCAGTGCCACTTGCACTGTTAACTGCTGTGACCAGCAGCTGCCATTCACTGACTTTTCTTTTATTTGATATGCCACTAGCGTGACCTCCAAATAAAACATTTTTACTTATCGCCACCTCATTCACGAGCACCTCCACTTTTGTCTCCGAAAAGTTTTGTTTTCTTGTTTTTGCTGCCATGGTTAAGAGTGAAATGTCATTGATCCAGCGGGCTTATTTATTTGCAAAAACATTCATGAGGTACTTTGCATGACCATTTATGTTAAATTGTGGGTGTGTAGAGGGTGGGATGTGGAATTGAATCCACCTGCACAACCTTCCAGGTGGACTATGATTTATAAAAGGAAGAGTGCTTGCAGGAGTGCGTGCGCAGGCCATTTTCAGCTTTTGGGCGCACGTCCACTTTTAGTATGCATCCTACGACATGTTTTATAAATGAGGCCCCAGAAGAGTTAAACTGGGCCTCGATACTACAACCAGCTGATGTTTGGATGGTTCCTACTGACAGTACAATTAGTAAAACTTTAACCTGCTGTAAACTGTTTGTTGTAAATGGTGTTAGTTGTATGTTATGAAAATTTCTATGCAGTGAAACTTGCATAAACTTTGAGAAAATTAAGATCTGCAGTTGTTGTCTTTGGTATATTGTTAAAAGAATTGAGAGCTAGTTGAGCTTAGTTACAATGTTAAAACTGTGTTGCGTGGTTTTAACCTCAGAGTAGAGAGACAGACTGTTTATTGAAGGTTGATAGAGAGAACAGAGAAATCATTCAGGGAGGAAGGGCTTACCCCTTTTACATGCTCCTCAGTGTTTGCTGTGTTTGATGTTTTATTAGGGCCCAAGCGGACTGTGAAACAGGTCCGCAAGGGACCTATTGAAACTGTAATGTTTATTCTTATTATTAGGGCCTGAGCGGACTGTGAAACAGGTCCGCAAGGGACCTATTGAAACTGTAGTGTTTATTATTATTAGGGCCCGAGCGGACTGTGAAACAGGTCCGCAAGGGACCTATTGAAACTGTAGTGTTTATTAGGGCCCGAGCGGACAGTGAAACAGGTCCGCAAGGGACCTATTGAAACTGTAGTGTTTATTAGGGCCCGAGCGGACTGTGAAACAGGAAGTCGGCCATTTTGTTTCCACTCTTCATTTTGGCGTGATTTCCACATTGAACCATCGAATGGCCGTAACTCCTTTGTGTATTGTCGGAATCGCTTGACGTTTATTGCCCCGTGCTCGCACCGCCGTCCCCATCTGATGCCCAACCGCGACAAACCGCGAGGGCCCTACATAACCGCTTGCGGTTTTCTAGTGGATTGTGTACCTGTGTTGTAATAACAGCTGGTTATGAAAGTCAGTGCTCAGATTCAACCCTTCACTGTTTAACTCTTTAAATGTAAAATAGTGTTTAAATTTTGACATTTATGGTTAAACTCTTTTCTTGAGACTGTAATAACAAATCAGTTATTATTCCCTGTCTACAGGGTGGTGCCCCGTTTTTCTTTGTATATTAATAGGTCGTATTAATGTTCATAATGTTATTAATATTTAATATTTTATTAAATATTTTTATTAATAATCAAATTTGACTCTACCAATTCCCTACATACACATGAAGCTTTACCTCTCACATTTGTCACGACCATTTCTTATTGGTCCGAGCTATGAGGAGCGGACATGTTATCAGGCAGCTTTTAATGGATTAAAACACTTTATGCTGATGATCATGACATGCTTGTTTATTCAAAGGGCATTCCTTTGTGATGATTTGCAATGCTGTGTTAAAAATGACCACTCTCATAAATCATATTCGAGTGTAATGAGAACTCATCATGAAAACCAGTCATATCTTACGTTGATAAAAGTGTTAAAAGATAAAAGTATTAGGGTGTAACTTTAATTCAAGCTACATACATAAAATACTAGAAGGTGCGTAAGAAAGTGTGTGCTCAGCTACTTTGCTGACTGCACGTGTCTCCAGTTTTTGTCTCCTGTTTATCTCATGCAGCCTGACCTGAGTGATTTTTTTTAATCACACAGAGCTACATTTTTAATCTGTACAATTTCTGAGAATATGAAAGAAAAGCAGTGGCTTTTCTTTTTGCTGATGTGGAGCAGGCCTTGCTGGCTCCCTTCCTACAACATTAATTAAAACTATAGCTCATGATGGATGACCTCAGCTTCAGCCACCTAGCTACCATTCATCACAACACGTAGTAGGATGTAACTCCAAATCTTTTATTTCTTTTTGGTCCCACAGGACATGCAAAGGCAAGTTGTGTTTTCCAATTGTAATCGCAACATATAGATGATACACCATCAATTTTCAAAAATATTATTGCTTAACATTAATGTGGCTTGTCATGAGACATTTGATCCATTACTTGCCATAAATCATTTGTCTTCTCCGTTATAAATGTTTCAGAGCTAATATATCTCCTATGTTTTTTTTCACCACTGAAGAATTGTCTTTGAAAACTTTGACATGAAAAATAATGTTATATTGCACGTACTATTCCATAGCTGTGGCACCAGTTTTGATAAATTGACTTTTGCAAATTGTTTATTACTATGCACAAGCTATGGGCTGCCACACTGTGAAATACCTCTCTCGTCAATCAGTTCTTACTACCTATTTGTCCAATGCTTGGACAGTGGACTTTTGCATCTGATATAAAGCAATGAGGCACCCTTAAGTATCGTATTTGAGACCCAATGGGCTTTCAACAGACTATGGTCAAACAAATGCTGTTTGTTTGTTTGTTTCCCATGTGAGACCAAGTCAAACATTCATTTTAAATTAGTTTTGCTATGTTATTGCAGTCAATTAAATGTTACATGTGAGGTTATTTTGCTTAACAAACCTTTTAACCCAAACCTTTTCCTAGACCTAACCAAGTATTAAAATCAGCCATGTACCAATATTAACAAAGTAATGAATAAAAGAAAAATAGCATTTATATAAAAGAAAAAGACTCAGTAACAGAAAAAGATGAGCAGGTAAAAAAAAAAAAAGTAAATAAATAAGTTAAATTAATAACAACAACCAGGCAGCTGCAGAAACTTAAAAATCGTATCTCAGTGTGAGGGGCTACATAGACTACAATTCATAATTTGTGATATTGGGCTATACAAATAAACTTGACTTGACTTGTAAAGAATCTTGTTTGAAGCTACCCTCAGGAAGGCTGGGGATGAAAGTCAAGTCAAGTTTATTTATACAGCCCAATATCACAAATTGATGATGAATGAATTTGCCCCATTGGGCTTTACAATCTGTACAGGATATGACACCCTCTGTCCTTTACAAATGACCCTTGCATCGACTAAGGAAAAAATCCCCCAAAAAAACTTTTAACAGGGAAAAAGAAACGGAAGAAACCTCAGGAAGAGCAACAGAGGAGGGATCTCTCTTCCAGGATGGACAGACATGCAATAGATGCCATGTGTACAGAATAACAACAATGAAAACACATTAACACTACATACAAAATTGTATGGAAATGTCCAACTCAATATAACAACAGCTAATATACAGTGTGTATATATAGAATTGTATGAGAGTGTCCAAGGGGATGAAGAGTATCATCAAGCTATCAGCAAAGGATGAGAAGCATGTCTTCCTCTCCACCACGCCAACCAGAAGAAGCCAGTGCAGCACGTCTTCCACTCCACCACACCAAACAGGACAAGCCTCCACAAGATGACCTCGTCACCACCACGTCACTCAGAACCAGAAGATGAAGTCTGACTGGTCTGCACAACCACTACTCCACCAGGTAGACTGGATCCATGATTACCTGTGAGATGAGAACGCACAGGGACTACGACGCACAAAACTAATCTGCAGCATGTGTTAAAGGGAGGAAGAGTAAACACATCCTCTTCTCCACTACTCTAACAGATACAACCTGAGCAGCATCGCCTCTTCTCCATCTCACCACCATCACGACAGACGAAGCCTGGATGACACCACCTCCTTCTCACCAAGTAGCCTCAGCTCACGGACACCTGGGAGCTGAGAGCACAGGGACTCCGGGGAAGAAGATGAGTTAGTAAAATGACTTAATGGAGGCATCAAAATGAAGAAGAAGAGAAGCTCAGTGTGTCAGAGGAAGTCCCCCGGCAGTCTAGACCTACAGCAGCATAACTAAGGATTGATCCAAGGCAGCCTGAGTCAGCCTTGGATCAGTGTCTGCCTACCGGACTGAAAGAGGGAGTTGGTTCCACAGAAGAGGAGCTTGATAACTGAAAGCTCTAGCTCCCATTCTACTTTTATAAACCCTAGGAACCTCTAATAGTCCTGCATTCTGAGAGCGCAGAGTTCTAGCAGGATTATAAGGCACTATTAGCTCTTCAACATAAGATGGTGCCTGGCCATTCAGTGCCTTGTAGGTGAGGAGGAGGATTTTAAATTCCATTCTAGATTTTACAGGGAGCCAGTGCAGAGAGGCTAACACCGGAGAAATATGGTCTCTTTTCCTGGTTCTGGTTCTGCTGCAGCGTTCTGGACCAGCTGGAGAGTCCAGACTTATTAGGGCAGCCTGATAATAAGGAATTGCAGGAGTTCAGCCTAGAAGTTACAAAAGCATGGACTAATTTTTCTGCATCATTTTGGGAGAGAATATGCCTTATTTTTGCAATGTTACGCAGGTGAAAAAAAGCTGTTCTTGCTGTTTGTTTCATGTGGACGTTGAAGGACATATCATGGTCAAAAATTACCCTTAGATTCCTTACAGTGGTGCTCGAGGCTGGTGCAAAGCCACCTAGAGTAAATATGTCATTAGATAGGTTATTTCTGAGATTTTCGGGGCCATTTAGAATAACCTCAGTTTTATCTGAATTTAACAACAAGAAATTGTGCGTCTGTTGCACTCTGGAAAATAGGGATAAAGAATCACACAAGTGATGCGGTGTTTCCTCAACCAGAGCTTTAGTGAAGTGAGTCTGAATCATACATACAGAGTACGTCTGCACAGAAACAAAGTACATCTGCATACTGTCTAAGTACTGTTTAAAGCACTTTTCTTTTAACTGCATACACATTTAACACCCTAAACCAGCAGTATTTTTAATACACATGTTGCATTATACCACTGAATCTGAATGTATTAATAACAGGAGAACACAGCATTTCTCACATATTACACAACTTCCTTATTAGCTCAACATCATCAGCAACCCTTATGAAAGGTAGCTCAGTGAAGTCACACCTTTTTTTCTATTCGGTATAAACATTGTGAATTAAACTAGCTAACTTGAACCAATAAAGCAAATACACACACAGGACACAAACCGTGAAAAACACATTCACCCCTGTGCACACATACATGTGTGCGGCGTGGTTACACTTCCGTAGTTTCGCTTCCAAGCATAATACGCATGTTCTTCTCACAGTCAAAACGTCTTACAAAACTATCAACAACAGTCTCACAGTTCACATTATCCACCACATACCTGGAAAATAGGGATAAAGAATCACACAAGTGATGCGGTGTTTCCTCAACCAGAGCTTTAGTGAAGTGAGGAAAACATTGCGCGATATCCCCTGTAGTTGAACGCAGCCCAAAATAATCGATCGCCGATCCTGAGGGATCTAGACCCCCTCAGTGGAAAACAGAGATCATTTCACTACAGCTTAGTTCCTGTCACAAATAAACAAGTAATGAAGAAAATATCAAGCTATGTACCACTTTAATCCCTTCTGAGACATGTAATGAGCTCACAGTTTTAATACATTTTCTTTAACTCTTTATTACCGTTTTTTTCTTTTACTCATATCTAAAATGACTTTATGGTATTTTCTTTTTTTTTTTTTTTTAAATCATACCTCAGCCCTTTTCAATGAATTATTCCCATTACGAGGGTTTTTTTCTCCAACCGGATTTTAAGTTATTGCAGATATTTATATATATATTACATACTCCCCCACAAATTTTGATGTCGTCCCGACATCACTAGGTCTTGAAGGTGATGGTAATGCAATCACTGTGTCGACAATTACAACAAGTATGGATGCCCTACCCATTCCTGGCCTCAGTAAATATCATGAGCTCTCAGATCATTAACTCTTATCCTCTATTACACAATCCAAATCTGCTTCCCGCCTAATATCCCTGCATAAATAAAGGCTGGTAAAGTTGGAATGGGTTAGTCCACATTGTCACTGGCTGAACTTGTGTGTATAGTCTGGGGTGATACTGGTAAAACACCTCGTTTGCCTGTGCTGTTTCGTAGCAGGATGGAGTGCCAAGTTGGTCATAGGTGAACATTGTCGGGGCCCTCCTTTCTCTGCTCGGCCGCTGGTTCCTTGGTCCCTCCTCAGCAGCCCCTTTGCCATATGTTGTGTGTGGGGGTTGTGGGACCTCCTCCTCAGGCATCTCAACTGGTTGTTTATCGCTGTTATGATAATGATCCTCTTGCAGGTCAAGACTATCCTCATTTTGGGGCTCATTCATCTCATGTCTTTCCCCAAGTCCTGACTCAATGTTAGCCTGATGTGTTTCAGATCCACGGTCTCCTGGTATGTCAAAAGGCAAAGTCTCTCTCTCTCCACCAGGATTACCAGCTGACCTTATGGGAGGACCTGTTTGGGGCTCAATGAAGAATCCATATTCTTCCTGTTCGTCCTCTTCCTCTATGTCTATATTTGAAGGGGGGGTAACTGGTGGGCTCTTCCTCACTTTAGGTTCCGGCTGGAGATCCACTCCTAAAGGTAAGGTATCACATGGTAATAAAAGGTTACGATGTAGAACTCTTGATCGTCCCCTTCCCTGCTCAGGCTTTACCTCATATACCGGGATTCCCTCACCCATTTGACGCACCACCACATGCACACCATCCTCCCAGTGGTTGCGGAGTTTCCCCGTGCCCCCTCTGGGTGTCAGATTCCTGACCAGAACAAGGTCACCTGGATATAGGATAGAACTATGCACTTTCCCATCATAGTTCCGCTTGCTTCTCTCTGCTGCTTTCCTTGTATTTTTTTGTACTATGTCATAGGCTTGTTGCATTTCCTGTTTCCATTTCTTCACGTATGTCTTGTGATCTGCGTTCTCACTTTCAGAGGTGTGGCCAAACATGAGGTCAATTGGTAGCCGTGGCGACCTCCCAAACAATAAGTGGAAAGGTGAGAAACCTGTCACTTCAGATCTGGTGCAGTTGTATGCGTATATGAGTTTATTCAGTGATGCCTTCCAGTTTGATTTTTCCTTTTCAGTGAGTGTCTTGAGCATTTGCAGGAGCGTCCGGTTAAAACGCTCCACCTGACCATTTCCTTGCGGGTGGTAAGGGGTCGTTCTTGACCCTGACACCCCACAGTTCCTCCGTAGCTGGGCAAAAAGTTGGTTCTCAAACTCACCACCTTGATCATGGTGAATCCGGGCTGGGAGTCCAAACTTTAAAACATAGTCATTGAAAATCCGATCTGCCACCGTCTTCGCAGATTTTGAGGTGGTCGGGTAGGCCTGGGCGAAACGGGTGAAATGATCAACAATGACCAGTATATATTCATACCCGCCAGGGCACTTGTCCAGATGAAGAAAATCAATCGACACCAGTTCAAAAGGCTGTGTGGTGATGATACTGACGAGTGGGGCCCTTGTTTCTCTTGAAGGTGTCTTTTGTTTGAGACAGGTGCAGCATGCTGTGGTGACATAATGTTCTATGTCTTTTTGCATATAGGGCCAAAAAAATCTGTCTCTCACCAATGATGTTGTCCGATCTGCGCCCTGGTGGCCCATCTCATCATGCAACTGTCTCAGGACGGTGGCCTTGTATTTCTCAGGCAGTACTAGCTGGATGTTATTTGCTGTCTTACGGCGGAGGATTCCATCCTCGTCTAGGTGGAGTCTCTCCCAGCCATGGAGAAGGCATTTACTCTGTCTTGACAGGGCCCTTAATTCCTGTCCTACTGCTTTGGTCCCTGTGATTTTGAACTGCATTACAGGGCCAACGTGCGGATCAGTCTGTTGGGCTTGTCGGATGTCTACTGTCGAGAGTGGCTCCAAGTTATCGGTGCTGTCCACAGCGCACAACACAGATGATGTATTCATTGTGCAGGCCCAGGTTGAGAAATCTTGGGTCTGACTAGCTTGGATTGCTGCCGCCACACAGTCAGATGAGAGCTCTTCTGTGCACTGACTCATTATTGTTTCTATGTCAACAGGCATCCTGGACAAACTGTCTGCATCCACATTTTCCCTGCCTGGACGGTATCGAATAGTAAAGTGAAAATCTGCAAGTTCTGCCACCCACCTGAATCCGGTGGCGTTGAGTTTGGTACTTGACAAGATGTATGTCAGGGGATTATTGTCACTAAACACGGTGAACGTTGGGGCGTAATACAAATAGTCCCTAAATTTTTCCGTGACTGCCCACTTCAAGGCCAAGAACTCCAATTTACCTGAGTGTAGGTGGTAATTTTTCTCTGAGGCAGTCAGTGTTCTTGAGCCATAGGCTATCACTCTGAGATTTCCCTGTTGATGTTGGTACAAGATGGCTCCAAGCCCCTGATTTGAGGCATCTGTGTGTAAAATGAAAGGCTGGGAGAAGTCTGGGAATCCTAGTATTGGTGGCTCGACCAAACAATCTATCAGCCGCTCAAGCACTGCTTGATGCGCATCAGTCCATTCAATCCGTGTGTGTGATGGCACACCTTTGTTTTTCCCTCTCACCAGTCTCGTGTTCGTGTTTGCTCTGTCCTCTCTTTCTTTGTCACTATCCGGTGTTCTCTTCAGTAAACTGTAAAGTGGTCCTGCAATCCGAGAAAAAACTTTTATATATTGTCTATAATAGCTTAATAGACCCATTATTGCTCTTAGTTGTCCCACTGTACTTGGTCTCTTTTCCTTCAGTGCTCTCACAGCTTCTGTATCAGCTGGGTCAATTTTACTCCCTTCAGCTGACACAATTCTCCCTAGGTAGCGAACCTCACGCCTGAATATTTCACATTTGCTTGGTTTCAGCTTTATCCCATATTTTCTCAGTTGTTGGAGTACCTGCCTCACATGGGCCACATGGTCCTCAAAAGACTGGCTGTATACCAAAGTATCATCAAGGTATGGCACACAGATGTTGTCTCTTAGGTCCTTCAGGCACTGTTCCATACAGCGCTGAAAAGCTGCTGGGGCATTCATCAACCCGAATGGAATCCTTATCCACTCGTAGAGACCCCATGGAGTCACAAAGGCAGTCAAGGGCCTACTCGCTTCCTCTATGAAACCTTGATGGTATGCCTTACCCTGATCTAATACCGAAAACCAGCTGTTGCCCCCCAGGCCATCAAGAATGTCTTGTACCCTTGGGATGGGCTGTCGGTCAGGTTGGGTTTTTCGATTTAACTCCCTATAATCTATACAAAGACGCAGGCTCCCATCTTTTTTCCTCACACATACGACAGGTGACGCATAAGGAGAGTCTGACTTTTGTACCCAACCCTGGGCGATGAGGTTGTGGAGGTAGTCCTTGATTTCCTTGTATAGCGGCTTTGGCACTGAGAGGTAGGTGCGTGCTACTGGATCCATATCCTTTAGAGAAATACTCAGTTGCAATGTTGGGATTTCTCCGATGTCATCATCAGCTTTGGAGAATGAGGCACACTCCTCACGCAGCATTTTCTGCATCTTTAGCTTCTCTGTTTGACTAAGGTGACTCAAATCAACAGGCGGGTCCCACACACTATCATTCGGTCTCTCTCTACTGACCTTGGTCTCATTTACTGCCACTTTAGGGGAGGGAGCATACTTTTCGAAGATACTAGCTGGATACACAGCTTGCACTTGACTTAAGTTGCCTATCACTGTTTTCCCAGCTAGTGTGATATCATGATCAGTGGGATTCTGGACATCAAGCACAATGTAAGGTGGGGCCCCATTCCTCAAAGTCACAAGAGTCTCAGAAAAGTCAAGTCCTTCAGCCCATTGAGGGTTCACCTCTGGCTCAAAGAGGAGCGTGACATCCTTCTTTAGGGGCTGTGTCCTCACTTTGCATTCAACCTGAACAGAGGAGTGCTTTGGGACACTGACTCTTTCTTTTGCTGTCCTAACAACATATTCATATGATTGCTCTGCACTCACTACATCAATGAAGACTGGGACACTAGTCTTCTCCAAGCTTGGGAAAGTAGCTTTTAGGATGGTATGTAGCTGTTCTCTGCTCATTGCATGGTTAATAGTCGTCACAATTTGTTCAATAACATTATAGCCAATAATGGGCTGACGAACCTGCCGACCCTTCATAACTAGCATAGGAACGACAACTTCCTCTGTAACAGCGTCATTTGCAGCCAGTTTGAATGTAGCCTCAATCCAGCCCTTATACGGCATGTCTTGTCCATTAGCGGCTGCTATTTTCAGATCATCTCGCCCATCAATCAGTTCTGACACATTTCTCAGTCTCTCAGATGGCAAGTGTGATTTTTTCCACTTTTCATTCACAATCGAGACTTGGGAGCCAGTGTCCCAGAGTGCCTGAGTCTTGCAACCTTGGATGTAACAGTCAATGACACAGCGTTTTCCAACAAGATCAACTAGCTGAGGCTGTCTGTTTTTTTTTTTCCATGTGATTAGAATGGGTTCCAGGCTGGGTCTCAGACTTACATTGTTTCCTGTGCTTAGACCAGTGTTTTCCTTGGCAGAACTTTGAACAGTACGTGCCCTTCTTACAGGATGAACATACTCTCAGTTTTGGGCAAGTTGAAGTGACACCACAGTATAAACAGTTCTGTTGGGACTCTATAGTGTACCTGGTTACTCCCTGTCCCGTGGGGGCAACCCTCTCTCGTTTAAATGGCCCATTGGCTTTGTCTCTTTCGCTCTACAACCAGCAAGGTAGTGCTCCCCACTGCCACACCTGTAACAATGGGTACAGTACTCAACATTGTTTTGATGACAGACGACACATTTTCGCTGCCGTGTATGCTGTGAGGGATAATAGTGCCGCTGTGGGGCAAACCGTTGTTGGAATTGTGCTGTATCACCCGTCACACCTGGTCCTGGGGGCGGCCAGAGGTTTGGTAATGGCTGTTGGAGCGGAAGGGCAGGGGTGTACTCCTGCGCTGTTGGAGGGAATGTAGATCGTACCGGTGCTGGGGAAGGCTGTCGGATTGACTCTTTGATCTGTGCTACTTCAGCACTGAGAGTTTTTAATAATGCCATATCTGAACGTAGCTCCTTAAGTTCATTCAGGACATTTGGCTGTGTTTTGAGTGAGCTGTCCCGATTTGGCTCTTTGTTTCTCTTCTCTGTGACTTGATCATCTGACTGGGTTGAATGCACAGCAGTGGGCCGTTGCTGTGTTACATGCCTTCTTTTATTTTGTCTCTCAGTCTCATGTGCACAGGCGATATTCAGTTTCTCAAGGAGCAGTTCATCACTACAAGTTTGTTTCTGCAGGTATGGTAGGAGGTCGTTTCTAATACTCTCATTCTGCAGGCCTGTAAGAACTGTGTGCATGAACATGCTCTGCACGAGAACAGGGTCATATTTCAGGCCTGATTCAGCTTCTTGGGAGGCAAACAGGATCTTTTGTCTCAAGTCAAGGGCCCGAATCACAAAGTTTTGAGGGCTTTCCTTACTATTCTGCACTTCTGAAGTCAACTGTTTGTATAACTCTGTCGCCCCTTTTTCCTGATAATGGAAGCGGAGAATTCGCCTCAGTGTAGGTAAGGTTAGATCTGGTTTCCCCTCCAGATAACTACGAAGCTGTAAACCTGGCATGATGGCCCGGACCACTGCATCAACTATCTCTGTCTCAGGAAGCCCCTTCTTTATACCTTGCTCAATTTGATGAGCAAGACTTGAGAAACTAAGCTTGTCCTTCTGTCCTGGCTCCCTAACCTGTCCAGAGATCTTAAACTCTCTGCTCCACTGCACTGGAATACGTCCTTGTAACAGCTGCTGCTGGGCAAGAGATTGGCATTTGTTAGTGCTGTTTCCACTCATCGGCACTGGTACCTGACCTCCATCTGGGTTTTTCTGTCGTGATAATTTCAGAGCTAAGGTAACTGCCTCTAGTTCTTTTTGCAATCTCTCCTGTTCTGAGAGTTGAGCTGCCTGCTCCTGAATCGTATCTGGTTGTGCTACCTTTGACAATGAAACTTTTGTGCCGCTAGCCTGAACAGACTCCTTCAGTTCACCTATTTGGTCTCTCACCATTAGCAACTCAGCCATGCCCTCATCTTCTAACTCTTTCAACTCTTCTCGATCTAAATGATGCCCAATGAATGCAATAAGAAAGGAGCGACTCTTATCAGTTATGTCTACCAAGCTCAACTCTCTTATGTCAAGAACATTGCAAAGTTCCAGTAGGACATCTTTAGTCAAGGTGTACAATGTCCCAATCACCTCCAGTTTCAGATCCTCTAACTCTGATGAAGAAATTTTTTTTTATTTTTTTTTTTTATAGCGTAAATAAAATATTGTTATTGTCGTTATTGTGGTCTATACACTTTCAGATCTGCCCTCACGGTAGCTGGTTGTATGCAGGTTGGTGTTGCACATCCACGTACACGTATCACAGTTCCTTCCGATGCTATTGTTCACCACACACTAGTGTTTCTGTTTCACTGCTACTACTGGAACACTGCAAGCTGCTGCGGGACCACTACAAACTGCTGATGAACTGCCGCACGCTGCCGACACACCACCGCTGCTGCTAGGAAAGCTGCCCATGAACTGCCCCACGCTGCCGACACACCACCGCTGCTGCTAGGAAAGCTGCCCATGAACTGCCGCACGCTGCCGACACACCACCGCTGCTGCAAAGCTGTCACACAATGCTTGATGTATTGGGAGGGATGAATAGTGGAAGAGTCAGCTTCAGATGATAGATACCACCCCCACTATCTGATCCCGGCGGTGCCTCCAAATGTTGCACTCTGGAAAATAGGGATAAAGAATCACACAAGTGATGCGGTGTTTCCTCAACCAGAGCTTTAGTGAAGTGAGTCTGAATCATACATACAGAGTACGTCTGCACAGAAACAAAGTACATCTACATACTGTCTAAGTACTGTTTAAAGCACTTTTCTTTTAACTGCATACACATTTAACACCTTAAACCAGCAGTATTTTTAATACACATGTTGCATTATACCACTGAATCTGAATGTATTAATAACAGGAGAACACAGCATTTCTCACATATTACACAACTTCCTTATTAGCTCAACATCATCAGCAACCCTTATGAAAGGTAGCTCAGTGAAGTCACACCTTTTTTTCTATTTGGTATAAACATTGTGAATTAAACTAGCTAACTTGAACCAATAAAGCAAATACACACACAGGACACAAACCGTGAAAAACACATTCACCCCTGTGCACACATACATGTGTGCGGCGTGGTTACACTTCCGTAGTTTCGCTTCCAAGCATAATACGCATGTTCTTCTCACAGTCAAAACGTCTTACAAAACTATCAACAACAGTCTCACAGTTCACATTATCCACCACATACCTGGAAAATAGGGATAAAGAATCACACAAGTGATGCGGTGTTTCCTCAACCAGAGCTTTAGTGAAGTGAGGAAAACATTGCGCGATATCCCCTGTAGTTGAACGCAGCCCAAAATAATCGATCGCCGATCCTGAGGGATCTAGACCCCCTCAGTGGAAAACAGAGATCATTTCACTACAGCTTAGTTCCTGTCACAAATAAACAAGTAATGAAGAAAATATCAAGCTATGTACCACTTTAATCCCTTCTGAGACATGTAATGAGCTCACAGTTTTAATACATTTTCTTTAACTCTTTATTACCGTTTTTTTCTTTTACTCATATCTAAAATGACTTTATGGTATTTTCTTTTTTTTTTTTTTTTTAAATCATACCTCAGCCCTTTTCAATGAATTATTCCCATTACAAGGGTTTTTTTCTCCAACCGGATTTTAACTTATTGCAGATATTTATATACAGTCATGGAAAAAATTATTAGACCACCCTTGTTTTCTTCAATTTCTTGTTCATTCTAATATCTGGTACCACTAAACGTATAATACAATGAACACAACAAAAAATGCAGCTGGTCACATAATACTTTATGTCCTATTTGACATTCTTAAGCTTAATTGATTCCCAGGGTATATAAGAGGCCATTTCATGTCACAAGCAGCACTGCACATGCAAAGGCCTAGAGTGGTTTCCTGCTTACATTCAAGCCGTAGCACAACTCAGAAGTTGTCAGCTCTCACATAATGCCTAAAACAAAAGAATTGTGTGAAGCAACAAAGGCAGCCATCTTGGCACTGCTGGAAATTGGCATAAGTGAGAGACAGGTAGCGAAAAAACTGAAGATCTCCAAGACAGCCGTTCATTACAACAAAAAAAAACAAGCTGAACATGGCACTACCAAATTGCTACCTGGCCGTGGCAGGAAACGTCTTTCTACCCCACGAGATGACCGTGCACTCATCCGTTCCTGTGTCAGGAATCGTCGTCAGACCTCCAGGGACCTTAAAAATGAGTGGGCACTGTCGAGAAATGTGACTTGCTCGGCAAGGACAGTTCGAAACCGACTTGTTGAAGCTGGTTTGAAGTCACACAGAGCACGCAAGAAGCCCTTCATCAATGAAAGGCAGAGGAAGGCCCGGTTACTCTTTGCTCGAGACCACAAGGATTGGACTGTTGATGATTGGGCTAAGGTTCTCTTCAGTGATGAATCAATTTTGAATTGATGCCCACTCCAGCCAACTTACTGGTTAGGAGGAAGCCTGGAGAAGCTTACAACCCAGACTGTCTTGCCCCTACAGTAAAACATGGGGGTGGATCAGTCATGATCTGGGGTTGTTTCAGTCTGAGTGGAACAGGGCAAATGCAATTGTGTGAAGGCCAAATGAACCAGGTCAAGTACAGGACTACCCTTGAAAACAGTCTTCTTCCATCAGCTGGAAAACTCTTTCCTGCCTCGAATGACTGGATTTTCCAACAAGACAATGCCCCTTGCCACACGGCAAGGTCAGTTAAAGCCTGGATGGAGAACCACAACATTCGCACCATGCCTTGGCCTGCTCAATCACCAGATCTTAATCCAATTGAAAACCTGTGGAAAATCATCAAACTCAAAATGGAGAACCACAAGCCCAAAAACAAAGAAAATTTGTTTGAATTTGTCCAACAGGAATGGGCTGCTGTGACAGCAGAACAATGTCAGAAGCTGGTGGAGAGCATGCCAAGACGCATGGCTGCAGTCATCAAAAACAATGGTTATGCAATCAAGTATTAACTCTTGTGTGTATCATGTGTTTAAAGCAAACAGAAAAGAAAACATGGAATGCTTAAAAGTAGTGTTTTTGGCAGTACAATGCCATAGCTATTGATGTAAGAATTTAAGTAATTTTGGTTATTATCAAGAAAACCATGGAAAATGAATAATCCTTAGTTCTTAAATTAAACTCTCATGAGCTATTTTTGTTGTTATCATTATAATTGTCCAAACAAATGTACCTTTAGTTGAGCCAGGCATTAAAACTAACAAGAAATTGAAGAAAACAAGGGTGGTCTAATAATTTTTTCCATGACTGTATATATTACACGTCAGCCAAGTTTTTATATCCTGAAGAGATGTTTTGAGTTCAGCTAACTGGCTGGAATCGTCTGACTTAAATGACAAATATAGCTGAGTATCATCTGCATAACAGTGAAAGTTTATGGAGTGTTTTCTGATAACATTGCCTAAAGGAAGCATATATAAAGTAAATAGAATTGGCCCAAGCACAGAACCTTGAGGAACTCCATAACTGACTATGGACTGCATGGAGGACTCATCATTAATGTGAACAAAATGTGATCGATCCGATAAGTAGGATTTGAACCAGCTTAAAGCAGTTCCTCTGATGCCAATTAAATGTTCTAATCTCTGCAACAGGATATGGTGGTCAATAGTATCAAAAGCAGCGTTAAGATCTATCAAGACAAGTACTGAGACGAGTCCATTGTCTTACGCAATTAGCAGGTCATTAGTAATTTTCACCAGAGCGGTCTCGGTGCTATGATATTTTCTAAATCCTGACTGAAAGTCCTCAAATAGATTATTGTTCTTGAGGAAGTCACACAGCTGACTGCACACTGCTTTCTCAAGGATCTTAGAGAGAAAAGGAAGGTTGGATATTGGTCTATAGTTGGCTAAAACCTCTGGATCAAGACCGGGCTTCTTCAGAAGAGGTTTGATTACGGCTACTTTAAATGACTGAGGTACATAGCCTGACAGCAAAGATAAGTTGATCATGTTTAATAAAGAGGTGCTCAGTAACGGTAAAACTTCTTTAAGCAGTGAAGTTGGGATGGGATCTAAGAGACAGGTAGAAGACTTAGATGAGGAAATCAATGAAGTCAGTTTGTGGAGGTCTATGGGAGAAAAGCAGTCCAAGTATACATCAAGTTCTTCAATGAGTCCTATGCTTCCTGTGTTTAAAGACAAAGTGACGTCATTTTAAAGTGTCCGTCTGATCAGCTGAGTGTGTCGGCACGGTTTGTGAGTGCGACTCCAAATGTAAAACACGGAAGTGAACGGAGTGTTACAATCTGATATTAATTAATTTACTAGTAGAGCTTTAGATGATAATGACCTGATATTTAAAAGTCCACATTTAATTCTCCTGTCCTGATTAACTATTTCAGCCGTGGATTTAATTTTTATTTAATTATTTTGTTCAACTCCCCTTTTGTTTACTATGGATTTAACTGATTTCAGTGGTCATGGGACAGAAACCGTTTCTACGGGGTTCTGGGTGGGTGACTGCCCCGATATAATCCATGAATGGCCTCCAAGTTTTCTCAAACTTGTCAGGCACTGAGTCAAGCTTGGTGGATGAGGAGACTTCCAATGACGGATCAATCTCTGTGCTAACAAAGTGACATATCTTGACATTAGTTCCATAGAGATTGTTTGTTATTGTTTTCCGCTAATAACGGAAACGGAAGAAACCTCAGGAAGAGCAACAGAGGAGGGATCTCTCTTCCAGGATGGACAGACATGCAATAGATGCCATGTGTACAGAATAACAACAATGAAAACACATTAACACTACATACAAAATTGTATGGAAATGTCCAACTCAATATAACAACAGCTAATATACAGTGTGTATATATAGAAATGTATGAGAGTGTCCAAGGGGATGAAGAGTATCATCAAGTTATCAGCAAAGGATGAGAAGCATGTCTTCCTCTCCACCACGCCAACCAGAAGAAGCCAGTGCAGCACGTCTACTGAGTCTAGCTTGGTGGATGAGGAGACTTCCAATGAAGGATCAATCTCTGTGCTAACAAAGTGACATATCTTGACATTAGTTCCATAGAGATTGTTTGTTATTGTTTTCCGCTAATAACAGCTATCATAGGATCTGTGTGAATGACTGTTTGAAAATCTGACATACATTGTCGTCTATACCCTGAAATGAGAGAATCTGAGTTTTCAGTTTCAAAAAGGGAGGTAACTTAAACCAGAGAAAGAGAGGTAACTCTAGCCTGTTTCACAGAGAGAGGTAACTTAAGCTCTCGATCAGTTACCGTAGTAACAGACACTATGAACCTACCCCATTTCTCAATGAACTTCGAGTTTCTCACACGCTATTTGATTTCTTCATTCATTCATTCAGACAGCAGGCGAGTTTTGACGTCTGTCAAAATTACATGTCCTTTCATCAACGATCCAGTGGATGAAGGAGCAGCATTACTATGCAGACAAGATTCAAGATTCAGTTTATTGTCATTTTACCAAAGTATTCACATACACTGAATGAAACGAAATATCAGTGCTCATCAACTCCTTTCAGTGCATTAAGACAAAAATAAAAAAAGTAATAGAATAGGATGCAACATACACAGACGACATCTGAGGTAATTAGTAAAATATAAGACAACATAAAACAAGCATTGCATTCACATGTACCCCGGTCACACAATCACTGTCCTGTGCATTTTTGTCCACGGTAACAATAATAATAATGATAACAAAGTGCTTTTCAGTGCCTTTTATCCCAGGTGGTCAGGTTGTTATTGACAGATGCTCAACTGTTAAACAGTGTCTGTAGGATGAAGGCTAGTGTGGGAGGGGACAGTTGGTTCACCAGCCTGACAGCTTGTGGAAAGAAGCTGTTCAACATCCTGCTGGTTTTACAGCCGATGCTCCGATACCGCTTCCCAGGCGGCAGGAGGGAGAACAGGCAATGAGAAGGATGGTGAGGGTCCTTAATGATGGATGTCGCCTTACGAGCGCAGCGTTGCTCATGGAGCTCTATCAGGAATGGGAGAGGGGCACCAATGATCCTGCTGGCTGTCTTCACTATCCAGTTTAGCTGCTGTTGTTCGTAGGCTCTGCAGCTCCCAAACTAGGATGTGAAGCTGTACGTCAGAAAGCTCTCAATGGTGCCCCTGTAGAAGGTAGTGAGGTGAGGAGTGGGGAGATCCACTTTTCTGAGTCTAAAGAGGGGGTGGAGCCGCTGCAGTGCTTTTTTGATAACTGCTGTGGTGTTGGTGGAAAAGGACGGGTCTTCAGCTAGGTGGACTCCACAGCAGCCCCATCAATGTTTAGAGGCAAGTGATGATTTGTTATAGACCTCCTGAAATCAATCACCATCTCCTTGGTTTTGTCCACATTGAGGGCGAGGTTGTGAGTTCTGCACCATCTTGTTAGCTGCTCCACCTCCATCCTGTAAGCAGAATCATCATTGTTATGGATGAGACCCACCACTGTTGTGTCGTCAGCGAACATTATGATGTGGATGGTGCTGAATCCGGCAGTGCAGTCATGGGTGAGCAAGCTGAACAGCAGGGGGCTCAGGACACAGCCTTGGGGTGAGCCTATACTCACTGAGATGGGTCTTGATGTGTAGCTACCCACCCTGACTGTCTGTTGCTGATTTGTGAGGAAGTCCAGGATCCAGTTACAGGTACCAGTGTCGACCCCCAGCAGTCTCAGCTTTTCCACCAGCTGTTGTGGGATGATCGTGTTGAAAGCCAAGCTGAAGTCGATGAAGAGGATCCTGGCATAGTTGTCCTTCCTTTCCAGGTGTGACAACATGAGGTGGACTGTAGTGGAGATAGCATCCTCTGTGGACCGATTGGGTCTGTATGCAAACTGTAAGGGATCCAGGTTTGCCGGGAGACAGGTCTTAATGTGCTGCATGACCAGCCGCTCCAGACATTTCATTAGGATTGGTGTGAGGGCCAAAGTCATTAAGGCAGGCTGGGTTTGGCTTCTTTGGGACAGGAATAATAGTGGCACTTTTGAGGCAGGTGGGCACTTCTGCCTGGCTGAGCGAGGTGTTAAAAATGTCTACAAAACATACTTCAGTTGCTCCGCACAGTCCCTTAAAACATGTCCAGGGATGCTATCTGGTCCTGCAGCTTTGCATGGGTTGACGCTGGTGAAGACCTTTTTCACTTCAGCTGTAGAAACCTGAAGAACCTGGTCGCTGGGTGATGGTGGGAGCATCTGTGTCTGAGTGGTGTTGTTAGACTCAAAACGTGCAAAGAAATCATTCAGTTCATCTGGTAGAGAGGGATCATTGTGGCATGTCCGCAGCGGAGGGGGCTCATCAAAACAGTCCTGCAGTGCTGAAGTAGCTTCCTGTGGCCACGTTCTGACTTCTCTGACCACCGGCTGGTCCTGTTTCACCCTGGGTCTGTATGCTGGTGTGAGCATAACAGCAAGGTGGTCTGAGTTACCAACATGTGGGAGAGGGGCTGCTCTACATGAGTCTTTGACGTTTGTGTACACCAGGTCTAGTGTGTTCTCTCCTCTGGTCACAATATTCACATATTGGTAGAATTTGGGCAGGACAGATTTAAGACTTGCCTGATTTCGCCAATTTTCCAAATGTTACTAAACATAATTAACACATTAGCACATACCTTTAAGTGAAGCTTGTGCCTCAACTCGTAACCTCTTCTTTTTCCTTTTCTCTGCCCCAGACTCTTGTTGTCTCGTGGGGGGAGGGCATTTCCACCCTTGCTCACTTTTAACCAGTGGCAGCAGATCACATTTCAAAACAAATGCACGCGCATCACTGCCAGACCAGGTGGGGGAAAGGGGGTGGGGCACTGGGGAAATTAATAATGTGTTTAAGGAATGTTATATGTCTCTCTATTCATCTGACCAAGATGCCACTCCTGATTTTGACGCCTTTTTTAAAAATCTGGAAGTTCCCTCACTTGCACAACCAGCCGTGGAAGAATTAGAGAGAACAATTACGTTTGCTGAACTTAATGCAGCTGCCTCGTCCTTGCAAAATGGGAAAAGTCCCGAGTCAGATGGCTTTCCTTCTGAATTTATTAAAAAGTTTTGGCACAAACTTGCCCCCTTGTTACTGGATATGTTCATTCATTTAATTGGGCTGCCTTCCTCAAACTCTCAACCAAGCCTCCGTCTCTCTTCTCCTAAAAAAAGGCAAGGACCCCTTAGCCTGTTCCTCTTATCGCCCAATAAGTTTACTGAATGGTGATTTAAAATTGTTATCCAAATTATTAGCTCTACGCCCGGAATCCTTCCTACCTTCTATGATTTCCTTGAACAAACAGGGTTCATTAGAAATAGGCACTCTTTCTCTAATCTTAGACATTTATTCAATGTACTTTATCATGTCCCCTCTTCTGACACTCACAAAGCTGTGGTATCGTTAGATGCCGAAAAGGAATTCAGTAGAGTTGAGTGGGATTACCTCTTCTATGCCTTGGAGAAATTTGGATTTAAGAATAATTTTATTTCATGGATCAAGTCGCTTTATTTAGCCCCACAAGCCTCAGTCAGTACAAATAATGTCCAATCAGAATATTTTTGCCTCTATCACTCTACTAGACAGGGCTGCCCTCTGAGCCCCCTGTTATTTGCAATTGCCATTGAACCGCTCTTGATAGCCCTTCAGTCTAACAGGCATATTTAGAAATGACACTCAACTGAGAGTTTCCCTTTATGCAGATGATCTCCTTTTATATTTTTCCAACCTGCCTGTCTTAGTTCCCGTTGCTCTTGCCAACTTTGACTCGTTTGGTCAAATATCTGGATATAAGTTGAATTTAAACAAAAGTGAGATATTTCCCATTAATTCCGCTGCTATGACATACCCTTTGGAAAATTTCTCCTTCAAAGTTGCCTATTATAGTTTTGTATATCTTAGAGTCCATGCTACACAAATTTGAAGACCTCTACAGGGCTAACTTTGCTGCCCTAGTGTCCTAAATTCAGAAAGACTTTGAAAGATGGTCCCTGCTGAGACCTGCTGAGAGTGCATACCACTCTTCCACCCTCAGTCTTTTTTCTGTAAACTAGATTGCCTGATTTCAGAATTCATCTGGAATACAAAAGTTCCTAGGCCGCGCAAACAATATTTGCAAAGACCGAAGTCACTGGGAGGACTGGCCCTGCCAAATCTTAGATTTTATTATTGGGCCACCAATATCAGGATTCTGAAGTACTGGCTTCAATGTGAGGCTTTTGATGCTACCCGGCATGGTTGATTATAGAGGCAAGTTCAGCAAATCCGGTCTCCCTGAAAGCCTTAGTGCACTCCCCTATCTGCTCTTCCATATTTCCCTATACCAAAAATGTGAGTGTTAAGACCTCACTTAGGATCTGGGTCCAGTTTAGATGCTACTTTGGTCCACAGACATTCTCTTTTTATGCACCACTAGCAGCTAACCGTGCTTTTCCTCCTTCCCTCTTGGATAGTGTTTTCTTACGGTGGGCAAATTTTGGTATTCATAACTTTAAAGACCTGTATATTAACAATAATTTTGCCACTTTTCAGCAACTCTCAGATAAATTCTCTCTTCCTAAGCAACATTTCTTTAGATATTTATAAGTCTGCAGCTTTGTTTGTGACACATTTCCTAGCCTTGGATAATTTTTGACACCAATCCCTACTCTTAAAGGCTCTATCTCACATATCTATAACCAAGTCAATCTTTTATGTTCTGAGACCCTAGGCTTAATAAAGTCACTCTGGGAGGAAGACCTAGGTGGGGCATTATCAGAGGAAATCTGGACAGAGATTTTAAGAAGGGTACACAAATCCTCTATTGTGCAAGACAGTCTTATTCAGTGCAAAGTTGTACACCGTACCTATTATATATACCTAAGGCTCGATTGGCTAAGATTTATGATGGTGTAAATCCAGCTTGTTATAGCTGTCAGCAATCTCCTGCGAACTTAATACATACAATCCGGCAATGCCAATCTCTACACAGTTATTGGACGGAGATTTTTAATACCCTGTCAGAAGTAGTTGGGGAAAAGATAAAGCCAGATGCTCTGAGTGCACTGTTTGGGTTTGTTCCTCTTTCCCTAAGTCCAAAAACGACATATTTACATTTGCTACCCTGTTAGCCAGAAGATTAATTGTAACTATTCGGAAATCATCAGTACCGCCCTGTCATTCCTGCTGGATTAAAGACACCCTTTATTTTCTTAAGTTGGAGAAAATCAGACTGTCTTTAATTGGCTACTCTAGTAAATTTGGGACATTATGGGGTCCATTCCTCCACTTTGTTAAGAACACGGATCTTGTAGTCACCCCTGACTGATAGAACTGAAGCAGCATACTGAGGTAGATACAGTCATGGAAAAAATTATTAGACCACCCTTGTTTTCTTCAATTTCATGTTAATTTTAATGCCTGGCTCAACTAAAGGTACATTTGTTTGGACAATTATAATGATAACAACAAAAATAGCTCATGAGAGTTTAATTTAAGAACTAAGGATTATTCATTTTCCATGGTTTTCTTGATAATAACCAAAATTACTTAAATTCTTACATCAACAGCTATGGCATTGTACCACCAAAAACACTACTTTTAAGCATTCCATGTTTTCTTTTCTGTTTGCTTTAAACACATGATACACACAAGAGTTAATACTTGATTGCATAACCATTGTTTTTGATGACTGCAGCCATGCGTCTTGGCATGCTCTCCACCAGCTTCTGACATTGTTCTGCTGTCACAGCAGGCCATTCCTGTTGGACAAATTCAAACAAATTTTCTTTGTTTTTGGGCTTGTGGTTCTCCATTTTGAGTTTGATGATTTTCCACAGGTTTTCAATTGGATTAAGATCTGGTGATTGAGCAGGCCAAGGCACGATGCGAATGTTGTGGTTCTCCATCCAGGCTTTAACTGACCTTGCCGTGTGGCAAGGGGCATTGTCTTGTTGGAAAATCCAGTCATTCGAGGCAGGAAAGAGTTTTCCAGCTGATGGAAGAAGACTGTTTTCAAGGGTAGTCCTGTACTTGACCTGGTTCATTCGGCCTTCACACAATTGCATTTGCCCTGTTCCACTCAGACTGAAACAACCCCAGATCATGACTGATCCACCCCCATGTTTTACTGTAGGGGCAAGACAGTCTGGGTTGTAAGCTTCTCCAGGCTTCCTCCTAACCAGTAAGTTGGCTGGAGTGGGCATCAATTCAAAATTGGATTCATCACTGAAGAGAACCTTAGCCCAATCATCAACAGTCCAATCCTTGTGGTCTCGAGCAAAGAGTAACCGGGCCTTCCTCTGCCTTTCATTGATGAAGGGCTTCTTGCGTGCTCTGTGTGACTTCAAACCAGCTTCAACAAGTCGGTTTCGAACTGTCCTTGCCGAGCAAGTCACATTTCTCGACAGTGCCCACTCATTTTTAAGGTCCCTGGAGGTCTGACGACGATTCCTGACACAGGAACGGATGAGTGCACGGTCATCTCGTGGGGTAGAAAGACGTTTCCTGCCACGGCCAGGTAGCAATTTGGTAGTGCCATGTTCAGCTTGTTTTTTTGTTGGAATGAACGGCTGTCTTGGAGATCTTCAGTTTTTTCGCTACCTGTTTCTCACTCATGCCAATTTCCAGCAGTGCCAAGATGGCTGCCTTTGTTGCTTCACATAATTCTTTTGTTTTAGGCATTATGTGAGAGCTGACAACTTCTGAGTTGTGCTACGGCTTGAATGTAAGCAGGAAACCACTCTAGGCCTTTGCATGTGCAGTGCTGCTTGTGACATGAAATGGCCTCTTATATACCCTGGGAATCAATTAAGCTTAAGAATGTCAAATAGGACATAAAGTATTATGTGACCAGCTGCATTTTTTGTTGTGTTCATTGTATTATACGTTTAGTGGTACCAGATATTAGAATGAACAAGAAATTGAAGAAAACAAGGGTGGTCTAATAATTTTTTCCATGACTGTATGTTATTTTTTGTTATGATGAGGGTTGTAAGTGATTACACTGATGTGATGTGTGTTGCTATCTGTATTGCAGTTACTATTACCTGACTGGTGTGCCTGTGATTCCTGTTGTTGTGAATTTCTTTTTTTTTTTTTTTTTTTAGTGTGTGTGTGTTTTTGTTTTTTGTTGGGTTTTTTTTGTCTTTTGTGGTTGTTTATATACATTGTTTGGGTATGCAGCAATACTTCAATGACCACTTATTCTGTTTTTCTAAAAAAGAAAAAAATATATACTCAACTCTGTATGTCTTAATGCAATTACAAAACCAAAATCTGCAAAACCAATAAAAAAAAAGTTGAAAAAAAAAAAAGTCTCAGGAGCAATGAGGGAAACAGGAAGAATTAACTCTCTCAGGACGTGGAACACAGGTTGAAACGCAGACCATGGTGATCTCACGACGAGACGGGAGACTATTATTTATACAAGAGGTAATGGGGTACAGGTGGAAAAAATCAGGGTGGGGTTTGACAATCACCAGATGCAGGAACAGAAGGGCAGGATGTGTGAAGCTGAAATGAGTGGGAGACAGGGTTATTTCAAAATAAAACAGGAAAGACAGGACAACATGAAGGCACGAGAAAAAATGTGTAACTTTTGTGTGTCTGGGTGGTCTAAGTCCGTGATTAATGATTTGTCCACTGGCTGGAATCCATTGTCGCTCCTTGGGACTGTATCCTTCCCAGTCAACAAGGAACTGTCTGCCAATGGCCGGCTTGACTTTGCTGACATGAAACGTGGGGTGGATTCTCATGAACCCGCAGGGATAACCACCTTGGAGAACTGGAAAGGACCCAAAAAGCATGGGAGCCAACTTCCTGGAAGGAACGTGAAGAGGTAAGTCATGAGTGGAAAACCATACTTTCTGTCCTACTCGGTAGCCAGGCTGTGATAGTGATCAACTGACGCTTTCATGCGTGCTTGGCTGCGCAAGAGGATGCTGTCCGCAGCTGCCTGGCACACTTTGGCATACCCATAAACGAACTGAAAAGTGGACATACTTGTGTCCGCAGTGGGAAGGATGTTGTGCGCGTACTCTACAAGTGAGGCTTTTACTCCAAGAGGAAGGGTTTTGGGAGACCAGACAATGGAGCACAGTCTTCAGCACTTGATTAAGCCTCTCTGTCTAGCTGGTCGCTTCAGGACGATACCCAGAGGTGATGCTGACTTGAGCTCCAATGAGATAACAAAACTCCTTCCAGAAGCGGGAAATGAACTGGGGCCCCCTGTCTGAAACAATGTCTCTAGGGAAACCATGTATCTTGAAAACATTATGTAACATCACTTCTGCCATCTCCTTAGTGGGGGGTAGTCTAGACAGCGCAATAAAGTGAGTCATCTTAGAAAAACGATCCACCACCATGAGCATGGTGGTGTTACTTTGGGATGGGGGAAGTCCCGTGACGAAATCCAGGGAAATGTCTGCCCACGGGCAAGTGGGTACAGGGAGAGGTTGCAGGAGGCCGGCTCGAGGCTGCGATGGGGTTTTGCACCTGGCGCACACCGGACACATCTCCATGTACTCTCGCACTACTTTCTTCATGGCTGGCCAACAGAAACACCACTGGATGAACTTAACCCCCAGATGGCAGGTAAGAAATGAGGTGTGAGCCCAGTGAACCACCTGAGGGTGGAGCTCCACCGGAATGAACAGATGGTTAGGAGGACATCCCTCAGGTGGTGGGTTCCCACCCTTGGCTTTCTTCACCTTTGCTTCTATGTGCCATGCCACTGCTCCAACCAGATACCTCCATGGAAGGATGGTTTCTGGGGCTCTGGCTACAGGCTCGGGGTCAAAGAGTCTAGCGAGGGCGTCCGGCTTGACATTCCAGGAGCCCGGCCTGTAAGCGAGAGAAAAATCAAAACAATTAAAAAAAAGTGACCAACACCACTCTCTGGAATTTAGTCTTTTGGCTGTTCTGAGATACTCCAGATTTTTGTGGTCCGTCCAAACGATGAAGGGGTGCTGCGCGTCCTCCAACCAGTGCCTCCACTCTTTGAGGGCCACTTTAACGGCGAGCAGCTTCCGATCACCCACTTCATAATTCCTCTCTGCCTTGGAGAGGCGGCGAGAGAGGAAGGCGCAGGGGTGCGTCTTGCAAAACACCTCTGAACGTTGAGACAGGACTGCCCCAATGCCCTCGTTGGAGTCAAGTCAAGTCAAGTCAAGTTTACTTGTATGGCAAAAATATCAGAAATAATGAAATAATGATCCCTCTTCCAGGATGGACAGACGTGCAATAGATGCCATGTGTACAGAATAACAACAATGAAAACACATTAACACTACATATAAAATTGTATGGAAATGTCCAACTAACAACAGCTAATGTACAGTGTATGTATATATATATATATATATATATATATATATATATATATATATATATATAATTGTATGAGAGTGTTCAAGGGGATGAAGAGCTCGTCAACTTGGGGAAAGCAAAATAGTAGGGCTATACGTAGCATTAGATCAAGTGATGGAGATACACTCACACACCCGAAATTAATAAATAAGCATTTCATGGAGTTCTATCAAGAGTTTTTCAAGTCAAAAGCAAAAGGTGATGTGGATTCTGTTCCCATTCCTGAATTAGATGGGGCCTCACGGGAGGCTCTGAATGTGACAGTAACTATAATTGAGGTGACAGATTCTATCAGATCTTTTGCTAGTGGAAAGGCCCAGTGGAAAGATGGTTTTGGACCGAGTTCTACAAAAAATTATCTCGACAGATATCTCCACTCCTACTCAGGATGTTGTCCCACTCCACTGAGATAGGAAAACTACTACCAACAGTATATAGTGCGGACTAATACTTAAACCAGATAGAGATGACACAAACCCTGCTTCTTACCGTCCAATTTCTATGCTCAACATGGATTTTAAAATGTTTACTAAAATATTCGCCAACAGATTAAAACACTGTATTGAATCTCTTATTCATAGAGACCAAACAGGGTTTATTCCAAACAGATATTCCTTTTTCAATACAAGACGATTAATAAATATCATGTATTTTGAATATGCTACAGGTTCTAAACAGGCCATTCTATGTTTAGATGCTGAAAAGCATTTGACCAGGTGGAGTGGAGGTATCCGTTTGGAGTGTTGGAGTCATTTAGTCTGGGAGATATTTTTGTCTCCTGGATATGGATGGCCTACTTAAATCCAACTGCTTCTGTTGTCACTAATCATAATAAATCACTTTCCTTCCCGCTGGAGAGAGGCACCCGCCAAGGGTGTCACCTCTCACCATTACTTTTTGCACTAGCCATTGAACCGTTGGCAATTAGTATAAGGGAAAATAAGTGCATTAAGCCTATCACTATTGATTGTATCAATCATATCACTTTATGCTGATGATATTGTGATTTTTCTGACAGAGCCTGAACAATCTGTCCCATATTTGCTTGATCTGATAAATCAGTTTGGCACAGTCTCGGGATACACTATAAACTGGTCAAAAAGTGACCTTTCGCTGCTCACAGCCGATTTAGAGCCTGCATTCGTGACTTTAAAACAGTTAAACATAGCAAAAAACAGTGTTAAATACTTAGGTGTTAAACTTACTAAAAAAAACTGAGTTACTTTTCAAATATAACTTTATGGAGAGATTAAATGCCCTGAAAAAGAATATTAAAAAATGGAGAACATTGCCTCTGTCATTGATAGGCCGAACAAATACAATTAAAATGGTTTCCCTGCCAAGATTCCTTAATTTGTTCCAAAATATCCCAATTTTTATCTCAATGTCTTTCTTTAAAATTATTGACTCTGTGATCTTACCATTTATCTGGGGATATAAGGCGCACAGAATCTCTAAACAACATCTTCAAAAGCCAAAGGAATTTGAATGACTTGGCCTACCATGTTTCTTACACTATTACTGGGCTGCTAACAGTAGAGCGATGATATACTGGCAACTGGCTAATGACAAACCTTCCTCAGAGCAATTCTTTTCTCATCACCAAGGCCAAGAGCATCTTGTATGGCAGAGCATTAGACAATAAGTAATGCTCAAAAAATTTGGACACAGATTAAAAAAATCTGTGAACTTCCAGAGACATCAGTACATGCCCCTATATAACCATGCCTTTCCTCCTTCAAACACAGACGCAGTCTTTAAAGAGTGGAGTAGGAAAGGAATAGAGTCCATAAATGATCTTTACGTTGATAAGCGTCTCTGTTCATTTGAATTATTGCAAAAAAAATATGATCTACCATAATCACATTTATTCAGGTATTTACAGTTACGGCATTACATAAGACAAAATATCCCATCAGCTGACTCCCTCACAGAGGAAAACTCTTTCATTAAGCTCCTGCTTGGCTCACCAGAAGCAAAGGGTTTGATCTCAAATTGGTGTTTTCTTCTATAAACTTGCACGGCCTGATGTTAAATTTAAACAAATGTGGGAGGCTGATCTTAACATTACCATTCAAGATGAAATATGGAAAAAAGCTTTAAAGGAAATTCATCATTTCTCAGTCAATGCTAGATTACAATTGATTCAATTCAAGGTCATACACAGATTACACTATTCGAAGTGTAATCTCTGTGGTCAGAGTTGGTTCCAGGATCAGGTGGGGGTGCCGGTTGCTCTGGGGTCTTTGGTTGAGCATTCAACAGTTGATCCACATGACGTCTCCAGGTGTGCTCACCAGTGTCCACCTCGTACATCAGAGGGACGCTCCTGGTGACAATCTTTCCAGGTGTCCACTTGTCCCCACGGTAGTCATGTGCCAGCACCTGCTGTCCCACATCAAAGCTTCTTGCTGTTTCACTTGAAAAGCTGCTGAACTGTTTATTCTGCACTTCTCTCCTCAGGTTTGGTTTCAGAAGGTCAATGCGAGATCTCAGCTGTCTGTTCATAAACAGCATTGCAGGTGTCTGATTGGTTGTTGCATGGACAGAATTGCGGTACACCGGAAGGAAATTGTCAATTTTGTGTTGAATAGCGATGTCTTCTTTTGTCATTGCCTTGATGGACTTCTTGAATGTTTGTACGAACCTTTCTGCTAATCCATTTGTTGCTGGATGGTGAGGTGCTGACTTGAAATGTTTGATACCATTCCTTTTCATGAAGTCTTGAAATTCTTCAGAAGTATACTGTGGGCCGTTGTCACTCACAATTTGCTCAGGCAGACCATTCCTGGCAAAGATGGTTCTCAGAACAGAAATAGTCTTTTCTGATGTTGTGGACTTCATTGGGACTACTTCTGGCCATTTTGAGTGAGCGTCCACAACTATGAGAAACATTGAGTTCATCAGTGGGCCGGCAAAATCAATGTGCACTCTCTGCCAGGGTGCAGATGGCCATTCCCACGGATGTAGAGGAGCCTGTGATGGCGCGTTTTGAATGCTCTGGCACCCTGGGCATGTCTTGGTGATGTCCTCCATTTGTTTATCTACCCCTGGCCACCATATATAGCTACGGGCCAGGCTTTTCATCTTCACCGTACCTACGTGACCCTCATGTAGACTGTCCAACACTCTGGTGCGAAGCTTAGAGGGCACTACCACACGTGATCCACACATCAAGGTTCCCTGGCAAACTGACAGCTGATCACGTCTTGCCGAAAACTCAGGAAAACAGGGATTCCCATGGGCAGGCCAACCTTGTACTGTGATGTCATACACACATACATAGCATTTGTAACTGGCAGCTGGGCCACCAGTGTCGTGTGGAACATTTCAGCCGGGTCACCTTTTAATGGCATTTCTTTCCCAGATGCATTCCAGATGCAACACAGCATTGCAGAGTTGCTTAGTCCCCTTGAACTCAATGTCATACGAGTGTGCTCCTAAGAACAGGGCCCATCATTGTAGTCGTGCTGCTGACATCACTGGAACTCCTTTCCGTGGATTGAATATGGACACAAGGGGCTGATGATCAGTCACTAAGGTAAACCTTCGGCCCCAGAGGTAATGATGGAACTTTTTGATACCCCATACAAGGCTAAGGGCCTCCCTGTCTATCTGCGCGTAATTGCATTCGGCACTTGAAAGGGACCTTGAAGCGAATGCAATTGGGCGTTCAAATCCATTGTCCATTGTGTGCGATAAGACCGCACCAATGCCGTATGGGGACGCGTCACATGCTAGTCTGATGGGTTTGGATGGATCATAGTGGGTAAGTAGCTCATCAGATGTTATTAGTCTTTTTGTTCCTGCGAATACCTTTTCACATTTTTCCGACCAATGCCATTCCGCTCCTGTCTGTAGTAGCGCATTCAGTGGATACAGTACTGAAGCAAGGTTTGGAAGAAACTTGTGGTCGTAGTTAATGAGACCCAGGTACGATCTCAGTTGTGACACATTTGCAGGTTTGGGTGCTTTCAGCACTGCCTCAGTTTTCTCTTGTGACTTATGTAAACCGTGCTTGTCGATGACGTGTCCGCAGTAAGAGATTTCGCTTCTGAAAAACTCACATTTCTCTCTCTTTGCCCGTAGGCCATACTCATTCAGCCTGGTGAGTACCTTGCTCAGGTTCTGGAAGTGATCATCATCATCAGCCTTTCCTGTTATGATAATGTCATCCAGGTAGCATTGTGTTCCAGGTATGTCCTGGAGCACCTGATCCATTGCTCTTTGCCAGATGGCTGGAGCCGAAGCAACACCAAACACAAGACGATTGTATTGGTAAAGTCCCTTATGCATGTTGATGGTTAGGAACTTTTTGCTTGACTCCTCCACTTCCATCTGGAGATAGGCCTGTGACAAGTCGATCTTTGAAAACTTCTCCCCACCAGCCAAGGATGAGAAGATGTCTTCGATTCGAGGAAGAGGGTACTGCACCGTGTGCAGCACCGGGTTAATGCTCACTTTGAAGTCACCACATATACGCACTTCTCCACTGTTTCTTTTCTTTATCACGGGAACAATGGGCGTAGCCCAGTCACTCCAATCGACTTTCGAGAGAATGCCGGATGTCTCCAAGTTCTGCAGTTCGGCATCTATCTTGGGACGTAGTGCATACGGCACTGGGCGCGCTTTGTGAAATCTTGGGGTGGCATCTTTGTCGAGTTCAATTTTTGCTTTTAGGTGTTTAAGTTTACCAATGCCTTTCTCAAACGTGTGCATTAGCCTCCAACAACTGTGGCAGTCTCTGGTCAGGGCTGCGGGTGGGGCTCTTGAGGCTTGTTGAGATATTCAGGGCCTTGATCGCATGCCAGTCAAGTTGAATTCTCCTCAGCCATTCACGCCCCAGTAGAGCTGGGCCTGTGGTTTTCAGGACATAGAGCTCTAACTTGTGTGTTTGGTCACCATAGGCCACATCCACTTTAAGTTTCCCTTTTGGTGACACTTTTTCACCTGTGTACGTTTTTAACATCACCGATGTCTTTTTCAGTGGTAAGTGAGAAAACAGCCTGTCGTAGTCGGTCTCAGAGATTACTGACAAAGCTGAACCTGTGTCCAGTTCCATCTTTAGTTTCACGCCAGACACTGTTGTAGTTATCCATATTATTTTCCGGTCTTCTTCAGTTATACTATGCAGCTCTAAGCATGACAAGTCATCCTCCTCACTGCTGTTTGTGTTGTCTGAATGTTTTGTTACTTTGTGCATTTCATTTGCTTTGGCCTTTGTTTTGGGTTTAAAACCTTTGTTCTTTCCAGATTTTTCTTTTTGGGTGTTGGTTTGGTCTGTTTTGCATGCTCTTTCTATGTGGCCTTGTTTGTGGCATTTCCTACATGTCTTTTCTTTGAACCAGCAGTCGCTTGCATTGTGAGAGGATTTACCACACCTGTAGCATTTTTGCTTTTTCCCATTTAAGGACATTTGATGCGCTTCGTTTTCTAAGGCTTTCCTCTGTAGCTCTGATGCACCCTTAGCTGCTGTTTCCATCGAAATAGCTAGTTCTAGTGCCTTTTTTAAATCCAGCTCTTTTTCTGACAGTAGCCTTTTCTGTGTGCTTGTGCAGTGAATGCCACATACCAACCGATCTCTTAAGGCATCGGAAAGTCCATCTTTGAAATCACATTGCTGCGAGAGTTTGCGCAGTTCGGCCATATACTCAGATATGCTTTCTTCCTTTGTTTGATTCCTTTTATGAAATCTGAATCTTTCCACTATCACTGGTGGTGCGGGGTTTAAGTGCTTCTGCAACGTCTCAACAATGTCTGTGTATGACTTGTTCGATGGTTTGGCAGGGCTCATGAGATTACGCAGGAGATTGTTTTCGCTCCCATTAGACTGAGGAGGACGGCACTTTTTTTCCTTCCTCGATATCATTAGCGTCGCAGTATAACTCCACTCGCTCTATGTATGAATCCCAGTCTTCACTTGAGCTATCAAACTCCTCTACTTTCACAACGTGAGCCATTTTGGACTTGAAATCCAGAATCTTATCCGTTTGAGTTATTTCACTGTGTGCTATGCACGGTTACTCACGGATCCTTTGCTAGTTTTCATTTCGCCTCTTACTTTGTTTCGTCGTTTCTCCTTCCCTCCGGTTTAACTTTTCATTTCATGCCGCTGTTTAGGGTCCGAATTACTCGTCGCCAATTTGTTGTGTCTTACTCCAACATATAAATGTAAATAAATGATCCAACTCTGAGGTAGCATGAACAATGACTTTTTACTTGTCTTCACTGTCTCAATCACATAACACAGAGCTGGCAGATAACCTAGAGGTAAACATGGTAGCTAGGGGAGTGGTTCCGCTGAAGTAAATAGATCCACTCATATACTACATATCTGGTAACTCATGGAAATTTTGTGACGTGTGGGGACCTATCTTGGAGTACTTGAAACTGTAGTTAACCTCCCCTGAAGAGTATTTGTCTTGGCATAAATGTTGCACTCAAGTGGAGATTCAACTCTGATGCTATATTAAGCCTCTTTGTGTACTTTGTTTTTACATGTATGTAAATTCATTTTTTTTTAACTTTTTTTAATTTATTTATTTTATTATTACATATGTATGTGTTTATCTGTTGTCTCTATTGTTAAGAAAACTGACAATAAAAATATTTTTAAAAAAAAAAAAGAAAAAACGTTAGTGTTTCTGAATGATTCCCTATGGCTATAGTGACAAGTGAAGCCTGGTGAGTGACAGTGAATAGGGTTTTGAGGTCTAATGAGGTGGCTTTCATAGGCTCACTGAGAGTCTTAGTCTCTAAACCCAGCTGCTTGGCTATTCCCCAGTCCATCACATTGATGTCTGCCCCTGAGTCAATCAATGCCTGAAACTGCACAGTCTGGGTGTGTGCACAGCATTGCCTGCGTCGACGTGCAAGACGGGAGGTCAGAAGCTGAGAAACGGCTCACCAGAGCCCCCTCTGTTGACTGACGAGCCTGACCCTTTAGCCAGACAAAGAGGAATCTGGTGTGCCCGCTCTCCACAGTAAAGGCACCGGCCGTCCCTCATCTGCTTCTGACGCTCCTCCAGCGTGAGACGAGCCTGACCCAGCTGCATAGGTTCCCCCTCAGGTCAAGGGAGCACCGGGAGGGGACGGAGGATGAGGGGGAAGATGTCTCAGGACTGCTGGGTCGAGATCTCCAGGACTGGAACTGGGAGGATTCATGATGCTTGGCCTTGCGGAGAAGGCGGAGGCGATTCTCAATCCTGATGGCCAGGGCGATGAGGGAGTCAAGGTCCGCTCCATAGACACAAACTCCTCCTTGATGGAGGTGGAGAGGCCGGAGAGAAAAGTGTCTTGGAGGGGACGATCGGAGTCTCAGTTGCATCCAGGCCAGGAGTAGTTTGGTCAAAGATCTTGTGGAGGGCCTCGGAGAACCGCTCAGTTGAGCTACCTACGGGATTCCCGTGCGCCCACTCATCCGTAGCCCAGGCTGTGGCACGCTCAGTCAGGTGTGATATTATAAAGGGTACTTTGGATCGGGGTGTGGGAAAAGCCCGGAGGGTAAGTTCATAGTGAATTTCACAGTGGACCAAAAATGTTCTGCAGTTGTCTGTTACCAGAAAACTTGGGAAGAGAGGAGAGTCTTGGGGAGACAGCAGGAGGGAGCAGAGGTGCAGGTCAGAAATCTGTCGATCAGGTCCCAACCCTCTGAATGAGGGCGACCATATCGTTAACCACTCTAGACTCTAAAATCCTGCTGCCCGATCGCCACATCCACTATGCCTTGCCATGCTGCCACTACTTCCACCTTGTGGCATCTGAAACGCTCCTCCTGCAGGGCCATGAGTGCCGGCAGCGTCGAGTCGGCTTGGCTCTGCCTGGCGAGATCGTACTGTGAGGGCTCCATGGGTGAGCCCAGATGCACGACTTGAGATGCCAGGTGCAGGTGAGGCATATTTTTTTTCATTTCAAAAGAAGTTGAAGTTAATTGAAAATTTTAGCTTATTGCAGTTTACTTTTATTTAGTTCAAAGTAGGGCTGTCAAAAGTAGCGTGACGGGAACTCTACTTGGACAAACTGCTTGAAATGCGTTGTCAAAGACTTACTGGAGCAGAACTCCATTCAAAAAAATCAAGGAAACCAACAACACAGTCGCTACTAACGCTCAAACATGCTGATTTAATTGGATTAAGCATCTTTGCTGAATCTGTCTAAGCTTCTCCTGTAATTCGGCAAACAAAAAATCCACCAAAGACCATTGTTAAAGCGTTGAAGTAGTAATTTGTAACGGGAAATGGACGGCCAAAGACACAGGTCTCTGATTTTCAGGACTAAGAAAGCCATGTCAAGCTTCGTGCCCATATCTATTTTCTCTATTTGATCTGTACTTTTAATTATTTTATCTACTACCTCTGTCATGCTGGATGTGTTGTGTGTGTTTATTGTCCTGATGTTAAGTTGTTTATGTTGTTGGGTCCGGGATTTGTATGTATATGTACATACTCTCAAGTGCAAATGAAGTTCCTCATGGAAAAATTCTTTGAAGTTGAAGTTGAAAAGTGAAAAGCGAAGGAGACGTTCTTTTTATAAACATATGCTCAGAGCGGCACCACATTAGCTCTAATAAGCGGTGTGTTTTTTAGGGAATATATCTGCACTGAACGTGTTTTGTAAACACCTTCAACAGTTTCAAAAACACAACTCTGCTCCACTATACTTGTGTATCAGGGTGCTGCATCACCTCCTGTTGGAGACTATAGAAGTTGATATTTGGCGACTGTGGAAGCTCCTAAACTGCCCAGGAAGCTTTGTTCAGCAACATGTGAACATCAGAGCAGTCACAGTGAACAGTGAGGGTTTTTTTTTTTTTTTTGAGTTTATTAGTGGATATTAGTCGACATTAGATGTTTTTTAATCCAAAAGCTGCATCGTCCCTCACAGACAGAGAGCTGCGGCACAGACCAACCATTGAGGTGCGTCACCGTGTCTGTATGGAGGTCTACAGTAACTGCCAGGGATGTAGATTCCGCTGAGACAAGATGCAGAACTACAGGATCCGGAAACTCGACTTGGTCCAACTGTCTGAAATGCGTTGACGGAGACATTCAGATTCATTTTGGCTGCAGACAATTAATTGGTTTATTTTTTTCGTGTTTATATCTATCTATCTATCTATATATCTCTATATATATATATATATATATATATAAATGCACGTACATATATATGTATATATATGTACGTATATATATATATATATATATATATATATATATATATATACACGTATATATATATATATATTGTATTGTATATTGTTTAAACTTGTTTGTTGGTTTATGGGCTTGCAAAGTAACTCAAAAAGTTAGCAACGGTTTTTGACGAAATTTTCAGGATTGGCCAAAAGTGGCCTAACTTAAAACTGATTCATTTTTGGTGGTGCCTCTGAATCAGATCCAATCAGCATGCTTGAACAGGGTCCATAGCCTCCTCACAAGGGCAATTTATAGAGGGGGAGTCTCAGCTGAAAATTCCAACAATCACTTGCTCAGACAAGGGGCTGTTGGGAACAGAGCATCGTCATAGGCCTACAGAAGCAATCCACGAACATTGCCCGAGTTCCTCCTGATGTTGAGAATTGAGGAAGACTGTCGTTCAGGAAAGCTAGACAGGATGAAAAAGTATTTTCACATTATTATTTTAAGAAAACTTAAATGACAAAATACTGTATGACTGGACAAACAGTCATTTAACTCTATTTGTTTCGCTAAACAGAGTTTATTTCACTCTACCTCTTAAATAATTCTTAAAAAAAACATAAATAATTTTTTTGTCAAAATTAGTGTTGTGTTATCAGCAACATGAAGTGAGATGTGTCTGAGCTGAATTTGGTGACAGGTCATAATGTGTAAGTTATTAAATATGATCTGCATGAAAAGTGTTACAGTGAATGAAAAGCAGCGACCTTGGGCATCACCATGGGCACTTAGAAGGAGTGAAATGGGGTGGGGGAGAGCTGTGGAGGGCTGGGGTAAAGTGAGTGGAGCTCACGGGGCTGCAGATCCACGATGATAGTGGCCGATCGAGAGTGCTGCTTCCCGATCAAAGTCGGTGGGTAGCACCAGGTGTCCACCTGGAGGTCCAAAATTTCAAAATGTAACAGTGAATGAAAAGCAGCCACCTTGGGCATCATCATGGACACTTAGAAGGAGTGAAATGTGCCAGAGGAGAGCTGTGGAGGGACAGGGTAAAGAGAGCGGAGCTCCCGGGCGGTGGCCGGGGGTATGCGGTGAGAGTGGCCGATTGGGAGTGCTGCTGCCCGACTAATTTTGGCCGTCTCCATCTTTCAAAGGCATCTCCTATACAAATCCTTGTTTTATTTCGGACTTTGTCACAACATATTACGTATTCATAACGAGGTCTTTTAGGTTTCGTAACATTAGACATCATTTATCAGATGTTCGTAGCTGCAGCTGTGGTAACTAGAGCAGAGCTGACAACCCGGATCCTGACACACTACTGACTTGGTGACTGGAAGATAGGTGGAGGCGCATCAGACCGAAACACAACATAAACATCAGTTGAGGGCTGCATGAGTTTCAGCATGATTTCTTAATGTCTGGTGACATATCAGGGCCATTTAATGATTAATTTAAATACATTTCTTACATATTGTACCTTTAACTTTGCCCGGGCCCGGGCCATATTATTATTTTTTGATAAGGCAGGTTAAAATACAAGAGATTTACAGGAAAATGCTAATACGGGAGGAGGGCGGGAAAGAAGGGTAGAATACAGGAATTTCCTGGCCAAACGGGATACTTGACAGGTCTGGCAATGGACTTTATTATTTTAGCTTTAATGTAGTGTATGTGTGGCTTCCAGGATAAATTGTTATCAATTATGACTCCTAGAAATTTTGTTTCATTTACTCTTTCTATTTCTAAGTCATTTATCATGAGTTTCTTCCGTGTGTTAATTGACTGGTTTCCAAATGTGATAAATTTTGTGTTGCTTAGATTTAGAGTGAGCTTATTTGAATCAAACCAGCTCTTCAGTTTTTTTTAATTCATTTGTCACTGTGTCCAAAAGTTGTTCCAAATTATCTCCACAGCAAGCAAGGATGTGTCATCTGCAAATAAAATAATTTGAAGTGTTTTTGAAACCTCACATATACAAATTGAACAACAGATTGAACAACAATGGTCCCAGCACCAAGCCCTGAGGTACCCCAAATAGTTGTGATTTAACATTATTAATTTGCACATATTGAGTTCTATTGCATAAGTAGCTGTATATCCATGAAAATACTCCACCTCAAATTCCATGTTTTGTAGTTTTATTAATAGTAGGTCATGGTGAACTGTATTAAAAGCTTTTCTTTTCTTAAGCTTATCTTTTTAGATACCCCTATTGCATGTTTAGTTATCTATTGCAGCTGTTGTGTTTCAAGTTTTCAAGTTATGTTTCAAGGATCAAGTTTCACTGTATCTACCGACAGCAACCCCTTCACATACGTATTGACATCTGCCAAGTTGAATGCTGCTGGACATCACTGGTTAGCCGCTCTTTCTACTTACCACTTTAACACCAAGCACAGAGCAGGGCAGGCCAACCGCAATGCGGACGGATTATCCAGGTGGCCTCACGGTCCACCTTTTGAGGATGAAGTTTTCACTGAAGAAAAAGATAGAATCAAGGACATGAAAAAATAGCTCATGGAGGCAAAAGATGACATGAGTCATAAAGTGTTCTCTGCATTATGTCAACGTCATCTTGTGATATTTAAAGGTGAACACTATCATCACTCAGAACAACCTGTTGTTGCAAAGTCTCTTGTTGCCGACCCTTTTGTAGTGTCTGAAGTTTTCGGTGAGGACACTTTACCATCCATGACTAACTCTAATTGGTGTAATGCTCAAAATAATGATCCTACTAGCTCATGTGTCATCACCTTTGTGAGGAAAGCTGAAAACCCAGTTTCAGAGAAACAAACCTGGAACATCCTGAAGGAATGGAAAAAACTCGAACTCAGGGATGATGTCCTGTACAGGAAGTGGTCTGAATGAGGTGATCTTGTCGACCAGTTGGTCTTACCTGAGCAATTCAGAGAGAGGGCACTGCAGGGAGTGCATAATGATGTTGGCCATCTTGGTTCTGAGCTTGCACTTCATCTTGCTTGCGCCAGTTTCTACTGGCCAAGGTTGGCCAGAGACATTGAGGAGAAGCGCAAAAGGTGCAAACACTGTTTCAGGAGGAAGGCTGTGCTACAAAAGGCTGCGCCTTTGGAAAACATTTCCGCTACATACCTGCTCAAGCGTCTTTGTATGGATTGTCTATCCCTTGAGCCAGATGGTATTGTAGCGGACATGCTGGAAGGATCCAAAATCTACAGCTTTATTATCTTTTAAGCAAACACTTGGAAGATCTACAATTCTGTTTTTCTGCATTACTTCCTGAAGACCCTGTTTTGCTTTCTTGAATGTTGACACCTTAAGGGTTATCCAGCATTGTGAACCCTGGCAGGAATGTTCATTTAAACATCCTAAATCTTCAAATGTGGCAATTAAAACGTCAAAGCCAGTTTTTATCTCGGGTGTCTCATGGACCTTGAACAGTAATTCAAGAAAAAAACCCTTTCACAGATGTTTGTAACTGTTTTTTATCTTGACGAGGTGACAAGCAGACTCCCCATCCTGCTTAACCTCCTCCTTCTTTTCTTGGAACCAAATGGACATAAAGATCAGAATCTGGCCATCTCACCCAACACTTTCATATGGAAATTAAATCAACCACCAGGACTCTTCACCTTGCATGCAAAGTTGTCCCCAGACAACAAAACAACCCAAAGAGTTGGATTCATTCTGTCTTCTGTGTGTTCAACTTATCAGCTGATTCCTGATGGCAGGTAGAATTTTACCATGGAGCCACATTGCCATCTAGCGGACAGTGAAGGTACACCTTCCAAATATTATTTTTGATATGCAAAAGTAAAGTTGTATGTTAAAGTTAAACTGCTGATTTGGTAAGCTTATAGTCTATCTTGTTCTTCGCTAGCATGATTGCATTTTAATCCTGTCTAATCTTGTTTTGTTTGGTAGAAATGTAATGGCATGCATTACATCTCACATGGTAATAATTTGTCATGTTTGCTTAAACTATTGATTATAAATGTTTCATCATGCCTTTTATGCTAGAGCAATAATCTGTTTGGTTCATAGCGGCAACGAAAAAATGTGACTCATACGTTTAATAAGGAAGTTAATAATTCAAACATGAGATTTAAAAGAATTAAAACTAGGTGAGGTGAGAAAATTTACACAAAGTAGGACGCTTGGGTTTTCTTCCTGACTTTTGAGTTGGTGTCAGTTAAATTAAAATATCCACAACCAAAAATAGGGAATTACCTCAGAAAAGAGTTAAATATTTTCCTTGCCACTGTAGCCCTGTTAACCTATCAAACTAAACATCTGTGCTTTGAAGTCCACTTTCCTCTTGTTTATTTATGCATATATTCCATCACCCACAACTGACACTGTTTGTCCTTTTATGCATTGTGTTGAAGTCATTGTCTATACCTTCATTCGAAGCAAATTACTGATTAAATTGAATTACTAATTCAGAAATTCTATCCTTCGATATAAGACTGATTAATCTCATGAATAATTCCTTTTATATAAAAAGGTGGTGCCCCGATGAGCAAATTGATAATTAATAGTAATTATATTGATTATTGGTAATAAATAAGTATTTATTAATGTCAAAAAGTGTTCTTTTATGCTACAGTAGAATCATTTTAGTCATCACTGACTACTTTACAAAAGTTGGGGTGGCAGTGCTGACTACAGATCACCAAGCCAGAACTGTTTGGTAGGTAGCCCAGGCTGCCAAATGATCAAGTCCTGGGAATCCACCCTGATGTGGGGAACCACAAGACCCACTCAGAGTATGGCAAGGGCTTTCATCAACGCTTTCAAGAGAGCTACCCATTAGGTGCTAAAAACTTCCAGAAGATGGGAGGGAAGAACAAGGTTAGGTTTGACAAGAAGGTCAGGGCAGCTGAACTCTTGGAGGGGATATGGTCTTCATGAGAAATGTGAACATTAGGGGGAAACACAAACTAGCTGATCAGTGGGAACAGAAGATCCATGTTGTTGTCAAATGGATTAAGGGCAGTCCCATTTATGTAGTTAAACCAGAGACAGGGAAGGGGCCACACTTCACATTGCACAGAGATCTTCTGCCGTGCAGTTTCCTACCTGTAACAGAGATCAGAGACCACAGTTCTCCCACTGACACATCAAAGGAAATGACAGTGAAGGACAAGACAACAAAGGACACACAAGGAGATGCTGATTGTCAAGAGATGAGCCGTACAGTGATGAGGATGAACTGTATCCTAGTGCATGGGTGCCATAAATCATCAATAGAGGTCCTTACCTACAGAGGAAAGGAGGTTTCGATGAGCCCCAACCAGCTTCCACAGTATTAAACCCTGACACCCCTTCCTTTGTGTCCCAAAGCTCCACACACTTACCTGAGAGACTCATCCACGAGCTTCAACCAGAAACTCCTTTTGTCAGTTCCAAGAGTAGTGATTCAGTTGCACATCCTACTTCACACCGTAGAGCCCCAGACCATGTTGTTATTGACATCCCAAAACTTGATATGACACACATCTCACCTGTTACAGAGAACACAGATCTTATCACCACAGACCCTGTAACTGAAGACACTGATGATGTAACATCTGAGAACCTAAAGTCAGAGGCCACAAGTGTCAGGTGTCCTGTTAGGGAAAGACGTCTGCCTCGCAAACTCACTTATGATGAGAACTGTTGTTGGAAGTGAAACCGATCACGGGAGTGACTCCAGCGGAGTGTTTCCCTGAACTTTTCTGAACTATTCTGCTGAATGAGCTGCACCGTCAGCTTGATTAGCAGTTCAACTGTGTTCCACACTGCCTTGATCAGACTGAGAAGACTGCGAAAAAGGTTACATATGCAATGGTACTCTGGATGTGTGGATGTACAGTAGTGCCAGGGTCGGCACAGCAGGAATGCAATGCATAGCCATAGAACTTCCTCTGAATGTGGCCTGGAGTTCACAGTATCCTCTTCCACTCTGTGGGAGGAACCAGGTGTCACAGAAAGTGACCTGGATTCATAAACCAGTCAAATTTGTTATTTTATTGAGTTTGTCTTCAGCACTTCATGACCTGAGGAGTCATGAATTATCAGTTCAGTTCTTCATCATCATCATCATCATTATCATCATCATCATCATCATCATCATCATCGCTACAGCCTCCTCTCCTTCGCCGTCTCGTTTCAACCTTCCAGCCCTGCAAGTGGGTAGAGCTCATCTTACCATTGCAGAGTGCCAGAGAGGCTGAAGGAGAGTTTATACCTATACTGCGCTGGTCGCGGTCATCGTTTGGATTCCTATCGAGTAAGACCAAGCTCATCGGGGAACCTGAGGAGGAAGCCGGTTTTCGCAGCGCCGTATATAGAGAGTGTTGAAACAACTCAAATCATGGGCACCATCTTTAAGACATAGGTCAGGGCTTTCAGCAATGTCTTTCATTGGAATGAAGATGGGATGTTGCAAAAAATCGCTCATTATTATCTTAAACTGTTTGTGAATGATAAAATATTTCTCATCCTTTGCTGAAGTATAAAAATGTTTCCAAATATGTCATGTTTAATGTTTAGAGAGGACAGATAAATATGCCGAAATCATCTAATCAGTGGAGCCGCGTTTACCTTACCTTCTCCGATAGCAGTTACTGTAGAAACAGAATTATATTGTAATTGTTTATTTTATTCTCATTATTGATAAATTTTCTCTGATCAGACAATTATTTGTATACACAGAACAAATCAAATTCTCTATCAGGGCATTTCCTCAGGTTGCTTTATCAACTCAGAGTAAATTAAGGTGCAAGGTTTCTCAGAGGAACCCCTGTAGTGTCCTTCCTTCCAGGCAACTGTTTAACATACAGTTGAGAGACAAATGTCATTTCCTTATGTGTGTCTGTAACTTCAACCCCCGTCCACACCCTTCCTCAGAGATTTACTCCGAATGCACGTGTTGGATGTTGTCTCTCCCCTTTTCCTTGCTGATCAAAGACATCCAGCCCTTACTCAGCTTGCTGTTTCCTGTTGTTTGTGTATAATGACCAGCGAATCACTCTGGTCAGAGAGAATTCTACAGCCTTGCTCTGAACTTCTGTCTCCGCTGTGCAGTGAATAAAACTCACCTGAACCAGCCAAAGTATTGGACCTAAAGGAATCTTTTTTTCTTCCACATGTAGCCTACCACTAGGCTACTTATTGAGCTACTGGCTAAAAATGACAACTGCTTGGTCATTTAGTTTAATCTACAAATATTTCTCTTAAACATCAAATTAACCCTTCCCTTAGCCTACTGAGGTGTGATGATCAGACTGTGTCTATTGTTAAATGTCTGACTGATGACTAATGACTATGATTTTGTTTATCGATTCAAGAATTGGGCCAGCACGGTGGTGTAGTGGTTAGCACTGTCGCCTGACAGCAAGAAGGTAGCTGGTTCAAGTCCCTTTCTGTGTGGAGTTTGCATGTTCTCCACGTCTCTTTGTATCTATCTATCTATCTAAATTTAGGCCAACATTAATCAGTATTCTGACTCAGTCCTGTTTCTCTCTTTTTAACATGACCAGACATTTTTGTGGGCTTACTATTAACTTATGCCCATGGATATATGTAATTTGAAAAAAAATTGCAGACATCGTCAAAATAAAAGCACTGCTCAGCAATATCGCATGCACGATGCAGGCAAAAGGCCAGATGTGGCCCGGTGGCTCCACAAGAAGCATTCAACTTTAAAAAAAAAAAAAAAAAAAAAACCTTGAGATTCCAGGGATCCCTCCAAGTAAAACCAGCAGGGGGCACAAGCACCACCAGTCGTATACATACCACTGGTTTATATGATTTCTGATGAAGGCTTTCTGGTAATTTTTAACCTCTCATTGCCATGTCAGCCATTTCAATGAGCTTCAGCTGAATTATATGTTCTTATAACTGAAGTCTTTTTTCTTGAAACTTTATACTTTCATTTAACAGGGCTTGAAAAGGAAAGAAACACTGACATGGATTGTCAACAAATTCAGCTGCTCCACAAACTTGTTTGGATAGTCTTTGTTCAGCTGCCCACTCCACTGTGTTTGGAGTGGCTGCAGAGACAGATGGAGCCACTGATATGTGGATGAACCCTTTTTTTGAGCATATGAAGTCTGGGGCAATATCACAGATGCACAGGACAGGAAGCCACTGCTTTATTATTTTCAAAACAAGTGTTCAATAGCATCATTGAACTTGCAGAACATGTTTTCCATCCTTTGAAATGTATACAGTACTTTGTGCCACTGTGAGAAGGGAAAGCTTTCTGAATACTGGAAGCATTATTTCCATTTACTTTATTCATCTGTGTTATTCACCCACAGACACTGCTGGCTACTTGACAAACCTTGTTTATAAGGCTCAATCAAGTCCAAGTTAAACTAAACATGAGTGTCATTTCCTAGATATCTGTAGTTGAGTTTGAGTACACTTATCAAACAACAACAAGGAGGCTTGGTAATGTAAAAGCCTTCATACTGGACAACTTCACAGAATGGTTGTGCCCCCTTAAATCAGCCTTTCTCAAAGAGTGATCTGCTTGCTGATCAGTGGGGGCTGTGGGTAGACTAACATATGTTTAGATTAATTTCTCGAACCGTCTGTAACTAAGCACTCCACAGCCTGGCAATGTGTAGCATAGATATGTTTTATATATTGAATCAGCTCACATGAAAATCGACTGTTTTGCTGTGTTGCCAGACATCGGTGATGTAGCTGATTTGCAACACCACCTACTGATCTGTGCCGGTATAACACAATGGACAAGAAGAGTGCCTTGATGCAAGTGATTCAGTGGCATTGACGAGTCCAGTGGGCGTTGTGTTGTGAGACTATGCCTGAACCAGGAAAATCCAAATGAAAATACCACTGTGACTACATCAAAACTGACTTTTCTCTGAAACTGCTGATGTGTTCAACCACTACAACCATTAAAATAATTGAATTTTCTACACGTGTTGGGCTGAAAACAAAGCAGCAGTACCAGATTAATATTGACTCTGATATGAGCCTGGTCCCTGATGTTGATGAAAAAGCAGCTCCATTCTTTTCCTTAAGATGAAAAACAGGCAAGGTATTTGTAAAACTGTGCTTAAGCGGTTTGTGGTCTGAAAAAAAAATAAAGTTCGCGAAACTGCCTTAAACAATTTTAACTCTTTGAGTGCCAAATATGTATATGTATGTTCTTTAAAATACAATGTTGAGTGCCATAAATGTATGTATATATATATATATATATATATATATATATATATATGTGTGTGTGTATGTATACACATATATATATGTATATACGTAAAAGACGTATATACATATATATACGTATAATATACGTATATAATATACGTATTGGTTCTGGGATTTGTAGTTGGGACATAAAGAAACAGTTTACGCCACAGAGATCAAAGCAGGAAGTGGAGACAATGGCGATTAGAGAGCAAAACAAAAGGAATCTGGACAAAAAGCAGTGATTTAGGTGAAACTGGCCTCTTGTCTATTCCAGACAAAACAAGAATGGAGCAAGGTAAAAATAAACATTTTTTTAGTGTCTCTTGCACTATTCTGTGTTTTCATAGTGCAAAACATTCTGTGCATCATGAAATTTGACTCAAAATTGCAAAAAACGCTGGCACAAGGCACTTTGGTTTTTAAAAAAAAGGCCTGGCACTCAATGATTTAAAGGATAACTTTGTTATTTTTCAATCTGGATCCTATTTTCTCATGGTTTTTGTGTTGAAGTGACAAATAGTATGGTAACCAGTGTAGAGTCAATGTACTGTTACCATTTTCTGTCCACTAAAAGTACTTGTCTAATTTGCATTTGATCTGTTATTTTGTCCAAGTCCCACTCACAGTCTTGTGAAGTCTGTCAGCAGCAGGTCCCACTTTTCCACCTTTCCTCTAGTGGTCACAACAACCATAAGAACATCAAATCTCCCAAGCTTTGTGACCTTGTAGCAGCTGGTTCACCCTCCTCTGCCTGTTGCCCCTCTCTTTCTTTGTAGGAGTTCTTCATCCATCAGACTTTATCCTCATTGCTGATATAATCCAAATGTAGTGGTGAAATATATATTACGTTGCAAGCTTTTTCCAACTAGATTACGTCACAGCACATGAGCGTTCTTCCTTGCAAATACTCTCTTCGTGAATGTGTAGGTGTATAAGTGTATATTTGTTGCAAGGCGTAAGTTTTATTGTGTATTTTCTGTTTGGCATGCTTTTATGGTTTGTGGAGTTCCTTGCATGATTTTATTATTTATGAGCTTATTGTTTTTTTTGCCATTGTTTGAGTATTGTTTAACTGATTTTATTATTGCATGTTTTTACTCCGCTTTTATTGTGGCATGTATTTTATACTTCCTGCCTTGCACTGGAGTTTTCATTAGGCAGATTGCCTGCACCTGGGTAGCGATGATGTGCTTTCACTGACTGTTAGCCAATCAGGGAGCCACATCGGAACGGCCGCATCCAATGGGCGGCTGGGAGGAGGGACCAACAATAAGGAAGAAGACGTGGCAACAGCGCGGAGAGGGAAGGTCAGGAGCACGGCGTGCGGCGGGTGACGAGCGGACGGACGGACACGCAGAGAGAGAGACTGCTGTACGAGGTTGGAGCAGAGGCGCGCAGCGAACGGCAAAGCCAGGACGAGCCGGACCACGGGGGACCCGAACACCCGACAGCAACACGTGGAAATCGAGTGTCACGATGCAATCTACACGCAGAGGCAGAGTGATGAGCTCTGCCTGCCGCAAGTACCGAGATAATTAGTGACACACTGGTAACTGATAAAGAGGAAGTTCCTGGTTTTATTTTGTTGAGAGAACTCCATACTCGCACAGATTCTTTGTGTGTTCGCCAGGTGGCCGCGGCAGCAAGACAGCGGACGACCTCCAGCGAACTCCCCTACGACAAGACAGCGGCCATTGTGTCTTTGCTCCTTGCGAACATTCTAATGGACTTTTACTCTGCTCGTCCTCGTGTTTTTAAATTGGACGTTTAAATTGTTTTTAGCCACCTTGCATGGTTTTTTATGGTTTTTATTTTTTCTTTTAGTGTATAATAAATCCTGTATTTTAACGGTCATTTTGCCGTGGTTTACCTTCCTCCGATTACTGACAGTGTTGCTCCCCCCCATAGACCAAAAGAATATGTCTTCTTTTTACAATAACCCTTGGTCAGTTTAATTTCCACCACATCATCCTTACTCCACCCTTTGACATATTCAGACAGAAAAAAACTGAAAGTAGAAGTAGAGTAGCCATGTGCTATCTGAGATTAAAGCCACATTGTGGACAGCTGCCAGTTTTTCGAGAGTACTGACACTTTTGTTTTGCTCTGGCTGGATACCATACAAAGAAAATAGGAAAACTTTTGTTTATTAAGTGATTTAGATGAACCTACCATTTAAACTCAGAGACAGGGCCATTACTCAGTCTGAATGAGCATGTTGTGAGCTGCATATAGCAAGCAGCAAGCGCCGAACAGATGTGCTCAGCTAGGCAAACATTTTATTCAACTGCTGGATTACCTGGCCAGCTCAGTGTTCAAGTAAGACTTGGCTTTTACAGGACATCACTTTCCAAGACTTGACTTTTATTGCCTGGCTGTACGCCACTGACTGCTAACGGCTCAGCACCTGGCCCTGGCATGGACCCTAATTCACTCTCAGAGGGTAGTGTCATCTTCTGTAACCTTTGCTGACTCAAATAAGTTGCTATATGCATTACAGTGACTCACCTCAGAGACATTAGATAGGGAGCAGATCACACTGTGTGGATTTGTGCAGCCTGTTTTAGAACTGTTCCCACGGCAACCATGCAAGTCTAAATACAAAAACACATAGTCAATAACTGTTCACAAATGGTGTTTGTGTGCTTTGATCCAACCACAGTATTCAAGCGTTACCAACATTGACAGACAACATCAAACATATTTCAAGTTAGTTATCATGATCAGTTTGTACTGGATAATTGAACATTTTTGGAACTTTTCAGTGTCCACCATTCTGAACTATATACCATACTATCTAAATTTGGTCCTCTTTATATGGCCTGAATGAACAGAGTCAAAATAGCTGGAAAAACTGAGACTTGTGCTTCCACATGTCAGTAATCTCTCTTTGTCTTTCTGCTCCAATTTTGAATGCCAGGCAATTATACCACTTTCACACAGGATATTCTAACCCGGGTTGACCCGCCTTGTTTCGGCATTAGGGCGTTTTCACGCTGCAAGCGGGTCTGACCTGACTCTGTTGAGCAGCTCTTGGACCTTGTGATCTTAGCAGTGTTCTGCCATGATTGATAAAAAAGGTGTGCCAGATTGCTACAAGCTGTATATAAACACATTTAGTGCATGCAGAGTTTACATCAGGATTTCCCAATCGGTGGGATTTCCTGAGAATGACATAGGGCTAATTCACGTATGTCCTTCCATTAAAACCGTGTAGCTACACATTTGATTTGTTTTATTAAAAAAAAATCTCCGAGATCAGTCTTGGGGAGATCAACAGATTCCTGTTGATCTAATTTAGCAGGATGACATGGGATGCCTTTCACACTGCAGCCAGGCCATGCTGATAAATTCCCAGGTCAATTAGATGGTTGTTTCACCTAATTCAAAATGCCAACAAAAACCGTTTCACACTACCCAGAAATCCTTTGATTTGAATCTGGGTTGATGTTCTTCATCAGTGAGAGGCAGCTCATAATTTGTCTTAGCCTGTCACTTTGGTGTGTGTTTAGCTTCAACCAGAGACAGTAAGATGGGTCACAGAGGGAGTTATTTGTCACACTCCAGTCAGTTCTTCTACCTAGTTCCTGTTCAGACCAGATGAAAGCTGTGAATCTCAATGCAGTGATATTTTCTTTTTCCACCTTTTCATCCAAAACTCTAGAACAGAGCCCCTGTGAGGCAGTTTATCACAGAGCAGTGTAAACTACACAGTTGGAACTGTGCTCCCTGTGTGAAGAAATGCATCTACTGTATGTCAATATTCCACATATATAATGCATTTATCATGTTTATACAGCTGCTTGCATAGATACAGTTAGATATACGGCTTTCTGACTTATCCTTTGGATTTTTGGTGTACAGAGTGAATGCTCACTTGATCCCAAAATGTAGAACACAGCCACTACTGCTGTAGTGGTGACTAAAATGTTTTTAGGAATTCTCTATGCTGAAGCATAATAATTTATGTCATTTTTATAATGATTTTGATGAGGATTTCTTCACTACACTGTCTACTCTGCTGGAAAGAAATAATTATTTAACTATTTTTGTAGAAAGATTAAGACTAAGACACGTGGACAATTAATTAAAAAGATGTTATTCTGAAGACATGTCAATGACAATGACATAAAAAATCCTGATTCTGATAGGTTGGAAAATATGGATTAAACTTAAGTAACCAGACAGTTCTACTGCAAATGGATGTACTATTTAACTGTAAGACAGCAACAGTTTGGCTGGACTAAATTGCTTCAAACTAATGTTTGTTTTTGTGTAACCCCCAACCAACCACCATGAACTAACAAGCACCAGCCATGGTGATGCTGGAAACTTTAGTCAAAAGACAGCTGCAGAGTATGGAGAAGAACACTGGAGAGGAAGCTTTTGTGATTTTTGGACTGTGTAAATAAAATACAGCCTGCATGTACATTCCATTTCCACACAATCTTTTCAAGTCAGCAGTGAATGAGTATTTGATGCTATAAACATGTGTCCCATGGTTTGGTCAAAATGAGACAGGAATGACTGAGGCATAAAAAGGATGCAGTAGCGCAGGTGGATGCTTACAGCGTGCACCATATCAAGATATGGGGTCCGTTTCACAAAGCAGTTTTAGTGATAACTCTCAGTCTATTAACCCTGAAATCAGGGAAACTCTGAGTTTTCCATTTCAAAAAGGAAGGTAACTCAAACCAGAGAAAGAGGGGTACCTCTAGCCTGTTTCAGAGAGAGAGAGGTAACTTAAGCTCTCAGTCAGTTACCGTAGTAACAGACTCTATGACCCTAATCTGGCTGGGACCAGGTTTTTCTCAATGAACCTCGAGTTTCCCTCTGTCTCCGCCCTCTTTCAGCCACACGCTGTTCATTTAGTCGGCAGGCAAGTTTTAGTGTAGCCTAATTCTGCCCTCTATCAAAATGACACATCCTTTCGTTAATGATCCAGTGGATGAGGTAGCAGCATTACCGTGCAGAGAATTAAATACTCATCGGGAGATTGTTATCAGACCATGCATAGATGTTCTTGCATTTCCGGACAATTATCTGTTTGAGCAATACCGTTTCACATCATAGTCCATAATCAACACACAAAACCTAATCCTAATTATTAAATCGAATATGATCTGGGTGAAGACATTTAGGCTATGTGTGGCAGTGTGCGAAATGTCCGTAAATATTCAGGGCGATCCCCAACTCCAAATTGTTGCACAATACAGATATAGATTTTGTCAACAGCCTATGCAAAGTCGTGTATTACAATGCAAGAAAACGACTGAATAAATGCCAGTTATCGACATGCAATCAGTGAACTTGTCAAGGACTATTTATATACATTAACTGAGTACAGAGATGTGTGTATGGTGCAATACATATTTGAATTTATTTTAAAACAATGTCCCTCTCTTTTGGAACTGCAGCGGTGTTGCACTTCTTTCTAAAAATATGTTCAAACTTGCCATATGTGCGCATTAAGATTTCCAATTCAAGTGGGGTGACAAATGCAGCCCTCCACGTCCCTGTTGCCATGGTAACTCCTGGAATCGGGGCTCCATTGATGCTGGCTTTTTATAGTTGTGGTGCATGCACTTAACTCCAGGTGAAACTACTCCAAGTTTCAAGGGTTAGGGGTTAGTAGTTAGGGTTAGGGGTTAATCTCGATTGGGGGACCTTGGAGTTAGGGGTTAGGGTTAATTTCAAAACCTGTCCTGTTGTGTGTGTGTGTGTGTGTGTGTGTTTAACCTGTTAAACTCCAAGGTCCCCCAACTGGGTGACCCTGGGGTTAGGGGTTGGGGTTAGGGTTCATTTCAAAACCTGTCTGGAACCACAAACTTAGTTTCCTATCTCAAACTAGATCAACTCAGAGTTTAGGGTTACACTCAGTTAATTGTACCTGCTTTGTGAAACGGACCCCTGAAGTCACATTTTATGGTAAAAGATCAGATGCTTCCTGATTACCATCTGTATTCCATTCCTCTGTACATTACGGTTCTTATGGTGTAAGTATCCCTCGGAAATTATTGATTTATATTTAAGCTTCAGTCAGGTCACGGTCAGCGACTTTGTATGGAGGACCAGAAAACTGCCAAAATGAAAAATAAATAAATAGTTAAAAGTAAAAATAAAAACAAAAATCAAAAAATTAAAAAAATGAATATAAATGGAATTAAAAACAAAAATAAAAAAATATATGTAAATAAATAAATAAATAAATAAAAGTGAAAATAAATGCAAAAATAAAAACATAATTCAAAATTAAAAATAAAGCTGTTCGCCTATTGGTTGATCGAAATGTGAGTGCAGAAATCGACTAGGTATGCCTGCCAACAGCCACAGCAAGAGGAAGTAATACAGGGACAAATTAGACAAAGAAGGAAGCAGAAAGTAAATAAAGAGTCAGCACACCAGGGGGTATTTCAGAAAGCAGGTTAAGTGAAAACTATGTATGCTAACCCTGAAATGAGGAAATCTCTGGGTTTTCAGTGAACCTAACCTGCTCACTGGCAGCTTTTCAGAAACCCTGAGTTTGTCCTGTCTCCTCCTACTGCTGAGCCTTCACACAGACATGGTGTTCGTATGGAGGAAATACGATCAACACGAAAGCACAATAATTCAAAATGCTTTACATGTCTTACGCTTAGATGTTCTGCCATTCTCCAATAAATACTTTTTGAGCCATTTTTCATTAGACTCAATAATTTACCTCAACATCTTTCTGCGACCACACTGCAGCAACGGGGGAAGATGAGGGCTATGTTTTTCACCCCACTTGAATTGGAAATCTTAATGCGTTCATATGGCGAGTTTGAACACATTTTTAGAAAGAAGCGCAACACCGCTGTAGCTGCAAAAGAGAGGGTCATTGTTTTAAAATAAATTCAAATACATATTGCATCGTACACACGTCTCTGTCCCCAGTTATTGTCTTGGTTCAGCCCAAGACACACTTAGGACCGCTCCCTCATTTGAATTACATTTCCTTATACATGACATGCTGCCATGTGTTGTATACAGCAAGAAATACATAAATATTAGAACAGAGTGCTTAAATTTATTTATTGACATTCAGATATGGTTATATATTTATTCTTGCACTCATTTCAACATCTATTTTTAGATTTTAATTTTTGCAGTTATTTTTACTTATATTTATTTATTCATTTATGTATATATTTTTTTATTTTCATTTATATTTATTTTTTGCATTTAATTTTTTAATTTTATTTTTGTATTTTTGATTTTATTTTTACATTTTACTATTTATTTTTCATTTTGGCAGTTTCGCTCCTCCATAGGTTTGTGCTCTGCATGTTTATTGTGAACATATTCAGGTAGCATGCTGAGACTTAAAATAACTTGTTTTAAAAGCTACAGTAAATCGTTGACCATGCAGTTAGGATATCATGAGATGTGCAAGCATCTTTAAATCTTGAAGATATTCTATTGTGCTAAACCTCAGATATCAATGTTTAAGTCATTTATGCTGTTTCACTGCAACCTTTGACAATCCGCACAGAATTAGGTTTTCTTGTTTTAACAAACATGATGAAATTCATGCTGGCTCTCAGCATACATATGCACTGACTTGTACTGACAGACTGCAGGGAGTGACACATTGCAATGGAAATCCTACTAAATAACATAAAAACAAAAATTTCAAACTCGATAAGCTGGGTTGTGTGGCAGGACGGCAGCGCTTGTCACTGTCTGGGAGCAGAGGCTGTAAGTGCACTTTCCACTTACAGAGGACTGAGCTGTATATCACAGAACCACACCTCCCCCTGTTGAGGGAAAAGTATACCGCTTGTTAAATGTTTGCATGCAGTGTCTCAAGCTTTGGCTGATGGAGATGAAACTCCATGATGAGAAGAAAAGTGCAAGTCATGTTTAAAGCCTTATACAGTTGCAGTGATGTTGTAAACATGGACTTCATTTTAAAGATACTTTTGAAAGATAAAAAGTATGTATTTTTTTAAGATAAACTAGAGAAGATAAGTACAGTATGAGATAATGCAGATGGAAATTGGACTAAATGTAACTTATGAAAGCAGAATTGATTTGCTTTCTCAAAAATAAAAAAAAGAAAAAAATGGGAATTCATTAGAAAATACTGTTTCTCAGCTCAGTGCATTCATAGGTTTTGATGCTAGAGCTTTACTTGGTCTGGTGTAATGGACATTGTTACATAACAATATGAAACTTAAGTAAAGAAAGTATGGCAAGACCAGCCATTAATATTGCAAGTAATTTTGCAGACGGTATCATTTGTATTTACAGTAAACTGTGTAGTTACATAGGCCTCCTGTTTTTGTATTCTTTCAAGAAAACTGAGCAGTCAACTTAAGCTATTAAAATAAAAAAAAAAACACACCTACGGTGAGACAATACTAAATTGGAAGAGTAAACAAGGGTGAACAGCAGGACTATTAACCATCACTTTAAAGCAATATTGTGTCATTTTATGTCTTATGACATGATAGGACACTCATAAAAAGATATACAATAGCTACTAAACGCATTGTAGTATGGTTGTATTGTATGCAAATTTAACACCAATTATTTGCAGTGTCACTATATGAGGCGATGTAAGGCAACATTATCACTGGGACAAATATTTCTAACAGCATGAATATTATGTGACCGACTCCAATATAAGGGTCTCTATATAAACCCACAACCAAATTTATGCTCAGGTACAATGAGAGCCGGAGATGTGCATTCAAGTCAGAAACCTCTAATTTGTTGTACAATTTAAAATTCAATAAAAATAGCCCCGCCAATAAAGGAAAAGAAACAATTAGTTTTCAAGGTCACCTATTATGCAAAATTCACTTTTTGCCTTTTTAATAATACATCACTCACAAATATTTAAAACTGCAGGGTAGCGTGAGAGACCAATTACAATAACATGAAACAAAACAGGATAATAAAAAGATCATCAGCCATTTTACTCACAATGGGGAGATTCTACCGCAAAACCCAATAGCAACCATGTGCACACTGTGATCACTGCAAATCACTACAAAAGACACTGCAAAAAATCAAAATCTTCCTGGGAATATTTGTCTTATTTCTAGTCAAATTATGTCTATACACTTAATTTCAGACAATATCACTTTGAACAAAATTTGCACTTGCTTAATTCAAGCAAAAATTTAAGCAAAAAAAAAAAAATGCTTTAATTCAGCAAAAAAATCTGCCAACAGACCAAGTGAAAATGTCTCAATAAGATTTCTTGAAATAAAACGTAATTTCTGAGAAACAAAGCCCTACATCTTAGTGCAATTTTTTTTTCTAAGTGATATATAGAAATAAGACAAATATTCCTAGGAAGATTTTGATTTTTTGCAGTGCGTTAGGTGCTCACCACTCTTCAAACCTTCCACACTGCATGCAAAAATTGGTGCCTGTACCACTGTCAAGTTCTTTTGGGCTTTGGCATTGGTTCTGCCTAAACTTGAAAAAGGCCTGAGGGTGGGTACAAACGACGCTTTGGGCAACTCAGCTCTTCTTTTGGTTCTTTTATTTCACAGGATAAAAAAAAAAAAACATTGTAGAAGTGGTGGTAGCGTAGCGCAGCGTAGTGTAGGTTTGATAACCTTTATACACAAACCATAAGATTAGTTATTGCTTAAACATTTTAAGTTCACATTTCAATGAAACAACTCCAATGCAATAATCTGTCTCCCACCATTATCTTTTCTCAGATTACTTCATTTTGTTTTTTCATTCCTTAAATTAATATTTCTTTTACTTTTCTTGAATTAAACAATACGTTTTGAATAAATAAACTATATGCCTACTTTAGATTTATTTCGTCATCCAAAAGTTTTATGCAGTATTTAAATAATCTAATAGTTTTAAATACCACAGACCAGTAAAGATAAACAAAAGTATTTACAACTAATCAAATAAATGCAAATTTCACACCATCAAACGACCAATAATTAACAAGCAGATTACCCAACTCAAATTAATGTGCGCAAGTGCGCTTATTGTCTTACTTAATCAATTAAATAAATGGCGTCCGCATTTACAATTTATCATCACTCGACCAAACAGTTGCAAACCAAATTTGATGCCAATAAACACAAGTACGGACACATTGTCACTTAGCATATAATTGATGCTCATAACTTAAAGCAAGATTCAAGGTAAGCCTATACATCATTTTCTATAAAGGTGCAAATCATATTCTACATATTTAGAAAAATAACCGATCATACCAATAGCGTTTCTGTAGCCCTCCACACCGATGTCACCCCTGCAGCATGGACTCCTTTGTTTCAGCTGTGTCAAACCAGAGTGAGTCACAGCCTTCCTGAATTTACCTGATCATCGTCCACCTGACGTCTCAGCTCAGCGCTGCCCTCCACTGTTATATTTTAAGAATTACTTTGAATATTTTTGGGTAATAACTGCAATTGGTATTAAATCATATATGTATATATTTTTGCCAGAAGAAATATACTGAAAATTTTAGAAAACTACTATTACATTTAACTAAAATCTACTTTTGCCCTAACAACCACGGATACTCCCCATAGATCCTCCCACTGCCTGACATGCTACCAAAAGACAAAACAAAATTAGAGGTTAATACTCAGTTGGTTCATACAGTAACCCTAAAGGGTTAAGTTGGACACATCACTAACACTGTAGTTTGGTGAGGTTAGAGACCAGGTTGTCAGCAACCAACCTGTTCACCATGGATTTACAGAGCATTTAACTGGACTACACAGAAGCTACTGCACCACACCAAGCAGTCCCACCACTCACCAACCAAGTCTCAGACAAAGGGGGGGACTCTCTTTAGCCCTACCTACAAGAGTTGGTGCTCCTAAACAAGGTGCCAGCTCTCACCCTTACCTGAACAGCAGAGTATGTGTCTGTGCCCTGACCAAGGTGCTAGCCCTCACAATTAGAAAATGAGGTTACTGTAACATGGTAGATTTGAAAGTAACACTCAGCAGTAGTTTCAGTATTACAAAGCAATAATTGTCATACAAGGTACAACTATACAAATACATGATTATAAAAGTAAAAATAATTACTTCTCTATATACTGTATGAACACGACATATTTCTAACAGTCACAACACTGGATCAGTATCAAAATAATCTAATTTTGCAGCTGCTATTAAACATCCACAGCGAACTGCGTAATGATGCCTTTCACAAACCTGAATCAGAGATGATATCCTCATCTTCCAGAGCTCATTCACAAACCTAGATGAGACTGTCTGCACCTCTGATGGGGATTTTATTGAAACATTTTCTGTCTCAGTAATCCTTTACTTTGTTTGCACCACAAATCACATCTACATAAAAAACAAGCAAAGGCTGACTAAAATGTATCAAAAAAAAAAAAGATGGACCTGAGTATGTATGTTAATGGTGAAAACCTCAAAGGAATTTTAAATTCATCATCTGATGTTCTGTGCTCAAGATTTAATTTGAAGATGACCAATAAGATAAGCCGGCAGGAATGCTGTATGCTAATGTTCTTGGACGCACAATCTGAGATCACCAAGTAATTAACAGTCCTGGACAACTACCATAATAGTCCTGAACCACTAACCCCAATCCTTACCCGAACTCTAAAACTTGACTGTTAAGTACTTGGTGATATGGATATACAGGTACATTTGTGAAAAGAGGCTGCCTGGCTATTCTCTCTTTAAATGCATAATCTGTAAGCTTGTTCTGTAGCCAGTATTAATTATTAAAGATATAAAACCACACAGGCCTGGTGGCTCGGTCCAAAGAAACACTGGCTCGGCCCCAGTTACAGAGCCATAGCTGTGTGTGAACACATTACCAAGTCCACCTTTAATCCTTTTCTATACCCATTGAATAATTGTTACATTTCAAGCATCAACACTCATCTTTTCCACAATTTCCTACATATTTTACCCTCTGTCTTGCAGGAACAAATTTATATTTTTCTAATATTTTATCCCAACTGTAAATTGGGGGCAGAACACAACAAGTAAATTGCTTTGCCTGTGTGGCTCCTTATCACAATCGACCAGGATGGCATGAATGTGAAAAATGTATCTGCCCAGAGGGCATTAGAAATTAAATTTGAAAAGAGAAAAGATGTAGAAGACAATTAAGAGGAAGACCTCAGAACTTAAATATCACATTTTTGCCAATTCAGAGTCTGACAATGAGCTCGAAGAAGAGGATGGATTGAACAGGCACCTCCAAAACATGCTTGTCAGCAGCCAGCACATCCTTCATCTTAAACAGCCATTAAGAGGAGGAATCAGGAGAAGGATGCTGATGTCTGACCCACAGAACCATCATCATCAGATCCTGAAGTAAGTGGGTGATGTATATGCACAGTAAGACTCACAAAGTATGTCTGACTCTTTCAGTTTTGACTGGCTGTAATATTTGTGTGAATGAGAAAGGTCTTAGTAAAATTCCCGATTGAGGTATTTCCATCATCCTACATGAATATGATGTGTTGAATGGAACTGATGATGTATGCTGGCATGTTTACTGTATCCGTTGCATTGGGGCTTATGTTGTCAAGGCACGAATGTATGCAATTCCAATCTATCATCTATCTTTGTTCAAGTTCAACATACTTTCTCCTCTTGTATTTTAATTAAATTTTAATTTAGTTTTATGACATTTTTTCACAAGATTTCACAAGACATTTTTCATAAATGTGACCTATGCTGCACTTGGGGGAGATTTTAACTGCGTATTTGACCCATCTGTTGATCAGTCCGCAGCTAAAACATGCTCAACCAACAGGAAAAGCCAAAGACTGAGGGAGTTCTGTCATGACTTAGAGCAGTTTGACACATGGAGGATAGCTAATCCTATGGGGAGGGATTATACTTTCTTCTCTGAACCCCACCAGACATTTTCAAGAATTGATTATTTTTTATCTTCAAGGATAGTTTTGGATAGGGTAAAGGAGTGTTCAGTTGGTATATGCTCACTTTCAGACCATACTCATGTTAGTCTTGTCATCAGTCCTTATTTTGACCCTGCCTCTCGCCGGTGGAGGATAGACCCATCTTTACTAAGTAGTCCTGCGTATATCGAATATATTACTAACAATTGGATTTTCATCTCTGCTAATAAAACCCCAGATGTTAGCTCCTCTCTGCTGTGGGAAACTGCTGAAGCTTATCTCAGAAGATGCATTATCTCTTACACCACAGCTCAGAAAAAGGCTGTTCTAACAGAACAACTTAATTTAGAGAGCACAATACAACAACTAGAGACCATATTTAAAAGTACACCTTCTAAAATCCTTCTCATGGAACTAGAGGCAGCCCACTCTGCCCTTAGCTAGTTGTCAACTAAAAAAGCAGCATCAAACATCATTTTTGCAAAAACACAGGCTCTATGAGTCAGAAAATAAACCTGGATGACTCTTAGCAAGACTGGTGAGAGGTGGGATGGAGGCAAATATCATTTCATCCCTGCTTGACAATGATAATGTCAAACACTACAAAACGAGGGACATAAACAATATCATGAAGGAGTTTTATCAAAAACTCTATTCATCTGAATGTGATCCTCTGAATATAACAAGCTCTGATTTTCTCAACAAAGTCCCTCTCCCATCCTTATCAGATTTACCTTTGTCTGAGGAGGAGGTAAAGAGGGCCATAGCCTCTCTAAAAGGTGGTAAGGCACCTGGACCCGATGGCTTTTACCCAGAGTTCTATAAAAAGTTGAGTCATCTTGTAGCTGGTCCACTCACTGATATGTTTATGTACTCTTTTGAGAAGAGACCTCTTCCCAAGACACTTAACTTGGCAAATATGATTCTCATACTAGTCAAGTTTCAAGTTTATTTGTATAGCCCAATATCACAAATTATGAATTTGCCCCATTGGGCTTTACAATCTGTACAGGACATGACACCCTCTGTCCTTTACAAATGACCCTCGCATCGACTAAGAAAAAACTCCCCCCAAAAAAAAATTTTAACAAGGAAAAAGAAACGGAAGAAACCTCAGGAAGAGCAACAGAGGAGGGATCCCTCTTCCAGGATGGACAGACGTGCAATAGATGCCATGTGTACAGAATAACAACAGTGAAAACACATTAACACTACATATAAAATTGTAATAACTATAATAACAGCTAATATAGAGTGTATATATAGAATTGTATGAGAGTGTCCAAGGGGATGAAGAGCATCATCAAGCTATCAGCAATGGATGAGAAGTATGTCTTCCTCTCCACCACACCAACCAGAAGAAGCCTGGGCAGCACGTCCTCCTCTCTCCACCACACCAAACAGAAGAAGCCTCCGCAAGATGACCTCACCACCACCAAGTCACTCTGCACCAGAAGATGAAGCCTGACTGGTCTGCACAACCACTACTCCACCAGGTAGACTGGATCCATGGATACCTGTGAGATGAGAACGCACAGGGACTACGAGGCACAAAACTAATCTGCAGCATGTGTAAAAGGGAGGAAGAGTAAACACATCCTCTTCTCCACTACTCTAACAGATACACCCTGCGGAGCATTGCCTCTTCTCCATCTCACCACCATCATGACAGATGAAGCCTGGATGACACCCCCTTCTTCCCACCAAGTAGCCTCAGCTCACAGACACCTAGGAGCTGAGAGCACAGGGACTCCGGGGAAGAAGATGAGTTCGTAAAATGACTTAATGGAGGCATCCAAATGAAGAAGAAGAGAAGCTTAGTGTGTCAGAGGAAGTCCCCCGGCAGTCTCGACCTATAGCAGCATAACTAAGGATTGATCCAAGGCAGCCTGAGTCAGCCTTGGATCAGTCCTAACTATAGGCAATATCAAAAAGGAAAGTCTTAAGCCTACTCTTGAATAAGGGGATGGTGTCTGCCTCCCGGACTGAAAGAGGGAGTTGGTTCCACAGAAGAGGAGCTTGATAACAGCTCTAGCTCCCATTCTACTTTTATAAACCTCAGGAACCTCTAATAGTCCTGCATTCTGAGAGCGCAGAGTTAGATTATAAGGCACTATTAGCTCTTTAAGATAAGATGGTGCCTGATCATTCAGTGCCTTGTAGGTGAGGAGGAGGATTTTAAATTCTATTCTAGATATTACAGGGAGCCAGTGCAGAGAGGCTAACACCAGAGAAATATGGTCTCTTTTCCTGGTTCTGGTCAGAACACGTGCTGCAGCATTCTGGACCAGCTGGAGAGTCTTGATAGACTTTTTAGGGCAGCCTGATAATAAGGAATTGCAATAGTCCAGCCTAGAAGTTACAAATGCATGGACTAATTTTTCTGCATTGTTTTGAGAGAGAATATGCCTGATTTTTGCAATGTTACGCAGATGGAAAAAAAGCAGTTCTAGCTGTTTGTTTCATGTGGACGTTGAAGGACATATTTTGGTCAAAAATTACCCCTAGATTCCTAACAGTGGTGCTCGAGGCTGGTGCAAAGCCATCTAGAGTAAATAAGTCATTAGATAGTTTATTTCTGAGATTTTCGGGGCCAATTAGAATAACTTTAGTTTTGTCTGAATTTAACAACAAGAAATTGTCCGTCATCCAAGTTTTTATGTCCTTAAGACATGTTTGGAGTTTAGCTAACTGGCTGGATTCGTCTGACTTGAATGACAAATATAGCTGAGTATCATCTGCATAACAGTGAAAGTTTATGGAGTGTTTTCTGATAACATTGCCTGAAGGAAGCATATATAAAGTAAATAGAATTGACCCAAGCACAGAACCTTGAGGAACTCCATAACTGACTTTGGACTGCATGGAGGACTCATCATTAACGTCAACAAACTGTAACCAATCTGATAAATAGGATTTAAACCAGTTTAAAGCAGTTCTTCTAAATGTTCTAATCTCTGCAACAGGATATGGTGGTCAATAGTATCAAAAGCAGCGCTAAGATCTATCAAGACAAGTACTGAGACAAGTCCATTGTCTGACGCAATTAGCAGGTCATTAGTAATTTTCACCAGAGCAGTCTCGGTGCTATGATATTTTCTAAATCCTGACTGAAAGTCCTCAAATAGATTATTGTTCTGGAGGAAGTCACACAGCTGACTGCACACCGCTTTCTCAAGGATCTTAGAGAGAAAAGGAAGGTTGGATATTGGTCTATAGTTGGCTAAAACATCTGGCTCAAGACCGGGCTTCTTCAGAAGACGTTTGATTACGGCTACTCTAAATGACTGATGTACATAGCCTGACAGCAAAGATAAGTTGATCATGTTTGACATTTGACATTTTAGAGAGATTTGGGCTTGGAGAAAATTTTATTGGATGGATCAAGACACTGTACAGCTCTCCAGAGGTTTGTGTAATAACTAATGGCATACAATCATTGCCTTCTCACTGTTCAGAGGAACAAGGCAGGGTTGTCCTCTGTCCCCACTGCTTTTCGCTCTGATTCTTGAGTCTTTAGCTGAGACTATTAGGCAGCAACAAGATATACATGGTATAACAATTATAAATTGCAATGTATGTTCATGACATTTTATTATTCCTAACTGAGCCTGAATTATCAATACCCTGCCCATTATTGAGGTGTTCAGCTCTTTCTCGGGATATAAAATTAACTTTGGTAAATCAGAGATTATGCCATTAAGTGGACCTGCAGATCTATCCCCACCTCCTACCTGTCCCCTCAGGCTTTACCTATCTCGGAATAAGGGTATCTCCAGACCTCAAAGAGTTATGGAAATTTAACTTTTTTTCCAATCTTAAATGCGAAAAAGAGGGACCTAGACAGATAGCGTGACCTCCCCTTGTCTTTGATGGGCCGAGTAAGCTTAATTAAAATAATGTTCTCCCTCGCATACTATACCCTCTGCAAATGTTACCACTTTGGATGTCTAAAAAAGTTGCTATTGAAATAGATAAAGCATTTTCTAGATTCATCTGGCGAGGCAAAAGGCCAAGGTGGAAAATAAAAATATTACAGTTGCCATCTGACAGGGGAGGCCTGGCTCTGCCTAACATACTTTTTTATAATTGGGCATGTCACGCTCGTTTCCTGTGGGAGTGGTTACATGCTCATCTCAGCTCTGGGTCCTGTCTGAATTCTTGGTCTATTCTACCTCTCTCTCTGTGGAGTCTGATCACTGGTGATAAAAAGAAAATCTCAAGGCATATCAAGAATAACCTTGTCATTTAAAACACACTCAGAGTGTGGTGGAGAGTCTGTAAATTTGCAGGTCAAAGTGACCATGCTTCTTTCTTGACTCCTCTTACAAACAATCAAGACTTCACCCCTGGTCTCCACTCTAGTATTTTTGTTAAGTGGCAAGGGATACGTGTGATTGGACATTTATATTCAGATCATGAACTTATGACAATCCAAACAATTACAGACTAGTTTTAATATTCCCGAGGAACATTTCAATGGGTTTCTCCAGATCCGGCATTTTATTGGGTCATTGTCCTTACCTTCGTCTGATTCAGACATGTACTCCATTATAGAGATATTTTTCAGTGAAAGGAAAAGTGCCCCACATTTTACTTCTGCCTTTTATGAATTATTGTTTTCTCTTCACTCAGGTGATGTAACAGATATTGCAAGGAACACAGTGTATATTGAGGAGGATTGGCATGAGGCTCTAAAAGTGTCAAGGTCTACCTTTACTTGTAATAGACTAAGAGAGATGCAATACAAAATACTACACCGTCTGCATCTAAGCCCTCATATTCTACATAAAATGGACCGTAAAACATAAGTGTCAAAGAGAGGTTGGTACCTAATTTCACTGAGCAACAAAAACATTAACACCACAAAGGGATCAAGTCCAGAAGTTGCATGAAAAATAAATCACTTATGATATCATATAGAAAGAAGCCTCTTGTGCAAGAGTCAGGTGTTTTCTTGGCCCACACATCCATCATAACTTCTCCCCAACACAATATTAGTCTCTCTTACACTATGTACCTTGATTATATTCTGACTTGTGGGATATTTTTTTTGTTTTTGTTTTTACACATTATAGTACATACGTATATTTTGTTGGTAGGTACGTAAGAATAGACTTGGTATGCCACAATCTGCATCATAACAACTGAGTGAGTCACACTTAAGCGCTTCCATCCATCCATTATCTACCGTTTATCCTCATAGGGTTGCGGGGGGGCTGGAGCCTTTCCCAGCTGTCTTAGGGCGGAAGGCAGGGGACACCCTGGACAAATTGCCACCTCATCGCAGGACACATAGAGACAGACAACCATTCACACTCATATTCACACCTACGGAGCCGGAGTACCCAGAGAGAACCCACGCAGACACGGGGAGAACATGCAAACTCCACACAGAAAGGCCCCGGGTAAAACCCGGTACCTTCTTGCTGTGAGGCGACAGTGCTAACCACTACACCACCGTGCCGCCCCACTTAAGCGCTTACTGGACACAATTAAAATGAATTAGCTGTAATACAATACCTGTGCTCCTTCTCATTCTTAGTCAATGGTTAGTTCTCCTGCAGGCTATACGTTATCCTCGTCTCCTGATTATGCTAAAGCCAAGGACACACGTTGCAGTCAAAACAAGAGTTCTTTTTGAGCTGCCTAGTGCATACTAAAAGGAAATGATGTGCATAAAAACCTCCGCTGTAAATTAAGAAATGATCAGCAGAATGCAAATGCACAGCTGATACATTGTGCTTATGCTGCATTTCCATATCAAACGCTGGAATCAATTTCTTAGCCTTGTCTGAATGCTAAATGTGTTGTGTATGTGTGCATAGTTTGAATTGCAATCTGATAAATGTTCTAATGGAATTCAATGGATGCAAATATGTATTAAGCATGTGTATGAGTGTTTGACCATCTTTTGTGAAGACACTCTGAAAAAGTGTGGCAGGAGAATGGTGATGCAGGTAATGGTGATGGAGTAATTAATTTTTGCATTAATTCCATCCATCAGTAACACAGTGACAGATTGCTTTTATCGAGTGTGTAATAGCGGTAGGCATGAAAAACTAGGAACCACTATTCTAGATCATAACCAACCCACACCAACCGTGATGGTTTGAAACAATGTGAAAAATAACAATTCAAAAATTGCATTTCCTATGGTTAGCTAACATAATGTAACAACAACAATTACAGATAGACAGATGGATAGATAGATACTTTATTCATCTCACAGAGAAATATATTATACTAAAATATACTTCACACTTTATTGCCAAAAGTATTCGCTCACCTGCCTTAACTCGCATATGAACTTACAGTAAGCGACATCCCATTCCTCATCCATAGGGTTCAATATGACATTGGTCCACCCTTTGCAGCTATAACAGCCTGAACTCTTCTGGGAAGGCTGTCCACAAGGTTTAGGAGTTTGTTTATGGGAATTTTTGACCATTCTTCCAGAAGCTTATTTGTGAGGTCATACAATGATGTTGGACAAGAAGGCCTGGCTCTCAGTCTCCACCTTAATTCATCCCAAAGGTGTTCTATTGGGTTGAGCTCAGGACTCCGTGCAGGCCAGTGCAGACTCTGTCATCCAAGTCTTTATGGACCTTACTTTGTGCACTGGTGCACAGTCATGTTGGAAGAGGAAAGGGCCAGCTCCAAACTGTTCACACAAAGTTGGGAGCATGGAATTGTCCAACGTGTCTTGGTATGCTGAAGCATTCAGAGTTTTTTTTTCACTGGAACTAAGAGGCCAAGCTCAGCTCCACCATAATCCCCCTCCACCAAATGTTATACTTGGCACAATGCAGTCTGACAAGTATCGTTCTCCTGGCAACCGCCAAACCCAGACTCGTGCATCAGATTGCTAGCTGGAGAAGTGTGATTCGTCACTCCAGAGAACATGTCTCCACTGCTCGAGAGTCCAGTGGTGGCATGCTTTACACCACTGCATCCGACGCCTTGCATTGCACTTGGTGATGTATGGCTTGGATGCAGCTGGTCGGCCATGAAAACCCATTCCATGAAGCTCTCTGCACACTGTTCTTGAGCTAATCTGAAGGCCACATGAAGTTTGGAGGTCTGTAGCGATTGACTCTGCAGAAAGATGGCGACCTCTTCGCACTATGCGCCTCAGCTCCGTCAGTTTACGTGGCCTACCACTTTGTGGCTGAGTTGCTGGCATTCCCAAACACTTCCACGTTCTTATAATACAGTTGACAGTTGATTGCGGAATATTTAGGAGCGGGGAAATTTCACGACTGGATTTGTTGCACAGGTGGCATCTTATCACAGTTCCACACTGGAATTCACTGAGCTCCTGAGAGCAACCCATTCTTTCACAAATGTTTGTAAAAGCAGTCTGCATGCCTAGGTGCTTGATTTTATACACCTGTGGCCACGGAAGTGATTGGAACACCTGATTCTGATTAGTTGGATGGGTGAGCAAATACTTTTGGCAATATAGTGTATGTGTAATTTCTAAAGTGTACTTATTTTAAAAGCAACACTTAATAACTTTTCAACCTTCATAAAATGTTTTCTTTTGTGATGACACATCGACTTACACCTAGTTGAATGACACCTCTGTCGTGGCCTGAAAGGGTCTGTATTGCTTTCACTGGCACTAAGCAACTTTAAGTAGGGTGGCAGGGTTCCTACCACACAAAAAACTACAAATGCGCTGACTGCTTTTCGGCATACGTCACTTCCCCTTTTCCCTATTAGTTACAAAGAGGGAAGTCGATACGAATGCCTACACACAATTACTGCTATCATGGCAGAAGCTGCAAAACAACCAAAGAAACCAAAAACTTTTTGTCTGAGGAGACCAAAAAAAGAAAAAGGGAGGCTACCCGGATAAAAGGAGAGCCAAGGATCAACGTTGGCCAGGCTTTTACTCGGTGGCGCGAGCTCAAAGATGAGGAGGGATTTCTCACCGATGCTGCCTTGGCTCTGTTCCTGCTGGACTAGGAAGTAGCTTTCAATACTCAAATCAAAATGATAATGGTAATGTTAGCTATTGGAAATTTGCATGGTAGCAATAAATAGCCACCAGCTTGATAGTTCACAGTTCCACACTGACATGACCAGCCGGGCAACAAGCTCAGCGGTATTATCGTGTCAGTTTGTATGTACCTGACAGCAGTTTCTGATGATTGTTATGTGATAGTTTCAGAGAAAAACAGGATTCTGGCTTCCGTACAGCTGCCTCCAACAGCTGAGCTAGTTAGGACGCATGTGAAACGTGGTGAAAGTTTTCCCCAGAGTGAACGCTGAGGATCCTGCCTTGTCTGTTTACATAAATGCACATGCATACATCATAACACTCACTGGCTAACTGTAGACACATAATCACAGCTTTACCTGGACCCTGACCCACACTGTCTGCTGCTGCTGCTGCACTCATTTTAATTATTCTCAGCAACTTCTAACATTGTCACACAGGTAAATCAGTGTTTATTATTTTAAAGGTTACCTATTATGCAAAATTCACTTCATAAAAGTGTTCTAACAGTAGTATGTGTCCCATAGCCTGTGAATGAGGCCCTAGGACTGAAAAAGTCTGTCACCTCCTTCCCCTGCTTGCTCCCCTTCTTTGCTAATGAGTGCAGAAACAGGTTGAACATTTCTCCCCTGTTGACGTCAACAGGGGAGATGTCCCTCCCTCCCGTAGAGGACACTGCCTTTGAGTCAACCTCCCCACGGATAGACAACTCTCCTCTTAAGCTGGCCATATACCTGCTGTGTCTGCCAGTGCGTGCGCCGTTGCTGATGTCACCAGACCACTCAAACCATATATACTGCCGTAGCTGCAGTCCTCTCTTGACCAGATGTGTCACTGTTGTGAAAACACATCCACAACCCACCGGCAAAGTAGAAGCAGAGGAAGTTGAAGGTTGCTATGGACTCCCTGATTGCTAAGGATTTGCTAATCATTTGCGCTCTAGAAAACAATGAGCCTCTCATTTATTAACCAAGCGAGAGGAGGCTGACTGGAGAGTAGTGCAGCAGTCGGACATGCCTGCTGAATACAGTCCTGTAGTGTGAACACCTTAAAACTCCGACGGGGGAGAACACAGTCATGTAGTGTGAACAGCACAGAGAGTCAATGACTGCGACAGTCATGTAGTGTGAAACAAAACATTAAACAAGTGTGGTTATTAAGTGCAATAGGGCTCTATGTTCTTTCGAAGAAGGATCATAAAGATGTCTGTAGCGATGGATCTGTTCCTTCAGCTTGGGTTCCAGCACGTCCATCCTCTTTCAGCTGGTCCGTTTCCTGTTAGTTGCGCACAAGACATAAATTTTGTTGTGTATGCGACAAAAAGACGCGGCACCTTTTTTGTGCCACGCGCAATGGGTTTCCACGTAATTTTGACGTCACGATTGCGCACGCGCTGGCAGACACAGTGAGTATATAGCCGGCCTTAGTTACCAAGCGGCCGCCATTGTTCCAAGCTTCTATTAGGCGCATGCGTGGGGTACACAAGAAGTCCAGACCATGCGATTGTCGAAAATGCTATCATCTCGAAGTGTTGGGCTTATTTTTTTCAATAGTGCAGAGCAAATAAGTCTTTTGTGGCTCTATGAGGAGTACAAACCAACAATAACCAAGAAGGGAAATACATGGCGTGGCAGGAAATTGCCGACTACTTAAATGCACAATTTAAGTTTTATAACAATGCTAAACGTCAAATTTCTTTTTTAAAGTAAGGATATGTATTCCACAGCATGCATATGACCTGTCAGTAGGATACAGGAAACGCTACAGTCTGATAGGTGGGAGACCCGCGTTAGGTACCCACTCAGTGCAGATAGTGTAAATTATTTTCATATTTATAGAGCTGTCTTCTCAGATGAAATTTCTTTTTAATGTGTAAAAGTACTTGCACTTGAACTAATATGCCAAATTGTGATATATACTATATTGCGAAAAGTATTCGCTCACCCAACCAAATAATCAGAATCAGGTGTTCCAATCACTTCCATGACCACAGGTGTATAAAGTCGAGCTCCTGAGAGCGACCCATTCTTTCACAAATGTTTGTAAAAGCAGTCTGCATGCCTCGGTGCTCGACTTTATACACCTGTGGTCATGGAAGTGATTGGAACACCTGATTCTGATTATTTGGTTGGGTGAGCGAATACTTTTCGCAATATAGTATATATCACAATTTGGCATATTAGTTCAAGTGCAAGTACTTTTACACATTAAAAAGAAATTTCATCAGAGAAGACAGCTCTATAAATATGAAAATAATTTACACTATCTGCACTGAGTGGGTACCTAACGCGGGTCTCCCACCTATCAGACTGTAGCGTTTCCTGTATCCTACTGACAGGTCATATGCATGCTGTGGAATACATATCCTTACTTTAAAAAAGAAATTTGACGTTTAGCATTGTTATAAAACTTAAATTGTGCATTTAAGTAGTCGGCAATTTCCTGCCACGCCATGTATTTCCCTTCTTGGTTATTGTTGGTTTGTACTCCTCATAGAGCCACAAAAGACTTATTTGCTCTGCACTATTGAAAAAAATAAGCCCAACACTTCGAGATGATAGCATTTTCGACAATCGCATGGTCTGGGTCACTCTCAGGAGCTCAGTGAATTCGAGTGTGGAACTGTGATAGGATGCCACCTGTGCAACAAATCCAGTCGTGAAATTTCCTCGCTCCTAAATATTCCACAGTCAACTGTCAGCTGTGTTAAAAGAACATGGAAGTGTTTTGGAAGACAGCAACTCAGCCACGAAGTAGTAGGCCACGTAAACTGATGGAGTGAGGTCAGTGGATGCTGAGGCGCATGGTGCAAAGAGATCACCAACTTTCTGCAGAGTCAATCGCTACAGACCTCCAAACTTCATGTGGCCTTCAGATTAGCTCAAGAACAGTGCGCAATGAGCGTCATGGAATGGGTTTCCATGGCCGAGCAGCTGCATCCAAGCCATACATCACCAAGTGCAATGCAAAGTGTCGGATGCTGTGGTGTAAAGCATGCCGCCACTGGACTCAGGCAGTGGACTGAGGCAGTGGAGATGTGTTCTCTGGAGTGACGAATCATGCTTCTCCATCTGGCAATCTGATGGACGAGTCTGGGTTTGGCGGTTGCCAGGAGAACGATACTTGTCGGACTGCATTGTGCCAAGTGTAAAGTTTGATTGAGGGGGGATTATGGTGTGGGGTTGTTTTTCAGGAGCTGGGCTTGGCCCCTTAGTTCCAGTGAAAGGAACTCTGAATGCTTCAGCATACCAATACATTTTGGACAATTCCATGCTCCCAACTTTGTGGGAACAGTTTGGAGCTGGCCCTTTCCTCTTCCAACATGACTGTGCACCAGTGCACAAAGCAAGGTCCATAAAGACATGGATGACAGAGTGTGGTGTGGATTGTCTTGACTGGCCTGCACAGAGTCCTGACCTCAACCTGATGCAACACCTTTGGGATGAATTAGAGTGGAGACTGAGAGCCAGGCCTTCTCATCCAACATCAGTGTGTGACCTCACAAATATGCTTCTGGAAGAATGGTCCAAAATTCCCATAAACACACTCCTAAACCTTGTGGACAGCCTTCCCAGAAGAGTTGAAGTTGTTGTAGCTGCAAAGGGTGGACCAACGTCATATTGAACCCTATGGATTAGGAATGGGATGTCACTTAAGTTCATATGAGAGTCAAGGCAGGTGAGTGAATACTTTTGGCAATATCGTGTATTTGAAAAGGAGTAGTGTTAATAATGTGAAGAAGACTGCTTTGCAGGTTTAGACAAATCATAAAACATTTTGCAGAGTGTTAATGTTTGGCCTAGCTGATATTTATAAGTTCTATAATGATATGAATAATAGTAAATAGGTTAAATACAGGTAGGTTAAATAGCATGGCATTCATTCACATTTGTGTAATATGTGACAAAAGTTAGTGAAACTATAACAAATACTTTCCTGAAGTATAACTTCTAGTCCCGCTGGGAATTGAACCCCAGAATCCTGCATGATTTATGATACGCTGAACCACTCATCCAACATCCCAGTACTGTTATCATGGAGACATTATCACATAAAAATTATCCAAAACTGACCAAGAATGTAAGGTAAATTATTTTTTGCTCACAATGTCGCCTTTGTTTTCGGACAACACAGACAATCATGGCGGGAAGCGTGAGGAACTGATTGTTTGATACTCCGTTTACTACAGGTACGTTTTCTTTGTAACACCGCTAACCCTAAGCCTGATAGTTAGCCTACCACAGAGCAGGTTAGCTCAGAAGCGTATGTTACCCCGGTAACTTAGCTGAGATTCATGTTTGCAAGAGTGATGGAACCGAACTTTCAGTAAAACTAGTAGGGCTTACCGAAGTTAGCGAGGATTTGCAGTTAGTGCGGTTGATGGAATACTCCCAAGGGCTGAGTTTGGGGTAAAAACTTTGAATACAATATTTTTTGACATCTGAGACATATATAAAATTGGAGAAAAAGTGTATAATGGGAAAACTTTAACTATTTTTAATCCTGCTCTATTTATCCATGTACATGCGTCACACTCCCCCTTTTTCTTATTTACATTAATTTTTTTCAACTGTCATTCATTTACTACTACTGTAATACAGTGTTGTTGTACTATTTATTTATTCAAATCATACACATATCCCATCATTGCAAAATTGCACATTGTGATTATGCCACTTTTTTTCCATGATATTTCTTACGTAACACTATGCATGTGCCTGGGAATGTTTTTTTTTTCTTTTTTCTGTAAGTCCTCTATTTTATTATTTACTTCCTTTACTGTGAAGGGAGAAGTGGCAAAATAACAATTTGAATTTGTGAAAACTGGGTGTATAAATAAAAGTCTTGTCTTGTTTTGCACAAATGTATGTATTTTCAAACAAACACAAGTGAAAGGTAAATTCTGAATAAAATAACAAACTGTCAAAACTATTTACAGTACGCTCAAACAATGACATGCTACATTAGTTTGCGGACCTGGAAACCGGGTGTACTGTCCCCATGGGTCTGGAAAAGAGTTACTTATTTTCCAGACACAAACTCTCGGTATTACTACCCTATTTCCTACGCCCAGGCGGCCATGCTGCCAGAGCACAAACTGGTGATAGGCTGTATGCTTGTTTTGTGTTTGCTCCACCCCAGGCTCTTGTTCATCTTGAGATGATGGAAAGATGTCATTCCAGGCAGCCCTTGCTATTTGCAACACCCTTTCATCCAGTATGTATAGCTCCATGTGGGCCATGTTGCTGACGCAGTTCTCAGGGGTTTGCCCACAGCAGAGTCTCCCTATGTTAGTGTTCATTTCCTTACAGTTTGTTCAGGAGCACCAAGGTCCCCTCCACCTAGGACTGTTTGACGATCAGAGTCCTCCAGCAGGTCCAAAATATCAAACATCAGGCCAGGTAGTCTTGTAAGGATCACTTGTAGGAGCTCAACCCTTTGATTATGGTCCAATGCTTGTATTCTGGCCTGCATCTCTACATTTCTGTATTAGTGCAGATCCTGAACCCTCTGCTGGGTCTCGGGGTTCAAGTCCTGTGGTGTCCTACTTCTTCCCCTCTCCCTCTGCCTGCACCTACTCCCCTCCCACCCTGCCCCTGCCAGCACTAGTGTGTGAGGGCTTAAACTCAGAAGAGGTGGAGGTAGTGTCCAGGACAGCAAATTCCTGATAAAACAACAGACAGAAATGTTATGTTACAAATTTTGTTCAATAAGAATCATACAGTAACAATGACAATAGACTCACATAGAGTAATGTTAGTAATAAATGTATGTATAATTCTCCATATAGAATCATAATATCATAATGATAACAGTAGAGGAAACAATATACAGTGGGAAGAAACTGTTTAGAATTAATAGTAGTACTTTCCCTGAGAGACTGAACTGTATATTTGTGCAAATTTTGCAATGCGGCACCTTCCTGCCAGGATCTGTACGTGTGTTTACTGTGAAATTATAGAGTACCATATTTCCGCGCCCACAAGGCGCACCGTATTAAAAGGCGCAGTCTCAGTTATGGGTGCCATTACTGTATTTAACACATACATAAGGCGCACCTGATTATAGGGCGCGGGTATGGTAAAAGCATACCGTACGTCAGCTTAAAACATGCATGCTAGTGTGTGTTTTTAAAAAGGCAGCGGGAGCAAAACTGAGTTCTGTTGTACTTTATTGAAGTATTTAGCAATTTACTCACATTCTTTTTATCAATTCTCATCCACAAAACCATCAAAGTCCTCATCTTCCGTATCCGAAATGAACAGCTGGGCTAGTTCTCCATCAAACACGCCAGGTTCCCTCTCATTGTCAGAGTTGCCGTGCGGCTCCTCGTGAATGATGCCGGCTTTTGCGAAAGCGCGAACAACAGTGCAAGCAGACACGTTAGCCCAAGCATCCACAATCCATTTACAAATTGTGGCGTAACTCGCCCAGCGCTGCCTCCCAGTCTTAGTAAAACTGTGTTCACCATCTGTCATCCATCGCTCCCACACCGTTCGCAACTTAACTTTGAATGCCCTGTTTACACCGATGTCCAGCGGTTGCAGTTCCTTCGTCAAGCCTCCCGGAATGACAGCAAGCTCCGAGTTCATTTGCTGCACTTGTTTTTTCACAGTGGCTGTGAGATGGGCTCGCATGGAGTCACAGACCAACAAGGACGGTGACACATGGAAAAAACCATCTGGTCTCTTTACGTACACCTCACTCAGCCACTCTTTCATTTTGTCCTCGTACATCCAGCCCTTCTGATTGGCCTTAACAATGACCCCGGCTGGAAACTTCTCCTTAGGCAGCATTTTCCTTTTAAAAATCACCATAGGTGGCAGATTCTGTCCATTAGCATGGCAGCCTAGCACAACAGTAAAAGCCGACTTTTTGTGCCCCGTTGTGCGTATCACCACCGTGCTGGTTCCCTTCTTCTCGACAGTGTGACTCACCGGGATGTCAAAAGTCAGCGGCACCTCGTCCATGTTGGTGATGTGGTTGGGCTGGATGTGTTTGTCAGCAATCTTTTTACTGCAGTAGGAGCGGAAGATGGCCAGCTTTTCTTTATAATCGGCTGGAAGTTGCTGCGCCACGGTTGTCCTTGCCCGGATTGAAAGATGTCGCCGTTTCATAAAACGAAAACAGCAAGACGGACCTCCTTGAAAATGTTCAATTTTCATTTCTTCTGCAAGCGTTATTGCCCTCAGTCGAATGGTGACTGTAGAGACGCTTCTCCCAGCTGCTCTTTGGTCATTAATCCATTGCTCGAGTCGGTCTTCTAACTCGGGCCACCTCGCCTTGTTTCCATGGAAACTCAGCTTCGTCTTCTGGACTTGGCGAAGCTCGTTTTCCTGCTTCCTTCATTTACGAACCATGGATTCGTTTATGTTGAATTCTCTCGCGGCTGCTCGATTCCCATGTTCCTCAGCGTAGCTGATAGCTTTCAGTTTAAACTGTGCTTCATAAGCGTGTCTCTTCGCAAGTGCGCCTTATGGTCGTGAAAATACGGTAATAATAGAGTCGGGTGAAGGGGACGGGTGGGGGGAAAATGGTACAAAAACAAAGTTAAACGTTTCTTGTTTTCAACATCGTCATAGTATATTTGTTATGGATTTTTTCTAAATTTAGGGGTTCCTAGGGTTAGCTAGTGTCCCTTTTTTACAGCAAAGATTTTTTACATCTTTAAACTGTTCCTCCAGAATGCAGGGTTGAAGCACAGTGTCTCAAGGAAAACGGATGGCTAGTTATCACTAAGTTGACTAGGTAACCAAGGTCAGAGGAGTCTGCCAGCATTGGCCCTTTGATAAGGCCAACGGCTGAGTGTCAGCAAGACAACAGGCGCCACTGTTAGTTCAGAGCTTAGAATGAGCATGCCCTGACTACCAGCTGAGTAATGTAAGGTAATATACTTGTCCTTAACTGGGTGTTAGTTTATAAGGTTGAGCACCACAGGGGAAGGTAGGAATATGTGGCGGATTCGGGACTGATCACTTGTACTCGACAAAGTTGATATTCCTCCTGATATCAGAATCTACAATAAATGTTCCATCTTTAATCAACTTCAAAGGCTCCTGGGTGCTTCCAATCTCCAACCATTGACTGATCAAGATTTTTCCACATCAGTATTGTTTATCCACAATTAGATTCATTACCTCATCATTATTCGTCCTTCACACAGCCACTGGAAACATAAATGTACTTCAATCCAACTGCAGCGAGCGGAGATCAGGATTTTACGACAGTATGCGCTGGTCCTCATGGGAAATGTGGTCTTCCTTCAGGCAAAACATTCCCGCTTTGGTCCACTGGTGCTGCCACAATCAACCAAAACAGAAAGTTAAGTGTTGCTTTAATTTCTTTTTTTTTTTTACATATATTTTGATATATTTTTAAAAAATATATATGCTCAAAATTGTCATTGTAACATGTACCAAAAGCACATTTTAAAAGCACACATTTTAGTGCACAAGTCTGTGTATTTTAAGTTACATTTAAGTCTACTTATAAAGTGAAGTTATTTACACTTGTACTTCAGTATATCAGTTGTATTCATTAGTATTGTTATGGAAATGCCTGTAAACCCATTTATGAAATTTTGTGCTGTTGCTATCTGTGTACTTTACACACAGTATGCAGTTGTGTGCTGGGGCAACTTCAAGAAGAAAGACAGCACACCTGGATAAACTGGTGAGGAAGGCAGGCTCTGTCTGGATAGTCTGACATCTGTGGCAGAGCAGTGTCCACTCAACAGTACAGTTGTAACGCAAAATGTTGTATTCCTCTTCACGGTTTGGTGCATGCAGTCATACGCCAAATATAAAGTCCTCACTCCAATCTAGGTGGTGGTAATGAGCCTAAAAGGTGCCAGCAACCACCATTAGATACAGAAGAAGAAGTAGGTACCAAAACAAATGAAGAAGAAAAGTGTTTAGTTAGAAGTAGAAAAGCCGCCAGCTTCATATAAATCACCAGCATGGAAACACTTTGGCTTCCAGTGCAAGATAACCGTGATGACAAAAGAGTGGTGGATGGAACAAAAACTGGTGATGTTTCACAGAGGTGCAGTATGTTACTGGAAACACATCAAACATGCTTTTAAACAGCCACTTAACACAGACAGGGCCAAAACATTACCACAGCAATTCATACGCCATAGGTAGAAGAGCCAGCTGTGAAGTGTCCCATCCTGCAAGCAAAGAATCTTGGTGCATGACATGTAACATGTATAAACATATAAACACACTGCAGAGAAGAACCAAAAGATAATAAAGTGACTAAAGCAGGTTTCACAGAGAACATGCACAGAAAGGAGGGAAAGCATGTGTGTATAAAGGATCAATTCGGACAATCCTGACTGTAGAGTCCTAAATGAAGCCATGAGCTTGACATTGTCCTCCCTATCCTTTCTGTGATCCACAATGCACACAAAAAACTCCACGTCATTCGGTGGTCAGTTCAATCACTTAGAACAAATAGTCCAAAAATTATCCACACAAAATACAGGCAGTAACAGAGGGAATGAAGTGGGGAAAAAAAAACCAAAAAAAAAAAAACGTGTGGCTCCACTCCTGGCCTGGCTGAATGACTGATAGCCTTCTGCAACAATCCCACCTGCGCATTCCCTCAAGATACCCCTTACAGTAACACTTCAAATAGTGCTTCCTAAATGCATACAGCATACCCCTGTGTGTTTCCAACTTTCAAGCTGCTGGAACTGTGAATTTCTCTGTGAGATGAATAAAGTATCTATCTATCTATCTATCTAATAGTATAATTATTGTAAAGTGTGTTAAAAGTGTTAGCGTGACAGTGTGATGTGAGTATACTTTTTATGTATTTACAGAAAGTACAATTTGTGTAAGTACATTTCAATATATTATTGAAAATATGAATATACAGTCCTTGAAATACAACAAAGTACTTTTTTTCCACGAGGGTTTCTCTTCTCATTTTCATCCATTTCATGTTACAAACATTTTAACTATGCTCTTGGGTGGATTATTTGTTTGCTGAATTACAGGAGAAGCTTGGACAGATTCAGAAAAGATGGTTAATCTTATTTTAAAACCACACACTAATTTCAACATCCGTAATTCAAACAAAAATATGAAAGATGGATGAAAGGACAAATGAACTTCAGGACCTGCACTGGATCCTGACCACAATGTATCCACTTGTTCAATCGTTGTCTGTAATGATCTTAATGTGATCAGTTAATGAACAGATGTATAAACTATATTAATCCACACTGAGAATAACAGAAAACTCCAGCTATAAACTGTAAAACATGCGGGCAGCTCGCTGAGGTCGGTGCCATTTCCATGTGTAAATATGCAATGCACCATCACTGCAGATGAGGGACAAATTACACTGGGCTGCCCTCCGGATTTTAGTGCCTGATCTGTGAAATGTGGCAGGTTTGGGTAGTAATTTTTTTTTTTTTTTTTTGCATCCTGACACATTTTTGGGTGTGGTAAACTATCTCATATAGACATGCAGATGTGGAATATGTGGATAAATTATGATAAATGATAGTCATGATTATTTACACTTGTTATTCCTCCTAACGTTACTTATTTTTCTTATTATTGTTATGTTTCTTCTGCCAGATTTTTGATAATATAAAGCTGAATAAAATGGATAAAAATAGAAACGGTGCACATTGTTTTAATACCTCCTTCCTTTTTGTAATATTAATTTGCTTGGAGTTAGAGCAGCACAGTGGTGTGGTGTTTAGCACTGTCGCCTTAAAACAAGAAGATACCGTGTTCGAGTCCACCTTTCTCCACTGTTTGAAAGCATGCATGTGGATTAGATTGATATGTGTCCTGTGATGAACCCATGACCTGTCCACTCTGGTGAAAATTGAATATGCTAAATTTTGCATACTTAAAGTCACACTATTCGTCACTGTACTTCAAGTGTGTTTATGATTAGTTTACTTGGAGCATGCTGTTTTGGAACAACTTATGTTGTGCTTAATGTATTTTAATTGGACTTAAATTGTTAAAAAAAAAAAAAGAAGCTCAACTTGAAGTGTATTTAGTGTACTTTAAGTATATGAGTCATGTACTTATACTTTAACTATATTAAATATACTTCAAGTTGTTCCACTTTAGCACATGGAAGTACATTAAATACACCTCAAGTTGAGCTTTTTTACAATTCAAGTAAAATACATTAAGCACAAAATAATTTGTCCCAAAATAGCATGCTTTGAGTACAATAAGTATGCTGAATTTCAGTACACTATAGTGTGCTTTTTTTCACCAGGGCAGCCTTCCGAGGAAGTACAGTACAGACGGCTCTGACCTTTCCAGTCCAGTTTCTCATCCAGTAGTAATCCCAGGTATTTATAGGTGGGCACCACCTCCACACAGTCCCCTTTGATGAAAATTGGCACTGGCTGCGGTTTGGGTCTCCAGAAAACCACCACCATCTCCCTGGTCTCAGTGGTGTTGAGAAGCAGGTGGTTGGAGTCACACCATGTGACAGTCCTGGATCAGTCCTTTGTATTCCTCCTCCTGTCCACTCCTGATACATCCCATGATGGCTGTGTCATCCGCCAACTTCTGTACATGGCAGAGCTCCGAGTTGTACCCGAAGTCGGACATGTACAGGGTGAACAGGACCGGAGAGAGCACAGTTCCCTGTGGCGCTCCTGTGCTGCTGACCACAGTATACTATCTCAGAGCCCTGACCATACTCATGGGGTTCTTCTACCCAGTGTTTGATTTGGTCATCTACAAGTTCAAGCAGTCAGGAGGTAGTTGCATGTGGAGTGTTGTGGTAGGCGAGCAGGAACCTGTGTAGTCTCTGATGGGGAGTCCCCTGTCCTTGAGATGCCTTTAAAGCACTTTTCAGAGTTTGCACAAATCTTTCTGCAAGGCCATTGGATGCTGGGTGATAAGGGGCTGACCTTATGTGCTGTACTCCATTTGCCTGCAAAAAAGTAGCCATATCCTGTAACATAAATTGTGGTCTGTTGTCAGACTGGAGCTGGACTGGGGATCTAAAATGGCTGAATATTTCTCCCAACTTTTCAATTGCTTTCCTAGCTGTGGTGGACCTCATAATAGTCACTTCAGGCCATTTACTGTGTGCGTCCACGACAACAAGCAACATTTGGTCCTTGTACAGTCCTGCAAAATCGATATGAACACAGTGCCAGGGCTCTTCTGGGAAACTCCGGGGGTGCAGAAGAGCAAGTTGAGGATTGTTCCGGACTCTCTGGCATGAGGGGCAGGTTTTGGCTATCGCTTCGATCTGTCCATCCAAGGTTGGCCACCAAAAGTAGCTCCTTGTGATTTCCTTCTTCTGCACAATTCTCTGAGTGTAGCTGTTGAAGATAAGGATTCAGAGTGATGTTGTCATATTCACTACCGCCAGAATATCCAAGACAGATGACAATACAGAGTTACTGTGCATGGCTTTCCTCACATGGTCAGCTGAGATTGCCTGACTGAAATAAAAAATGTCCTCCTCATGCAGTTCTGGTTTTGTCACACGAAGTGGAAACCATCTGCATTACCATGTACGTCTGCTTTACAGTGTGCAATGCTGTAAGAGTGTCCAGACAACAGCAGCGACCACCGTTATAGGCGGCTTGCGCCGACGGACGGTGTACCAGTATGGGACCCAAGAATGGTTGTTAGAGGGCAGTGGTCTGCAAGAAGCATAAATTTATGTCCATATAAATACTGGTGGAATTTGCAAATGCCAAAAATTAATGTTTAACGCTTTTCGTTCGAGCTAAGCATAGATGACTTCGGTTTTGTTTAAAGTCCTTGAAGCAAAAGCAATGGGTCATCCCCATTTGGCATCAGGTAGGAAATGACCGCGCCCACCCCATATGGAGATGCATCGCAGAACAGCTGTATTGTGACGTTCAAGGTTTGGGTTTCCAGGTGAACCCAGATGCACGAATCAAAACACAGTAATCCTTAAGATGACAGCTTTTATTGTTAGTGTAGCGCTTTCTAAGTATCCTTGCTTTAAGATACCGCACTAAGGGTTCTTTCACTTTGTTATGTCAAGTCAAGTCAAGTCAACTTTATTTGTATAGCCCAATATCACAAATTATGAATTTGCCTCATTGAGCTTTACAATCTGTACCTGATATGACACCCTCTGTCCTTTACAAATGACCCTCGCATCGACTAAGGAAAAACTCCCCAAAAAAAAACCTTTTAACAGGGAAAAAGAAACGGAAGAAACCTCAGGAAGAGCAACAGAGGAGGGATCCCTCTTCCAGGATGGACAGACGTGCAATAGATGTCATGTGTACAGAATAACAACAATGAAAACACATTAACACTAACATACAAAATTGTATGGAAATGTCCAAATCAATATAACAACAGCTAATATACAGTGTGTATATATAGAATTATATGAGAGTGTCCAAGGGGATGAAGAGCATAATCGAGCTATCAGCAAAGGATGAGAAGCATGTCGTCCTCTCCAACACGCCAACCAGAAGAAGCCTGGGCAGCACATCTTCCACTCCACCACACCAAACAGGAGAGACCTCCGCAGGATGACCTCATCACCACCACGTCACTCAGAACCAGAAGATGAAGCCTGACTGGTCTGCACAACCACTACTCCACCAGGTAGACTGGATCCATGGATACCTGTGAGATGAGAACGCACAGGGACTACGAGGCACAAAACTAATCTGCAGCATGTGTTAAAGGGAGGAAGAGGAAACACATCCTCTTCTCCACTACCCTAAAAGATACAACCTGAGCAGCATCGCCTCTTCTCCATCTCACCACCATCAGGACAGACGAAGCCTGGATGACACCACCTCCTTCTCAACAAGTAGCCTCAGCTCACGGCCACCTGGGAGCTCGGAGCACAGGGGCTCTGGGGAAGAAGATTAGTTAGTAAAATGACTTAATGGAGGCATCCAAATGAAGAAGAAGAGAAGCTCAGTGTGTCAGAGGAAGTCCCCCGGCAGTCTAGACCTATAGCAGCATAACTAAGGATTGATCCAAGGCAGCCTGAGTCAACCTTGGATCAGTCCTAACTATAAGCACTATCAAAAAGGAAAGTCTTAAGTCTACTCTTGAATAAGGGGATGGTGTCTGCCTCCCGGACTGAAAGAGGGAGTTGGTTCCACAGAAGAGGAGCTTGATAACTGAAAGCTCTAGCTCCCATTCTACTTTTATAAACCCTAGGAACCGCTAGTAGTCCTGCATTCTGAGAGCGTAGAGTTCTAGCAGGATTATAAGGCACTATTAGCTCTTTAAGATAAGATGGTGCCTGACCATTAAGTGCCTTGCAGGTGAGGAGGAGGATTTTAAATTCTATTCTAGATTTTACAGGGAGCCAGTGCAGAGAGGCTAACACCGGAGAAATATGGTCTCTAATGTCGCATGCTGTTAACTATAAGGTTACTTTACTTGGTAGGACCTGTAACCCAGCTTACCTGACCAACTCCTCAGATACCATGAACAGAAACGACACAGGAGTTTAGCAGTTTTACATTTTTCGCCTCTGATATTACACAACTTTTTAAAGCTTTTAAACACTATTTACTAACTGGACACAAAAAAATCATTATCTTAATTATTTAATCCCAAAACATATTTATGTAATGGTAAAATGGGGCTAAATGAAAAAACACAAATGGTCGCTTGCTCTCTCTTTTTAAGAGTATTTAAGAGTACTTTAAGAGTATATATTTAAGAGTATAACACAAATTAAAGTATCTCAAGAAAATCAAATAGCTGACCTGGAATCTCAGAAATAAATAAAACCCAACGACCAGGCAAAGAACCTTTTAAATTCGCCAAGGTGATGTTATCGCACAGTAACTTACACAGAATCGCTCAGTCCTTCACATAAATCTGTAACCCTATTCAAAAAGTATCAGCACAATATAAACCAGTAATACTTGACTCTGAATCTCTGGAACACAGAATATTACGTTTCACCCCACAGTGTGGGCCCACCTAAAATAATAATAATAATAGTACGGCCGGCAAAGAAAATAACAAACCCCCCGTGGCAGGCCTGTTTATAGATGATTTGTGAGGTTGTGAGACTTTGGCGACACTATGTCCGATGCCGTGTTCACTCACCCACGCTGAACCAACAGTCTCTCAGTTTCGGTACCTGCAGCCAGTGATGCAAGAAAAAGTCCTGGCCTCATCCGAGGCTCACTGAAGCCGCTCGCTGACTGTCTCGTTGCCGCGACGACGTCCGTTGACATTGGAGGAGAGACACGGCAGGTCTCCCTCAACCACCACAGCTCACCCGCGTTGGTCCGCTCCCACGGTGCACTGACGGTGACTCGGTCCGTGTGTCACAGTCCCTCCATGAAGCACTAGCACAACGCTAGCATGGGTGCTAGCAGTTTGGAAAGCGGCAGCTTAGCTCTACAGTTCACAGTCTCTCAGAACCGCGTCTATCAATTAACACTTCCCCTTCTCTCTTGTCCCCCCTCCTTGGCCAATCCCACCTGAGGAAACCTGACATCTCTACTCGCTGACCAACAGTAGAAGGGCACACACAATACAAACAAGACAGTCTGATATTCCTTGTGTTGCTGGAACTACTTCTCACACAAACTACAACAAGGTTTCGACTTTTAAGGAACATTACAACTATTTTAATGCTGGGATTTATTCCCTGACTACATTAGCATGTGCAGGGACAGCAATGGCAGAGAATGCAGAGATCTGTGACTGGTGGAGCCCCACGTGGCCACCTGACTACTCTGGACTAGAAATCAAAATTTAGGGGTTCCTAGAGTTAGCCCTGTGGGTCCTATGATCACGTCGACGTGATCAGATTTTTTATTGCAAATATTTGTATATAGTATTCCTTTATTTCAATTTTACATTTACATATTCATATTGGCAACCTATATTTAGTTTTTCAAGTTCCAAAACAGTTGATTGAGCATGTTTAAGGTTTTTATTGTAATAAATACAATTTTTTTATTCAATTCGGATTTGATTATTTTTTGGCCCAATATGTTAATGAAGTAGTTTAGAGTGAAATAATAACTATCTCTTCATATAGATGAAGTTGTGTTGAAAAATAAGATACCAAGCATGGGCATTTTTATATGGTTTATAGAAACAAAATCTCAAGGAAAACAGATGGCTAGTTATCTGTAAGTTGACTAGGCAACCAAGGTCAGAGGAGTCTGCCAGCATTGGCCCCTTGATAAGGCCAATGCCTGAGTATCAGCAGGACAACAGGCACCACTGTTAGTTCAGAGATTAGAATGAGCATACCCTGACTGTAACGCTACTCAAGAGTAACGTAAGGTAATATACTTGTACTTAACTGATCGTTAGTTTATCAGGCTGAGCACCATAGGGGAAGGTAGGAATATGTGGGGGACCCGGGACTGATTGTACTTGACAAAGTTCATATTCCTCCTGATATCAGAATCTACAATAAATGTTACATCTTTAATCAACTTCAAAGGCTCCTGGGTGTTTCCAATCTCCAACCATTGACCGATTGAGATTTTTCCACATCAATTTGGCGTTGCCAACAGGATTTCAATAGAACAGAGACTGGTAAATGCAATTTCTAATTTTTGCCCTACCATGTCTGCGTTTGATGAAACCTAGAATAATGAAAAAGGAACACAACTAAAAAACATAGTGGGAATATTAGAGGTCAGTGGTGTACAATTTGTGATTGGGTTTAATAAAGTAATTAATAGATGGGGGAGCAGAGTGGTTAAAGAAGTCTGGTTATTTGTGCAGAAGTATTTTTGTCTTTAAGAAGCTGTTGCTGTTGGTTTTAGCGAGTGTGGGCTGTTTTACACAGAGAGACATGCGTGAGGCTTAAACTATAGAGCAGACATTCTCGGGGTAGTGTATTAAGGCCTACTTCATTTAAGCGAAGAACGGGGAATCGTCTGCTCTGTGCCCCTGTGAGAAAAGTGAGGGCCCCCGCATAGATGTTGTCCTTGGGATCTTAATGCTGTTATGAGTTACATAGCAGAGCTGACAGAATTACTGTCAGTGTGATTTCTGACCACTGCTGCTGTTGAAAATTGACTGGAGACCTTTGAAGCAGATGCAACATGCATTGAAAACTGTTGTCGGTTTGTCTCAGTGTAAACTAACACAATGGGTAATGAATCGTCCAAAGCTCTAAGCAGTGGTGGATCAAAAGCTAACATGATTAATTCTCCAAACAGCAGAAGGAGAGGTCAATCTGTTATTGATAAGTCATGTGGTAACACAGACTATCACACACATACATCTGAGCAAATAACACATTTATACATTATATGAGATCTTGCATGCATGTGTGGTCACAGGTAGATTATCAGCTAGGTGGAGGGCATCATGGTGGCAGGGTCAATTCACTGTAAGAAATGATTATGTTGTCATGTAGATTTGAATTAATGTATTGGGTAAAATACATTCAATATGATTGTGTTTTTGATTTTGAGGCAAATATTTAATCAAATTTCAAATAAAAATGTTTGGAATGAAATGCACCCATTGTAGTTAAATAAAACATAAGCATTATATTTATAAAATCCCAACTGAGAATATTGAGTTAATTGAAATTACTGTAATCAGGCAAATTTTAATTGAAGTGTGTTTAAAAAAAAGAAAAAAGTTTGCCCACAATTCCCATCATGCCTGCGCTCTACCTAAAACTAGGGAGGAAAACCAGGGAGATAACTTAAGAAAGTGCAGCCTAAAATTAGGGAGGAAAACAAGGGAAATAAACTAAGGAAGCTCAACCTAAAACTAGGGGAGACTATACAAAAAAAAGTAAAATGCTCTACCAATCAAATGGAGATTAAACTAGAAAACATATAGACATGAGACAGAAAAAGGGTAACTTAGTAGAAACAGACAGTAGACAGATTGTGACAATGACGGATCAAAGTGAGTCAGGACCTCAAAGCTCACTAACAATTCCTTAGCCTTTTTAAATGTCTCTTGACAAGTTTTGTTCCATTTCTGGGACTTGTCCTCACAGATTAATTCATGCAGCAGCCTGAGTAGTGATGCAATATTTGGGATGAACCGACCGCAGTAATTTGGTTATCGCCAAAAATGAACCTAACTGCCTTACGTCCCGAGGTGGAGGTGCATTCACAACAGCAGCAATCTTGGATGAGCCTGTGTGCAACCCTTGAGCGTTGATTACATGCCTGCCTTAAGTATTCTACTGAAGGGCAGAATAACTCACATTTCCCCTTTCAAACTCGGAGACCATATTCTTTCAGTCTCTGAAGTGTGGCATCCAGGTTGTGAAGGAGCTCTGCATCTGTCGCTCCAGTGCACAGGATATCATCCAGATAACACTGCATGCCAGACAGTCCACTGAGGACTTGATCCATAGCACATTGAAACAATGCTGGCACTGATGTTATTCTGAAGGGTAGACGTCAATATCTGAACAGACCCTTGTGCGTTGTGATAGTAAGCATCTCCTGTGAATTTTCATGCACATGCATTTGCAGATATGTTTGGTTTAAGTCTATTTTACTGAACTTTTGTGCTGTACTCTTTTTTCCCCAGCAAGCTCGCTCAACATGCCTTTTTTTTCTACAGTGATGACAATCCATCTCTTTGCACCAGCATGCAGAGGCTAGATGTCCTGTGTTCCCACAGCAAAACATGGACATTGTCCATTCTGTTCCTCTCTACTAATTTTATGCACTCTGCTTGACATAGCATGCAATTGCTGAGCTTCCTTTGTAGACATCTCCATGGTCACACTGATATTAACAGATTTTTCCAGCGTCAAATCACTCTGTCAAAAGCTTCTTTTGGACAGCTTCATTTCTCAACCCACACACTAGTTGGTCTCCCAATGTATCATTTAAAGTGTCTTGAAAGTTACAATGTTCAGCTAACCTCCGTAAGGCTGCTACATACATGGTGACTGACTCTCCTTCCTCCTGTATGCACCGATGAAACCTAAACCTCTCTGCAACCAGTAAAGATTTGGTGAAAAATGGCGAACAAGCGTCTCCACAATCTGAGCATATGTGTCATGGACTCTGCTGGAGCTTCCTGTCTTGCCTCTTGGATTTTTGACCTGTGCCTGTTCTCCAGGTTTGTGTTTTTGCCTGCTACCTCTGTACCTCTGCCTGTGTTACGCCCCTGTGAAAGGGGGAGAAATAATCATGAGAGTGATAGTTGTATTTCCTCAGCGACAGCTTGGATTTAATTTTAATTAAGCACAAGTAAAAACATTTTCATGGGGAGGTAGGAGGAATATACAGCAAACAACACTCAACATACACAATCATCTCTTTGAAATGTGCATTAAACACAACAGGGGAGGTACCACACGAAATATAAGGCAATATGTATGAGACTGAACAAATGAATGACACCATATATTTACACTAGACATGAAATGGCGGCTACTGTCGGCGCATCTCTAGCTTCACGAGCCGAAACTCGGCTTCACACAGACTTAACTAACATCAGCAAAACTTTCTTTAACTTATCTAAAATATTTAAAACATACTGCCTCGGCACTCATAACTGTCTTAGCATCTTGCTCACACAACGTTATACCCACAACATACCTGTGAAAGGGGGAGAAAGAATCACGAGAGTGATAGTTGTATTTCGTCAGCGACAGCTTGGATCTAATGAGGAAAATACCGCGAATCCCCCCTGATGTGTGGGTGGAGACAAAAGCAATCAATCTCACACTCTCAGATCAGGACTTCTGTGTAGATTACCAATTGATTCTGCACTGTTTGTGGATTTTACAGCAAAGAACGAAGTAACAATGTGAAATAACCACTTTTTAAACATTTTTAAATCATGTCATGCATTTTAACAGTTTTTACTCCATTTATGGCTTTAGTAAATCCTTATGAATGTTATTTATAAATGTACAGCCTTTTTAATCTAATCTATTTTAACATTAGTACAAACCATGAATTTAGAACATTGTTTTTTTTTTTTAACGTTAACCTGTCACACTCTCCCCTACTAAATAAATGTCGTCCCGACATTCAACCAAAACATTTGCTTCGTTTTTGTTTCAATATGAACTTGACACTGTAGATCCTCATCTGTGAGCTGTGGCTGAAACAAGGGTCAAGGTCACAGTCCAAATTCAGTCAACACCTATTTACAGTCCATTCGTGTTAACTGGCAACTGCATCAACAGTCCATAAACAGTTTCTGCACATACCTTTGATCAACAGTCCATCAGTTTCAATGATCTGTTTGAGCAGTTCACAAAATGTCTATTATCACTGGCTGCAAAATCAGTCCATCACTTGCCCATGGCAACAGTCTGTGAAAACAGTCCATCAATTGCCCATGGCAACAGTCTGTGAAAACAGTCCATGAGTTGTGTTCAAGCATGTCACTTTTGTCAACTCATGCTTGCTGAAGTCCATACATACAAGGTGCCTGGAGGTAGTATGGCTGCAAAGGTGGCAACCACGGGACCAGTCCTTGTCTAGGATAGACAGGTAACAAGTGTGGTGGTGGTTGGATACTGTAGCAGGAAGGAACACCAAGCTGATCATAGGTGATGCGTCTTGGCGGATGTCTCTCTGTGGCAACTGGTAGGTCGAATCCTCAGGTTCAGCAGCAACACTTGACGGAGGAGGGGCGTCGGGCAGGTGATCATCAGGCAGGTTGTCAGCAGGTAAGTAAATCTCTTCATCTGGCAGGTTTTCAGCAGGTGAGTTGATCTCTTCATTCGGCAGGTTTTCAAAGCAGGTGCCCTGTTCTCCGTGTGCTGATCTCCAACAACAAGCTATGTCCGCAGTGCAACAGGGACTGTTACTTTCACTGTCTCTTCCAGTGGCTGGGGCCTTATCTCCAGTCTAACATGTCCCTCATCAGTCGCTGTAGATGGCTTGGAGATCTGGAGTGGTCTTTAATGAAGTTCATATTCATCCCCACTGTCATCAGCAGACTCGACAGGCTGTGATACAGGCTGATGTCCCTTTCTGTGTTTTCTTTTGTCATCTTTAAACAGTTCCGGCTTTGTTTCAAAAGGTAAGTGATCAGAGGACATGAGTAGATTTCTGTGTAGGACCCTAGAGCATCCCTTACCTCTCTCTGGTCTCACTTCATAAATCAGCAGGTCAGATCCCATCTGTCTGACTACTGTGTGCACTGCATCCTCCCAGTAGCCACGATCAGATCAGATTCTTGTGACATTCTCAACTGATCTTTCGGTACGGGGCTTACTGACGTGCTGGTCAACTTATCTAAAACTGTGGCTGACATACATACAACTGAAAGTGGCAGGTTTGTAAAGGGCTCTTGTACCTCAGCTGCTTGGATTGTGGCAGCAATGGCATCAGGTGGCAGCTCCTCAGAGCACTGTCTCACGAGTGACTCTGCATCCAGTGGCATTCTTGACAAAGCATCTGCATTACTGTTGTCCTTTCCCGGCCTGTACTTTATTGGAAAGTGAAAATCAGCTAACTCTGCAACCCACCTGGAGGTGGTCGCATTCAGCTTCGCAGTTGACAGAATGTAGGTGAGCGGGTTGTTATCACTATACACAGTGAAGGTTGGAGCATAGTACAAATAATCACGGAACTTGTCGGTGATTGCCCATTTTAAAGCTAGGAATTCTAGCTTGCCTACATGGTAGTGATAGTTCTTCTCAGCAGCTGTTAGTGTGTGGGAACCATATGCAATGACTCTGAACTTGTTGTCTTGTCTTTGATATAGTACTGCTCCCAAGCCTTGGTGTGATGCATCAGTGTGCACAATGAATGGCTGAGTGAAATCGGGGAAACCTAACACTGGTGGGTGAAGCAAACAGTCAATCAGTTTTTCAAGTGCCTGCTGGTGCTGGTCAGTCCATGTGATTGTCTTTGCCTTTTTGTTTTTGCCTTTTTTGTGTTATCAGGGGGGTCGTTAGTGTCTGCTTTTAGGAGGTCATACAGACAACTTGCTTTTCTGGAGAAGTCTTTGATGTACTGCCTGTAATAGGTGAGTAGACCAAGCATTTTCCTGGGCTGGCCCACATTCTGTGGTCTGATGTCTTTCAATGCTCTGACAGCTTCAAAATCAGCTGTGTCAACTCTGCTGCCTTCTGCCAAAACTATTCTGCCCAAATAACGGACCTCAGGTTTAAAAAAGTCACACTTACTTGGCTTGAGTTTAATACCATACTCCCTGAAGCCTCTCAACACTTGTCGCATGTCATCTACATGACTGTCAAAGGTTTTACTAAAGACTAGTGTGTCATCAAGATATGGAACACAGATATCATCACGAAGTACCTCCAAACATTGCTCCATACAGCGTTGGAAGACTGCAGGGGCGTTCATGAGGCCAAAAGGGACACGTATCCACTCATAGAGTCCCCACGGTGTAACAAAAGCTGTCAATGGCCTGCTTTCCTCAGAGATGAATCCCTGGTGGTAAGCTTTTCCTTGGCCCAGAAGGGAGAACCAGGAATTACCAATGTCCATGATGTCCTGGACACGAGGGATTGGCTGGTGGTCTGGATGGGTCTTCCTGTTCAAGTCTCTGTAATCGATGCACAAGTGGAGGGTACCATCCTTTTTTCTGACACACACAACTGGTGAAGAGTATGAAGAGTTTGACTTCCTCACCCAGCCCTGTGCTATGAGGTCATGGAGGTAACTTTTCATCTCTTGGTACAGGGGCCGTGGGACTGACATGTATGTGCGTTCAGGGTCTTTTAGGGAGATGGTCATTTGCAATCTTTCAGTGCAGCCAGTGTCGTTGTCTGATCTTGAGAAGGACTGACATTCTTCCCTAAACATCTTTTTAACAGCCTGTCTCTGATCCTCTTCCAGGTGACTCAAATCCACAGGTGGATCCCACTGTTCACTAGATTTACATGGGTTCTGGGCAACTGTATGGTTCACTGCAACTGGTGTTTGAGCTTTCTCAAAGATCTGAGCAGGCAAAACAGTCATGATGGTCTGTAATGTACCAATTACAGTGCGCCCCAGTAAAACAATGTCATGGCTAGTTGGATTGGGAACATCTATTGTGATGACTGGGAAAACACCTTTCTTCACTTTGACTAGTGTGTCATAAAACTCAAGACCGTCTGGCCACTGGGGGTTCAGATCTGGCTGAAACAGCATGGTCATGTCATCTTTAAAGGGCTGAGCAGCTACACGGCAGTCAATCTGAATGCAAGTATGCTTTGGTACTGTGACCATCTCCTTCTTTGTCTTCACTGCATACTCATCTGTCTGTTCGATATTTACAGCCTGTATAAAAGCTCTCACCTTGTTTCTTTTGAGACTTGGGAAGGCTTTTCTCACAGTGTTGTACTTGTTGGTCTTATCAGTCATTGCCAGGAAGTGTTCAATTACATTGAAACCTACTATGGGATGGGACAGGTGACAGCCTTTCATCACAAGCATTGGAATGACCAGTTTTTTTGTTTGGTCAGTTTCAGAGATCACCCGGAAAGTTGTCTCAATCCACCCCAGGTAAGGCATCTCAGTTCCGTTTGCTGCAGTTAGTGTCAGATCATCAGTCGAGTCTAAGATTTCTGAAACATCTCTCAGCTTTGCAGTGGGTAGGTACTCCTCTTTCCATCTTTCATCAGTGATCGATACCTGAGAGCCTGTGTCCCATAAAGCTTGGAGTTGTTGACCATCCAGGTAACAGTCAACAAGACACTGCCTGCCAACTAGTGAGGTGACCCTGTGTGGATTGCCAAGTGCTGTTAGGGGTGGCAGAAAGTGAGCATTTTTGTCGTTGCTGGTAGATTTTCCACTGTAGAGTTGTCAGGTGAGCACATTTGTCTTTGTGTTCAGGCCAGTGTTGCTTTTGACATGTTTTGGAACAATACAGTGACTTTTTACAGGATGAGCATTGTTTCAGTATATTCACAGAATCTTCACTGCCACAGTTTTCACATTTCTGGGACTTTTTGGTGGAAATGCTTAACACTCGTCCCGCAGCGGTAACCACGTCCTGTTTAAAGGAGCCTCACGTGATGGGTTAACTCCTCTGATTTTACATCCAGCTTGACAATGTTCTCCACTTGCACATCCATAGCAGTGTATGCAGCGTTCCTGTTTTCCAGTCTGCTGACAGACGAAACACTTCCTCTGGCCATGAGCAGGGCAGTTAGAGTACTGGTTGGATGTGAACTGGGGCGGTGTACGGGTGGGTGCTTGAGCCTGGCTGTAGTTGTTATCGTACTGCTGTGGTGAAACAGGTGGCTGGGGGTCCCTGTCTGGCCTTTTCATTTCAGGTGGGACATAGGGCTGCGATGGAAACACTGGCTGCTGTAATGTCTCTATAATTTGAGCGATTTCTGCACTGAGAACCTTAAGAGTAGCAACACCTGTCTTCAGTTCTGCCAACTCTGCCAGCAGTTCAGGGGGCACTTTTGCTTTGTTTTCCTTCACAGGGCATTTTACAGGTGGCAGATCTTCTGATTGAACTGCACTCACACTTGTAACTGGCTGTGGGGTGCTAAACTTCTTCTTGTTACGTCTGTCTCATTGGCACAAGCAATATTTCACCTCTCTAACAGAAGCTCATCTGAAGTCTCATCATCGAACAGAAGGGGCTGCATGTCTATTCTGATGCTGTCATTCTTGAGACCAGTAAGTACTGTGTGCAAACACATGAGATGACCTAGAGCTGGGTCATACTTAAGCCCAGATTCTGACTCTTGGGACGCAAACAGCACTTTCTGCCTCAGGTCGAAGACTCGCATCAGGAAGCTTTGAGGGGTCTCTTTGCCGTGCTGTGCTCCTGAAGTTAACTGTTTGTAAAGCTCTGTGGCGCTCTTTTCTTGGAAGTGAGAGCGCAAGATGCATCTGAGTGTGGGAAGCGTTAGGTGGGGTTTCCCTTCCAAGTAACTGCGGAGCTGCCAGCCTGGAGAGATGGCACGAATTACAGCATCTACTATCTCAATCTCAGGATAGCCTCTGTTCAGTCCATTCTCAATCTGATGAGCAAGGCTGGAAAAAGTCAGTTTATCTTTCTGGCCTGGTTCTCCTATTTGGCCAGAAATTTTGAAATCCTTATGCCAGTATGGGCTAGGCTGTTGCTGGACACCAGCTAGGGGCTGCATGTTCACTGGGGGGCTGACAGTAGCTTGGAACTGGTGCAGTGGATCATTTGTGACGACATTAACTGTAGTCTGTTTGACTTCTTGTTTTTTTTTACAGTGCTTAGTTCATCTGTCTCTTTCTGTGTCTCTGGTGTCTCAACATTACGCTCAGTTTGTGCTGTTTCATCATCAATGCCACTGACCATATCTTCTAATTTCTCCTCTAATGATAACAGTTCAGGCATACCGTCATCTTCTAGTTCTGCCACTTCCTGTCTTTCAAGGTACTTCATGATGTGAATGACCAATGATATGCGGGATTTTCCTTTAACATCAGCCCTCTGCTCTCCTGATATGTCGAGGAAATCACAGATTCCCAGTAGATTATCCTTAGTCAGAGTGTGTAATGCTCCTTCTACCTCTTCTTGTAGTTCTTCCAGGTTCGTCATGTCGACAGGGCAGGGCAGACTTTGACGGTGCAGGAGTTTACTCTGAACCGATGATCTTTAGTGTCCCTGACAGTCTTTCACTGGTCTCAGGAGACTTACTCAACCACCAGCTTCCAGCTCTCCTTTAACAGCATCAGCTCACTGCGGCCTATCTGTGTTGTAGTGGGGGGGATTTAGCTGGCTCAAACTTCAGGGAACAGGCTATGCATCTGGACACTGGACATCTGAGCAGCAATCCCAGCGACGCCTCCAAAATGTTACGCCCCTGTGAAAGGGGGAGAAATAATCACGAGAGTGATAGTTGTATTTCCTCAGCGACAGCTTGGAAAATACCGCGAATCCCCCCTGATGTGTGGGTGGAGACAAAAGCAATTGATCTCACACTCTCAGATCAGGACTGCTGTGTAGATTACCGATTGATTCTGCACAGTTTGTGGATTTTACAGCAAAGAACGAAGTAACAATGTGAAATAATTTTAAACATTTTTAAATCATGTCATGTATTTTAACAGTTTTTACTCTATTTATGGCTTTAGTAAATCCTTATGAATGTTATTTATAAACAGCCTTTTTAATCTCGTCTATTTTAACATTAGTACAAACCATGAATTTAGAACTTTTTTTTAACTTATGAAAACAGTATAATAGTGAATTATTTTTTTGTTTAACCTGTCACACCTGATCTGCTTGACTCTCAGTTTTTACCCCTGCAATGGACTGTACCCTGCTCCACTGAGAAGACCCAGTAAAGTTTTAGTCTTTACCTTATTCCTGCCTCTCTGATTTGTGACAATATGTCTTCTCACCTGGCTTTTGTGGCTGTATCAAATTGCGCAACAGGTTGAAAGTCTTTGGTCCCCACACTCTTGTCGAAAGTTCCAATGCTGCCAATAATTCCAGCCATCCTCACTTGAAGCTGAATGTCCACACTTATTACCCTTGTAGTTCTTTTACTGTGTATCACACAACGTACGTGTAGAATTCATTTAGCTACAGAGAGAGACAAAATACACCACAATACAGTGTGAAGAGAAAGGGGGGGACACTGTCCCTGTGCTGCAGACTACTCTGTCCGACACAGGGTCCTGAGGCCTCATGTACTGCGGTCTGTCAGCCAGGTAATCAGTGATCCATGCAGCCAGGTGACTCCCGCACTTTCAAGCTTCCCCTTGAACATAGAAGGCTGGATCATGTTGAAAGCACCAGAGAAGTCAAAGAACATGACCCTCACAGTGCTGCACCAGTCTGCACAAACTGCTGCACATTGAAATCCATAACATTAGTGTTCCACCAATACTGTGATCATGGATGTGCCCAGGCAATAGGCAACCTCCATCTTGCTGGCAGCCGCGATACAATCTCTGTTCTCAAACGAAGTCACCGCTGGAAGTGATTAGTGACAGTTATATTTGTGCCACATTCCTGCGCAAACAAAGACAAATTTTGAGTGAGCAAATGGAGATTTGAACACAGAAATATATTCTGTGCTTAGTAAATTTATTTTTGCACATACCATAATCACAGCTGAGTCTCTGTGTTTCTCCTACTCATGCATTTGCTCACTAAAAATCTGTCTTTTCGCTCAGCAATGTGGCACAAATATAATGCCACAGAGTTAGTTTTGATGGCTTTGGATTTTTTGCAAAGCCTTGTTTTGATTTTGCACTGGACAAGGTTTGCCGTACTGACGTTTTGCAGTGACGTCATGATGGATAGCTCTGACTGGGCTCCTTGCCAATGGAAAAGTGACCGGTGCTCAGGAAAAACGCAAGTTGAACCAACTAAGCACCAGCACTAACACCAGCACCGAACTAGCAACAAGTTCCTTTTGGTGGGAAAGGGGTATCCATGGTCTTCATCAGGTAGTCGGGGTAGCATGTCCTTTGTATCCTCCCATACTGTCATGATCCGTCTGTCTGGTTTGGTTAAGTTATCCATTTTTGTCTTGTGCCTACATGTTGTAGTGTCATGTCCTGTTTTATTTTGAAGTAACTGTGTCTTCCCTCTCGTTTCAGCTTCACACTTGCCTTTCCCCTTGTTTCGCCCTGATTGTTTCCACCTGTTCCCCATTACCTCTTGTATAAATAGTCTTGTCTCCCCTGTCTCGTTGCATGATCGTCATGTTCCCTGCGTCCATGTGTTCGTCGCTCCCCAACCTTAAGAGTTTGCTTTCCATGGTTTCCAGTTTCCTGATTTTCCTTATGGTAATTTTTTGTTGTAATTGTGATAGCCTTAGCGCCTCTTTTTGTTACGAGAAGAATCCTCCCTGTGAGTAGATCCTAGTTATTTTTCCCCTTACTTCCTGGTTTTTGTTTAGCGCTACGTGCACCCTTAGTTTTACTAGAAGAATCCTCTCCTGAGTTGATCCTAGTATTTTCTGTTTCCCTTAGATTCCTTCCTTTTAGTTTATTTGTTAATTTTCTCCTCTAGTGTAGAGTTGTAGGTGTCTTTGTGTTAGTTGTTAGTTTCCCTCCCCTTAGATCTCTTGTTTTTTTTCCCTCCAGTTGTCCCTGCCTGTACATTGCTAGCGATAACTTTTGTAGCCTGTATAGTTAGATTGTGATTTCTATTCCAGGTATTGTTAACTGGTTTTCCCTCTCGGCTTTGAGAGTGGCGTTTTTTTTTTTTTGTTTTTTTTTCTCCCTCCCCCCGTTTGTAAGAGTCTCCGCCCGCTTGGAGGCGCGTGGCCGTCCTCCACCTCCCCGCTGGAACACCGTGCTCATCTGCTCTGCTATTTTCAATAAAGACTTTTGTGAGAACTGCTTCATGTCTGAGAGTCGTGCATCTGGGTTACCCACCATGGACCCCTGTCACATACAGTATGCATTTCCTCTTGAGACTGAAATTGTGTCTGTTGTGAGCAGTATTAACTCTGTAGCGGCTGTCTTTCAACATAATAAGGTTAGGAGCGAAGACGCGACTCCTGTCGATTCAGCCAGAGAAAGAGACTCGCCCAATGGGACTTCTCCCCCTGATCATATCAAATATTTCCAGTGGAAATTAATATTAAAGTGTGCAAATTGCCCAGGAGAGCATTATGACATTCCCTCGATGGATGCCCAACCTCCAGCTCTCCTCCTTCTGCACCCTTTCCTCGGGGGGACTGTCAGAATGGAGGGCTGGCTTGTTAATTGTGGCCTATCGCTATAACTTTATAAACCGTAAACAAAGCCTGGATGGTCCCTGCTTGCCCTCACTGCCCTTCACAGGATAAAGGACTTGGTAAATGTCTTCTGTGTAAGAATCCTGTTTTTTTTTTTTTTTGTGTAATTTATATTGCCTCACTTAGAATACTGAGTAATACGTAAAGACTGAAACTGGAGTGGGCGGCACGGTGGTGTAGTGGTTAGCACTGTCGCCTCACAGCAAGAAGGTACCGGGTTCGAATCCCGGGGCCTTTCTGTGTGGAGTTTGCATGTTCTCCCCGTGTCTGCATGGGTTCTCTCCGGGTACTCCGGCTTCCTCCCACCATCCAAAAACATGCATGGGGATTAGGTTAATTGGTTAATTTAAATTGACCGTAGGTGTGAATGGTTGTCTGTCTCTATGTGCCCTGTGATGAGGTGGCGACTTGTCCGGGGTGTACCCTGCCTTCCGCCCTAAGACAGCTGGGATAGGCTCCAGCCCCCCCGCGACCTTGTGAGGATAAGCGGTAGATAATGGATGGATGGATGAAACTGGAGTTTTGAGGGAAATACCAACATCAAAAAAAGTAATTAGAATGTAATGTTGTGTTATAATTCAGTTAGAAAGGGAAAGTAAAGGAAAGTCTCTATTCGACACAGGGCTGACACATACAGACAGAGAACATTAACACTCGCATACACACCTATACACCAATCGAGAGTCACCAGTTAACCTAACATGCATGTCTTTGGACAGTAGGAGAAAGCTGGAGAACCTGGAGAGTTCTCCAGCTGCCACAGGAAAAATATGCAAAGTACACAGAGGGGCCCACTGCACCACTGTGGCACCTGTATGAAGTGAAAAATTCAATTCAATTTTTTAGCCAAATCAGAAGATGTAGTTTCGCTCAGGGAGGATATACAGTATGTGACACGGACAACAGTTTAAAAAAAAAGTTATAAAAATAAACTTTATTGGCAGGAAAGCCACTCATAAATCCACCAAACTGAATATGGGAGAGAAACAGTAATACTGTGGAAAGTGCAATTAAAATAAAATAATAATAAAAAACAGGCCCATAACAATAAACAAAACAAACAAACCGACGTCACACCCTCCATACACGTAAGCAGGTGTCCTGCTCCATGTTACTTGGGTCCGAAAACATGCATAAAGCAGCAGTTTTTATGTACATTATTATCTCTTATTATCTCTTTATCAGATCTTTATCTTTATCTAAATCAACTGTACAGTATTTATTGTCATTTTAATCTTAAATCAACGGACATGAACCATTCACATTGACAATGTATCATATACATATAATTTTTTTTTTTTTTAAACAGCCAACAAAATTATGTGGCTATGAATTATTTTAAATGTTTTTAGCTTTTCCCACTACATAGTGTACAAATAATGAATTAAATTACATCTTACTGATGAAATGAGTAAGTAATTAGCCATGGTCGGCAGCAGCTAGCATACTATTCAAAGTGCTAATGGTTATTAGTCATTGGAATTTCCTCTGGGCAAAAACATAATAACACAGTGATGTCAGGCAACCCCAAAAACCTCCTCATGTGTGCAGATATCTTCTGGAATTATTAACTCAAAACGAAATTAAGTTTTAACCACTTTTCACCTAATTTTTAACATTAATGTGCTCTCTGAGCTGTAGTGTGTCTGTTCTCATCAGCATCGTTGCAAAGAAAAAATCCAAGGGAACTTGTGATTAATGCACACCCTACTGGTGAAAACAAGAAACTAGTGGGGATTTCACCATTGTTAACACTGTGACATTTAGTATAATCCTCCTGCTATTTACTTTGACCAAAAGCATTCCCTCGACTCTCTCTGAGTCTCCTTCACACTAAATTCACAGTAATATTAGCCTGTACTAGCAGACACTAGAGTCCCAGGGGGGTACTACAGCACACTATCCGGAGATGTCAGCAGAGTCAGCCCTGATTTGGAATTGATCTCTTGGTCTTTTCTCTTCCCCGGCCACCAAAGTATCTTCTGGCTAAGAACGATTAAAGAGATTGTCAGCCACTGCCACTCCACCTCCCTTTACCTGCTCCATTCCAGATCACCCTGTCTTACAATAGTAGTATCAGTATACATCAGGAATGACACTGCCCTGTAGACTGTCTCTTCTCTTCCCTTCTCTTCTCTTCTCTTAAGGACAATAGAGGCCTCTAGATACATGCATCACGTAAGCTATGATGACATTTTCCTGAGAGTAGCACATTCATCATTATTATTCAGATGATATTATGATCTCCAAATGCCTCAGCTGAGTATTGCACACTGGTGGCATTGATATGAATCAGTCAAATAATCAGTCTGTGTTAGTATTGCTGTGGCCGTCACCATTATCACTGCTGTGGCTTCAAACACAGCTATTTTAGGAACTGCATAAGTAAGCGTAAAAGTGGCAGCTATAATTACTTTTATCCTGAAATTAACATCATCATCTTCAATGACTTCAACCCAGGTCCTCATCCCTATTTATAAGACTGGTCTAAACTACCCGCAGCAGAGGCAAAGACAGCGCAGAACATTTTTTTGAGTCAAATTACTGTGAGGTTTCCTCCAAGTAAGTCCATGAATGTCCATGAATTATTTAAAGAATATATTAGAATAGCTTGTAAAAGGAGGTGGCTAGTGTAAAATACACACACCTGTGGGTTTATTAAAAATGATGGAAGAACATTGTTGACAAAACATACAGTATTAAGGCCAATTTATAGTACTCCGTAAAGTGCCGTACGTAGAGACGGAGAGCCCTCTGCTTCGCCGGAGAGCCTGATGGAGAGCCTCTCCGTCGTCTCCGGGCGCAGGAATTTTTTTTTAACTGTCCGTCAATCCGTCAAGGGAAGATGGAGACGACAAGGGGCTGTGATTGGTCCTCTAGTTGCACCCTGCTATGAAATGCAGCCCCTTGCCCTACACAGAAACAGACAGACAGGTATCCTCTGCAGCAGCACAGACAGGACAGGAACTAAAGTATCGATTAGCCTTGTGAAAGGCAAACCAAACACATTCAACCTGCTCAAAAATTTATTTATTTATTATTTATTTATAATTTAATTCATTCAGTAATTATGGCTGGGATATATTTCCACAGAACATACCGAAAGTTGTTGGTTTGCGTTCGCTATTATCCGATTTTGTGTTGAAAAGAAAGCGGAGGAGGAGTTTTAAAGACTGAAAGCAATCAGTGTTGTTCTCTTCTATTTCCCTCACAAATAATTAAATCATGAAATAGTATTTTCCCCTGCTTTTATCTGCGATATTAAGGCGTATTGCTTCACTTTCTGAGGGGGTGCATTTCACGGCAGGGGTGCACAACACGCATCACAACGGAGAAGTGCGAGGGCTCGAGGGGTCTCCATAGCTACGGAGTCGGATAACGTATGACGCAGTCGGAGAAGTATATTCCAGCCTTTAGTACTGCCCATCTGCAAACCTATATCCTTGCTTGCATCTGGAGAATCTCTTGATCTCTTGATGTTGGCTGAGGCAATTGAGTTGACCTCTTGAGCTCACATTTTTTACATTGTTTGCAAATATCACCATACATACAAGTGTAAATCATTGTGTAGATAAAATTACAGACACATGTATATTTTGTTTTCTTTATCGGTTGAATATTACTTCCTCAAATACATAGTATTTCTTTACAATTTTTTGTAAGAAAATGAGAACACGGTTGACTTATTTCCATTTAATAAATATGTTAATAAATGCATAAAACAGTTACACACACCACAGTTGAGGTTAAACAAAAACACTGCAACACCTTACCATCTGTTCTTATACAAAAGCTGTACAGTAATAAGTCTCTTTTTGGCATTTTTGTCTACAAAAATAGTAATCTTGCTACTTCTGTGCAGGGGGAGCCATGGAGACAAAGACAGAAAGAGAGAGGGGAAAAAAGAGTAGCACAAAGTCTACAGCTTGACCTGACTCTCAGGTATGGTCACATCACAGAGCCTGTTAACCAGGAAGCCACAGATTGTGTTAACGATTGTGTTAGTGTTCCTGTCTGTTTGACCTGTCCTCCTCCACCTGAAGATATTCTCATCTTGACGGACCTACTGATCTTGTTTGCAAAGTGTCATTTCGAGTTCCCTGGGGGTCAGGATTAGTACTACTTCTGTTTTTTTACTGACGGTGGGGTTACAGGCTACTGTATCTTCCCCTTAAACTGTTAAAATCTGAGCCGTACTCAGTACTTTCCTTACATCTTCGCAAAACTTGAAAAGAAATTCTTTATTTCCTTCATCATAGAAAAAATGTCATTGTTCACCTTTTTCACAACTTTCTGACAGATCATGGAACAAACAACTTATAAATTAATCCAATTTCAATTATTATTGTATTGCTACATTCCTAGATATGCTTTAGATGTTGCTGTATTACAAGAACCTAACCACCAGTTTTTAAAATTAAACAAGACATATCACAAATCTCATAGCTGAGTGCAAATTCTGTTCTGTATCCTCAGATGGAACACACAGCTATGAAATGAAATTCAAGATGGGTGCAGAAGTGTTTCCAAAATCATCTTAGCATGCAGCTTTGAAATACAAACATTAAATGTTGTCCAGACTCCTTACAGCTCAGCCAATTGTTAACCACTGTAAGCGAGCGTAATGGACACTGGCGGTATCATGACATACAGTACTTCCCATCAGGATGCCAGTGTCACTGTCCATTACTACTGAGACAATAAAAAGTTGCTCAGTAGTGCAACATAGGGAAACTATGCTTCAACAATACCCTTATTATGCTCAAATATTCAAAAAAGAATGTAAAACTGATCGTCACGATAAAATGTATCCCTATTCTTGACAATGTAACATTAAGCAGCAGGGACTTCAATAAGATAAACAGTGGATTGGCAACAGGTTGAAATTAACTGACAACATAAGAAAATAATCTGTTTCTTTTTCCCTGTTAAAATTTTTTGGGGGGAAGTTTTTCCTTAGTCGATGTGAGGGTCATTTGTAAAGGACAGATGGTGTCATATCCTGTACAGATTGTAAAGCCCTCTGAGGCAAATTGATAATTTGTGATATTGGGCTATACAAATAAAACTGACTTGACTTGAACACTCAGACCTAATTTGCCTACACAATATGCCATCAAGCTTCAGGTTCCTGGCACATTGCCACCACCACCTTACTTCTTAGCATAGATACACATAAAAGACCAGAAAAGCATTTAGTTTAAAACATTCACTCCTCAGAGCGACACACCCCACCTTCTATACTTTAACGGCTTCTTCTCTCTGAACAGCACATATGGTGTGTGTTACAGTGTTACACACCGGTGGCCCTCAGGTGATGTAAAAATGCTAAGGGCCTTCTCTAGAGTCTGTGTTTGGTATGTCTATTCTGGGCTACTGTAGAAACATGGCTGGGCAACACAATGTGTAGAGGCTCCCTTTGTTTTAGAAGTAAACGGCAAAATTTTTTTGTCCACATGGAACCAGCGTTTCAGAACCCCATATATGCTAATTTTTGAAAATGCCCCAAGAGTGGATAAATCCCTATATTACAGCATTTCATCGGTTTTGCGGGGAAACATTTCCTGAGATGATGCCGTGTTTACAGAAAACTTTTTTGAAAACAAAGTTGGCTCCATTTCCCTGTGGACATGACCGAAGCTAATAAAAACAAAGCAGTACAATCTTATCATTTAATATGTAATGCATATTGCTGGTGCATGCAGTACATTATCACAAACTATATTCATACAGATGCCCAAATTGACCTGGTTGGTGGTCCAACCTTGTAACCTACCAACCTACCAACCTACCACTTATGCAAAGTGTCCATATATAATCTTTTCACTGGGTAGCCAAATATGCTCTCTCCTCAGTGGGAACAATTATAAAAAGACACTGGCACACCAAAAAATGCTATGTAGACATTCAGCCTACTTGAATTTTTGTCAAAAGCATTACATCATATTTATGTGTTCTACTAAACAAAAGCACATAGTCCAGAATAACAATGCTCTTGACAAATAGTTTTGCTACAGAGCCACAAGGACTTCCCTAATCTACATACATTTTTAACTTTTGACCCTGAGATCTTGTTTCACTGTGCAATCCCACCTCCTCTCATTTCTACAATGTCTTAACTGACACTTTTTTCAGTAGGTATTCACTGTTAGCTGGTCCAATCAAACAAACCTACACAAAGCAGCTGGTGTGTTTCTCTGGTCACTCTTTTGTGTGATCCATAGTTACCTTCTCTTCTGATTAAGCTGTCAGTATCTACTGTGAATTAAAAAGAGCAGCAACGAGTCAACTGGACTTGCTTGAGGTTGGCTGAAGACGATTCACCCCTCATCCAAGAGGCTTCTTCAGTTGTAACTGACTGGTAGAGAGTGTGCTTTTTTGATTTACCTCAAAATGGATTGCTGAGAACCTACACAAACATATATCTAATGTGGAAATTTCTGCACAGCTACAAATGAACAACGGCAGAAAAGTTTACTTAAATATGACAAAACACTCCCTTTGTATTTCCACATCTCCACAAAGAGCACTAAGCCGTCAAGGTTGCCTGTGGTTATTTGAGAGGCATCAAATGGGCATTTGCAACTGTCAGATTTCACACACAAAGTACCACAGGGATTGACATTCCTCTGAAAAAGCGAACTATCCGCATACCCTGGTAGCATTTGTGCTGTTGTTCTTCTGCTCCTACAGCACAGTATGAGTTGGGATGAAGACAGGCACTACTCAAGAGTGGGTCAGGACATTAGCCTAAATGTGTCACCAACCTTAGCCAGCTCTGAGCTTGACTGGCCACGTTAATTATTCAAGAAGTCAACCGCTTCCTTTTTCTGTCCAATAGAATACTCTTAGTGCAGCATGGCCCCAAAAAGCACTTTTCCATCTCTCTCAACCTTTCTGTCTCTCTCTTTCTTGCTGCCATGCTTTTAGGCTTCTACCGCAAAGTAGATGTATCTCATGTCACCTTAAATCTGAAATTTGATGAATTATACTCTCCCTCCGGTAGGGAAGTGTCATGATCCGTCGGTCCGTTCTAGTTAAGTTAACCATTTTTGTCTCGTGCTTACATGTTGTCTTGTTATTTCCTGTTTTATTTTGAAATAACTGAATGTTCCCTCTCGTTTCAGATTCACACTTCCCCTTCCTCCTGTTTCCTTCCTCCTGTTTCCCGCGTTTTGTGATTGTCTGACCCCGCCCTAATTGTCTCCACCTGTTTCCCATCACCTCATGTATAAATAGTCCTGTCTCCCCTTGTCTCGTTGCGTGATCGTCATGTTCCCTGTCAGTCGTCCATGTGTTCCTCGCTCCCTCGTTTGCTGTCCACGAATTCCAGCGTCCCTATTCCTCCAGAGGTGATTTTGGTTGTAGTTTTCATAGCTTTAGGATTTTGTTTTCTTGTTTCCCACTAGAAGAATCCTCCCTTAGAGTTGATCCTAGTGTCCTTAGTTTTGTTATATTCCCGTGCCCCTTAGCCTACAAGACAAATCCTCTTTTGAGTTGATCCTTGTGCTTTCTGTTAATTTTCTTTTCCTTAGTTACCCTGTTAGTTTGATTATTCCCTCCTCTAGTGTAGAGTTGTAGGTGTCCCGTTTATTTCCCCGAGTTAGCCTCTTTCCCTTAGTTTCCCTCCTTTTCCCTTCGTAGCGCCCCTTGATAATTTCCCCCTTTTCCCCGTAGTATGTTTAGTGGTTTAATTTTCACAGCCTCTTTCAGTTAGCTGTACCTTTTCCTTTACAGGTAATGTTAACTGTTTTTCCCTCTCTGCTTTGAGAGTGGGTTTTGTTTCTCCCCTTTGTATAGTCGAGAGTAGATAGAGTAGGGATTCCCCGGACGCGCGCCTCCACCTGCTCGGTGGCGCGTGGCCGTGCTCCCTTCCCTGCTGGAATACCGTGTCTGACTATCTTGTGGATTTAAATAAAGACTCTTGTGAGAACTGCAAACCCTGTCTGTGAGTCGTGCCATTGGGTTCTTGGCTATGGATCCCTGTCAGGAAGTTAGCTGTTATCGTGGTGTGGAATTTTCTTAACAACCCTGTTTCTTCTTCTGCCCAGAATGGTGTAATAGTTATATTTGGGGATCACTTTCAGTGTGAAGATGCATTGTACATCTTAGCCATCAAGTGGCCTTTAATTTTGAATGACAAGACATTTAAAAAATGTTACGTATCATAAATAGTACCAGAAACATTAGCTTAACAGCAACTGTTAAATTAATCAAGAAAACCAAACCCTGCATTGTTGTTAATAAAATAAAATCAGTAAAAAAGCAAATGAACCAAAAGCTTTGAAATAACCTATTCATATTTTACAACAGCATTCAGTTTAGTATGATATTTGGATATTTGTTATTAAAATACACCAATTTATTATATATGTGTGTGTGTGTGTGTGTATATATATATATATATATATTCATGATTTACAAATAATGTGTAATTCACTTCAATCACATACTTCATAAAAGTATATTTGTATGATTAATATTACACTACTGCTGTTAGAACAGCAAACCAACATTAGCTATGTAAGCAAAACCAACACATTGTTGCTTATTTCATGTTTTACCCCTCTAGTTCATGCTTGATGAACTATGTATCTGAACTGCATAAATAAAAAAGGATTTTTAAAATATTGAATGTATCGCACATATGTTGAAAGAAAATGAAAAACCTGGACACAATGTCAGCAGGGTCCAACATGCACAGGTATAAAGCTCAAAACCACTGTGTCCAAAATGGTAAAAACAATCCATGGAGTGGTTATCCAGTCCAGAGTTTAGACAATGTATGTGGGAAGTTCTGTGGAGAATTTCACGTGTTTCATACATCCTGGGGACAAACAGGACAGAAAAACAGGGATCAGAGGATATTTCACATAGAAACTAACTACACAGAACATTCAGCTGCAGACATTACAAAAGGTGATTAGATTTATTGTTTAACTTAGGGTGAGGGTTAGACATTAAGCAAACATGGAGCATTAGCATTCATTGTGTTTTGGTCACTCAATGAATTTAAGTCAAACATTCAATATTCTTTTAGTTTTATTTTGGTCTCCACTATATTTAGCTGTTAATCTCTAAAATACATATATACAGCAAGATTTTGGTATTGAAAGCATTGTAGTTTTAATTTATAGTACTGTAGTATTATGGTCCATTGAAAGTCTAAGTAGTATTAACCAATCATGTTTTAGCAGACCTCCGTTGCTTGCAGGTAAACAATCTGTGAGGAGAGCAAAAGACGGGGAAGGCATTAGACAAATCTCAGAGCCCAACAGCTATTATCTGTCAACAATTTAATTTTTGTTATGGAGTTTTTCTAAATTTAGGAGTTCCTATGTCCCTCCAGAATGCAGGTTTGAAGCACAGTGTCTCAAGGAAAACAGATGGCTAGTTATCTCTAAGTTGAATAGGTAACCAAGGTCAGAGGAGTCTGCCAGCGTTGGCCCTTTGACAAGGCCAATGGCTGAGCGTCGGCAAGACAACAGGCGCCACTGTCAGTTCAGAGCTTAGAATGAGCATGCCCTGACTGTAACGCTACTCAAGAGTAATGTAAGGTAATATACTTGCACTTAACTGGGCGTTAGTTTATAAGGCTGAGCACCATAGGGAAAGTTAGGAATATGTGGCGGACTCTGGCAGCTGTACGGTTGTCCACGACAAAGTTCATATTCCTCTTGATATATCAGTATCTTCAATAAATGTTACTTCTTTAATCAACCACGGGAGGCTCCTGGGTACATCCATTCTTTCCTCATTGACTATTCAATATTTTCCACGACAATTTTTATTAGCTTATTCACATATTCACTGGTTACACCAGAACCCCAACATTATAGGTAAGTGTGAGGCTAAATCGTCATCATCTTTGTTTGTATGCTGCATAATATAGGGAAGTAGCATACAGTGACACATAAGCTAAAAATGATTACAGACGTGTGGCTTTCAAATGGGAGACCACTGTTGTTGTGTTCCAGGTGTTTCACTTTGGCGTGACAAAGTGACAGTATATGACTTGCACAACCCTGCTTATTGGCTGGGGGTTACCCATCAACTTGGGCCCAGAGCTTCTTTGCTTAAGTCCTGAATACTACAAAATAAGAACATAATTGAAATTATTGGCAGAGGGATGCAGGGACTTTGCAGATACAGACACCGCCACACATTTCCAGGGGGTGATAAGTGATGACTGAGAGGGATCATTTTAGTCATTTATATGTTGTTCATTAGGATAATATTGCGTACTACAACATAAACATAAAAAAATAGGATTTTGTGCCACCATAAAGCTTATTCTACCAGAAAATTTAATTTAACAAAAATTAAAAAAATATATACACTCTAACAGTCATGCAAATGTTTAAGGTGTTAAGACATTTGAAAATATGGGTTAAATTATGAATTGGATGAGACAGGATTCATGAAAACAGCCATTTATGTGGAACTATGTAAGCAACCACTATGGCCAAAAATGAAAATTACAAGGCAAATACTAAAATTAAAAACTCTCCGGCTTCCTCCCACCATCCAAAAACATGCATGGGGATTAGGTTAATTGGCTAATTTAAATTGACCGTAGGTGTGAATGTGAGTCTGAGTGGTTGTCTGTCTCTAGGTGCCCTGCGATAAGGTGGCATCTTGTCCAGGGTGTACCCCGCCTTCCGCCCTAAGAGAGCTGGGATAGGCTCCAGCCCCCCCATGACCCTATGAGGATAAGCGGTATATAATGGATCGACAGATGTTTACCTGGATAAGCGGTAGATAATGGATCGATAGATGTTTACCTGTGGAGTTCATTCAATTGCTTATGAATTCAGCTTTTCATTTGTAAGAAGGATAATGTTATTCTATCAAAATGGGCACAGTCTTACATTAAAGGAGATAATACATAAAATGTAAATATGTGCTAATAGCAATGTTGCACTGATATCCAACAGTTAGCAGTGTTCATACCTAAAATTTCAAAAAGCCACAGGAATATAGAGGAATTCCTCTTCCCTTTAAAAAAAGACTGAATTCAGAAATTACTTGGGGAAACAACAGACATTATGTTAGGTCAGTACAGTCAAATTCCATGTTAGAATAATAAAGGTGAGTGACAAATTCCAGGAAAACCTGAATAAATCTGTCAAGACACATTCGAAAATGCAGGTGTTTCTGTACAGACGTGTCCCTACACAACAAGAACAGGATCCAGGGCATTAAAAAAGTGTGCACAAAAATTATCGGCACTTCTCTTGCCAAAATATCGGACCTGTACAAGTCAAGAGCCCTAGAAAAGGCCAAGCGAATCTTGGCAGATGCCACCCACTAGTGGAAACAGTTCTTTTGACTGAACTGAATCTGTACGAATCGTTCATTAAAAAGATCCATTCAAAAGATTCGTTCACCGAATCACCGAGATCCCCCCCTGCGTGCACCGGTTAAACTCACTCGCTCCTCTCCCCTCATCTGCTCTTTAGTCTGTTAATATGAGCACTGTGATGTGTGTGCCTTTGTTTGAATGTGGCTTCACTTAGCATTTGCTTTTAGCACAGAGAAAAATGTCAGCGCCATGAGAGCTTATCCCCCGCTTCTAGTTCCTCCTCACGGGACTGAATGAGTGACTCTACAGGCTTCCTTGGAAGAGGACGCTGTCTTCCTCCTCCGAAGAAGGAGGAAGCTCAAAACTCGCTCCGAGTTCAGTGAACGAACCGCGGCAGCTTCCTGGTAGAATCGAAACGTTCAGTGAATGAATCGCTGTAGCTTCCGGCTAGAATCACTCGTTCGGTAAGTGAGTCGCCCCTCCCCTCCCCACGCTGGCTGGGTCGTTCATCGAAGATTCACGAGTCATGAACTAACGAACGAGGCAGTTCAACTCCCGGCCACCACGCTGAGACTGACCTCAAGTGAACTGAGAAAGGAACGAATCAGTTCAGGAAGTGATTCAGTTCAGTTCGTTCACTCAAAAGATTTGTTCTTTCGAACGAATCGTTCGCGAATGACACAACACTACCACCCACCCCTTGTTCAAAGACTTTGCATTGCTTCGTGCAAAACCATCTATCCATTTTCTACCGCTTATCTTCATAGGGTCGCGGGGGGCTAGAGCCTATCCAAGCTGTCTTAGGGCAAAAGGCGGGGTACACCCTGGACAAGTCGCCAGTTCATCGCAGGGCACAGACAACCATTCACACTCACATTCACACCTATGGGCAATTTAAATTAGCCCATTAACCTAATCCCCATGCATGTTTTTGGATGGTGGGAGGAAGCCGGACTACCCAGAGAGAACCCATGCAGACACAGGGAGAACATGCAAACTCCACAGGGAAAGGCCGGGAAACAAACACGGTACCTTCTTGCAGTGGGGCGACAGTGCTATCCACTACACACCACTGTGCCGCCCCGGGCAAAACCAGTTGTCGCAAAAACTCCTTTTGTCTCCACAGTAAATTCTACAGATTCTTGATTTTAACTTTTTAACTTCTTGTATCCCTCTTGAGTATGCATTTATTTATTTTTTTGTTACATAGTCTTTTGGTAAGTGTTATGTGCTCTATGTGGATGACTCCTTGTTGTTTTGTTTGTTTGTTTTAACCACTGGCTGCATAGACAATTGCCTCCTCAGGGATAATAAAGATAAAGATACTCTACAGAAAGAGGTTTTCTCCATGGTTTGAGGATGAAAATTAAATTAATCAAATGACATGACCTTCACAGCACCAGGTAAGGTGGTTAAAGGGTAACAGTACTAAGAAGAGTGATATGTTTATTCTACTACTGATCATACTCAATTTTGCTCAGCTGTCATTCAACCCTTGACGGGACCATTTCACTTCTGCGAAACACACAACAAAAAGCACAGGATGAGTCTCATGAAAAACACACACACACAACGGTATGAAATAAGCAATGTACAAAAGAAAATTAAATTGCCAGCCACAGTCAAGCCACAGTGAATATCTACAGTACCTATGGGCCGTGAGTGGAAGTCTGTGTCCAGAATCTCCAAAGAATGCACCAAATCCTGCTGTGAGCTGGGTGTGCCCTCTCTTGGATTAACTGGATCCATTATTTCTTGTTCTTTTTCATTCTGCATCTGCGCATAGACGTTGAGGCCTGGGATCTTCCTTGAGGAAAGATTTACAGTGAGGCAAAGGGATAAAGACAAAAGCCCAACTAAAGCAAAAAGAGTTAGGGAAACAACCAGGGGGTCAGTAGTACATCTCAAGTAGTGCTTTGTATACCTCCAACCAGATGGGATTTCTTGTATAATCAACTTGTTTATCAATTTCCATTTGCCATTTGCACAAATACTAAAAGGTCTTTAAATTTGAAGTTTTATTTTATCTCTGTACATCTTCAGAATCCTTCACCCTGAAACTGCACCTTGGACATAATTTGACATTTCAGAAAAGTCAACTGTCCACATTCAAAGGGCTTAATATTGACAGCAGCTGAAGTCTGACTGACATGTCTTTTGCAAAGAATGACCTGACAAAAGAATCTCCAAGGGGTTCCCACATATACCAGTGTATAAAGACTATGCTCCACTGAGGAATGCTGGATATGCTGGTGAAGATGTTTGACAGGAAGCTATCAGCCTTCTCTGTTCCAGAAGGCAGCTTTTGTTTACTGAGCTGTCATTATGCTATGACACCTTTCATTACATCCCTATCATGTACAGCATGAAGACTATACAGACATGGCATGTCATAAACTCTTTACCTCTTGAATTTGTAGATGACAAATACAGCTAATCCCATAACCACAACTGATAACAGCATGAGCATGGCAGAGCCACTGTGGCTTTCACTGGTTTCCACTAGGGGTGCTGCAGAGACACGGAGACAAAAGCCAGAGTATTCAGTAATGGCGCTTTTCCATGGTACGCTACGGTACGGCACAGCTCTACACGGTTGTAGTGCTTTTCCACTAGTACCTGGTACCTGGTACTAGGTACAGTACTTTTTCCGTATCTCCTCAGCCCTGGTTCCAAGCGAGCCGAAGCGATACTAAACGTGACGTCGTACGACTACCTAACTGTTGTCATTGGAAGCGTCCGACTAGATTGTAAAAGACAAACACAATTCAACCCTGTCATTTTTTAAGCCGGCAACTGATTTGCTATTGTTACACGAGAAAATTACATCGCTTTTGATTACTTACATGATCGCTTCGGTGTCCTCTGTTGTTTGTGATAGTAGTGTTGTTGTTCTTCGTCTTCTTCCCGGTTTTCTGTGTCGCATGTAAATACAGTTTCGTGCTGCCGTATGACAACCCCGACCACGCTGAGGAGTTACTATGAGGTACTCAGTTGTAATGGAAAAGCAACAAAAATGAGCCGTGCGGTTCCGTACCGTACCTTGCTGAGCCGTTACTGTGTAGTGAAAAAGCACCATAAGAAACACAATCTGTATTTCCATCTAGCTGAGTCATGCTATGAGCAGTCAACATGAACATGTAATTCCTCAGTAGCACTATCATTTTCCATGTGTTATTTGAATAATAATCTAAGGTCTTAAAGAACAAAATCCAATTTTTATTTTCAAATGTCACTGCTACACACAAATACACAAATACATTCTTTGTATTGCACTTTTACTTTCTATTTTGATTTAACCTTAAACTGTTATGTCCTATCATTTGCCTTAATGCTATAGTTCATAATTTTGTTCAGAAACATTTTTATTATACTGGGTGACATGGTCCATGCATCCTGAGAGTAGTCAAAACATTATGTATACAGAACAAGGAATGGAAAGAATCAGACCGCTGTTGCAGCTGCAGGATTGTAAAAACTCTGACCAATGCCTACCATTCGGTCCGAATGGAAAGAACCAGTCAGATGCTTTCATGTCTCATCCTGCTCATCCCCCCTTTGTCCCTCCCTCCTCCCCACTGTTGCCAGTAATATTTAGCACACTCTTCTGCAGAAATACAGTTAATAGGAAAATATATTCTGTAGGGTACAATGGCAATAATAAATAAAAAATACTGCCAAAAATAACAATCAAATTTCACACTGTTAAACGGGAAAAGAGAAAAAAGTTGGAGGCAGAAAAGGCTGTGATGAAGCAGGCTCTGGATAAAGCCAGAGGACAAACCAGAGTCAACATCGGTGGAGACAACCGATGCATCTGAAGGGCCTGAAAATTGATGAAGAGGTTGCTTTCTTTCGGTTGGACAGATAATTATTTAGCTTTGGGGGGATTTGTTATTTTCATGAAATATGCAATGATGGCCAACTTAGTTACTCTTGTAGCTCGCATTAGCCCAATGCTAACATTAGCGTCTCTGTGGGTATAAGCCGGTTGTGGGTGCCGCTTGTATTTAAGAGGTTATAGGATGTAACATTTTGATCATATTGCGCAGCCACAGTGTCTGCATTATAATTGTGATAAAATGTTGTTGATATATTGGCTTTGAACGGAACGTTTTACAACTGTGGTGATGTAGCATATTGTCTCTCCTCTGCCCCGCTGAATCCTGTTAGATGGTTCAAGTTTGAAGGGGCAAAGGGACGGAGCACTGATGGGTGGGCTCCCCATAATTACCAGCTATGACTTTAAGTCAATGACTTTTGTCCCGTTTTACATGTTGTTTCATTCATTTCTGGGTTTATTTTGTAGTGTCTCCCTCTTGTATCAGATCACATTGTTTCCTGTCCTTGTGTTCTGCGTCAATGATCGTCTTCCACCATCCTGACTGTTTCAAGATGTTTCCCTTCTCAGCATTCAAATATCTTGTCTCACCCTGTCTTGTGTTTTTCCTGCAGTGTGCCAGACTAACTGGTAATCTGTTCCCTCATATCCATGCCTCAATTTCTTATAATATTTATGCTATTTATGCTTAGTGAGCGCTCTTAATTATAAATTTATTTTCTCCTTCTGGTTAAAGCCACTTCATTCGATATTTAACATGCTCTGTTTTATTTAACTAACCAATTTTTGTCTCGTGCCTGAATGTTGTTCTGTCAGTTCCTGTTTTATAGTAATGCTGGCTCCCTCTTGTTTCAGGCTGTTTTGCTTCCTGCCCTCCTGTGTTGCCCCCTGTGTGATTGTCTGCCCCGCCCTTATTGTCTCCACCTGTATCCCATTACCTCATATTTAAATGGTCCTGTCTCTCCTTTGTTTTTGTGCGTCTTATCTTGCCATGTCATGTTCCCACAAGTTTCTGTTTCCAGTCCTGTGCCGCGCTGGTGCCAGTGGTCCCTTGTTTTCCCCAGAGTGGTCTTTCTATTGTAAGTTTCATAGCCTATTGTAAAAGTGATTTTCAGTTTTGTAGCCTCTTTTCAGTGTGATTTTTAGTTGTAATTTTTGTAGCCTATTTTCAGAGTGATTTTTTTTTTGTTTTAAGTTTCATAGCCTTGCTTATAGAGTGATCTTTCTTTTCCCTCCTTCTTTTTTTCCCTTCTCTTATGGCCGAGTGTCATTTTGTTTCTACTTAGTATTTAGAGTAGGTCTTCCCCAGCATGCACTCTCCCCTTGTCTGATGAGGCACACTCACATCTCTGGATACCTCTCTGTGTTGCCTGCATCAGTCTACCTGCCTGTTTGTTTGCCTCCCGGCCTTGCCAATAAAACCCTTGCCATCTGTAATCTGAGTTTCTAGTCGTGCATTTGGGTTCTTTCGGAAACCAGACCTTAACATATTTTCTCCTTTGTGAGCACCTTCTTGTCTTTTTCCCTTCTTTTAGTTTATTGTAATATTGAGTTTGGTTGTTGTTTAACGTTTTGTGGAGCAATGCTCTGAATGTTCTTGTTTTCAATGTAATACAATGACCATAAATGCTTTTGATTTGATTTGATTACATTTTACAAATTTACATGATCATTTCAATGTTGTATCCTGTTACCTTCAACAACCTAGATGTGTGTCTTGGTCTCCACATAGTATGTATGTGTTATTTCCTGTCTCACTTAATAAATTAAATACAAAGACCTTCTAGGTCAGCTCTAAACAGTGTGGCAGTGTGTTTGTTACCTGATGATAAGTGGGTTGCGTACACAGTGACTTGGACTCCTGGTCGCAATGTGAACTGGACAAGGTTTTGATTTAAGGCGCTGAGCAAAACCTCAGAAAGCTGTTGGGAAACAGAGGGGGACAACAAACAGTTTGAACTTTTTGAACTTTTGACAATGGTACTTGTCATCTATCTCATTTTGACGTTTTAGGGCAAATTTGTGTGTTGTCCTGATCAATGTTTGTTCATCCATTCTTTTAATGTCAGACTGAAAAAAAGGAGGTGTTCTGGCTTAAAGGTCTGCCTTAAATGTCAGTTACAGAGTACAGATTACAAGTACAGAGAGTCTGTTAAGTCACTATAAATTGCTGAATGACATAATGCCCTTGAATTTGCAATACTATCAATTGGGTGTCTGTTGCAGCATTCCTGGAAAAAAATCACAATCAGCCCACAGTTATACTGCTTCATACTGAAATTAGCAGGTTGGGATTTTCTAACCTGGGTTGCCCCGCCTTGGTTCGCCATCTGGGTACTTTCACACTGCCAGCAGTCAAGGGTCTGACCTCCCACTCTGAGAGCTACTGCCTGTTTTGTTTTGCCCTTTTCTTCTCTGTGGATGCTGAGCAGCTCACAGACCTCACAATCTTGCCAATGTGCTGCATTGATCAATAAAAAAAGGTGTGCCGTATCACTATACAAGCTGTGGATAAACAGTTGCGCATGCACGGGTTGGGATTTACTGATCGGTGGGATTTCCCCAAAATGACGTAGGACTAATTCATGTGCTTCCATTAAAGGAACACGCTACCGTTGTTCTATACTGAAATATAAACTTCCTTGATCTTAGACGAGTTGATACTAAAGATGGTCCGAACAGGTTTTGTTTTACAGATACCGATCACCAATTACCTAAAATCTTACTGATCCGATTACCAATCAGAACCGATCTATCACGTGGGAATATATTATTTATATATATATTTTTTTTACTTTTTTTAGTTTTACATTTTTTTTACTTTTTTACATTTTTACATTTTTTTCATCCACTCATGCATAGGCCTATAGTCTTTCATTGATGTTATCCTTGTAACTATTTATTTACTATATACTAGATTACCTTTATTTATTGCATAGCAGTAATTTTAATATTTCTTCATAGCAGCAGTGGCACTGTGGAAAACAATATGCCAATATGGCATATTACAACATACCGCAGGTCGAGTTTAGCAACTAGTCTCTGAAATTCAAAAACTTCCACCACATTGAATGGCTGGTCTTCCAGGCAGATGAATTCCATTAATGTTCCGAATGTATATCAGACTATAACAAACACTTGTAGAGCATGTGTATGTATAATGCGCACTGATTTTCCAATCGATCATTTTTATCATATCTGGCCGATCCGAGTTGCAGATCGATTGGCACCATCCCTAGTTGATGCATACTGTACCTCTCTCATCTTTGCGCGTGCACTCAATCAATCTGGTGCGCGGCGCTATTTTGTTAGCATTTAGTATAGCCCAGTACTTTCATTGCTATCCAAACAGAGGTGAAGTTAGAAGTCCCCAAGCACTTCCATGTTTTCGCTATTTAAATAAAGTTAGGTGAGTAGTTATTTGACCCAAGAATGGTTACACAAAATAAAGTGTGGCATTTTTCTAAGCCAAGAAAAAGGAGAACTATAATGTATGGGTGAATTACACTTGGGAGCACTTCGGCTCTGACGTTATCGCAGTCATAGACATGTATACGGGTGCAGTAATATCATCACTCAGGGAGTCCGACTAAAACTTTGCTCTGTTCTGAGATCTGAGTGAGCTGCTCTGCAGCACTGGAGCTTCCACAATTACAGCCTGACAGGCTGCCCAATAACAACATCAGAATGGCATTGGGTAATTTAGCAACCCAATGCGGGATGCCTTTCACACTGCAGCCAAACCGAGCTGAGCCGTTAAATTCCCTAGTCGACTGGAGGGTCATTTGACCTGGATCAAAATGCCACAACAACCCTTTCACACTACATGAAAATCCCATGTTGACTTGGGTTGACATGGGATTTTCGTACAGTGTGAAAGGGGCTTTAGTGACTGTTTTCCATCAGCCAGCAGCGGTTTGTCCTTCAGGAAAAGGGGAAAAGCTGTAGGCTGAAGCAGAGATCTTTGAGATTGTAAGTTTAAGTCAAGATAACAGAGGATATATGATCTTTCTTTCTGTAGGTTTGGTTACTTCCTGTGTAAGTAATTTTAAGGGCTCATAAACCAAAACAGGTTGGGTATCACTGAGATACACAATAGTGCAGGGCACATAGACATAGACAACCACTCACACTCACATTTACACCTACGAGCAAATTTTTTTTTTTTTTTTAATTTAAATTAGCCAATTAACCTAATCCCTGTGCATGTTTTTGGATGGTGGGAGGAAGAGAGAGAGAGCCCAAGCAGACATGGGGAGAACATGCAAACTCCACACAGAAAGGCCCCGGCCTGGGAATGAAACCCGGTACATTGTTGCTGTGAGGCGACAGTGCTAACCACTGCACCACCGTGCCACCCCCAGGGTGACTTCATTAGGTCCACATGTTGAGCTAGGGCTGCACAATTAATCGAATTTTAATCACAATCATGATTTTGGCTGCCACGATTAAATTAAGATGATCGTCGTGATTAACATTTAAAAAGCGGGTTCTGTTGCATATCAAATCAAGCACTTTGTCAACCCAGTAGTCAGCCAACCACCAGGGAGCGAACGAAAAGTTAGGGCTTCATTAAGCTGCCTTAAAAGCAAGCGAGCACATCCTGCAGCAGCCTCAACTTATATTCAACAGTGTGAGATGTGCAGACAGTGACAGTACGGCAGCATCTGGAGGCGAGTAGTTTCACACTATCGAGCCAGGCCGGGCCAGGGCCGTCAGGGACCTTAGTGCTAATAGCCCTGGGCCACAAGCCCCATGCCCCAAAACCATTTGTGTTCACACTGTCGGGCTACTAGCTCCTGTAGTGTAGTGGTTGTAGTGGTAGTGTAGTGGTGTAGCACTGTCGCCTCACAGCAAGAAGGTACCGGGTTTGAATCCTGTGTGGAGTTTGCATGTTCTCTCCGTGTCTGCGTGGGTTCTCTCCAGGTACTCCGGCTTTGTCTCACCATCCAAAAACATGCGTGGAGATTAGGTTAATTGGTTAATTTAAATTGACTGTAGGTGTGAATGTGAGTGTGAATGGTTTCCTGTCTCTATGTGCCCTGCGATGAGGTGGCGACTTGTCCAGGGTGTACCCTGCCTTCCGCCCTAAGACAGCTGGGATAGGCCCCAGCCCCCCCGCAACCCTATGAGAATAAGCGGTAGACAATGGATGTATGGATGGAATTATCTAAGCTATCACTTTAGCCATAATCGTGCAACCCTATGTTGAGCTGTTCATGAATGCAAATATCTAATGACCGAGTCACATGGCAGCAAATTAATTTGTTCAGGCATGTAGACATGGTCAAGATGACCTACTGAGGTTCAAACTGAGCATTGGAACGGGAAAGAAAGGTGACAAAAAAAGAAACAGTGTGCAAACAAATAAGGGGCTCAATGCCAGCAGACAGAGAGAAGCATTAGCTTTCATTTGGCGTTATGTTTCTGTTTTCCTCTCCACAAACCCATTAAAGGGGAATTCCACTACAATTGCTCATTGCATTTGTCTGTCTCCTGTTTGGTAACTTACAGTGCATTTGTTTTGTTGTTGCATTTTGCAGAAAATTATACCTGATGCAGCTGGAAACAGGGATGACGTGAAACTATTATTATTAAATTGGCCATAAAACCTAAACAGTGTGCTAAGGGAAATGCAGAGTTAATTACCTGTGGGTATGTTATCATAGACTGCAGGTGTAGGCTTTTCAAAAGTTGATGCAATTGTTGTGATGGCACCCATTGGTTCATTGGTTTGTGGGCTATCATTCTGAGTCATTGAGTATAGTCATTGAGATCTTGTCCTTTTGGAACCAGAAGTGAACTTATTTAGATGAGAGGGATTTTGTCCACTGAAAAAGATACTTGTAAACAGAAGTGCAAAACTTGACAGCTGGTGACCTATGACCTATAATTTTTGAAGAAGTGTTACCCGTGTTTTTGACACCTAATTTTTCAAACCTGGAAGTTGATGCTTGAAAATTAATACCTTTTACATTACACATAGTTATTCCATCCATTGTTAATATAAAGTTCTAAAAGAAATTTAACAAATAATGACAACACATTACACTACATGAAAAAGAAAGCGCTTACATATCAACTGTCAGCTCACTGAAGTATATTTAAACTCTGAACATTGTAATATTCACAGGATAAGATTTAACCTTATTTAACCACCAGTAACCCCATCTGTGCTTTCTTCTCTATGTATGTGTACAGTAAGTGTCTGTGTCTTTGTCTGTGGGACCTTTGCACTGTGATGCATAATTCATAGGATGCAGCCTCACTTGATCTCTGCTTTACAGACTGACAAGTAATCTTCTTCAACACTAACTTTGATATAAATCGGGCAGATTACCCTGAATCGAATGTAAACCACTGAAAGTCAGGGTCCAATCTCATTCACTCTCAATGTATTTCCCCATATATATCCTTACATTCAAGCAATTATAAATCTCTATCCCGAGGCTGTAATCCTCACACACAATATAAATATCAGCTGGCCTGTCCCTGGCTTGTAGGGGAGAGGATCCAAGCGATCAACCAGGTGGGAGTGGAGAGGGAATAGGAAAATCTAATTTTTTTCCTTCCCAGTTTCCTTCTCATCACATGCCTGTATAATTCTTCCCACAGAGAGAGCACATCCAACATTATTATCACTCATTATCTATTATGTGAGGCCCAGAGCTAATTCGGTCCATCTTGATACGCCGGTGATTTAGTGAACCAATCAACCATGACAATTTCTTTGTCTGGCTCTTTAGGCTGCTCCACCCTTATCACCTCGATATCCCGCAGGATATGACCTGAGGGAGTTTAAATGCTGTGCCCCGTGATAACTTGTTCATACTTGTCAAGCTTATTGATGAGTCTATTGCAGAGATTCCTCATGCATATTCTAGAATTAGTCTCGTGAAAAGATATGGACATGCTTCAATAGACCAATACTGACATCTGCTGGAGGAAGGAGGAACTTAAATTTTTTGTTATTTTTCAGCAAGCAATCACTGAACGAGGCACTGCTTGTCTAAGGCCCAATCCCTAACCACCCCCTACACACTCTACCTACACACTAGCCCTCCGTTTGCGCATTCTCCCGGAGGCTCCTCCATATTAAGGGCAGTCCCAAACCACAGAGGACGGAGGGGGAGTGGACTGTTGAGCCCTGAAATAGCGAGTCTGCATCGATGCACACTTACAACGACTTTATCAGGAAGTGCTTCGACAAAAATGGAGGAGAAAACAACATACAAATTTAAGTTCCTCATGGCTGCAGTACGTCCCTTGCACACTGACAGAAAACAAAACAACTCGCAGCAAAATTCATATGACTTCATTTGGTTGATTGGACATGTCAAATGGTACTGGGGTTGAAAGACTTGTGGATTTACTTAAAACTATTTGAGGTATGATGAAGCTCCTCCTGTTCAAGAGGTGTCTTTTTGTTGCCATGGCAGCGATTGCTTCTCTTTTCTGGTGGTGTGAGGATGGCGTCCCATACCTGCTCATCCTATTTATACCCTTCCCCTTCAGATAAAGTGCCCTCCACAGCTGCGAGTGTGACTTCATTTGGAGTGGCACTCGGTAATGAAGGGCTGAAGCCAGAGAAGCAACCCATGACTCACAAAAAAATGAAAAAAAGAACTTGTACATGGTGTTATGCTAGAATTACAGTGATGATAATTAGGTTATATCCATCCACCTGTCACAAGTTCGAAAAAGGGACAACTATTGCACACACAACAGTGACAAATGACGCAGTTGTTGTCTCACCTGATCTAAATGAACAATACTCTCCTCTGATTTCCCTTCAGTTAAGTGTTTGTCAGGTAGAAGAAAAACCTCTGCTGCTGTGGGTAAACCTGGGAGGATGGTGACCAGAAGCTGATCATCTCGCACACCTGTGGCCTGTGGAGGTATGAGAGGGAAAGGAAAAAGAAGTAAAAAAGAGTTCATCTGAAATGCACAATGAATAAAGAAATATTGTGTTATATTTTTACTTATACATGTCTGTATTGTAATTATTTCATAAGGTTAAATCAGATTAATGCCAACATTTAGGCAAAGTTCATCACTCTTTTTGTTTAGATCAGAGGCAAGGACCATTATAACATAGAGAATATACCAGGGATCCCTTCATTTATGTCCCTTTTTTACATAGCCTTTTTATACTAACATTTAAGATTGTAATTTTAGTAGTCAACTAAATTATAAATGACTAATCGTGCTGGCCACCCCTGCATGACTCAGTGCCCCATGACTTGCTCCTGTGGGACAATCCACCCCATCTCCCTCAACCACCGACGAGGAGCCCATGCAGTTCGGTCGGGCAAAACTTTCCCCTTCTGAGCGTTTCTGCAGGATCAGAGCGGGTGAGTGCATTTACTGTGGGAGGTTGGGACACTTCCTAGCTACCTGCCCAGTCCACTCAAAAGACAACGCTCACCAGTAGCTGTGGGGATACTGGTGAGTGAAGCAGTTCAAGCCCCAGCCTCGGCCCCAGGCTCCCAGCCCTTAGCCTCGGTTCCCCAACTACCAGCCCAAGCTCCAGTCAGTCCTCCAAACGCTAATAAAATGCAAATCCAAGCTACTCTGTGTCACCAGCAGTTACTCTTATCTCTCACTGCTTTAACTGACTCGGGTGCTGAAGAGAATTTTTTGGATGAGGAATTAGCCCGTCAATCTGGTTTCCCTTGTGAGCGTCTTAAAGTTCCATGCACCGCCAGTGCTTTAAAATTTCTGTCTCGAGTCATTCACTGCACTGTACCCTTAACCTTGATTGTGTCTAGAAATCACAGAGAGACTGTTGCATTTAATATCATCTCCTCTCCTAATTCTCCTCTGGTTCTAGGTCAACCATGGTTGAAACGGCACAATCCCTACATTGACTTGTCCGCTGGTAAGATTGTTAACTGGAGCTCTTTCTGCCACTCTTCCTGCTTGCAATCAGCTTTGTCTCCAGTGGAGGTCACTACTTCTCCACTAAATCCTGAGCCCATAGATTTGTCCTCCATTCCCACCAATTATCACGATCTGAGTCAAGTTTTCCATAAAGATCTTGCTCTGTCCCTGCCCCCTCACCGACCCTATGATTGTGGCATAGATCTGCTACCTGGTTCCCCACTTCCCACTAGTCGCCTGTACAACCTATCTTGTCCAGAAAGGGAGACGATGGAGAGATACATAAATGATTCCTTGGCTGCTGGTCTAATAAGACCATCTTCCTCTCCAGTTGGGGCAGTTTTTTTTTTCATGTCCAAGAAAGAATGGAACACTTTGCCCTTGTATTGACTACCATGTCCTAAATAACATTACAGTTAAAAATAAATATCCTCTGTCTCTAATCTCTTCTGCCTTTGAGACCCCTCAGGGAGCCACAGTATTTTCTAAACTGGACCTGAGAAATGCCTGCCATCTCATTCGAATCAGAGAAGGAGATGAATGGAAGACTATATTCAAAACACCTCTTGGACACTTTGAATATCTGGTAATGCCTTTTGGTTTAACAAATGCTCCAGCTGTTTTTCAAGCTCTGGTTAATGACGTTCTCAGAAATTTCCTGAACCGTTTTGTGTTTGTGTATCTTGATGACATCTTGATCTTTTCTAAGAATATGTCTGACCATGTCTCGCACATCCGGCTGCTCAAGAACAAACTTTTCGTGAAGGCAGAGAAGTGCGAATTCCATGCCAGTTCAGTAAGCTTCCTTGGTTTCATCATTAAGAGTGGGCAAGCGCAGGCAAATCCAGCTAAGATCAGAGCTGTGGTAGAGTGGCCTCGACCACCACCAGAAAACAGCTTCAGCGTTTTCTGGGATTCGCCAACTTCTACCGCCGATTCATTCGTGACTACAGTAAGGTAGCTGCTCCTCTCACCAGACTCACTTCCACCTCCACTGCATTCACTTGGACGCCAGAGGCTGAGAACACCTTCACTGAGTTAAAAAGCCTCTTCACCTCTGCTCCCATCCTGGTCCAACCAGATCCCTCTTGCCAGTTCTCTGTGGAGGTAGATGCCTCTGACAGCGGGGTGGGAGCAGTCCTTTCCCAACGTTCAGTTCCTGACCAGAAACTCCATCCATGTGCCTCCTTCTTCTGACGTCTCTCTCTTGCCAAACGCAATTATGATATTGGCAACAGGGAGGTGAGGGACCAGACAAAGTACGGCTTAATAGACCCCTTATGAAGAAGAGGAAATTTGGTCCACATTTTCCCTCGCCCGAACGCGGGTTACGGGGGCCTCTCTCTGGAGCCAGGCCTGGAGGTGGAGCCCGTTGGCGAGCGCCTGGTGGCCGGGCCTGTACCCATGGGGCCAGGCTGGGCACAGCCCGAAGAGGCATCATGGGTCCCCTTTCCAATGGGCTCACCACCCGTAGGAGGGGCCAAAGGGGTCGGGTGCGATGTGAGCTGGGTGGCAGCCGAAGGCAGGGACCTTGGCGGGCCAATCCCCGGCTGCAGAAGCTGGACTGCAGAAAAGCTGGAACAGTGGACCAGCTCTACACCCTCGGCAGGGTCCTGGAGGGTGCGTGGGAGTTCACACAACCAGTCTACATGTGTCTTGTGGACGTGGAGAAGGCGTTCGACCACGTCCCTAGGGGAGTCCTGTGGAAGGTGCTCCGGGAGTATGGGGTACCGGACCCCTTGGTTCGGGCTGTTTGGTCCCTGTATGATCGGTGTCAGAGTTTGGTCCACATTGCCAGCAGTAAGTCGGATTTGTTTCCGGTGAGAGTTGGACTCCGCCAAGGGTGCCCTTTGTCACTGATTCTGTTCATAACTTTTATGGACAGAATTTCTAGGCACAGCCGAGGCGCTGACGGGGTCCGGTTTGGTGGCCTCAGAATCACATCCCTGCTTTTTGGAGATGATGTGGTTCTGTTGGCTTCATCAAGCCATGATCTCCAACTCTCACTGGAGCGGTTCGCAGCTGAGTGTGAAGTGGGATGAGAATCAGCACCTCCAAATCTGAGGCCATGGACCTCAGTCGGAAAAGGGTGGCATGCTCTCTCCGGGTAGGGAATGAGATCCTGCCCCAAGTGGAGGAGTTTAAGTATCTCGGGGTCTTGTTCACAAGTGAGGGAAGAATGGAGCGAGAGATCGACATGCGGATCGGTGCAGCTTCTGCAGTGAAGTGGACATTGTATCGGTCCGTCGTGGTGAAGAGAGAGCTGAGCCGAAAGGCAAAGCTCTCAATTTACCAGTCGATCTATGTTTCTACCCTCACCTATGGTCACAAACTGTGGGTCGTGACCAAAAGAACAAGACCACGGATGCAAGCGGCCGAAATGAGCTTCCTCCGCAGGGTGTCCAGGCTCTCCCTTAGGGTGAGAAGTTCGGGCATGCGGGAGGTGCTCAGAGAAGAGCCACTGCTCCTCCGCATCAAGAGGAGCCAGATGAGGTGTCTCGGGCATTTGGTTAGGATGCCCCAGGACGACCCAGGACATGCTGGAGAGACTATGTCTCTCGGTTGGCTTGGCAACGCCTCGAGATCCCTCCGGAAGAGCTGGATGAAGTGGCTGGGTAGAGGGAAGTCTGGGCTTCCCTGCTTAGGCTGCTATCCCCGCGACCCGACCCCAGATAAGCGGAAGAGAATGGATGGATGGATGGCAACAGGGAGCTGTTAGCTGTCAAGTTAGGAGGAGTGGAGACACTGGCTTGAGGGCGCAGAACAACCATTTTTGGTCTGGATGGACCACAAAAACCTGGCATATATTGTGACAGCCAAGCTTGTTGGGCACTGTTTTTTGGTCGTTTTAACTTTACACTTACCTACAGGCAAACCTGATTCTCCTGCCAGTTTGTTGAGGAGGAGGCAACCTCTAGTCCTGAGCCCATCCTTCCTCCAGCGTGTGTTGTGGCTGCAGTTTCTTGGGAGATCGAGTCCTTAGTAAAAGAGGTGCAACAGAACCAACCTGATCCTGGTAACTGTCCAGGTTCTCCAGTGGGTGCACGCCTCTCGTTTTGCTTGCCATCCTGGAATGAACCGCACTCTGACCCTTGCCGAGAGGCATTTCTGGTGGCCTACCATGGAGATGGATACCCACGCTTACGTTTCTGCCTGTACAATCTGTGCTCGAGGGAAGTCTTCTCACCGCCCACCTGCTGGCCTGCTGCGTCCTCTCCCTGTTCCTGGTTGTCCCTGGTCACATAGAGCTCTTGACTTCGTCACTGGTCTTCCACCGTCACAAGGTAATACAGTCATTCTCACTATTGTTGATTGATTTTCCAAGGCAGTTCACTTCCCGTCACTTCCCAAACTCCCCACAGCCCGCGAAACAGCAGATCTCTTGCTCCAACATGTCTTCCGTCTTCATGGCATCCCTTTGGACATAGTCTCAGACCGGGGCCCTGAGTTCATATCACAGGTTTGGAAAGCTTTCTGTCAAGCTCTTGGTGCCTCCGTGAGTCTTACGTCTGGTTTTCAACCCCAGACATCTTCCACCTCTGTTTCCCTCCCAGGAGTGTGACCTGGCCGTCCCACCTGTTCAGAGTCACCTCCGCTGCTGCTGTAAGTTCTGGACTGATGTCTGCGCTGCCTTGCTTTGCACTTCTGACCAGAACAAGCACATTGCTGACCGCCACAGGGTAGGGACAGGTCTTCCAAAAGAGGGCACATTAAAAACCTGCAGAGACAAAGGTAGTCCATCCTTTGTTCTCACAGAAAGGCAGATGTGGTATTATGGTATAGTAGTGTAAGGAATGCATTTATTTTGAAGTAATGGGAAGTGATGTCTGTACTGTTGGGGTTGAGGGTAGTTCGGTGCCCGCACACTAGTTGACTTCTGGCACAGTAGTCTTCTGCTGCTGTAACTGAGTTAACGACAGACTCTGAATACATCATTGTTCGAACCTCTTTATAAGAATAACTTGACAGTACAATGGCAGTAGGGGGGAATTCGACTCAGGCTAAAGTCTCCTCCATGGGATCCAGCAGATCCAAAAGGCAGAGGTCCAGACAGAACCTACAGCCACTCCTCAGCACACACATCCCATCTATCTACCAAAGGTGATATAATATCTTTACATTTTCAGATGTGAAAGAGTTTTGATAAGTAGGCCACTATCAACTGCTGAACGGTGCAAAAGATCTAAAATAAATGTAGGTGACAATAGTGACAACAGTGGAACTGTTAAGTTGGTTAATATACATAAAACTCTGAGTCTACCTGGTCACACTGAGTTAATATTATTAATTCATTTGTCAATCTTTCTTTTTGCTCAATTATCTCACTTATTTTCTGTTAGAAGTCTAGAGGTGTAGGTTGTCAAATAAACATCTAATTTCATAAATAACTTGGCTATTGATTTGTGCGTATATAAAACAACTTGAATCACTGTACACTATGTCTAAGAACTATGTAGCCCCTGAAATTAAGAGAATCAGACCTCTGTGGCAGCTGCAGGTCTATAAACTCTGACCAATCCCTGCCTTTCATTGTGGATGAAAGAACCGATCAGATGCCTTCGTTCCTCTCTTGCCCACCCTCCTCCATGCATGCATACACATCACATTTCACCATTACTGGAAATAGTCAGCACACTCCTCTGCAGAAATAGTGAGTTAACAGGAGAATACATCCATTAGGATACAATGCCAAAAATACCTCTGCCAGCATTACTTGTGATGGCTTGCCACGCTAAACAGGCAAAGAAAAAAAAAGTCAGAGGCAGAAAAGGCTGCAACAAAGTTGCATTCAAGTTTGTGGGGGCATGACGTTGGAGAGGGCACTGACGGGAGGGGGCGGAGCTTAGAAGAGGCTGAGAGGAGGTGCCACTTTCAAATTTTGCTAGCTCTCCAACAACACCAACTATAACTTTAATAGTAATAGTGGGTTATACTTGAAGCTGAGTGTGATCACACTCCTTCACCTTTTATGACAATTCATGGTTTATGATTCCTAACGTAAGAGTTATTGGTTAAAAATGCATATTTTATATTAATTAATGATATGGCGGCCACTGTACCCACTGTGTGGATGTGTGTGTGTGAATGGATGAATGTGATGTAAAGCGCTTTGGGTATCGTTGCGGGTATAGTAAATACAGACTATATAAATAGAGGCCATTTACCATTTAATAATGCTACACTTCTTGACAGATCGCAAAGCACTCTAAGCGTTCTTTTACATCAATGCAGAACACATATTAGACACATACTGACATATATTCTTCTGTTCACATCATCCATAACATTGTTACCATATGGCCCGAATGCACACAGCGAGCCAATGCAATCAACATGCTCTTGAACTGCATTTTTCCACCTCTCCTCCCTCATGCCTTGTCATTTATCATCATGAAAGTCAGATTTATGTCTCAAAGCCCGAGGAAGGTCACACTGCACTAACAGAATATCACAGGTCCAGCTGAGCACTGATAGTATTTATCAGAGTAAAGCAACAGTTACCATGAAAAGCCCAGAGAGAGCCTAACCTGGATCAGAGAATTCTCGATGACTTGGCTCACATCCAGCCTCCATTCTGCAACATCAGGATTGTGGTCATCTAGGTTTGATGAAAATGTGAGCAAATGGGAGTGGAAATATTCTGCAGGGAGAAAAGTAAATGTGTGAGCTGCTTTTACTTTTCTTTGGATTAAAAAAAATAAATCCAAAATCTAGTACCTTCTAATTGCATTTTTTGGTATTTTCTGCTATATTTTCATAGATTTGGCCATGACTTCAAATATTATCAAGTAATGGCTGTAGCAACACAATTATACAACATAATCCAACGTTTAAAAAAAAAATATCAGAGACCAGCCATTTTATCAAAATTATCTAAAATGCTACTCAAACCTAAAGTGCACTCACATGAAATTGTTGGTAAAATTAGGTAACAACGTAAATACCTTTTCAAGAGATGACATCACAAACTGTTTCACAAAAAAAAAAAAAAAAAAAAAAAAAAAAATGCCATAAAACTCAGGATATCTACCAATACAGAGAGAGAGAACCAATCCAATACATGGCATATAGTGACATATAAGGCCATATTTTCAGCAGTGGTGCAGTGGTTAGCAGTGTCGCTTCACAGCAAGAAGGGTTCGATTCCCGGTCCGATGCCTTTCTGTGTGGAGTTTGTGTTCTCCCCGTGTCTGTGTGGGTTATCTCTGGGTACTCCGGCTTCCTCCCACCATCCAAAAACATGCATGGGGATTAGGTTAATTGGCTAATTTAAATTGACCATAGGTGTGAATGTGAGTGGTTGTCTGTCTCTATGTGCCCTGCGATGAGCTGGCGACTTGTCCAGGGTGTACCCTGCCTTTCGCCCTAAGACAGCTGGGATAGGCTCCAGATAAGTGGTAGAAAATGGATGGATGGATAAGGCCATATTATGTACTAGAACTGCTTTAGTCAATGACCTACCATGACCGGTGTGATGACACACATAATTTAGGAAATTGTATTTAATTTGGATCAGTCATATCTCACTGATGGCCTTCATAAATACTTAACAATACTTAATATTGTCAGTACTAGCGTCACTACTGGTCCAGTGGATCGGATTGGTACATCTCTAAATAAAAGGAAAAAAAAAAAATTATACAAAGGCAAGTTGAAACATCTTGGTTTGGAGCTCTCTACAGGAAGAACAATCGAAGCAGCAATTTTAAAAGCACAGACTTGAGTTTTAAGCCTTGAGTTATAAACACCCAACAAACGCTGATAAGAGGACCTTATAGACACGTAACATACCTTAAATGTTTTATGTCACATTTATACATCCAAACCATGAACTTTTCCTCAACCTCAACAGTAGTTTGATTCATTCACAATGTTAACCACATGTTTTAAAACTATTGGGTAGGTGCAGTTAGCAACTCCTGAAACTTTAGAATGGACGTAGTAACTGATAATGGCCATTCAATATAGTGATAACATCAGTCAAAATCAGTGGCACTTCACCATGATAAGCTTTAAAAGCCTTATGAAATAGCTTGACTAATATTTTGCTATTTAAGTCAACAGCAAGTCAACGTTGCCAATATTACATACAGTATTTATAAGTCATCTGACACATTAGAAAGTGGTTTTACTCAGGAAGTGCATTTTATAATAGAATGACAGCCAAAACAAGACCAAGATTGTAAATAAGCAGAATTTAATTGACTTTATTTAATTTAATAATGATTACAATATCATCTAGTAAATTGCGATGAGCAATTTTGTATTTACAGAGAATACCATTGGAAATGGTGCTCACCATGAACAGCAACGCTTTTTCTGTCCTGCAGAATAGTATTCCCCGCAGACACCTGCACAGTGACAGTACTGATACCTTCCTGGGAGAATGTGCATGCCACAGTACCCTCTAGGGTGATTACTGGCTGCTGGGGGAGAAAGAAAGAGATAAATAGAGAAGGTAAGAGAGAGGGAGATGGAGCGAGTCACAGTATGGGATTCCAGTTACAGACCCTTATTAACAGTTAGTATCACACTGCTGTAATTTACACCACAGGTGTGAGCACATACACAAACATGCATGAGCATACACTGAGAGCTTGGCAACAATCTGTGAATTCAATAACTGAGCCCATAGAGAGTTCCCTTTGTGACTTTCCTGTCATTACTCACGCCTCCATATGTTCTTCAGAAAACATGCTTATGATGCTGTGGTTTATTCCCAACTGATACCACTCGCTGTCCTTATGGAAGGTCTGTCTTGGTGTTGAGTAAATATATTTACACAACTACAATTATGAAGACAGATAGTGAGAGTGTGGCTTCCAGTGCATCTGTTGGTGCAGCTAGATGGAGTTCAACTGGCAGGCATCTCACTTAATTTCAAAAGAGTTAGTTCATACATTCATCCTCTGATAACTGCCGCTTGTCCTATTTAGAGTTAACCTTCTTGCTGTGAGGCAACAGTGCACCATGACAGCAGTGAAGGATCATGAGACAACATCCATCCATCCATTATCTACCGCTTATCCTCATAGGGTCGTGGGGGGGCTGGAGCCTATCCCAGCATGTCTTAAGTCGCCACCTCATCGCAGGGCCGTGAGACAACAATCAAATGATAATTTGAAAGTTATGCATAACAGTAGGTAATGATTAAGCACAAAAGATTTCCGCGCACTTGAAAAAATGTCGGATGTGTAATCATTCAACCCACATTTTCCTCAGTCTATCTTTTTTGTCCTTGAGAAACTAATTAACAAGACAGTTTAAAAAAAACAAATGTAAAAAAAGGAGGGCAGTCTAAGGTGCCTCTGCAGTGCCCTGTAGTAAAACACAATGAAATTGATTACCCTCCGGTTCCCAAGCCAAGTCCCAACAGACTGAGCTATTGCCACATCTGTACACAGAATAATGCATTTCTCATCATCAATTTGGAGTCGGGACTGGGTTAAGTTTTGTCAGTCAACATTTGGCATTAGCCTGATGGGTCCTGTCAGGCCCATCATGGCAATCAACATATTCGTCATCAACATATTGAGGTTTTTGCTTGTTTGCAGTCTTCAATCAGGTGTTGGACACAGATCAATGACTTCATAGTGAATGGATATAGAACACATGAACGTAGTTAAAATCACCATACCAAAAAGGAGGAGGTTCAAGTGGCAGATGGAGCTGCAGAGTTAAGTCATAATGCTGCTTACATGGTGCAAATTGGACATGACTAGTCAGCTGATTGTCTCACAGCTGGTGAGGCATGAATGAATCATGTCAATCAATGAATGCAAATGCAGCTTTAGTGTGCTGTCTGAGACAATACTTTACTTCATTATTGTCTGTATTTAGAGGGACTGGTCTGGGGCTGAGAGCTGGAGGTGTGGGGACGAAGCCCCTGCCACATGACATAGGGTCCTTCTAGGAAGTCCATTGTTGTCCTATTTACATTTTGAGTCTGCTTAACAGGCTATATCTATTTTTGTTTGAAATATATTTTTTCACTGTTTTGATGAGCAGCAAAAAGGCTACACAACTTCACACACAAAAGCATCAACCTCTAAACTTGTGTGGATAAAACCAAACCCATGTTCATGGCTAGACACCACAAGGGCTTATTTTTAAAATAAATTATTTCCTTACCTTAATGAGATTGATCAGCTCTCTAAACAGTTTAGAGTAGGACTGAATAAGTAAGACAACTCACTGGTTATCAGTGATTAAACTGCTTGTGCTGATACATCAGCATGTTCTGATGCTGATTAACAAGGATGCATTTTTAAACCTGGATGCACAAAGTAGCTTAACAAAATAATGATTCTCATATTTTGGAGCAGAGGAACCAGTAACTTAAGCAACTTAAAGGAGAACTTTGGCCGATTTCAACATGCAGCTGTATTGCTCAAGCTACTTTACATTTGTCAGTACTCAAGACACGTCAATTTTTGGTCCGACCCTGACAGTGTTCTTGAGCGGCATGGTAGCCTGGACAGCTAACCCATGGGGGCACTATTTTCATTATGTGTTTTAAACATTTTAACATACTCCAAATATCACCCCAAAAGATATGCAACATCAGCAGACACCTAACAACACAGCACCGTAGCGTGCATGATTCAAAATGAGTAGAAAAGTCATTAAATCAGTATGTTTGTGCAAGCAGACACATATCGATTTGTTTACATCCTTGTCTTCCAGTAGTCCAAACAAGTCAATCTGTCGAGTTTGCAATTATCCCTCATGCAAACCGGAGTTTTGCAGACAGAAACCATATTCCAGCATTTTTGTTTTTCTGTTCATACATTACTGACTATGTTACAGCCTGTCATTAGCAATGAGCCTAACAATAGCCTGTCTTTTTTTTTTTCTCTGCACTGAGAGCTAGCTAGCTCGTGCTGCACTGAAAGTACTGTAGCAACTCTATCAATGAGGCTACGAGGCATGAACTCTTTCTGTGGAACTTTATTACCAAAACACCGGCTACTGTCGGCCTTAGTCAAGCCACACAACAGAAAAGCCTAAACTGCTCTCACATACATCCATGTCTGTCACTGTCATCTCACACACCTGAACAACCCACAACAAACCCTCCCTTGCCAATCACAAGTGGCTACCCCACAACACTTACCATCCTACCCCTTGACGTGTGATTGACAGGTCACCCAGCCACTAGGAACACCCAGCTTTCCCAAAATTCTGCAATTAGTAACATTCTATAAAACCAACAGGGCTTGTTATGGGTTGTTCAGGTAGGTGTATGAGAGAGAGAGACACAGAGTTTAGGCTTTTCTAAACTGCTCACCCTCTTTACTCTTTTTCATCAGAGGTGAATGCAGAGAGCGTTAATAAGATGTTCAATAAATGTTAATCAGGGCTGCTGGATAAAAAAATCTCCAGTCTGGACAGATACTGGAGACAGAGATTCCTCTCTAATGAATAGCAGCTCAGGTAAACTGTGCCACAAAGTTTTATTTCAGCAACATATCTGCCTGCTTCGCTTCCGACTCATGATGTCTAAAACAAATCCTCACTCACTCTGCAAATGCCTGCCGGTCAGATGTAGCGTGCTGTCAATCATTGCAGCTAATTACAGTTCTTGTCTCTCCTTCCTCGAGCTGATTTGATGCAGTTCGTGCCGTGCGTCTCCCAGTAGTGCATATGCGCATCCATTGCACATATGCAAATGTCTCCCCTCGCGCAAAATGTGGCCCCTTATGAAGGATGAGGCCCTACACAGACTGCATAATCTGTATTTAGGGAGGGGCAGCACTGCAAACCAGTATGTGACTGCTTGCACAAACACGCTGATTTAACCACTTTTCTACTAATTTTGAATCATACAGTGCTGTGTTGTTAGGTGTCTGCTGATGTTACATATCTTTTGGGGTGATATTTGGAGTATGTTAAAATGTTTAAAACACATAATGAAAATAGTGCCCCCATGGATTAGCTGTCCAGGCTACCATGCCGCTGAAGAACGCTGTTCGGGTCGGACCAAATATTGACGTGTCTTGGGTACTGACAAGTCTAACGTAGCTTGGACAATACAGCTGCATGTTGAAATCAGCCAAGCTTAGGGAAAAGAGGTAAAGTCTTGAGTGTACCTCTGTGTTATTTCCGATCCACCAGATGTAGGTGACTGTTCCCACTTGGCTGGGCCACAGGACAGCAGTCAGGTTCACTTCCTTATTCCTCAATGCCATGAAGGGAGCTGAGAGATGAATATAGTCCAGCTGACCTACTCAGGTACACAGATACATAGAGAGAACTCTATAAACTGCATAACAATGTACTAAAACAAGACAAAACTATTTTTTCAAATCAAGAAAAAGAAAGGTGGTTTATACTGTAGGTGGTGGGTGGGGAGAGTGAGTATTTTCAGAATTATGTCCTGTGCTGGGACCGTTGGCTGCCATCTGTGTGTTATTTTTCATTCATGGCACTCCTGAGCCTGCAGTGGCTCTATTTGTTTGGCTGGCATATACGATTGACAGATTGGCGGGGGCGGCCATGCTCCCAAATCAGTAAGTCAGCTCCGTTACATCTGTCACCCCCTGAATACACCAGAGGTGGTCAGCCCTGTTACATATGCAGCTTCTGTGGCTTCCGCAGGCTGGGCTGCTGAGCGGCTGTGAAGCATAAGCTGACTTGAGTGGAAGTGTAATGGGATTTGTTCTATCTCACTTGCTTGTTTGGTTATGGGAAGGGAGCATGTTCTCAGATAAAGCACAGAATATAGTACACTGTGTACAAGCTGACAGCCACAATGCCACTGAATGTGAAATCAGAAAGAGCAAGAAGCATGAGAGGAAATTGGATATTCTCCTATCTGAATACATACTATATATATGCACATACTGTATATACATACAAATCTTTCAAAACCCCTCACATGTTACATGCAGGTACAGCATGACAGTCTCTGAGCCGAGACTATTCTCCCCAGTCGCAGCCACCCGGTAGATTCCCACAGCTTTGTAGATGTGTTTGATCCCATCCTCAATAGAGCTCAAATTGGAGTAGGTCAGAGCATGGCCGTCTCCGAAGTCCAGTGTGATGCTTGTCCTTGCACCGTCGCCCTGCACAAGAGCACAAAGTCTTTCAGAGACAGCTTTATGAAACCAAACATGAAAAGGCAGTGTTGTATGACAAATTAAGTGTTATTTTAATGAAAAGAGTCAAACAACAGCATTTGGTTCCATCCATCCATCCATTTTCTACCGCTCATCCTCATAGGGTCAAGGGGGGGGGGGGCTGGAGCCTATCCCAGCTGTCTTAGGGTGGAAGGCAGAAACCTGACCTCAGCATGTGACACAATTGTAAGGGAAGTGATAACTAAATACAACTATGTATGCTGAAATTACTGCTAATCCAGACTTTATCATGGTTTACATTTCAATACAATAACTTTTATTTGGTGTGACAGTCGATGACACTTTTTGACAAGTGCAGAGAACAGCTTACCTCCTCCAGAAAAACAAGAAAAGTGATATTGGTGCCCAGTGTGGCTGTTAGCGTGCCCTCACTGGTAACCAGGTGGAGACCTTTGGGTGCTTGGATAAGACACTGCTGCCTCCTGGCTGTGTACTCCAGACTGATTCCAGCTGTACAGTTATTAGAGACCACTTTCCTGTATCTGGGGGTGGAAAAACATGGAAGCTTAAAGGTGCAATGTGTAAGTGTAACAGGTTTACAGTGTTGATGCTCGATCAAAGATGTTGCTTCATTCCCTAAACATTTGGCTCATAGGGAGAGGCTTCAGTTCATTGCAATCTGCAACTTCCTGAACAGATCTTCCATACTGGGCCTTTAAGGGCTTTAAATGTTATTTAATTGATCCTGAAGTAAGGTTGTTTTATCAGAGAAAATGCAAAAAGGACCACAGTACTTGACTCTTTCTTACACCAAAAATAGAATGTTTCATTTTAATTTTTCAAACAAGGCTTGCAAACCCTACTTCACACACAGTAGATAACATCATTACTGGCTGTCTATACATGTCGGCTGTGTAATCATTCAACCCACATTTTCCTCATTTTTTGTCCTTGAGAAACAAATTAATATATGTGGAGCAATTCAATTTAAATGCACCGTTCATTTTAACCAATGCCTATGAGTCACCTTTGAGAATATGTTTGCTGATTCTAAACTGCTCTTATCCTGCTCTTACCCAGTGCTGTTAAGAAAAGTCATCCCTGTGGTACACCCCCTGGACACTGATGATGGGTGGAACCAAAAGGTGGGGGTGCACTTGCTGTCTGTCCATCTCTCGTACCCATAATCACTATAATGATCAGAGCATAAGGAAAAAAAGTCAGAAACAAAGAAAAGTAGACAAGACAGATGCAAACATTCCTGAGGCTGTTTGGAAAATTCAGTTCTAAAATGAGAACAGTATTTCACATGCGACACATAATTGTAAAATGACTGATATTTCTCAAAGACAAAATACAGCATACTAACAATTTCAAATCAAATCAAAAGCCTTTATTGTCATCATATGACAGTGCATATACGAAACATGATTTTTATACAATATAAAAACAAGAGTCAAGATTAAAAAATAAAAAAAAAACATCAATAAAGTTTGGTGAAAAACATATATAGATATTATTTGCAGTATTTTCCAAGCAGAAAAAGATCACCTGCTCTGTATTTCGGACATATTGAAAATTGGAAGTTGGATGAGGAATTGGAGGAAAAAAAACGCATGAAACTGATGAAAATTCATGAAATTTTAGTATTGACTTCACAGAAGTTCCAGCGGCTACTCTATGTTCCTTTGGTGCATTTCAAATACAGCCCACAAGTTGGTTTGTCCAACAAATTAAAAGGCAGAGCAGTGTTCTGTCCCCAAAATGATAGGGACAAATTGCCCCAATTAGTGTGAGATGCACACAGATACAAAGTCACACAGTTACAAAAGTGTGATTGTTAATGAAAGCTATTAGCGTCGTGATTTATGGTTTTGATGGTGCTTATTCCACGAGCTGGCTCGCTCAACAGACCTGCAGCTTTGGGACCAAAGCAAGGAAAAAAACAACATTAATACTGTTGATAATTCAAAGAAAGCAGGTTTTGAGGATGCTATACAACTACACTTGCAATAGAAAGAGTCAGCATCTGCAAAAGTATTTGTGAAATATTGTTATTCAGGAAAAACAATTTAGTGTAATAAATACACATACATGTGTATACTATTCATTATGCTGTTTGTCCTCATATTGTTTATGTTAGTGTCTATATTGGATAAAATTATTAGACAGGGACAAACGACTACAATGTATGGACTTTCTATTGCATGATTGAGTTATTCATTTATTACACCTGCTGGTGATGGATTAATTGACTCTCATTGTTAAAAAAAGACTGCATATAGTTTAAAACATCCCCAACAAATCTACTGTTTACACTACTCCTGTTTGTTTTAAAACTGAGCCATTTTTGGAAATCAGTTGAAACTATTGATTTGGTTGTCATATCTAGGGATTTACATCATGTCTTTAGGACATAACAGGAGTGAAAGAATGAACTTTTTTTAAACTACTTGAAGAAGATCTTACAGTTAAGTATTGACAAAACCACTTTCTGAAGCTTCGCAGTATTGCAAATTGCATGTTATCCATCAGCACACATATATTTCCTGCACATTTCTTATTTACAACTTAAGTTGAGGGCTCACAAGACACATATTAAAAGAAGAATGATGAAAATGGAAACAACTGAGGCTGAAATATCCTGACTTTGAATTCCAAGTCTGGGTTAAGAACCCTACTGCATCTCTTCATTAAACCCTCTCCTTTTCAACTTAATTCACCTCAATAAATCATTAGTCCCCGGGACAATTTTCTTGCAGCATAAAAAACTGTTTTACATTGTGAAGTGGTACTCAACATGAGTCATCAAGTGTTTAGAGGATTTGTGTTTATAACAATACTACAAAAAATGAATGCAAATGGGACTGAATATCAGAAGGCTAAAGAAAGAGAGAAAAGGATACTCACCATTCAAAGTCAGCCTCTGTACAGTCACAGGGGCCCGACATCATCGACACAGAGTATGTCTTTCCCATAACACACCTTGATGTGGGCTTCAGCTTCCGGTAGATTCTTTTAACTCCCATGAGGCATGGCTCACCCTGTGGGCCCAAATTTCAGATGCGAACCAATAGGAGAGAATTTCAAAAATGAGCTGCTTTTGTAACTTGCCACCATAAATTATTCACACAATGCAACCAGCCAACCATGTGTGTGAAAAGCCCCGTTGCCTTGCTCAACTTCTGCTTGGTGTGCATTCCTCTTCAGCAAATATTTTTACAACAACTGTTCCTGCTTTGCAAGTGACACACTAGAGAATGTGCTGTATGAGTTCTTTTTCAGTGATGTAGAGATGAACGAATAAGAAGGAGCTTAAGCCAGAAAAGCTGGCAGCACCCAATCCATTTTTAGCCTTGTATCTATGCGTGTGAAGTGAATAAAAAAAATCAGTTGGAGTACAAAAAAAATATAAGAAGACAACCCCAGTCTCTTTCACTGCATGCAACACTGATGCATGTGTTTATGACCAGAATAGTCTGTATCTGTGCATTAGGTTTCAGTAGTGAGATGTTCAAAAAAAAAATATTCACAAATAGACTCACACCTCCTGAAACACAAACACTCTCCTCTGTTTTGAGGTACTATTCACTTTGTTTGTGCAGCAGTCTGGGACCTACAGCACCTCTACATTTAGGAATATTAAGAAAGAGACTTGGAGTTGTGTCATCTTCCATGCTATATGTTTTGATCATGAGCCTGCTCTGAGCATATGGATGTCTGAACCAATTACCGAACGGGGCCATGAATAATGGCGCATTGGTTCAGCTTCAGGTCCAGCCAGGTTGAGGGCAAGTTTGATTTATGTAGGAGCTTAGCATCGGTTCACACAGAGCATCAACAGGAATGGCTAGAGAATCTGCATAAGTGCTCTGGGAATTGAGAGATGTCCAGCTTTACTCTACTCACTATACAGTCAGGCCAAAAGCAGCCAGTGATCACACACTGCCCTGAAGCTGAAGTCTGGCCTTGGATCAAAGGGCTCTACTCAAGCTAGCAAACCTTAAGAAGTAGTGCTGCAGAGCAGACAAGCTCCACAGACTTTAGACAATTTAATTTGCCAAATGAATGACATTTTATTATGGAATAACAACAGCTCATTAATTCAAAACTTTAATCCTCTTCAGGGATTTAGTTCATGCACACTACATCCATCCATTATCTACCGCTTATCCTCCTAAGGTCGCAGGGGGGGCTGGAGCCTATCCTAGCTGTCTTAGGGCGGAAGGCAGGGTACACCCTGGACAAGTCACCACCTCATCACAGGGCACATAGAGACAGACAACCACTCACACTCACATTGTCACCTACGATCAATTTAAATTAGCCAATTAACCTAATCCCCATGCATGTTTTTGGATGGTGGGAGGAAGCCGGAGTACCCGGAGAGAACCCACGCAAACACGGGGAGAACATGCAAACTCCACACCGGGCCCGGGATTCGAATCCGGTACCTTCTTGCTGTGACAGTGCTGCACACTACATGTGTTATCACAAATTAATTGACTTTGTTCAATTTTGAGTATCCAAAACTATGTGCTGTCAACCCAGTCTTGAGGCAAGCCGTGTAGTAAATTCACCTGTCCACCAGAAAAAGAGTGTCAATGTTAAGTTTTGCCTTGTCAAGGAGTGACTTTTACATGCCATTGGATGGATTTGGGATGGTTTCCCAAACTCTGTACTATGCTCCAAGCTTCTGATGTAGATACAAAAGTGAGAAAGACCACTTATGCGGGCAGAAAGGGGTTGAATGGGTCAAACAATGACAGAACTACTGTTGTTCAAGACCAGTGTTTTGTAAGTTATATTTGTAATGTTTGGCAAGTGTTCTGTGTTGAGGTGGTAACTCATATTTGGACATTTCTGCACTTTCAAAAGCATGTTGAAGAACTATTATGACCTAGCATTGATACACAGGTATCAATAGGTAGATAGATGTGAGATATGGAGGAGCTTATTCCAAGGTGATGAAAACACAATGGCAGTGACTGTACCTGGTTGTGTAGATGCCACGTCTGATAGTCTGCCTCAGTACACCTCCTGTTGAAGATGGATCTGAAGTCGATTTTCACCAGCTGCCACTCCGAGCGATGACTGACGTGACCAAATATTCTGGAAAATACCCATGTATGCTCCTGCTTGTTATACCAACACAATTGACATTGGTGATATCCTATGTTTTTGTTATTGGCAACAAATTGTACAATAACAAAACACACAAAGCACAGTAATGAGCCATACTGTTCTGGATGGCACCATTTCTTCCTCACTATGCACACACAAATACACACTGTAGTTTATATAAACTTATAAAAGCTAGAGTACCAAATGCGCATTGATTCACAGCTGGAAATAGTCCCCAACAAATGCACTATACTCTTCCTGTGGTGGAATATATTCAAGGATATTTACTCAAGTACTCTATTTAAGTGCAATTAATTACATTAAAGTAACAAAGAAAAGTGACAGCCTTCCCTTTAAAGACATAGCAAAACATGCAATACCTACTCTGGAATATTTACATTTTTTTTTATTTTTTTGTTGTTGTATAGCAAGTTTGAACTGATATGTTGCCAATGAAAAGTGTTAACTCGTTTCTTCTGAAAGCTTAATTATTAATATCTGTATATTTAAATGGTCAGAAACAAAACAGAAATCAAGGTTATGAGACTAACCACATAAATATTCCATCTCCAGCTAAATTAACTGGCTGTGTTTTTCTGAACTGACCTCCCTCACCATTCATACCACAACGTATTTATCACAGTCTGTCAATTAGCTCGTGTGGCACCCAACCACTTATTCTCAGTGCAAACCCGCCAGAATTGTCTTTACTCTGCCCCCGTATCTCAACTCTATTTTGTTCTTATCAAGCCTATTGTTGTGCATTTTCCCCATTCTCTCCTCCTCTCTCTGTCTTTCCAGCTGCACCCTATCACTCTCCTGTAGAGTTGACTACAGCACCAGCTGTCAGTCTGTCATGTATGGCAGGTGTCTCGAAACATTGATGTAATGACTGTGCAAACCGTTTCATAACACAAGTGACCCAAAGTCCAAAATCTCTGCTCAAATAGGGGAGTAGTGAACTCAAGCTATGGGTTATTATTAGAATAAACATGAATTTTCATAAATTTGGTTCATGAGGACTTGTTGAACGATAGGCTTTTTAATGCTGTTTAAAACATGTCTGTTTTCTCAGGCATTTTGCAATTGTTTTCTTTCATGATCAAATAGACAGTCTCACTGTTTCTGGCTGCCAAAAGCACTGATTTCCTGTGAATGTAATCTGGAGATAGTTTTGATGTTGGGAGGCCTTGAGAGATTTTTTTTATTCATGAAAAGGAAAACAGGTAGTTTGAAATGTTGAATCTAGCAGGCTTAAACATAGATGCACAGGTTAGCACGGATGGGAGCATGCACACATAAATATATACAACGTGCGTGAAGCTGGCCCCCCACCCCACGCAAAATTTCGGGAAAATAGTCTGTTTTGTTTGTGCTGGTTTGTGCCGCAAAAAATTACATTTGTGCTGCAACCGTTTTTGAGTTATTAAATATTATTTTATAGGTCATTCAGAGTTCATCCAGCCCCCCATTTGCTCCGAATGGACCCGAAATTGTACCGTTCGTTTGTGCTTTGTTTGTGCTGGTTTGTGCCGTAAAAATTTTGTTTGTGCCGCTACGGTTTTATAGATATTACACACTTTCATTTCCGGTGATGACGTCATCCAGCCCCCCATTTGCTCCGAATGGACCCAAAATTGTACCGTTCGTTTGTGCTTCATTTGTGCTGGTTTGTGCCGTAAAAATTTTCGTTTTATAGATATTACACACTTTCATTTCTGGTGATGACGTCACCACCGGAAAGGCTCTCGTCATGCTGGTGTTATCATTTGTTTTGGATACGGTCAGACAAATTTTGTCTACTGCTAGCACGGTAAGTAAATCGCTCATTTTGTTTTTAATGCCATGTAACTTCATGCCATGTATGTTTCTGCGCATTTTTCATACTCCAAGATCCTGGAATGCCACCGTTGCAGGACAAACTTAAGGGAAAACTTTAATTATACTATTCTCACTGTTAATGTCCGCTATTTTGGTTTTGGAGCAGTAATTTTGTGAGTTGTAACCTGTGTTACAGCTACAAACCTGAAAAACATCTACAGAATAGAGTAACAAATTTATTAGTCCACCACCTAAATTTTATTCCAAAGCTGCTGCAAATTAGCACTGGTAATGACCAAAATGATTTCAAAATGAAACTCAGGTTTGTAGCAATGATTTTATGTACAAAATGGAACATTATCAAAATCAATGTAAACAATGTAACAATTAAGCAATCACTGCTTTGTGTAGAACACAGCATGGGGGCAGATCTTGGTGTTCTCTGATGCTGCTTTCACTTTGCTTCCGAGGTCATCATACATCTCCCAGACACTTGCAGCCCTCCTGCAGTATGCCACATAATGTCCAAGAGCATCTTGGGACAAGCCTCTTTGGAATGCAATGACTGCCCTCAAAGTAAAGGTTTTCTCTTGGAGCACCAGACTGGAGGCAGACAACCTCTCCCAGACTGTAGCTGTGGGTCACATTCCCTGAACACAGAGCTTTTCCTGTGCTGTTGTCTTGCTTTTGAATGCAGAGGGACACAGAGATGGACTGTGGACAGGCCTGAGGCAGGGAGAGTCAGGAAGGCTGAGTCCTTCTTTAGCCGCAGTCTCAAGATGAGCCATGCCACAGGTCTGCAGGACAGCAATGTTGGTACACAGAAGTGTAACTTCCCTTGTTACTTGTGTGCTTAGACTGCAGTACTGTGAGGAACATTGTTTTATCAAATAAACACTTGGAAGATCCCTCATGGTTTTCTCAATCGTAATAGAGATGTGGCACTGTGATCAATTTGGAGAGCACCAGAGGTCAGGTTGACAGGTTTGAAGATTTCCCTCAGCAGTGCTGCCCTCTGTGAGTACACCTGTTGGGTCACACCCTGTGTAGTGATTGTTTTCACCAGCTGGAGAAATTCGTTGTCACATTCGTTGCTGCTAACAACCTTTTCAAAAGAAAAGCTGTCACAAAAAGAACAACATAAGCTCTGAAAAACAGCATCAAATGCACAAGTGTTGAGCACAGAGACTTTTGATTTGCCAAATTTAACAGGCTGTTGATGGTTGCCATTTTTTAACAGTTGCACCTTGACTTTCTTCCGGCCTGAAGATGCATCTACGTGCAGCCATTCAGGACAAGGAGAGAGATAAGAACTCATCTTCCTTTTTTTGGGCGGAACTCCTAAGCCTCTCCAGTTTTCAACTGCATTCTCATCTGTTGAAAGACTGTTTGCAGCTGTATCAGACCCCTCACCGGGGGGGTCTTTTGTCCCTCAACCTCTTCATTTGGAATGCTGACAGATTCTTCTGCAATTTGAGGTTTCAGGTATTTCTTACACCTTTCTGATGGGAGAGGGGCTCCAGAACTGTCATTACCCTCTGACTACTCAGTGCCACAGTAGTGATGGCATGTAGCAGTTGTTTTGCATGTTCCACAGATTGTGACTTCAGAAGCTGTGCTATTGACCTCATGAAGAAATCTTTAACACAATGTGTTTTATTTTTCAGGCAGTCCCACTGGCAGATCATCTTGATGCAGTGTGCAACACCTACCCTGATAAAACATGGGGGCAGTTGTGCATGTTGATCCCTGAGCAAGACCTTAAAGCATTCGTTGATGTAGGTCTTCAGATAAGGATAAGGGGTAAAAGCCTTGACCAGAGCTCCAAGAATGGCCAGAGATAAATCACTTACAGCTTCTTTTGGAACAGGTGCACCTGCACGAATCCATTCTGTCAGCCACTGTGTGATAGCATTAACGTCATGTTTCTCTGATAGCATTTGCACCACTGGGACACTGGAGCTCTTAGGCCCTGTCATAACACCCTGATATAAGCAGATGTGACCAGACAAGCCATTTGGTTTCACCATTTTTTTAACTACTGAACCAGTTGCATCAAAACATACTGTTGGATGAGATTTCTTGGATAAGGTCTTGTACACATGCATTTGTGTTGGGCTCCAGTAGTGACAGAAAAACTTGTCCAGTCCAATGTCTTTAATGCTACCACTGTGAGGTGCACTGTACTTCAGTCGTTGCAATGAGAAAATGGGATCTTTGTCACCTAATGCCATATCATTTCTCTCTTGTTTGGCTTTGCGCAGGGTGGCCAAATTTGGTAGATGGCTTGGCTCAGGATCTCCAAAGTCCATCAGCTTTTCTGCCTGTGATGCCCTCCATACATGTGGTTCCATCCTGCCCTCACAGAGTTCTTTGGCTATCTGCACACGCGACTGTCCAGACATGAAATGCTTTGAGCTGCCAGTGTGCAGGGAGTCATCCCTGTTCTTAAGAGAACAGTTGAGCACCACTGGGCTGTTGATTTTGGGCTCTCTGTCACAATTGATGTCAAGAAGGCCATGACACTCCTTACAGTATCCTCTGATTTCAATATAAGTAGTTGTGACTGATGGATAGACCTTGGCACTTTTAAAAACAAATGTGCAAGGAATTTTAACTGCTTTCCAGATTTGCTCATTTATGGGTCCAGGTGCCAGGCTTCAAAACTGTATATTCCCTTTTCTGGGCTTGAGAAGACTTGTCTTTGTATTCAGCCTTTTCTGGAATAAATTCTCTCCACTTGTCAAAAGGAACTTGAAGCTGAAATGACTGTTCAGGGAAATGGGGACCAGATTCAGAGCCCGTGTCATCACTAGTTTCAGGATCAGTTTCACGATGACTGAATCCCAAAGCTGACCAGATGTTGTGTCTGTCAGCTTTGACAAAGGTGTACAGAGCCTTTGCAGAGGTTTCCCAGCTGCTGACTCAGATCTATCCACACACTGGCATTTGGAGTGGCTATTTTGCCATTTTGGACAATGGCCTCTTTTGATGAGCAGAGAACAGCAAAAATCGAATCTCTGTCTACTGCTGGTTTTCTGGGCATCTAGTTTAAAGACAAATAAATATGATTAGGATTCGTTGCATGAATTATTTTGGCCTGAATGTTGTTGGTTTATGCACAAATGGCAAATGAAAACCTTGAACTTGAAGTATTAGTTTTGTAATTTATTTTTTTTTTATTAAGTTTCCTCTTCTAAGTATTTTGTGGCGTTGCTAAATTATACTTGCCTCATGTGAAAATGGTAGCTAGCTAGCTGGCTAACAGATGAAAATTTTCAGTCATTTTGCAATGTAGAGAATGTTCGCAGACTATTGGTGATGCAGAAAGCAATGTCTTTCATTTTATATTGTGATATCTGTTTTTACACATTTTACTTACATTGGCCAGAAGTTTTCTTTTGCAGAGGAGTCATGTAATCCTTTGCAGAGGTTTCCCAGCTGCTGACTCAGATCTATCCACACACTGGCATTTGGAGTGGCTATTTTGCCATTTTGGACAATGGCCTCTTTTGATGAGCAGAGAACAGCAAAAATCGAATCTCTGTCTACTGCTGGTTTTCTGGGCATCTAGTTTAAAGACAAATAAATATGATTAGGATTCGTTGCATGAATTATTTTGGCCTGAATGTTGTTGGTTTATGCACAAATGGCAAATGAAAACCTTGAACTTGAAGTATTAGTTTTGTAATTTTTTTTTTTTTTATTAAGTTTCCTCTTCTAAGTATTTTGTGGCGTTGCTAAATTATACTTGCCTCATGTGAAAATGGTAGCTAGCTAGCTGGCTAACAGATGAAAATTTTCAGTCATTTTGCAATGTAGAGAATGTTCGCAGACTATTGGTGATGCAGAAAGCAATGTCTTTCATTTTATATTGTGATATCTGTTTTTACACATTTTACTTACATTGGCCAGAAGTTTTCTTTTGCAGAGGAGTCATGTAATCCGTGCTCTCAAAGTGCCTGTGGAGGTTTTTTTTTTACCCTATATGAGTGCACCTCAGTGTCAACAAGGTGCAGGGCATGAGCCTTTTTTCAAAGAAAGAACAAAACGCTGGCTGTGGAATGTGATCTTTCTATTGGTATTTCAGACATGTTTTTGGTTGACAGGACTGTTAAAAAAAGACTGGCAGGGGGTGAGTGGAGTTGCATGATAATTAAACAATATCATTAAACCGTAATAGCACAAACAAAATGATTTACAGCCCCATGAAGGAGGAGTTTGACATAATTGCAAATGACCTCTAGTACGAACATATAATTCTATAAATGTGTTGTTCTTATGTATACTTATTCATTTTTCTGAGCATTCCTTAAGGCCAGGGTACATATAGCTGACGCCAAAGTCGGGGCTTTTATTTTGAAAAGTCACCTCGTGGGAAACAAAAACATCCGGATGGTATTAAATGTGTGTGTTCATAATTGAATACGGTCCAAAAAATAAATCAACATGAACCATCAGAGAGTATGACCATCATTCAATTTTTAAGGCACAAACGAACGGTACAATTTCGGGTCCATTCGGAGCTAATGGGGGGGCTGGATGACGTCATCTCTCGAAATGAAAGTGTGTAATATCTATAAAACTGTAGCGGCACAAACCAGCACAAACGAAGCACAAAGGAACGGTACAATTTCGGGTCTATTCGGAGCAAATAGGGGGGTGGATGACGTCATCACCGGAAATGAAAGTGTGTAATATCTATAAAACCGTAGCAGCACAAACAAAAATTTTTACGGCACAAACCAGCACAAACGAAGCACAAACGAACGGTACAATTTCGAGTCCATTCGGAGCAAATGGGGGTTGGATGAACTCTGGATGACCTATAAAATAATATTTAATAACTCAAAAACGGTTGCAGCACAAACGTAACTTTTTACAGCACAAACCAGCACAAACGAAGCACAAACGAAACAGACTATTTTCCCAAAATTTTGCGTGGGGTGGGGGCCAGCTTCATGCACGTATATCACGATTATCAACAGTGTACTTGAAAAAGAGCAAAAAAGTGTAAAGTCGAGTTGACTCTTTTTTGCTCTTTTTGATTTACCTCGCCCTGGAAGATTGAGAACCTATACAGACAACAGTGGACTTCTTCATGTTTTTTTTTTTTCAGTTTTTGACTCCTATTTATATTGTCTGGTCAAATCATCTCTTCTTCTCTTCTGCCTTGTCTAGTTTTACGCCCTGTGTTTGTTTGTTTTCCTGTCTTCTTTGATTGTCTGACCCCATCCTGATTGTTTGTGCCTCCTCATGTATAAATATTTTGCTTTTGTTTGTTCCTTGTTTGTACCTTGGTTATAATTGTTTGTTCTCCTTCTAAGGGTGTTTTCACACCTATGGTTCGTTTGCTCTGGTCCAAAACAGGGACCAACTTGTTACAATGTTGCAAATCGCCTCGATTTTGGTTTGTCTTCACACGGCAGCATTCACAAGTGGACCAAAATTTGTGATGCGTGAGGAAACTGCTCTCGAATTGGTCAAAATTTCCTCGTTGGAATACTCCCGGAAGTAAACAAAGAACAGCAGACTACAGAGCGCTACTTTTCAATTTTACAATGGAGATAAAGCTATGCGGGTTGCTCTTGGTCCTGGACGTCATGTGTTACGTTGGTTGCACTAATCACTGTGGGCAAACGGTACAGTTTGAAAATGAGGCATGGCTGAGGCTGCAAAATAATGTCATGATGCACTGGAGTCACCGATGATGCATCTCAAGTGGGTGGGCCCTCTTGTCCCGGGCCCCCGGGGCATGTACGTGGCGTGGAGAGGGCATCTGGCAGTGCCTCTTCTTGGTCCCTGGGTTTGTATGTTTCTCTCTGGTCCCGGTTGACTCTCTGGGCGATGCCTCCTGGGTATCCCCGCTGCCTGGGTGGGACGGACGCTCGGCCAGCATGCCCCTGCTCAGTCGTCTTAGCTAATCTGCGCTTCGTTGCTAATCACTCGTGCATGTTGCCTGTCGTGTCCCATTGCTGAGTACTGATGGGATCCGTCAGAATGGGCTAAATCACTCTTCAGGTTTTACACTAAAATCATTTTCTCTCTGCATTCTTACGTTTCATCTGTGCCCCTTGGTGCCCTACTCTCTGTCGGGTTTGATCTTGTATTTATTTTTGATTTTTCTGTTTATTTATTAATTATTTTTGTTTTATTATTGTTATTGTTTTTCTTCTCTCCTTATTTTTGAGGTATTGGTTGCTGGGTATAATACAGCTTCTCACATTCTTTATTTCTAATGACACTGCCTGTTTGTACCCTTTCCTACCCAACCTCTCTCACCCTGTCTTTCATCTGTTTCCCCCTCAATTCACTAAGGTGCAGCACTTTCCTCTCTGGCTCACTATAAGAAAATCAAATAAAGATTGACAGCTTTGTTTCCAGAGAGGGTGCAGTGACGGTCACACATGCACAAAAATATAAAAATATTTTCTGCAAGAGAAAAATGCACCAATCCCATAAATAGTTGACACCTCCCATCTTGTTGTGGTGTTTAATGATGGGAATAGGTGCTGACACAAAAAAAAATTGTAAAGTTTTCCCCCACTTTTAATTCAGATTTTTCTTTCATCCCAGACTGACATTTGTTTTTACATTTTCATGCATTTCCTCAGTTGATTTTCATTTGTACTTTGAGTATTATAATTTAAAAATTTGTGACTATTTTGTTTCTGGTCATTTAAAAAAAAGAAACAACGGAGTCTCCTCTTGATTAATGATGTGTTTTTTTAGCATAATTAATAGGTAAATACGCACACACACATTATTACATAATATATGTACACATTTATACATATATACGTATATATATAGACAAAGCTTTGCCACTCACGTCATGATTAGAGTCTCTTCCCCAGGCTCTCCTAGCAGACCGTCCACAAACAGAGGTGTGTTGGTAAAGCTGTACTGATTCCACTGCCGTCCTTCATCAAAGCTCAACCTGGGAGCACAAACCACCCCAACTGTGAGCACGCTAATGATCCTGAAAGGTGTATTTCATATTTTGCACAGGACTGAGGCACTGTGCTCAGTAAGCACAAGCTTACTGAGTAGAAGCCAGACTCATCATAGCATTCAATACAGAAAGTTACAATTGAATGGCAGCAAAGCTGACTTGGCTTGGTGGGGGTTCTGACTAGAATAATGCCATCCCTCAATTTGAAGATAAACTCATTTGCCTTTGTCTAACTAACTTGAGTCTTGAGGCTTTCTTCCAAGGGAATTAGTGATGCTGTGCCAAGCGGTGTCTCTGTCATAGTGACTCACCACAGATGTCGGATGGGAAGTGGAGTGTGTCTTATTGCGACTAAGGCACCTCCCTGGTCGAGATACAGCACTGCGTACTCCTCGTTGAAGATCTGCCAGGACAGAAAAAGAGATTTCTCATTCTGCAGTGGCTTGTTAGCCGTGAACATGTCCAAGACATCTGTACCCACCCATGCTGTGCCATTCAAGTAAGCTAAGTAATACTACCAATAGTACTCCAAACAAACACTTTATTTAATAACAAAACTTTCCATATCAGCCTCAGAATAAGGCTGATATAAAGCCTCAGAAATCCTCATGGGGGTACACCCTGGACAAGTCACCAGTTCATCGCAGGGCACATAGAGACAGACAACCATTCACACTCACACCTATGGTAAATTTAAATTAGCCAGATAACCTAATCCCCATGCATGTTTTTGGATGGTGGGAGGAATCCGGAGAACCCAGAGAGAACCCACACAGACACGAGGAGAACATGCAGGGGGAATCGAACCCAGTCCCTTCTTGCTTTGTACTCTGGCTTCCTCCCACCATCCAAAAACATGCACGGGGATTAGGTTAATTGGCTAATTTAAATTGACCATAGGTGTGAATGGTTGTCTCTATGTGCCCTGCAATGAGGTGGCGACTTGTCCAGGGTGTACACTGCCTTCCGCCCTAAGACAGCTGGGATAGGCTCCAGCCCCCCCCACGACCCTATGTGAGGATGAGCGGTACAAAATGGATGGATGGACGGATTGAGTCAGATACCACCTAGCAGCATGCAGGGACTGATTGAAATAACTCTTCAATTCTCTGGCTAGTGTAAGGGGTTAGAGGATACAGTTGTGGTCAAAAGTTTATATACACTTGTAAAGAGCATAATGTCATGGCTCTCTTGAGTTTCCAGTTATTTCCACATCTCTGATTTTTCTCTGATAGGGTGATTGGAACAGACTCACAAAAAAACATTCGTGAAGTTTGGTTCTTTTAGGACTTTATTATGGGTCAACTGAAAATGTGACCAAATCTGCTTGGTCAAACATATACATACAGCAACATGAATTAACAATTTTGGTGACTTAGAAAGTTGTGTCAATGAAATGAGCTTCATAGCATGGCCTCTTAACTTCGACTGAGTGATGACAGCTGGTGACTTCTCTGTGGCCATTTAAATAGGGCTCATTGGATACAAACACCCACAAACGCTACAATGGGAAAGTCAAAGGAGCTCAACGCGGATCTGAAACAGCGAATCATTGACTTGAATAAGTCAGGAAAGTCACTTGGAGCCACTTCAAAGCAGCTGCAGGTCCCAAGAGCAACAGTGCAAACAATTGTTTGTAAGTATAAAGTGCATGGCACTGTTTTGTCACTGCCACGATCAGGAAGAATATGCAAACTATCACCTGCTGCTGAGAGAAAATAGGTCAGGAGGGTGAAGAGTCAACCGAGAACCACCAAAAAGCAGATCTGCCAAGAATTAGAAGCTGCTGGAACACAGGTGTCAGTGTCCACAGTCAAGTGTGTTGTGCATCACCATGGACTGAGAGGCTGCTGTGCAAGAAGGAAGCCCTTGCTCCAAAAGCGGCACCTTAAGGCTCGACTGAAGTTTGCTACTTGGACAAAAATAAGTCCTTCTGTAGTCAGACGAAACAAAAATCGAGCTGTTTGGTCACAATGCCCAGCAATATGTTCGGAGGAGAAAAGGTGAGGCCTTTAACACCATGCCTACCATCAAGCACAGTGGTGCAAGTATTGTGCTGTGGGGCTGTTTTGCTGCCAATGGAACTGAAACAAACTACAAAAGAAAAAACACCCATTACTCATACACAATGAGAAAGGACTAGTAAGCTACAAAACTACAAACCAAAACACTCAACTCTACACGCACCACAGAACAGGGACTGGAAACAGCGCAGGGACCATGACGATCTCACAACAAGACAAGGGAGACAAGACTATTTATGCAGGAGGTAATGGGTAACAGGTGGAAACAATCAGGGCAGGGTTTGACAATCAACCAGACTTGGGAAACAAGAGGGCAGGATGTGTCAAGCTAAAACGAGAGGGACACAGGGTTAACTACAAAATAAAACAGGAAAGTCAGGGCAACATGAAAGCTTGAGACAAAAATGTGTAACTTAACCAAAACAGATGGACGGATCATGACAGTTTTAGAATGGCCTTCCCAAAGTCCTGACTTAAACCCCATTGAGAATGTGGACAATGCTGAAAAAACAATTCCATGTCAGAAAGCCAACAAATTTAACTGAACTGCACCAATTCTGTCAAGAGAAGTGGTCAAAGATTCAACCAGAAGCTTGGCAGAAGATGTGGATGGCTACCAAAAGTGCCTAATTGAAGTGAAAATGGCCAAGGGACGTGTAACCATTAGCATTGCTGTATGTATATTTTTGACCCAGCAGATTTGGTCACATTTTCAGCTGACCCATAATAAAGTCATAAAAGAACCAAACTTCATGAATGTTTTTTGTGACAAATAAGTATTTGTTCCAATCACTTTATCAGAGACAAACCAGAGTTGTGGAAATAACTGGAAACTCAAGAGAGCCATGATATTATGTTCTTTACAAGTGTGTGTAAACTTTTGACCATGACTGTATATGATAAAATCAGGGAGCCTGAATTAGGAGGGGGATATTTTTAGTAATAGCAGGTCAGTCAGTTCACAGTATTCCATGTGAGTGGCTACGATTCAATCGGGTGATATATTACACAGTGGAACAAGTGAAGCATGATGGGTCTCAAATGTTAGATGAACTATATTGCAATCGACAGTTTGCAGCTAACAATATGTGGGCTTATTGGAAAAAGATGAAAATCTGTATAAGCATTTGTTCATTCAGTGGTGCACCACACAATTTGGCAGCAACATTGTCATTCAGACCATCATCTGTTGCCTCAGTTGATCTCAACATGGCAGCTGTGTTGCAAGCTTTCTCATTTTACAGATCTTTAGTGCACTAAAATATGTTTCTGAAAACATGAAAAGGCACTGTGCTCTGCCTAAACCCTCATGTATTTTCTTCCTCATCAGGCTAACACACCTGCAGCAGATCCAGAATTGCTACCGCCCAATTACCAGCCTGCTATACAAGCCAGCAAGTGCAGTTTCTCTGGTGACACAGACCCAGCAACACTTTAGCCCCACGTATTTTAGCCTGGAGATGGACAGCAGACCTACTTTTCGGTTTAGCTTTTAGTTTATGATTTGGTTTTGTCAGGCATGGAGGGGGGCCAGCTTCAACATCCCAATAGGAGGTGGCCTGGTTCTGACAAGGATCCATAGCCAGGAACCCAGATGCACGACTCACACAGTTTGTACAGTTCTCACCAAGTCTTTATTCAAGGAGGCTAGGCAAATGAGCACAATGTTCCAGCGGGGAGGTGGAGCACGGCCACGCGCCACCGGGCAGGTGGAGGCGCACGTCCAGGGAAGCCCTACTTTCTCTACGCTCAACTATTAACGGGGAATAAATCAAAACCCACTCTCAAAGCTGAGAGGGAAAACCATTAACATTACCTACAAACCAAAAGAGGGAATGCTGACTTAGTTGGCTATGAAAATTACGCATTAAGCACAGTACTAGAAAAAGGAGGGAAACTACGAGGGGCGCTAGGGGGAGGGAGACACAACTAAAGTAACTAGGAGAAGGGAAACTAAGGAAATAAACGGGGACACCTACAACTCTACACTAGAAGAGAGAATTATCACAAAACAGGGAATAACGTAACACAAGAAAAACACACAAGGATCTACTCAGAGGAGGATTCTTCTTGTGGACTAAAGGGAACTAACTAAGGGTGACAAACTAAAGGGGTACAACTAGGATCTACTCCACAGAGGATTCGTCTAGTGTAATCAAAAGAACAGGCTATCAAAATTACCTCAGGAGATACAAGGAAGCTGGAAGACATGCAAGGCAAACGAGGGAGCGATGGACACAGGGAACATGACGATCACGCAACGAGACAGGGGAAGACTGGACTATTTATACACGAGGTGATGGGGAACAGGTGGAGACAATTAGGGCGGGGTCAGACAATCACAAAACGCGGGAAACAGGAGGAAGGGGTAGTGTGAATCTGAAACGAGAGGGAAAACACAGTTACTTCAAAATAAAACAGGAATTGACAAGACAACATGTATGCACGAGACAAAAATAGATAACTTAACCAAAACAGACGGACAGATCCTGACAGGTTCCCCCTCCATTTTGCTGAGTTTGGTCGGCATCTCCAGGTCCATTTTGGTTGCTAATTTCTTTATTTGGTAACATGCTGTATTTACATTGCATTTCAGTTATGGTTTCATTTGAGAATGTTTATTTCCTTGTGGGGTAAGTTAGTTAATAAAACCAGTTAAAACTTTCTATTATCTGGTTTCCTTCTTTTATGTTGAGGCCTCCAATTTAAGCCACCGATTATTTTTTTTAATTGTTTAGAGGCTGTACCATTAGAAGATAAAATGCACCCTCACCTGTCTCCATGTGTTTCCTGCATCCGAGGTGATGAACACACTAACATTGTTGGTGGTCAGTTCTGAGCCAATGGAGCCTGGAGGTGAGGCAGCAAACAAAGGGGATAAACCACAGTAAGTGGTTGAGGTGGAATACTGCATAATGCAGACAAAGGAAATTAATTATATTTGAGATCCAAATCCTAAATTAGAACCACAGTAGTAATACAGCAGGGGGTTCCAGTCTGCAGCTACAGACTGTGGTTGTAATTATAGTACTCCAGAGGATTGACTGTGTAGTGCAACATTTGCCCATACTCCTAAATTAACCAATAAATCCAAATTACTGTATTCATCTTTCAACAGTTCTGACCACATTAAAACAAGCTTTCCTAATGCTGTGCAGACAGCTGTAATTGCTTTAATTTACTCTATAATTGGTGCCAGGTGGCTAAACGCTTGGCTGCAAAGGACTGCAAGTGTTTCAGAGGCATGGTTGTCCCCATATTCCCCATTTGCTTTACAATCCATGCATTAATCAAGTTACATAAAGCCCAATTTACACCGCACGTGTAACTGCAGCAGAGCGACAGCCGCTGTGAAACACTTTCAATAAAGTCAATGAGTCAATTTTCACCGCCTGCAAAACAACAGCGTAACTGCAGCTTTCCCAGCGCACGGCTTTGTGAGCGATACACGCTGGTTCTTTCCAAGCCGTGTTGCGGCCCAAATGCGACAATCTCCACTAACTACATCGAGCAGGCAGGAAGTCAGGCACTAGAATAAAAGAGTTTCCGGTGGATTTTCAAAATAAAATGTCACGAGTGAACTCCAGCTACTTTTAGCGGCACAACCGGCAGAAGGCCAAATAACAGGTCTTTCTTTGTCTGCCAAAAACAGACAAAGAAAGACCAAGGGAGAGATCAGCTGTGCAGTAATGAGCAGCTGTGTATAGTAAACAGAAAGTTCACTACATTATGTTGTGAATCTCATGAGAGTGTGGAGCATTGGGAGCATTTTACAGCACCGCTATGCTGTAAAATGCTCCCAATGTAAATTGATGTTGCAAGCAATATGTCCATAATGTCCGTGAGAGAGGCTGGCGGGCGGTGTAAATTGGGCTCCACACCAGTTGAAATTCTCAATTTTACTGACCTCCAGTGGTCAATGTTCATTCCTTCCTCACACCACCTGTACTTTCCACAAAGACAAACTAACATTTTGTAAGCTACATAGCCCCCTCACGAAGTGACAACAGCATTCAACTCTGACAGAGTGTTGCTCCACTGTCCCTCTATATTTCTCTTCACCTGTCAACAACAAACAAATACAGTGCCTGTATCATGTAAATTTCAGCAAAACTGACAAACATAAATAGGGAGTTATTTTTCAGGTTTCTATTTCTCTGTTGGCAGAGCTGATGATGGTTGGCCATTCGTGCTCTTTTTACACCTTTGTTGCTACCCTTGCTATGCAAGTAACTAGTTTTTGGGATATTTTTTTTTTTTTTTTAAACAAAAATCTTGTTTCTATAGTTCGGCCATCATTCCTATCAGTTCTAATCACATAAGTTAAATTTTGATAATTCTCTATTGTACATACCTGCTCATTCAATGCAGTTACAGTGTGCTGGAACTGGAGAAACTGGAAAACTATCCAGGCTCACATTAGGCAAGAAGTGTATTCTGTACACCTAAGCATATTGCCTAAGCAGAGCTCAAATGCACTAACACTCACATCAAAAATAGGTGTGCAAAAAAAAAAAATATCAGTTACAATCACAAATTATATCGGAAAATAGTCTGGGTCGACAATTACTGGTATCTTCAGAGAATTAGGAGGAACTTCAGCAAATTCAAATCATGTCAGTTTCTTTTACACTATGTGTTACTACGAACACACCCCAAATAAGGATCTGTAGCTCAGTTTATAGTGACTTGCAATGGGAACTGGAGGGTTACCAGTTCAAGTACAGGTTGGACCAATTTCTGGAGTTTGGACTGGAAAGGTGGTCCTCCTGCGTGCTGCCGAGGTGCTCTTGAGTAAGACACTGCTCAAATGCTCAGGGTGCCTGGATATGGGCAGCCCATTTGCTCTTAATGCATGTAATGCATGTATGTGTTTCATAATTTATGTGTAATGTGCAACAAGGTAAAAATATCAACCGAATGAAAATTTCCCCATCTGAGGGATTAATAAAGGGTTTTTCTTTTTCTATATATGAAAAATACTGTAAATTAAGAATACTTTCAAAAACATAAAAATGCTAAAGTGAACAAAAGGCATCTATATTTGGTGTTACTACCCTTTACCTTAAAACCAGCAAATCTTCTTGTATGTACACTTGCACAAAGTCAGGGATTTTGTGGGATTATTGCCAGGTGCAGTATGTGATTGATCAGTTATAACAAACTGATAAAAATAATCATTGATTTCACAGAAACAGATGTGTAGGAGGCTTAAAACTAGGTCAGGAACAGCCAAAATCTGCAACCAAAGAGAGATTGTGGAAGACAGTTTCATGTCACAGGCCAAGACTGAGAACAGCAACAAGGCACTAGACAGTAATACTGCATCACCAAGGTCTCTCCCAAACAAAGATTTCAAAGCAGACTGAAGTAGGTGTGCTGTTCAAGCTCCTAAAATTACTCAATATGTCAACCTTTGATTTCAAATGGAATACAAAAAGTGGTCTCCTGAGAGAGAGTCCTTTGATGGTTTAACCCGTTTATGCACTCCTCCACACACAGTTTTTAAATTGTGTTACCTGATGTGCGTCTTTGTTCCTGTCATAATTCGGTCATTAGAGGTTGCTGCTTAACATCAAACATTGTAAAAATGGTTGTGATAAAGTACTTGCATAAACACATTGTTTGGCTGTTTGGGATAGCTTGCTGTGATCCTTATGCTGTTGGACGTGTAATGTGTAATGTCAGCGAATCCCCAGATTTCATAAATAAAGGTGGTGAGTAAAATGTGATGCAGCACAAGTGGGAGGGAAAGGCACTGAGAAGGGTTGGTTATTTTGCAAACTAATTATAATACAATACCAGATTTCCCCTTGCTCTATTTATTTTGGCAATGTTGCAGCTTGAATTATGACAGAGATCAATAAAATCAGTCATTGTTTTATTCCAACATCCCTGAAACCTGTTTAATTCACAATGTTTCACAACAGTCCAGACACCCTCTCCAGACACCTGAGGTATGTGTTGATATGTTATTGACAGTGCCTTTCTATGCAGAAGTAAATATCACTGAGGTGTGAATTCACCTGACGGGGCAGCTGATCCCATATTCCTCTATATCTTTGTTTTCAAACTACCGAGTCTTTGATTTCTCTCCGGTGTTCACAGGAACAACAGTGCGGACATTGCTGCTCCTTAGGGCTAAAACACAATTATATAGTTTTTTTTTGTTCTGTCAGTTGTCCTTGTTCAATGGTGAGGTGACACATGGATGTTGTCTGATATCTCTGAGAGTCCTCGCTGATGCTAAACAGGGACAAACTATTGAAAACTGATAATTGCAACAATTACAATTACACACAAGAACATTGCACTGAAACGTTCATTGCCACTAGTTTCAAAGTAAATGCAAGAGGCATATTTTTTGCCTTCTGTCTAAGTGATTTCTTCTGTATTTGTTTCTTACAGTTAGCATACCACTACTGCGTCCGTGGATGGAGAAAAGAATAGAGACTAATTGTTATTTTCATTGGCAAAACAGCTTGAGGAAAAGCCAGATGGGTCTTTCTATGCCTTCTTAGTTAACCATCTCAATCATAATCCAGTGGCTTACAAGATACAAACAAGATATAAGAAAAAAATGTGAGCACCTGCTAGAGGTTTCTGCGGAAGTCGAGAATGGCCATGGATTTAGATTTTTTTATGAACTGTTATCTCATGATAACGACTTAAGTCATTATCTCGACATAACAAAGGTTTTCTCGTGATAACGACTTATTAAGTCGTTATCTCCATATAACAAAGATTGTTTTCTCGTGAAAACTAATTAAGTAATAATGTGTTCATTTAACCTACAAGGGCTGCCACCAATGGCTTCCTTAGCCACTGGCTGTAGCTGTGGCCTTCCGGTAGTTTGTTTACATGATCAGGTTTGTTTAGGGGCTACCAGTTAGCAGATGAGAGGCTGACAAACTCCTCTCTGTACAGCTGCTTCAGCTAAGGTAACGTAAATAAAGGCTAACATTAACTTAGCAATATAATGTGAGACGTAATGTTAGCCTATATTTTCGTTACCTTAGCGGGCACGTCCTACCAGCAGGAGACCCTGGGGACGACCCAGGACATGCTGGAGGGGCTATGTCTCCTGTTTGGCCTGGGAACGCCTCGGGATCCCTCCGGAAGAGCTGGACGAAGTGAACACGGAGAGGGAAGACTGGGCTTCCCTGCTCAAGCTGCTGCCCCCGTGACCCAACCCCGGATAAGCGGAGGAGAATGGATGGATGGATGGATAGCTGAAGCAGCTGCACAGATTGGAGTTTGTCAGCCTCTCATCTGCTAACTGGTAGCTCCTAAACAAACCCGGTTAAGTAAAAAAACTAACGTAAAGCTACAGCTACAGCCAGCGGCTACTGAAGCCATTCATGGCAGCCCTTGTAGGTTAAAATCACGACAAAACATCCATCCATCCATTTTCTACCACTTACCCTCTCATAGGGTCACGGGGGGGCTGAAGCCTATCCCAGCTGTCTTAGAGTGAAAGGCAGGGTACTCCCGGGACAAGTCTCCAGTTCATCACAGGACACATAGAGACAGACAATAACTCGCACTCACATTAACACCTATGGACAATTTAAATTAACCAATTAACCTAATCCCCATGCATGTTTTTGGATGGTAGGAGGAAGCCGGAGTACCAGAGAGAACCCACGCAGACATGAGGAGAACATGCAAACTCCACACAGAAAGGCTCCGGGCCGGGAATCAAACCCGGTACCTTCAGTGCTAATCACTGCACCACCATGCCGCCCAAGCTCATTCTTACTTAATTCGTTATCACGAGAAAACAATGTTTGTTATATGGAGATAACAACTTAATAAGTCCATATCATGAGATAAGAGTGCATTAAGAAAAAAATCGAAATCCATGGCCGTTCTCAGCTTCCGTAGGTTTCATTGTATCAGGCACACTACAAATAATATATCTATCAAGAACTCCAAGTAGACAGAGAGAGACAAGAAACAACTCAAAAGAGATTATCTGTCACCCACCTGATGCAACAATGATCCCCGGTGCTGAGTCCCTACTGGCTATGTTTCCAGATGTGTAGGGATTTGCAGAAACGTGAAGATGGAGATGTAATGAGCAGTAGGGCTGTGGGGAAAAAAAAAAAATCACAATCTCAATTTTCAAACCCATGATACTAAAATCCTTTAAAAGGCATATCTGAATAAAATGTTAAATGCATCAACTTGGATGCATAATCCTCCCAGGTCCCAAATTTTATCATAAAGACCATTTCCCCATTGGCTGGTTTCACCATTAATTTTGTTTGGGTTAACCTTTACCGACACAATTCTCATTACGACCCAGCAAAATGCCAGTAGCGCAGGCCATGTTGTGATGGGCTGTTTAGAGGTTTATTAAAACTCTGACATTTCCTGACAAATGACTGTATAATATGGGTAGAAGACGAGGCATGCCACAGAATCGCTAATTGGTTTATCAGAAAAGGGCCATGTCAAGAGAAAATGTGCTAAACAGCATGGGAGATGATGTGTGCAGCAATGACACAAACCATCAAACCTACACTCATTTTAGTCTGGCCTCTTGTGTCATTCAATCATATTTGAAGAAGGTGATTGCAGTGAGTGTGTCTCAATAAATGCCACATCTATAGTTAAAAAGAAACACATATACTCCAAGAACTGCCTTTTGAGTGAGAACTTAACCTGATCAAGTTTAAGAGGCTTTCAAGAAGAAAGAATTGTCTGTTTTTCTGTCTGACACCTCTTTTGTTTCTTAAATGGAAGGTCAGCTTATTGGACTGAATCAAAATGGCTGACCTTTCAGCTCAGCAGCTTTAGAGCACTCAGTTTTGATGGGCACAGCTCTTTCTGAGCTTGGCCTCTCATTACTGCTGGGATCAGTCAACTCCTGTCAAGGCCACTCTTTGATGGAAGTGCACACATACAAAAACATGTATGAGCATAGCAGCATGCTCACAGACACTGAGACACTCACTAGCATACAGTGAATGCTGTTGCCTTGCAGGTCTTTGCTCGGGGCCTGCAGTAGCCTCCAGTCTCTGCCTCTGTTATAGGTGATGTATGTCTTCACTTGGTTATCAGTCTTTTTGTTGGCAAGGAACATTCCCTTTATTCCTGCTACCTGGAAAATTAGAGAGAGAACAACTCACAGCTCCAAATGAAAACGGATGTGGACTTCACATTCTGAATAGTACTGGGCATTTCACATGCTCTACAGTGGTGCAGCCACACATGCTTACCTCTTCTCTATTCCCAGAAAAAACAAGCACTGATTGGGAAATGACTGACTCTCTGGGGGCATTTGAGTAATCAATGTGTGTCTTAAATGAATCTGACTGAGTTGGAGGCCCCTAGGAACAGCTCATTGGTAGTGAATTGAGTCAGTGAGAGTCACATTAGGGAATGAAGCTTCACTTTAGTAATTGACAGATACTTCAATCTCCCTTGTAGGAGAGATTTAGCATATCCTACATTTTGGGTGGTGATCCCAATCAAGACAGCAGATTTGATTCTATCGGCACAAAGCAAGACACCAGCAGCATCGTCAACAGCTTGATTATTTGATTCAGAGCTGTAGTTTTCATCTACATTTGGTAATGCTGTGCTTGTAAAAACTGTACCAATATCTGTAACTATTCATCAAAAAAAGAAATAATGCCAGTCTCTCAAAAATCTATATCCCTGGCACCATTCCCTCTTGCCTTTGTTGGTGTCAGCACTTTAAGGCTGCTTTGTATTCACACATCATGCTCTGAAGATTGTAGACCTACAGCAGTAGTGACAAGGCTCCATGACCAGGAACCCAGACGTACGACTCTCAGACAGGATTACAGTTCTCACAACCGTCTGTATTTGAATAGACAGGGTGATCAAGCACGGTATTCCAGCGGGGAGGTGGAGCACAGCCACGCGCCACCTGGCAGGTGGAGGCGCGCGTCCGGGGAATCCCTACTCTTTCTACTCTCAACTATAAAATGGGGGGGGGGGGGGACAAAACCCACTCTCAAAGCCGAGAGGGAAAACAGTTAGCATTACCTGCAAAAGAAAAGGGGAACGCTAGCTAGGTAAGGCTATGAAAAGTTAATGCACAAAGTACACTAACCGGCAAAATGGAGGGAAACTAACAAAGGGCACTACGAAGGGAAGGGAGAAAGACTAGGATAAGGGAAACTATAGAAAATAAACGGGACACCTACAACTCTACACAAGAGGAGGGAATTATAACAAGCAGGGAGAAAACTAATAAATAAACACAAAAACACAAGGATCTACTCCGGGGAGGATTCTTCTTGTGGGCTAAGGGGCATGGGGCCTATAACAAACAAAAACTAAAGTAACAACTAGGATCTACTCCTAAGAGGATTCTTCTAGTGAAAACAAAAGACAGGCTATCAAAACTACAAACAAAATTACCACTGGAGGCACGAGGAAGCTGGGAAACGTGGGAGGCAACCGAGGGAGCGACGGACGCAGGGAACATGACGATCACGCAACGAGACAAGTGTAGACAGGACTATTTATACATGAGGTGATGGGGAACAGGTGGAGACAATTAGGGCGGGGTCAGGCAATCACAAAACACGGGAAACAGGAGGAAGGGGAAGTGTGAACTGAAACGAGAGGGAACACACAGTTATTTCAAAATAAAACAGGAAATGACAAGACCACATGTATGCACGGGACAAAAATGGTTAACTTAACTCAAACAGACAGACGGATCATGACAAGTAGGGGTTATTTCTAAAATGACAAAATATCATCTCTGCTTCCGAGCTCTGAAATATTGATCAGTGTTCATAAAAGAAAAAAAAAGAAAAGAAAAAAAATGTATGGGGTACATAATGCACTCATCAGACAGGCCTTTTATTTTATACTGTAAACTCCACACAGAAAGGCCCCAGGCCCAGGATTCAAAACCGGTACCTTCTTGCTGTGAGGCGACAGTGCTAACAACTACACCACCCTGCCGCCCCATGTACAGCATACCATCGAAAATTAAAAACACAGAGTCACACGACTTTCAGTGCTGCTTGATACTTGACACACTGACTTCATTTCATGTTATGTCAATGCCGTCATGTCACGTCAGTGTCTGTTTACCTCATAGAGGTCGACCATTATGTTGCCCTCTGGACCCATGCTGCTAACCACATTTTCCAGAGCCAGGGTGTAGAAGACCCCTGTCGTGTCTGATACATACAGATTGTAGGTTTCGTTCTGGTACCATTCCTGTACGGCTGCAACAACACGGTTCTCATCCGTACTGATCACATGCAGGTCCTGGCAGAGAGGCAAAGTTAACACCAATGATACAATGTGCAATGATGTTGTCATTCAATGGATATTCCTTGTCATATTCACTTAAGGTCATTTTTACTTTGAGGTAAGTTGTGACACACTCTTACCATATTGCCCACACATTGTTTTGTAGCTATATTTTGACCATGGTTTTCAAAGGCTGGCTACTTCCATCATGTTTTCAAAGTCAACACTTATTAACTTGCTTTGACACTTATTTCACCTCTTACACTGTCTCCATGATCTATTCCCTCCTTCCATCTCATGTCGGCAGTTTAAATAGATATGTGACAAATATTACTTCATGTTCACTACATAGTCATTTCCTGTACCCCACATGGAACGAGGCACAATACAATGAGTTTTTTTTTTTTTTTTTTGCCCATGTGTGGTAAGTGTGGTCTTAGCTATTGGGAGTTTGCGCTTGTTTTAAGTTTACTTTACAATGTACTGCAGTGTAATGAGAAGTGTTTCTTTTTTTCAAAGAGACTGTTGATTTTGTACATGGTAGTCAAGTTTCTTGTTAAATATTTGACATAATTTGGTATGTAGTAACACAATAAGTATAATAATTATAATATGAAAGATAACATTACAACAATCAAAACCTCAATTAAAGGAGACATTTCTTGTAAAAGTGGGGTAAAATCCTTATTTTCAATAAAAGGCAAAATTTTATTTGAAATGTGCTCTTTGAATCAACCATAGATTTTATTTTTTTAGTTTAACGTATTTACTCTAAAATGAACAGAATAAACAAGTGACGAACCTGTAAACAATCTGTAGTTGTGTAGCTGTCAGCTGTGAAGACTATAACTTGCAATCAAAAACATGATCTCATGTCTCACAAACTTTGAAAGATTACTTTTTACACTCCTGCTGAGTTTAATCATATTCAATAATTAAAATTTTTACATCCTCTGTATTCACATAGTTTAATTAAGAGGATACTACAATCATAAATGTTATGTCTGGCTTATTGGGCAGAGATTATGCAGCAACGACCATGCTGGTTGTGTGCTTCATCTACCTCTGGCTGTGCCAATAATACCTTGCACGGAGCCGACAACAGGGGCATCTGTGGCTTGATTGAATAGAACACGTCTAATTGTCAGTGGGAACATGACAAGCCAGGTCATGTGCACACAGAGCAGCACAGAGTAACCATTCAGCAGACAAAGCAAGAGTTACTTTTGGCCTTGATTTGCCCACAAATAACAGAGAGTGTTATGCAGAGCAAGTGAAGAACTGACGCCTAACATACTATAACAGGGCTGAAAGCATATTATTTACTTATTAATGCAGTAAACTTCCCTGAACTGCAACACTACCAATTTACTAAACCAATTTAATTAATTTGAACTCATATATACTTGGCAACTTTTTAACATCAATTATTTGTTATACACACCCATATTTAATGTTCTGACCCGATTTAGTGGACATTATCAGTGGTTATCACTAGCATTGTTATTCTTTAGACAGGCCAAACTACAAATCATAATGACAAAACCTTTCTGAAATAAAATAACTTTGGGCTTAGGCAACAAACCTACTGGTTAGTAGTATGTTAGTTAACAAAAGTACAATAAAATAAGTTGTTAATATTTGATCTCACACTGGCGTCCTCCTTTACTTCAATCACAATTTCTTCTTCTTTTATAGATGATAACAGCCTACTGAACCTACTTGCGGCATCTGTAGCAGGCACCTTCTAACCCATATCTAAAAGTCTGATAAATGCTGATAACTTCCACTCACTTAGAGATAGTTGTTAGCCATCAATATCTTGTGAGTATCTGGCAATGTTGAATGAATTTGAATCTCTTTTTTTTACCTTGGGCAGTGCATACTTTGGCAGCTTCATTGGTGTAAAGACATCTCTTTTGGCAGACACATAGTAGATCGGCCTTCCTGCAGCTGACACCTTAAGGTGATGATATCAATGAGTGAAAGCATTTTGGAAACAGACATTTTTCACCACCAAGGAGACACATAAAGCTGCACTAATAGCACCTCTCTGACAAAGACCTTGGAAATTTGTTACAAAAACATTCCTTGCTGCCTCATACGTTGCTTTAATATTTTTCACAGAGAAATATGACAATTACCTACCTGGACAAACACATACTCATCTTGCACCACCAGAGAATTGGGGTCAATGTAGCCAGGGAATGGTTTGCCCTTGTTGGCATCTGTGCAGTTCTGCAGCTTGCAGGTGACATAGAGGGCCTCTGCTCCCACACACAGATACATACATACACACATACACACACACATCAAGACATGGCATCAGCGGTGCTAATAGCCCATGAAGAAAAGGCAGCCTTCACCCAAAGCTAAAGAGCTTCTTTAGACATTGCTTGTGTCAATAATGTGGTCCCAGTAAGGGTGAAAGGGTGGACCCGAGCAGAGAGGAGGACAGATAACCACAGAGGCCAAATGCTTTCTATGCCTTCAGTCTCAGAGCTGGGAGAAAGCCTATCCCCACATTAGACTCATCCACAAGAACATGATCAATACTTTCTGACTTTGTGACCGTAATATTTCACACAACTGATGTTTGTTATGCATGTTTGTATGATGCTTTCCTCTATTATATTTGGCCTCAAAGACTGTTCTGGATGGGTGGCACTCATACTTTTAAGAATGTTTTGTATTATATTGTTATATTACTGGTGTATAACTATTTGGCTACTGGCTGAATCAATCAGCACAAATATTAATCAGAGCATGAGAACGTAGAATTATCAGAGCACTAATTAATTATTTGAAATGAACAATTCTCTGAGACTTATGTATCTTTAACTTCTATCCCTGGTAAAGGTGAAATTTGCAGTGGATCCTACATTTCCATGTAGTATGAACTGTATGAAGAAGAAGAAGAAGAAGAAGATGAAGAAAAGACACTGTCTGTGATCATTTTTTAGTTTTAAAACCAAAGTTGATATACGTAACATTTAATGACATTATCAGGGAATATTATATGACTGTGTTTACAAAGTGAGTTGAACTTCTAATGACTAGACTGACCTTGCATGAATCAGTGGAGTTTCTTCTTTTTAATGTAATTTATTTTAGGCTTTTGCCTTTATTTGATAGTGATGGTGACAATGTTTAAAGAGACCAAGGATGACATCTAGTAAGGAGTCAAACGATGAGTGATAATTTTCTATACCTATGCAAGCATCATTGAGCTAAATCACTTGCTTTTAAAAGCTTTTAAATGTATGCATTACTTTTCTCTCCATTGTCATTGTGTATACCCAGACTGTTTTTCCACTGTCCCTTTGCATTACCCTTCAGCGGCATTGTCCACACAACACCCAGTCCCTCTACTTTAGTTCAATGCTCATGATACGGTACAAAACATGAGAAAATACAGCATTGAACTCAGAATTCAATTACTCACGTCCTTCGGAGATGCTGGTTTCAAGGTGAATTAAGCCTGGCTCTTTGTCCAAACCCATTTTCGACCTGAAAGGCAGACACATGTATTTCAGGAAAATCACCATTGGTCTTTTGCCTTTCAGCAGATGCCACCATATCTGCTGTCTGACCAGACACTATAAAAGTTTCTTACTGCAGTTCGTCATGTGCTATGACAGTTGTGATAAATATGGGCAGGAATTTGGTGCAGGAATTGTTGTCTTCATTGTGAATGGCAGTTTAAAGTGTGAAGCAAAAGGACCTCAGTTTTACTGTGCAATCTAAATTTGTAAAACCCCCAGCTGGTACTTTTCCCCTTGGATAAATGGAAGAAGATATTTCTCGACATCATTAAGAGAGGAAAAGTCATTGATTTTCTCTCTACAGTAGGGATGTCCGCAGGTGGAATAGCATATAATCATTAGGTCATTAAATATGTATTAAAAAGACTGTGGGATCACAGGAGAGGCAAAGGCAGCACACATATGGAGGGAGAATGGAGGTGGCGAGAGAGATGGGGTGGGAGGAGAGAAAGAGAGAATGTGTCTACAGGTACCACATGCATAAATGGAAGGAGAAATAAAAGCTGGTCTGTGTGACGGGAATGAGAATCAGTTACATTGAGAGTCCACCATAGCGTTATACTTATTGGTAGTATTAGTGATTTCCCAGATTTTCCCAGAAACACAACTGTGAATAGAACAGTCTTCTTATCCAAACCACATTTCCATTTTCACTGAATAATCCATTTAGGCACTCAAGAACAGTGTAAGGAAGGCAAAGAATATCTCTCTGAATTAGTGAAGTTTTATAGTTTTGTTTAAACTTGTATGTTTTTACCCCTAAGCGATGTGAAGTTGCCAGTCTACTATACAGTAGAGTATAGAGTGACAACAAGATATAGACAACCGTGAGGTCTCCGAGGACAATTGATGTCACAACAGGCAGATATGGAGCTGTTTGCCTTGCAAAAAAAAACAAAAAAACCATAACATTCAGGCAGCTCCATATGTCTTATTAGAGATTTGTAATATCATATGCAAAACATTTCACAGCTACATTAGCTAAGCTCACAAAGTGATTACAACTGTATGTGGTGGAATATAGAGTGCTATTCTTTATGTGCTTGGTGGCCACATGTACACCAGACATAAGCTCCCTCTGCAGCCTCATTACCAGGGCAACCATGAAACCTACCGCACAGTGTGCATCCCAAAATAGAACTCTGACAGCTTCTGTAGCATTAGCCCTCCAGGCTGCCTTCACTCCTGGCTGCCCAGCTTGTTACTACACTGACATTTTGTTGAGGTGAAAGCTTTTTGTTACATTTAGTTAGTTTATACAGGCCAGACTTGCTCAATATCACTGAGTTGGACAGAACCTATGACCTGATGACTGTTAGACCATTTAGCTCAATAAAAACATGAGAGCAGGGAACAATAATGGTAAATGTAACAGTTCAAAATAGGGACAAGTCTTCAACTTAAAAACCTGAAACAATTACCTTCTTTTATGCCTGGCAATGTAAAAATGCATTTTGAGGTGATTGGATAGCAATCAGATAGTACTTGACCACACATGTAAATGCATGTATAAATGCATTCAAAACATTATTGGATCAGCTTCTGGAGGTGGTTAGGGATCACACTGAACACATTTGCAATTGTGTTTTCAATCCACATCAACAACTATGTAAATCACATCTAGATACATGTTGATGCATGGTGTAAATGGGGGCAATGACATCAATTCCAGATAGACACACAATATCAAAATTTGGCCTTGCTGAGAGGAATCATTTGATTATTTCAGTCTTCATGTAGTTTAGGATAACAATATTCTAGATTGTGTCCAAAACTGATTTTGAACCCTTTCTCCATGGCTGAACACTGTCAGTTACATAATGTATCTGCCACAGAGGAAGATCAAGCATGTCAGACACATGAATAATGAAAGTCTTAAAAACCTTTCTTGCTCATCTGCACCTCACTTTGTGGAGGGGCAGTGATGTCTATTCTAGTCTGTTTTGGTTTTTATTATTTTTGGGAGTGATTGTTTTGGATGGAGCAGATGGAGTTTCAGATGGAGCAGTAATTGCTGTATAGGCAATGCGGATGTTGTATATGCTTTAGTTCTTTATTTTACAGTTACTGTTGATAAAGCTCTGTCACCCAACACCTACATTTTTTGTACATTTTGTACATTTCTGCTGACCACACCATATGTTATCATTAACATTGTTTTTGCATTAAGTCAGTACAAGTGAGTACCACAATGAGCAACTTGTGGTGCAAGCGAAGAAGCACTTCCTCTGCACTGAGCAAGCAACTGCTATTGAATATTTGGTGCTATAATAACAATTAAAACAAAAGAGAAAGACCACTAAGGGTGCATGAGAATTGTGGTGGCTCTTCCTGCAAGAGTGACACAAGGCTGATATGAAACATTGACATTCAAAATATTCTGTGATTTGCAGAAATTTTTTGGTGTTTGGGTTGAATATTACCAAGGGAAAAAAATACATTAGCTTTAACATGTTAAATACTATGCTACATTAGCATAGTATTTAACATGTTTTGCTAAAACAGGGAAAACTTGTGAATTTGACATTAATTAATGGCGTCTCTTATTCTCAGGGTGCTACAGAGTTCTTGACCGAGTGTACAGTGATTCAATTGCTTTATACACACACACAAATCAAATAACCAAGTTCTTTATAAATGAGATGTTTATTTGACACACTATAACCAGACTACTGCTGTAAAAGAAAATAACTAATAATAAATGATTAATTTGACAAACTATGTGACCAGGCTACTAACAGAAATAATAAAATAGAAAACTAAAACTAGAATAAAGGAAGATTGATGGAAGATACATGGCATTGACTCACTGTGACAAAAATCTAATGAATGATTAAACGAAGGCAAAGTTCAAAGGATGAATATCTGATTAATTAATTTAATGTGACCAGTTAAATTCAGTGGTGGTCATCTAGACCAAATTAAGAATTAGGCTGTTACCAAAATTTGGTTTAGGTTTGGTGGTGTTCAGCAGTTGAGAGTTTGAGAGGCATCAGAGAAGATTGTGAGTAATTTACTATTCAGAATTGGTTTAGCGTTTTACTGATATCTTACTAAATATTATTAAGTTTGCTGGATTAATCCCTCAATTCAGGCCATTGAATTTAGCGTCTAATCATCAAACTCTTTAATATCTGTAAGATGTACATGCATTATATCACCCTTTCTGGATGGATGGGAGTGAGGAGTGGTGGCAGGTTCGGTCTGGATCTGCTGGATCTCTGCAGGCAACTTCGGCTTGAACTTCACCAGTGGCTCTTTCGGGCATCAGTGGACATCTGTGGACAGCTCTGGACATCTCTGGGGAGTTCTGGAAACATTTGGTCATCTCTGGACAGTTCTGGACAGCTCTGGACATCTTTGGTCGTCTCTGAACATCTCTGGTTGACATGGTTCCATCTCAGTCTCTCTCTGTTTGTCACTCCTCTTCACAGCATAGTCTCTGTGCCCTTGCTTCAATTCTTCCCCCCCTCTTTGTTGGTGGGGGAAGTCGGCTGGATTCACACCAACGTGTCGACCGACAGTCTCTTCTTCTTTTAAGTTTCTTCATGACGGCTGGAGTCATTTTCTGACTCCCTTTTCTGACTTCTGCAGTCTGTGTCTGAGCAGAGGAGCTGGCTCACATTTCCGGGGCAAAGGAGTAGAGAGAGGAGACAAGATGGTCTTGAGGCAGGATGCCGAGTTGGAAGGTTCTGGATAGGCTGTTCTTCATGACATGAGATGCTGGGTCCTGAGGAGGCCATTCAGAGGCAGCATTCGGAGTCTTTCAGTCATATCTGGAGCAGGCTGAAGATTCTGGAGAGGTTGCTCTTCATGCCATGAGGCGCTGGGCCTGCGGTGGAACAGCATGTCTCTGTCTCTGGGTCATCATTGTTTCCCTCCCCCTCCCAGCATGTGGGAGAGGGAGAACAGAGAGGCAGTGGAGATGATGAAGACCAGAACTTGACTGACTGAAGGACTGAAGAAAAGTAGCGAGCGCTCAGACCAGCTGAGGCTTTTTATGATCTTTGTTGAAGGTCCAGTGGGGGTGTGACCCCTGGTCCCTCCCCATCCACCAAGTTAACTGAGATGATATTCTTTTAACTTATTTAATGTTAATGCTGCTGTGTTTTACTTTATTAAAGTTTCTCTATGTGAAAGCTTCCACTCTCAGCTGCAGATCAATACCAAGCACCCTATAGTAGGAAACCACAGAACAAAACTTGACCAATTAAATCGAAATTAATCAACAAATTAAACACACAGATGAACCATGATATCAGAGCATGTAGGAAGGTGTACTACAACAGGCAGATCTATGTATGATTGTGTCTGTAGACTTAATCCACAACCAATCCCACATGTCACATTTAGTCCTTATCAGAAGGAGGAAAAGGAAGAGGATCTCTGTGGAGACTGATGTTTGACATGCTGTTTGTAACAGTGATACTTATATGACAGTAGCTGAGGGATGAAAGCATAGTTAACCATTAAAATCTTCATGTAATGTTCTGTTCCAGACAGGGAGAAAGGAAGAGGCCACATTAAGCTTTGGATGTGTCTGGCAGGATTAATGCAGGAATTTGGGGCAATAAACTCCCTCCTCCTGGTGTATGTCCTGGAGTTCCTTGGGTCAGAGAGGAGGAGCTGGTCTTATCTGTTTATTTTGCCAGTCATAAAACTTAAGCCTTAAGCACTTAGGTGCCATATAGTGTCAGATGGATTTCCTGGGGAGATACTCAGAAATGAGAAGAGATAAGTTCATTATTTTATGCTTATTGACATGCTACACTAAGGTAATCAATATTGATGATATATGAATTCAAATAAAATTATTATGAGGGAAATGCAACTTACATATTTTTTTTCACCTGAATACAACAAAACAGTACTGCATCATGGATGAATTCAAATGTAGTTCACAATGTGATACTGCCTACAACGTTTTTAACAATGTTCAAATGTCTGTACTTACCAGTAGAAACGATTGGGAGCCACGCTCTCATGCACCACTTGCCACCTCCTTCCGAACTCCACCGAGCTGTAGAGCTGTAGCAAGATAACCAAGCACCATCAAGTCATTACACTATCTCAACAGCCAAAACAATTTTCCAGTTTATACACAAGTCATCCTATTATCAAATGATATGCTTTTGCGTAGCAATTTTCACTGGAATTTGTTTTCACACTTGATTTTGTACTCCAGTGATCCATTTAACAGCACAGTACAAGTAGGAGACCAATTCTGTCAATGTGTCACAAAAGGTCTTTTTTGTCTGAATCCACTAAATTAGATGGTAATTTACAATTTATAACACTTAAGAGACATGGTCCCAATATAGCCATTGACAGCCAGTGACATAGAAGGGGCAGAGAATGCATGCGAAATATCTGTGGAATGATGTCTAGACTGTCCACAAATAAAAGAAAAAGAACCTTCATTTGACAGCTAACACCATCATGCACATAAATATGTAATTAAACAATCAAACAGCAATTAAATAATTACATATCACATTAAAATGCTCATTCTTACACCGATGGTGTGAGCTAACCATCAGGTGAAAATACACTTTCACTCACATGGGTACTAGCAGGTAGTGTTTTATGTCCCTCTCGGCAGTTTGTAGTTTTTGATAGACCGGAAAGACACAGAAGCTTCTGTATGAGCAACCCACTCTATATAAAGACAGATAACTGATTCTTCGCCCAGGAGGATGAGTCAGATTGTTGGCATATGTTATTTTACACCAATGAAAATTTATGAATGAAGACGTTGATTTGAGGTAATAAAATACTTAAAAAAATACATAGTGTCTCTTTAAAAAAGCAGAAGAATGTTGTTGTCTGTCAAATTATTCACTTTTATTATTTCTGTCTCGTCATTTGGTCTTGTCATTTCCTGTTTTATTTTGAAATTGTCTTCCTTTTGTTCCAGCCACATTACTTCCTGCCCTCCTGTTTCCCATCTGGTGATTGCCTGCCCTGCCCCTGACTGTTTCCAGCTGTTTTCCATTTCCTCATGTTTAAATAGTCCACGTCTGCCCCAGTTCTGTGCCAGTACATCTTGTGTCTTGTCAGCCAAGCTACCAGCCTTCACCACGTCAGTGTTCCAAGTCATTGCCAAGATTTGTGTTAATGTTTCTATCTGTCTGTGAGCTCTTTGTTGTTGTTTTTTTTTTTTAACTTTGTTTGCCACGTGTCTGTCCATCAGTGTTATCACCTTAGATTTCCTCATCGTTGGTGAACATTTTTGGTTTAGTTTGTTTATAGAAATAGTTTTGTTTGTATCATTCCTCCATTGAGTGCACCCTTAGTTAGATCACTTAGATAGCTTTAGTCTCCTTTTGATAGTGTTTTGATTTGTAATTTTCATAACCTCAGAGCGAGGGCTGTTATTTTGATTTCATTCAACTTTCATAGCCTTCCAAGAAAAGTGATTTTCTGTTTGTTTATTGTTACCTTTCCTTTTCTAAATTAACTCCTTTTGTTACTACTTTGTTTTGGATTGTTCATTTGGGTTCACACTGAGTAAGTCCCGTTCTAACAGGACGTACTGGCCACAATGAACCAAGCCGACTCAAGTCAGCTCACAGACCTCACACAGTGATAGACTTATGTAGCAGGAAGAGCAGGAAGTAGCGTAAGGGCAAGACGTAGCCAACCTGCCTACCCGGCAGGAAGAATTCAGACTTTACATGATTGCTCAATTTGACATCCTTGCACAGAACATGCAAGGACTGCTGACCCATCTGCCAGCAACCTCCCTTCAGGCTCCATCTGTGAGGAGCGTGAGCCAGTGTGCTGCAGCTGCTCCCATGGTCGTTCATGCACCACCTTGCCTGGCCCCGCCGGAGACATACACCGGTAAGTCAGAGCTTTGCAAACCTTTCCTTGTACAGTGTGAACTGCATTTCACGATGAGCCCTGATGTCTTTCCCACACCACAATCCCGAACGGTTATCACATCGCACCTCAAGGGATGAGCAGCAGCCTAGGCCATCGCAGGGTGGTTCAGAGACTGACCTTTTTGCTCCTCTCTGGAGCGGTTCATTGCAGACTTGCGAAAAGTATTCTTCCACACCAGACCTGGGCGAGAGGTGGCTCAAGTGTTAAAGAGACTAACGCTAGGCAACTGGACTGTGGCTGACTTTGCCATCCAGTTCCACCCACTGGCGAGAGACAGCGGGTGGGGGGAACCAGACTTGGTGGAGGCATTTTTTTGCATGGATTCAATGACCAGATTCAGGACCAGCTAGGACCCCAGATGCTGTCCAACGATCTCCATGCAATTATCGACATGGCCATCCGCATGGACAACTGGATCCAGGAATGCCACCTTGGGAGAAGAGGTGGTCAGGGCGATCTCTTGAGCCCATAGCAGGACCTGAGGCCATCAGCTGACACTGGTGGAGGATGTCTCATGCTTCATGTCCCAAGAGAGGAATCGATGCAGGTGGGGTGGGCCGGACTCACCCCCAAGGAACAGTGGCATTTGCAGAAGGGCCTATGATTCTGGTCACCACCTCAATGCCTGACCGTTAAAAGACCGGGCTCACCAGTAGTTAGAACCTAATGTGCTTTATCAGGCTAAACTGTTCAGGGTGACTCATAGAACCAAGCCTGTCATCCCCAGCATAGCTCACCAGAGGGAACAAATGTGTTTTCTTGTTTTTGACTATGTCCAACATACAATTGTGTTGGGATACCCGTGGTTATGTGAACACAATCCAACTATAGACTGGGACACGGGGGTTGTGAAGGGGTGGTCAGAGGGATGTTTGAACAAGTGTATGGGCAGGGATAAGCATGTGACGGTGGGCGGAGTCTGGACAGAAACTAGTTCAGTGTCTCCAGCACCGAACTGTGTGGATTTATCTGTTATCCCTGGGCGCAGCTCCAGGCCACCAAAATCTTCACTAAGTGAGATCTGAGAAACACCAACCACTTTGTGTGCATAAGGGAGGGGGATGAGTGAGAGAAAGGTTTTAACGCCCTCGGGACACTTTGAGTATTTTGTCATGCCGTTTGGGTTCTCTAACTCATGTTCAGCATGTCCACCAGGTACTAACCAAACTGTTAGAGAACCAGCTGTACCTGAAAGGAGACAGGTGTGAGTTCCAAGTGTTAACTTCATCACAGCCCCTGATTTGATACAAATGGATTCCAACAAAAGTAAAAGCTGTGGCAGAGTGGCCAGTTCCGGATAACCAAAAAAAAGTGAAGCAATTCTTAGGATTTGCTAACTTTTACCGTCGGTTCATCTGCAACTATAGTGCCATCGCGGTGCCTCTCCTAAGTCTACCTTCCAGTGGAATAGAGCAGCCGACACCAACTTCAAGCAACTCAAGGCAAGGATCAAAACTGCCCCATCTTCACTGTGCCGGACCCGACAAAGCAGTTCGTGGATGAGGTGGATGCATCTGACGTGGGGATAGGGGCAGTCATCTCACAAAGATCAGCAGCTGACGGCAAGATGCACACCTGCGCGTTCCTGTCCAAGAAGCTATCAAAGGTGGAAAGTAATTATGATGTCCGGAATGGGGAGCTGCTAGTGGTGAAGGTAGCTCTAGAAGAGTGGCACAGCTGGCTGGAGGGGACTCAGGAGCCATTGCGATCACAGGATCTCTCTTTTTCATGCACTCTCTTGTATCTTTTGTGTTTTTGTTTTGTTTTCCCTCAGTAGTAGTGACTTCATGAGCTACTTTAATGAGAAGATTATAACTATTAGGGAGAAAATCAGTTACACTGTGCCTTTAACTGAAACTGCTTTGTCTTTAAACACAGGAAGCATAGGACCCATTGAAGAACTTGATTTATACTTGGACTGCTTTTCTCCCATAGACCTCCACAAACTGACTTCATTGATTTCCTCATCTAAGCCTGTCTACCAGTCATTTAAAGTAGCCGTAATCAGACCTCTTCTGAAGAAGCCCGGTCTTGATCCAGAGGTTTTAGCTAACTATAGACCAATATCCAACCTTCCTTTTCTCTCTAAGATCCTTGAGAAAGCAGTGTGTCAGCTGTGTGACTTCCTCCAGAACAATAATCTATTTGAGGGCTTTCAGTCAGGATTTAGAAAATATCATAGCACCGAGACCACTCTGGTGAAAATTACTAATGACCTGCTAATTGCGTCAAACAATGGACTCGTCTCAGTACTTGTCTTGTTAGATCTTAGCGCTGCTTTTGATACTATTGACCACCATATCCTGTTGCAGAGATTAGAACATTTAATTGGCATCAGAGGAACTGCTTTAAGCTGGTTCAAATCCTACTTATCGGATCGATCACAGTTTCTTCACATTAATGATGAGTCCTCCATGCAGTCCATAGTCAGTTATGGAGTTCCTCAAGGGTCTGTGCTTGGGCCAATTCTATTTACTTTATATATGCTTCCTTTAGGCAATGTTATCAGAAAACACTCCATAAACTTTCACTGTTATGCAGATGATACTCAGCTATATTTATCATTTAAGTCAGACGATTCCAGCCAGTTAGCTAAACTCCAAACATGTTTTCAGGATATAAAAACTTGAATGATGCACAATTTCTTGTTGTTAAATTCAGATAAAACTGAGGTTATTCTAATTGGCCCCGAAAATCTAATGACTTATTTACTCTAGGTGGCTTTGCACCAGCCTCAAGCACCACTGTAAGGAATCTAGGGGTAATTTTTGACCAAGCTATGTCCTTCAATGTCCACACGAAACAAACAGCTAGAACAGCTTTTTTTCATCTGCGTAACACTGCAAAAATAAGGCATATTCTCTCCCAGAATGATGCAGAAAAATTAGTCCATGCTTTTGTAACTTCTAGGCTGGACTACTCCAATTCCTTATTATCAGTCTGCCCTAATAAGTCTATCAAGACTCTCCAGCTGGTCCAGAACGCTGCAGCATGTGTTCTGACCAGAACCAGGAAAAGAGACCATATTTCTCCGGTGTTAGCCTCTCTGCACTGGCTCCCTGTAAAATCTAGAATAGAATTTAAAATCTTCCTCCTCACCTACAAGGCACTGAATGGTCAGGCACCATCTTATCTTAAAGAGCTAATAGTGCCTTATAATCCTGCTAAAACTCTGCGCTCTCAGAATGCAGGACTATTAGCGGTTCCTAGGGTTTATAAAAGTAGAATGGGAGCTAGAGCTTTCAGTTATCAAGCTCCTCTTTTGTGGAACCAACTCCCTCTTTCAGTCCGGGAGGCAGACACCATCCCCTTATTCAAGAGTAGGCTTAAGACTTTCCTTTTTGATGGTGCTTATAGTTAGGATTGATCCAAGGCTGACTCAGGCTGCCTTGGATCAATCCTTAGTTATGCTGCTATAGGTCTAGACTGCCAGGGGACTTCCTCTGACACACTGAGCTTCTCTTCTTCTTCATTTCGATGCCTCCATTAAGTCATTTTACTAACTCATCTTCTTCCCCGGAGTCCCTGTGCTCTCAGCTCCCAGGTGTCCGTGAGCTGAGACTACTTGGTGAGAAGGAGGTGGTGTCATCCAGGCTTTGTCTGTCGTGATGGTGGTGAGACGGAGGAGAGGCGATGCTGCTCAGGTTGTATCTGTTAGGGTAGTGGAGAAGAGGATGTGTTTACGCTTCCTCCCTTTAACACATGCTGCAGATTAGTTTCGTGCCTCGTAGTCCATGTGCGTTCTCATCTCACAAGTATCCATGGAACCAGTCTACCTGGTGGAGTAGTGGTTGTGCAGACCAGTCAGGCTTCATCTTCTGGTTCTGTTTGGTGTGGTGGAGTGGAAGTCATGCTGCACAGGCTTCTTCTGGTTGGCGTGGTGGAGAGAGGAAGATGTGCTGCCCAGGCTTCTTCTGGTTGGTGTGGTGGAGAGGAGGATGTGCTGCCCAGGCTTCTTCTGGTTGGCGTGGTGGAGAGGAAGACATGCTTCTCATCCTTTGCTGATAGCTTGATGATGCTCTTCATCCCCTTGGACACTCTCATACAATTCTATATATACACACTGTATATTAGCTGTTGTTATATTGAGTTGGACATTTCCATACAATTTTGTACGTAGTGTTAATGTGTTTTCATTGTTGTTATTCTATACACATGGCATCTATTGCACGTCTGTCCATCCTGGAAGAGGGATCCCTCCTCTGTTGCTCTTCCTGAGGTTTCTTCCGTTTCTTTTTCCCTGTTATCATCATCCCTGTCATTTGTAAAGGACAGAGGGTGTCATGTCCTGTACAGAGTGTAAAGCCCAATGGGGCAAATTCATAATTTGTGATATTGGGCTATACAAATAAACTTGACTTGACTTGACTAATCTGCTCTCCCTCAGTGGACACATTCAGCAGAGAGGAACTTAGCCGTCATTTAGCCATACGGTTTTCTTTGAACCAGAAAGTTTTACATAATTTTAGTTGGAGTAGCAGCTTCTCTCTTTGGAAATGTTCTGGAGCGCTCATCAGACTGAGATGGTGGCGAATATGGGCTGTGCCCCTGTCAATTCACCTGTCAAACATCCTCTATTTGGCCAACAAAATAGATGAACTGCTGCTCCTAAACAACAATGACATGAACAATGAAAACACAGACTTAAACAGATCTGCTGCTCTGTGCTTCAAATTAACACTAACCCGACTGCTCACTTCATCTACCAGGCTTCCACCCCATACGAGCAGACCACACAAAGCTATCCAGGGAACTGAGGGGCAGAGGAATCTGTTTCTACGTGTATGAAGGTTGGTGTACTGACGTCACTGTGTTTGTAGCCCTCACCTAGACTCTTTTCTTCAACAGTAAACCTTTTTACTCACCACGGGAGTTATCCTAGTTTATTCAGGTGGGAGTTTGCATTCACCGTCAGGCCAGTGGCATACCACTTTCACCCTGAAAGTGGCATGCCGACCTGCCTTGGCTTGGCATTTGGGCACTTTCGCACTTCCAGTAGTTGTGGGTCTGACCCCCTGCTGTGAAAGCTGCATGCCTGTTTTTTCCAACCTCATACAATTTCCTGAGCATGACATAGGGATAATTCGCTTACATGCTTCAATTATAGATTGTGAAGCTACATATTTGATTTCTCTGATTGAAAAAAATCTCTGCTCTTCAGAGATTGGTCTTGGGTAGATCAACAGGAAGACTGATCTTATGGCTGTTTTGAGATCTGAGTGGAGCTCCCACAATGACAGCCTGACAGACTGCTCAGTGACAAAATTAGAACACAACAGGTAGGTACATCAACATCATTTGGTAATTTAGCGAGACAACGGGGGGTACCTTTCACACTGCAGATGAGCCAAGCCAGTAAATTCCCAGCTCGCGTTGAGGGTCAAATGCTGCGACAACCCTCTCAAGCTGCTGGGAAAATGCAGGACTTTCATGAAGTGTGAAAGGCCCTTTAGTGAGGCTCAGCAGCACCTGGCTGACTAGATAAGTGGCTTGGATGAGCTACAAGAAAAGATGAAAAACTTCTCAGCAAGCAATCCAGGGTCAGTACAGAGGAACCTGAACACCATCACAATTTATCGGAGACAACACCCCACATTGCAGAGAACCATCTCTTTGGTTTTGTTAAGTTAGCCATTTTTGTCTTGTGCATTCATGTTGTCCCGTCCATGTCCAGTTTTAGTTTGTAGTAACGCTGTCTCTCCCTCTTCTCTTATGCAAGTTCACTTTGCTTCCTGCCCTCCTGTTTCCCTCCTTTGTGATTGTCAGTCCCCACCCTACGGCTCCGCTTCTCCAGATGGCAGTCCGGCTGATGCCTGTTCCATTCTACTCCCTGCTGGCCAGCAGCCAAGCCAAGCCAAGTCCATGTCCCTGTCGGCCAGCAGCCAAGGCAAGTCCCAAGCCAAGCCCCTGTCCCTGTCAGCCAGCAGCAGCCCAAAGAAAAGGTGAAGTTCCCACCTGCTTCAAATGCTCCATCATCATCCAAATATCCAAGAAACACACAATCACAGGATTAAATAAATATGCTGTAGGCCCATCGCCTGGGCAGCTGTGGTCATGAAAATGTTTTAGAGACAGAGACTGATGTTAACCCACCTGAAAGACATAATGGATCCCCTGCTGGACCCCTGCAGGGCAAAAAGATCAGTGGATGATGCAGTCAATATGAGACTGCATGACATCATCCAACACCTCTATTCCTCTGGGACATATGCAAGGATCCTGTTTGTGGACTTCAGCTCAGCCTTTAACACCATCATCCCGGACATCCTCCACACCAAACTCTCCCCTTTAAACCAATGACTGCATCCAACTGCATCCAACAAGAGACCCAACTGTTAAATTGTTAAAAGTTTGCAAATGACACAACTCTCATTGGCCTCATCTGGGACACGATGAGTCTGCATGCAGATAGGAAGTAGAACAGCCTTTGCCATGAAGCTCAAAATTCAGCTCAGGTGCGTTCTGTTTCCAATGACTATCCCTGAGATGTTCCTCTAGCTTAACTGGAGTCCACCTGTGGTAAATTCAGTTGATTTGACATAATTTAGACACACACCTGTCTAAATAAAAATTCTAAACCCTGGATCACACCTCAAATTAAACTGCCTGAGGGAAAAACATGCAGCCTTCAGCCTCAAAGACTGGACTGGCCTCAAATTAGCTAATAGAAAAATAAAAAAATGAGGTGTTAAAAGCAAAATTGGAATTCAAAAATAGAATGGAACAGGAATTCAGCAGCATGAACACCAGGCAGGCTTTCCAGAAAGTAAAAACTCTAACAGGATGTGAACCCAAATTCAAACCGCGTGAGACAAATAACCCGGAATTCTTTGCAGCAGAAATGAACACCTTCTACTCCCGGTTTGACAACCTGGATTTCTCTGCAGCGAGTGAGGAATGGCTGGGAAATCTCCCTCCCCTAGATCCTGCAGACCCCTTTTCTGTAGGGGAGGTACAGCACCAACTCAGTCGGTGTAAAGTAGGCAAAGCCCCAGGACCTGATGGCATCTCAGCTAGGGTGTTAAAGTCCTGCTCCATGGAACTTGCCCCCATCCTCCACTCAAGGCCAATTTATAGTACTCCGTAAAGTGCCGTACGTAGAGGCGGAGAGCCCTCTGCATTGCCGGAGAGCCTGACGGAGAGCCTCTCCGTCCTCTCCGGGCGCAGGAATTTTTTTGACTGTCCGTCAATCCGTCAAGGGAAGATGGAGACGACAAGGGCTGTGATTGGTCCTCTAGCTGCACCCCTTCTGTAAAATGCAGCCCCTCTCCCTACACAGAAACAGACAGACAGGTATCCTCTGCAGCAGTGCAGACAGGACAGGAACTAAAGTATCGATTAGCCTTGTGAAAGGCAAATCAAACACATTCAACCTTCTCAAAAAATCTATTTAATTCATTTAGTAATTATGGCTGGGGTATATTTCCACAGAACATACCGAAAGTTGTTGGTTTGTGTTTGCTATTATCCGATTTTGTGTTGAAAAGAAAGAGGAAGAGGAGTTTTAAAGACTGAAAGCAATCAATGTTGTTCTCTTCTATCTCCCTCACAAATAATTAAATCATAAAATAGTATTTTCTCCTGCTTTTATCTGCGATATTAAGGCGAATTGCTTTCCGAGGGGGTGCATTTCAGCGCAGGGCTGCATAACACGCATCACGACGGAGAAGTGCGAGGGCTCAAGGGGTCTCCGTAGCTACGGAGTCAGATAACGTATTACGTAGTCGGAGAAGTATATTCCAGTCTTTACTCTTCTGTGAGTCCTATCACACAGCCAACAATACCCACCCTCTGGAAAACTGCCACAATCATTCCAGTACCCAAGAAACCCCGGCCCAAAGAACCCAACCATTATCGTCCCGTTGCCCTCACTTCCATAATAATGAAGTGCCTGGAGAAACTCTTGCTCACCATCATTCTTCCAGTTGTCATCCCACAACTGGACCCCCTTCAATTTGCCTACAAGGCCAAGAGGGGCACAGAGGATGCTGTGGCATGCCTGCTGCACCTCCTCCTCCAGCACCTGGACTCACCAGGCACCTTCGCCAGGATCCTCTTCGTGGACTTCAGCAGTGCTTTTAATACCATCCAGAGGCAACTGATGATCCAAAAAGTTCACCACCTCAACATCCCTTCACGTCTCATCCATCTCCTGCACAACTTCCTCAGCGACAGACTACAAGCTGTGCGGGTGGGCAACACTAATCACAGACACTTACCATCAACACCGGCACACCACAGGGCTGTGTGCTGAGTCCATTTCTATTCACACTGCATACAAATGACTGCACCAGTCCTTTACCCTTCACCACCTACCTCAAGTATTCAGATGACACAGCCATTCTTGCCCTGCTCACAGACAACCACTCTATCCTGGACTACCACAGCACCATCATACACTTCACCAAGTGGAGCAAAGACAACCATCTCCACCTCAATGTCAATAAAACAAAAGAACTCATCATCAGCCCCCCCCCACACTACAGCATTCCATCACCATCAATAATCAGTTGGTTGAAATAGTTGACAGCTTTAAATACCTTGGCATAACACTGGACAATAAACTCAGTTTCAACCAACACACCACCGAAATCTTCAAAAGGAGCCAACAAAGACTGTTTGTCATCCGTAAACTTAAAGGACTCTATGTTTCACCCCATCTCCTCTTACCACTCTACCAAAGCATCATCCAGCCCATCCTCATGTACTGCTCCTCCTACTTTTTCAACCTGTTAACTGTCACCAACCGGGCCAAACTCACTTGTATCACCAGCACTGCTGCCAAAATAATCGGTCTCCCCACACCCAACCTGTCCTCAATAAACATCAGGGCCATCTCACGTATTGCAGCCACAATAGACCAGGACATTACACACCCACTCAACCAGTACCTCACCCCACTGCCTTCGGGGCATAGGTACAGGACACTTAAATGCAAGAGGGCTCGCCTGGGGAAAAGTCTGGTCCCTGCAGCCATTGCTGCTTTAAATAACAGGCCGCGCTGAATGTATGTCTGTTCACCTGTGATTTGTGCCGTGATCTGGTGCCGTCTATGTTTGTGTTTTTGTTTATGTCTGAACATGTACAGTGCTGTGAAAATGAATTTCCCCTTGTGGACAATAAAATCTAATCTAATCTAAATAAGGTCCCACACTTGACAGTGCATGTCAGAGCACAAACTAATCATGAAGTCGAAGGAATTGTCTGTTGACCTCCAAGACAGGATTATTTTGAGCCACGTATCAGGGGAAGGGCTCAGAAAACATGCTGCTTTGAAGGTTGCAATGAGCACAGTGGCCTCCATCATTCGTAAAAACTGAGTGATTGAAGGAGAAGGGCCCTAGTCAGGGAGGTGACCAAGAACCCAATGGTCACTCTGTCAGAGTTACAGCATTCCTCTGTGGATAGAAGAGAACCATCCAGAAGGACAGCCATCTCTGCAGCAATCCACCAATCAAGCCTGTGTGGTAGAGTGTCCAGACAGAAGCCACCCCCTCGTAAAAAGCACATGGCATCCCATCTGGTGTTTGCTAAAATGCACCTAACTCTCAGTCTATGAGAAACATTCTTCAATTCTGTGGTCTAATGAGACAAAGATTGAACTCTTTCACGTGAATGCCAGGCGTCATGTTTTGAGGAAATCAGGTACCACTCATCACCAGGCCATTACCATCCCTACAGTGAAGCATGGTAGTGGCAGCATCATACTGTGGGGAGGTTTTCCACCGACAGGAACTGGGAGACTAGTCAGGATATGGGGAAAGATGAATGCAGCAATGCACAGAGACATCTCTGATGAAAATCTGCTCCAGAGCGCTCTTGACCTCAGACTCGGGTGACAGTTCATCTTTCAGCAGGACAACAAACACACAGCCAAGATATCAAAGGAGTGGCTTCAGGACAACTCTGTGAATGTCCTAGAGGGGTACAACAAAGTATTGAGCTAAAGATGTGAATACTTATGTGCATGTGTTTTTTTTTTTCTCCATTTTTTTTGTTAATTTTTCATAAATTTGCTAAGGTTTCAAAAAAACTTTTTGCATGTTATGATAATGGGGTGTCAAATTCTGAGGGGAAAAAAGGATTATTCCATTTTGGAATAAGGCTGTTACATAACAAACAAACACTATTTATATTCATTCATAATTTGCACCATAAAAAACTTGAGCTGCTGTTAGTTTGTTATTTTTATCTTATTTTATTAATTTCTTTACCTTATGTGTCTTGTGTGCATTTTATGTCAAAGATTCTGATTCTGAAAAACAGTCATGGCAAGACCATTTTGATGGCTGTTGCACGTCTAAGTTTGCGTTCTACCTACAGTACTTATTATGAAAATCAACAACCTCAAGAATACATTCACACTTTTTTTGTTGACAAACACACATTCATTCTCTGACAAAGCATAATGACGAATCTGTTTAGCTCACAGCAGAAATTTAATGAAGCATGCAACTTATCTCAGTGTTTAAAGCTGGACCTTTTCCATTTTATGCATGATCAACCATGCATAATGTGTAAACAACAATTTATTAGTGGATAACAAAATCCAGTTTGTTTATATTCATTTATTTTTTAATTACATTTATTTACTGTATTGTTGTATTGTTACTGAAGGTTTAAGTGTAGACATGCATTTAAAACTCATCCATGAGAACAGTCTCTCCATCTTTATCACTAATGTCAAATCAATCCATCTATCCGTTTTCTTATCCTCACATACAGTCACAGGGGGGCTGGGGGCCTATCCCTGTTGTCTTAAGCAGGACAAGACCCCAGTTCATCACAGGTAAAGACAACCACTCGGACTCACATTCACACGCGCAATTTAAATTAGCCAAATTAATCCCCTAATTTTTGGATGGTGGGAGGAAGCCGGAGTACCTGGAGAAAACCCACGCAGACACAGGGAGAACATGCGAACTCCACACATCCCCGGGCCAGGATTCGAACCCAGTACATCCTTGCTGTGAGGTGACAGTGCTAACCACTGCACCACCATTTTAGTAATAGGGATTTATTCATTAAAGTCATTATTGTTATATTGTCCTTTTTGCGATATTTTAACACCACAAAAACAAAATACAAGGCTTACTGTTAACTTATTGTTGATTATTGGCCAACATCAATGAGCTTTAACACACAATACATACTCTACTGGCGTGAGGAGTATCAATCAAAACAATAACAAAAGACTGAAGCCGTTTTCACACTGACACTGGTTAGGTCGACCTAAAGGGGCTCTTGAGCCAAGAGCGGACTTTTAGGTCAGTGTTACCCTTTTCCACCGGGGTGGTTCCAGGGCTGGTTCAGGGCCAGAGCCTGACTTAGCACCAGTTGTTTGTGTTTCCACAGCCTAAGCACCGGCCCCTGGTGCTTAAAAGTGGGGCCGGGCAAGGACCAAGTCTTTGCTGGTCCAGAGTTAAGCACCCATTATGCTGGGGGCTTGGGGCGGGGTTATTGCTACCAGCAAAACCGGATTACATACTTCTCAGTTTGACTGCAAATCTAATGTATTGAAAGCGCTCCCGGGACACACGGAAGTTTTGCACACACTGTTGCTCACTGAAATCCAGAATAATAGTGTCCCACCAGTACTGTGATCGTGGCTGTGCGGATACAATCTGTTCTCAAATGGAGCCGCTCGAAGCCATTACGACAGTAGGCAGTAACAGATGGCGTTATATTCATGCCACATCCCTGTGAACAAAGATTTTGAGCGAAAAATTGCAGATCTGAGCACAGAAATATATTCTGCTTAGTAAATATATTTTTGCTTGTGCCACAATCACCGCTGAATCTCAGTGTTTCACCTGCTCGTGCATTTGCTCACTCAAAATCTGTCTGTTCGCTCAGGAATGTGGCACAAATATAATGCCATATAGTTAGTTTTGTTGGCTCTGATTTTTTGCAAAGCCTTGTCTTGCACTGCACAACCTTTGCCAGGTGAAAACGAAAATGCAGTGACGCACTGATGTTTTGCAGTGATGTAATGACGTAGATCTGACTGAGCTCCTTGCCAGTGGAAAAACGACCAGTGCTAAGGAGGAACACAAGTTGAACCAACTAAGCACCAGCACGGAACTAGCACCAGGTTCCTTTTGTTAGAAAAAGGGTATGTGAATCCAACCGGAGCGGCTGAAACAGGTGGTCTCCATGTCTCGCTTCACTCGTTGTTATGGGAACAAGTTTGTCTGTCAGCTGACTTTTCACGTGACTTTTTATATAGTGCATCATTTAAGGCAACTGGACCACAGTGCGTGTGAACCGCAACCTCCAGTGTCTCTCAATCAACAAATGCAGCAGCAGTGCCAAAAGAAGGAAAGGAGAGTGAAGGAGGTGCAGTTTTGTGGTGAAGCTTTGTGCCAGTTACGGCATGTGTGGGGAAGTTGACACCTGACATATAGGGAACGAACTCACAGGATAAGTAATATAAATAAACTGTCATACCTCATATTTGTCAAACTAGTATTACTGCTGAGAAAACATCATGCCTCTTGTTGCAGCACCTAAATAGAGACATAAAGAACTATCAAGTCATGTCCCACAGTAAATCTCAATTAAAATTATTTTGAGAAATTAAACAGATAAATATTATTAGATTTACTTTACGGACAAAACTTCTTGTACTGTAGAGCTATGGTTCCAGTTCTACTGTGTACATTGAATGAGTTCCATTTATACATTGTATGTACTAAACAGGAGAGTGAATGTGTTAATAATAATAATAATGATAATAACAAAAAAAATAATAATAATAATAATAATAATAATAATTAAATGACTCAAAGGTCCATCCTGAATTTAGCTTCCCAGCAAAGTATGGCTTATGTTGAGGTTGGTTTATAGTAACAGAAAAGGAAATCTGGTGAAGGGACCCCCATACACACACCGTGTGAGTGTTGGATTGAACCACCAACCTTGCTATTAATGGACAACTTGTACACCTGGCCACCATTTCTTTTTTGTTGATGAACAGATCAGCAAAGAAATCCAAACAGATGAAAATGAGTAAATAAAAGTAACTAAAAGTAACTAAAAGTCATTGTGTGTCACTGAGCAATAGTTCATTCTTTTACATTCACAAAAAGTCTACTACATCCTTATTTGAAGCAGCAGTGCTCAAAATATATACTGCTGACACATTTTGTGGTTATACCTATAAGCATTAATGCACTACAATTCCTCTATATCCTGAAGCATTAATATTAATATTTTTTTTTAAATTATTATGTTGTTTAACATTCATAATTAATTAAATCCACTTTTGAAATTATCAAACAGCAGTTCAATTTGGACTGCATCATCTCTCCTAATCTAAAAGACGTTTGAAAGCCCAGGCTCTTATTTACATTTATTTATACACTGCATTCAGTAATTTATAACCAGTAAAAAAGCTGACCTCTAAAAAAGTGTTATCAAACAACAACTTGCAGGGCTGTGTGGTAAAGGTGTATTTGTTTGTGGGTGTAGGGGTTATACTGAAAGTTGGATGTTCCTTTGAGATCTAAAACTGAGAGATGCATACTCTCTCACACACGTATGCACACACACAGGTCTCTTCAGCAAAGGAGAATGCATTCATGATTCATCACAACTGAAACATTAGACCCAAAAGGACTGGAATGCAAGAAAACCATTTTATTAATGCAAACAGTTATTTTAAATGTCCATAAATGTCACTCTCTATAGAGGTGTGTCTGAGTCAGGTAATTCTAAAGGTGTCTTAGAAATTCACTTGTCAGTGACATCAAAATTAAATTATTTTGATTGAAAAATATCAAATGCTTTTCTAAAAAATATTTAAATGGAATTGTGATCTAAATCAGGAATTATCTGATGAAAGAATAAGTAACAAGATAGTGAATCTGACATTCAAAGTCAGCGCTCAGTAAATTATGGTTTCCAGTACTCAAAGCAAGTTATGAAATAAGTCAGAATTCTGCCCAAAACCACAGATTAAGTCTTAAATCATGCTTTGTCTTACATTCTTTTTACCTTTAAACAATTAATATAGCTCTTACTTAGATACGAGCTATTACAATTATGATTTAGTGACTCTTATTGTTCAAGGTAGTTGTTATCCTAAATTTGACTTCATTTAATTTTTAGTATTGCCTTGAAAGGTGAACATTATGATGTATTATTTCATAATTTTGGATTTTATTGGATTTACAAACCTTTTTGCTTCATCTTCAAATCTGTATAGGTGAATTTGGAACAACTTCAATTGCACAATCTATGTGTATTCACCTCTCCTCCAAATAAACTTCATGAACTTTGTGTGCTTTGAGCCACAGGTTTGTTACAGGATCTCACATTCATCCAACTTGCTCTGAGGCACTGCATTCCCAGACTGATGTTTCTGTTATGTCCAATAACACCCGGACAACGACTGTGTGCTCACGGAGCTTTATTGAACATCCGCAGCCATTAACATTGCACTGTCAGTTCTCTTCCGGGCAAGTGACGTCACACTGCCGCGACTCTGCGCTGTGTCTTAAAGCCATATCTCACATTTACCCCCCCCTTCACAAAGTGCAAAACAGCCTTGAAATAAGTGCAGATAACTAAACTACTAAGGCCTGAGTATGATCACCCTGAGTACTGACCAATGTTGAACATCAATAGAGGCTAGAACACATGTAGCCTAACTGGATAAACTGGGTGGACTGCCAGTTTACCCGCATAGCCTTGTGGATTATTCTGCCACGTGACGGGCTATGCGTTACACTAAAGTGGACCCAGAACTTTTAAACATAGTCCTTGAGTTAAGGAGGTCTCCGCCGAACCCGAGCCGGGCGCGGCTCAGGATGTAGGGGTGCTGCTGGGGCATCCAGCTCTGGTGGATCTGCTGCTGGTTGTGCAAGGGAAAAGTCCCAGTCCACATCCATGTGACCTGGATCAGCTGCAGCCTCACGGTCGGCGTTCAACGGTGAAGAGACTCGTCTGAGGCGGCTAGCGTGCCACCGTGAGCCATCAGTCAGACGGAAAGTGGCCGGTCCCAGCTGCTCTGTGATCTGCTGTGGCGCTGACCAGAACGAAAGCAGCTTGTGGGATCGGTTGGGTCTGTGAATCCGGACCCAGTCTGACACTGTGAGTGTGGGACGTCTCACCCGACGCATCCTGTCTTCATGCGATGCTGTTGCTCTGCCACTCTGTCGCCGAGCGGTTGTCACCGCTGGAGTGCGTTGCTGAGGAGGCCGTAGACGATCCAAATGGAGTTGGAGTTCACGTCCCAGCATGAGGAGAGCTGGAGAGCAGCCGGTCGTAGCGTGAGGCGTCGCTCTGTAGTGCAGCAGGGTGTTCTGCAGTGCTGCTGGGAAAGGGAGATTATCAGCCAGGTGTGCTCTCAGTCCGTTCTTGAGGGTCTGGTTAAACCTCTCCACACCACCGTTGGCTTGTGGGTGGTACAGGGCAGTCCTGACGTGTTTGATCCCCCTCCTCCCCGCGAAAGAGGCAAAATCCGCCGAGATGAACTGGGGGCCGTTGTCGGTAGTGATGGTGTCAGGCACACCCCAGCGGGCAAAGAGGGAGGAGAGAAAGTCAGTGACCACCTGGGTGGTTACAGACCCAACAGGACGCACTTCAGGCCATTTGGAGTGAAGGTCGTAGGCCACCAGGAGGAACCGCTGGTGCTGAGGGATGCCATGAAGTTCCCCACAGATGTCCACCTGGATGTGGGACCACGGGGCAGCCGGCCACGGGAGGGGCTGCAAAGGAGGCGGCGGGGTCTGGCCCATCTTGCCGCTGGTGAGACAGGCTGTACAGTCCTTCACCATCGTCTCGATGTCCCTGTCTATGCCTGGCCACCAGACCAAGCTCCTGCAGCGCTGTTTGACTCTGACAACGCCCAGGTGACCCTCGTGGACCATGGTCAGGATGCGCCCTCGCAGTGCGCTGGGAATCACTGCACACAGCCCCCTCGCCACGCAGTCAACATTCCAGCAGGAAAGATCGTCTTTGACACGGTGGTAGGGCGCCAGCTCCTCCGGTACCCTGGCAGGCCATCCCTCCTGGATGAAGGTACGGAGCTGAGAAAGAATTGAGTCCTGCGCAGACACTGTCTGGAGATCCTGCAGGGAGACAGCCGCCTGGAGGGGTTCATGCAGCATGAGGACCAGCTCTGACTCCGAGTGGTCGTTGATGGTGTCGGGCGCAGGGGTGGGTGTGGCTCTGGAGAGCATGTCGGCCACGACGTTGTCCCTGCCTGGTGTGAACACTGTTGCAAAGTTATAGGCCTGTAATCTCTCTGACCACCGGTATAGGCGGAGCGGCTTGTGCCCTGATCCAGTTGTGGCCAGGAGAGCTGTGAGGGCCTGGTGATCCGTTCGGAGCGTGAAGTGTCGTCCATACAGGTACATATGCCACCGCTCGCATGCCCAGACGCAAGCCGGGGCCTCCCTCTCCCCACGGAATACCTCTGCTCAGTCGGGTGAGTGACCTCGGCTTAACGCCACAGGGCGTTCGGTTCCACCCTGGAGCTGGGACAGGACGGCGCCGATGGCAGTGTTTGAGGCGTCGCAGGTCACAAATGCGGGGCTCTGCACGTCGAAATGGGCGAGCACCGGAGGGGACGTGAGTTGCGCCTTTAACCGGCGGACCGGCAGAACACTCAGGCGCCCAGGACCAGGGCGCGTCCCGTTTGAGGAGGGCGTGCAGCGGGGAGTAGTCTCCGAATAATGGGGCAGGAAACGGAGGTAGAACGCCGTCATCCCCAGAAACGACGACAGCTGAGCGGGACAGGAGGGCTCAGGCAGGCGTAGGACAGCGTCAATGTTGGAGTGGAGCGGGCTCAAGCCGTCAGCGGTCAGGCGGAAACCCACGAACTCGATGACCTGTGTAGCGAAGACGCACTTCTCCCCATTCAGCGTGAGGTCGTGGTGAGCGAGCACGTCGAGTACCTTGGCTAGGCGGTCATTGTGCAGGTCGGACGTCGCTCCATGCACCACGATATCATCTAGGTACACGACCACACCCGGGATGCCAGCGAAGATGGTGGTCATGATCTTCTGGAAACAGCTGGGCGCAGAGCTAAGGCCGAAAGGCATGCGGGTGTACCTGAAGACCCCCATGTGGGTCACGAAGGCAGTGAGGTTGCGGCCCTCGGGGTGGAGAGGAACCTGCAGGTAGCCCTGTCGGAGGTCGAGCTTAGAGAAAACTGTTGAGCCGTGAAACTTGGCTGAAAGCTCCTCCGTCGTGGGCAGCGGGTACTTATCAGGGATCACTGCCTTATTCACCTGCCTGAGGTCGATGCAGGGCCGCAGGCCACCAGTTTTCTTCTTCGCCACGACTAGGTTGGAGATCCACGGAGAAGCGTCCACCTGCTCAATGATGCCCGCTTCCAGGAGCTTGTGCAGCTCAGCTGTGACGTCGTCGCGCAGGGCGAGGGGCAGCCGTCGCAGAGGTTGGATGACGGGGGACACAGCTGGATCAACGAGCGGCTTGTGGTTGAAGGCGGAGAGGCAACCCAGCCCGGCGAACAGGGATGGCCAGCGGTGCAGCCAGGGCGTGGCCACCGTTAGTATAGTGGCGCCCAGATTATCCGTGATGGAGAAGCCCAGGGCGCAGAACAAGTCAAAACCAAGGAGGTTGGCGCCCTGGCGAGACACCTGGAAGGTGAAAGCTGGGAGAGTCCTGGAGCCGTAACGTACAGCGAAGGTGGCAGTGCCCACCATGCCAATCTTAGCGTGGCCGTAACCGTACAGATCCTCCGCACCAGCCTTGACCAACATCCGAGGGAAAAGTCGGCGCACCGTGGACTCGTTGAGGATGGATCTGGAAGCCGCAGTGTCCAGCAGCAGCGATAGGCTGACACCGTCTAACTCCACCATGCACCACTTGAATGGCCTGGTGCTGGAGCCCACAGAGTGGATGGTTGTTGGGCCGAGTGATGTGGACGAGCGAGGCCGGGGGTTCGCAGGGGCCGGTGCTGAGCGGCACACTCTGGAGAAGTGGTTCAGCTTACCGCAGCGTTGGCACCGCTGCCCCATGGCCGGGCAGCCGGGTGCCCGTGTGGGGTGAGATGACGATCCACAGTTCCCACATTGCTGCCGGGCCGTGGTGTCCCGGCGTCCCGCAACGTTCACCTCGAGCTCGTCGGGAGGAGAGGAGGGCTCGGAGAATGGGGTAGTCGGGGCGACTGCCTGCGCCAGCGCAGCGGGGCGAGGGGAAGGCGGGTCCGAAGCCGCCAGCCGCGACGTTAACTGAGCAGCCGACTCGAGCTGGAGAGCCAACTCTACTGCTTTGGAGAGTGTCATGTCGTCCGGAGACAGAAACAGCTTTTCCCGCAGCCGGGGGCTGGTCGTGTGTTCGGCCAGCTGATCCCTAATCATCTCCTCCTCCAAAGTCCCGAATTTACACATGCTGGCAAGGCACCGGAGGTCGGCGACGTAATGGTGGGCGGACTCACCCGGCCGTTGTTTACGTTGGCGAAAGACGATGCGTCGAACCGTGACGCTCTGCGGAGCGGCAAAATGTCTGGACAGCAGGGCCGCACAGTCATCAAACTTCGGTGCGGGTCCAAGGGTTCCGAAAATCCGTTGTCCCTCGCTGCCTAGGCTGTGGATCAGCATAGCCCTTAGCCGAGCATCGTTAGCGTCGGCTAGCCCGATGGCCTCGATAAATGTCTTGAATGACTCAAACCAGCGGGGCCACGGTACCGGTGGTTCGCCGGGTAGAGGAAGAAAAGGAGGCAGGGGTGCAAACGGAAGCTCCATCCTCATCGCCAATGTTATGTCCAATAACACCCGGACAACGACTGTGTGCTCACGGAGCTTTATTGAACATCCGCAGCCATTAACATTGCACTGTCAGTTCTCTTCCGGGCAAGTGACGTCACACTGCCGCGACTCTGCGCTGTGTCTTAAAGCCATATCTCACAGTTTCTAATCTGACTTAACACTCATCTTATTTTGATACCTTTGAAAATCTAACCTTGGTGTCTGTTCTCTTACCTTTCGGTCGTGACTGTAGGCCAAAATCCAATCCTCCTGCTCAGGGTGGAACAGCAGGCTTAGGATGTAGAAGCTCAGTCGGTACTTCTGGTAGGTAGCACCTTCATCAGAGCTGATCAGGAGACTGCTCTCCACTTCTGGATCAGTCAGCAGCATGATCTGAAGATGATAGAAGTATGGCTGGTTATGGACATTGTTGAGCTCCACAGTGTGGATTAGCTGACTTAAAAGAAGCTAATATGCACTATTAAAAACACTGATTAGTATATTTGAGCCATCCATCCATCCATCTTCTACCGCTTATCCTCATAGGGTCATGGGGGGCTGGAGCCTATCCCCACTGTCTTAGGCGGAAGGCAGGATACACCCTGGACAAGTTGCCACCTCATTGCAGGACACACAGAGACAGACAACCACTAACACTCACATTGACACCTACGGGCGATTTCAATTAGCCAATTAACCTAATCCCCATGCATGTTTTTGGATGGTGGGAGGAAGCCTGAGTACCCAGAGAGAACCCACACAGACACGGGGAGAACATGCAAACTCCACACAGAAAGGCCCCAGGTCAGAAACCTGGTACCTTCTTGCTGTGAGGTGACAGTGCAAACTACTACACCACTGTGCCGCCCTATCTAAGACATAAAGTGTATTGTTACTGTGTGGCTGTGGATCAGTGTGTTAAAAACTTGTCATCTACAGTCAGTTTTCTATTGATAATGCCATATCTCAAATATAATCAGAATGATGCAGCAAATGTGTGTCTTTCCTCTATGTAAGTGGTATTGGCTGTGTGTGCCTCATCATTCACATTTCTGATATTTGTCTCCCTCATCATTCTCTCTGCCTATACTCAATCGGGCCTTGAAATTTCCTTTCTTTCTTTTCTTAGAGGTCCAGAAGAACCCCCACAGATAATATCAGATGCAAATATATACTCCTGATCAAAATTTTAAAACCAGTTGAAAACTGCAAGAATTTACATTTTGCACTGTTGGATCTTAAGAAGGTTCTAAGTCATGCTTCAAAATGCAAAAAGAAGAAATGGGAATGAGACAAAAAAATGAGTAAGCAATTTACTGCAAACAGCCATTAAACTGAAATAGGCTGTTCATCAGCTGATCAAAAGTATAAGACCACAGCCTTTAAAAGCCTAAATCTTTGCAAAAATGTGGATTCAGTGTCATTTTCTGTCAGGTATCCACACTGTCATGACTTGTTGATGGCAAAAGCAAAAAAGCTTTCTCTTTTTGAATGCGGCCTGATTGTTGAGCTGCATCAGCAAGGCCTCTCACAGCGTGCCATTGCTGCTGAGGTTGAATGCAGTAAGACAGTCATTTTAAACTTCTTAAAAAATCAAAAGCAAAAAAGTCAAGTGGTAGACCCAGTGCTGCCTCCTCCTAAACGCAGAAGACGTGCTGTGCATAGAAGATGCGCTGTGCGTAGTGCCTCATACTTCATAAGGGGTCACATTTGGACACATTTGTGCCACGTACAGCATCAAATCAGCACGAGGAAGGAGAGAAGAGACCAGACCGCGAATGCATCACTACATTGATTGAAGGCACTCGCTGGGGGGCATTTTGTTCAGGGGCAGCCCTCGGTAGACCCAAAAAAATGTCACCACCCCTGAGCTGGAGGATCCAATTGGCTGTCCGTCAAGACACGGGACGATCCTCAGCCCAAATTAAGCTTGTCACTGGTGCCAACTGCAGTCCCATAACCATTAGACGGCATCTGTGAGAGAATTGTTTTAAGAACAAAAATCATCTTCAAAGGCCTCGTCTCCTTCAGTGGCACAAAATTTCCCTTTTGGAGTTTGCACAGGAGCACCAAACATGGGACATTGAAAGATGGAAGAAAGTTTTATTCTCTGATAAGATGGCTTCCAACGATACTGGCATGACAACGAGATCCCATCTGAGATGTTTTCTACACGGCACAGTGGAGGGGGGCGCCTCCATGATCTGGGGGGCATTTTCCCTCAATGGAACAATGGTGCTTCAGGTTGTGCAGAGGTGTCAAACGGCAGCTGGCTATGTGGAGGTGTGGCAGGGGGCATCCCTCATGACTGAAGGCCATCATCTGTGTGGTAATGACTCGATTTTTCAACAGTACAACTCTGCAGTTCACAATGCCCCCCTGACAAAGGAGTTCTTCCAGAGAAATAGCATCACTTTTTTTAACCATCCTACGTGTTCCCCTGATCTAAATCCAATTGAGAACATTTGGGGTTGGATGGCAAGGGAAGTTTACAAAAACAAACACCAGTTCCAGACAGTGGATGCCCTTGGTGAAGCTATCTTCACCACTTGGAGCAACATTCCCACTAGCTTCCTAGAAATACTACCATCAAGCATGCCGAAATGAATTTTTGAGGTGATTAACAAGAATGGCATGGCCCCTCATTACTGAGTCCTTTTTTTGAAATATTTATTTCTATTTTAGGGGGTTTTGGTCTTTTGAGATGTGGTCTTTAAGCTATAATCTTTGATGTTAGAGGGCTAGCAAGAGAGCTAGCAAAATTACAAAGTGGCACCTCCTCTCAGCCTCCTCTAAGCTCCACACTCTTTGGATCTTCTGATTCACAGAAATTTCACAAGAAACAACTAGCAGCAGAGCACTCCACTATGGAAGCTTTGAGCTTTTATTAAATTTGTGGAAAATGTCTGCAGCATTTCTTTCTGTAGGCTATTTCACTGAGTGACAATATTGAATAATGAATACCATATTTTCCGCACTATAAGGCGCACCGGATTACAAGGACCTTCAATGAATGGCCTATTTTAAAGCTACAGTAGTGGCTGGGGTTGCGGTATGCATCCACTAGATGGAGCTGCACTAAAGGGAATGTCAATAAAACAGTCAAATAAGTCAGTCAAACTTTATTAATAGAATACAAACCAGCATTCTGACAACTCCGTTCACTCCCAAAATGAATAAACAGCTGTTTTATCATTTTTCCCGAGGTAATGTCAGTGACGTATTATTTTCGCTACACAGTTTATCTTTCAACAACAGCAAGGTATAACAGGTAGTGCAACATTTTTATCACGTAGTGGAGGGGAACTTTTCCTCGATCCAGTAAACACGTAAAAGAAACAGTCAGATACCGTTACGGTAAATCAAACATAAGTGTAATCACAATATAGTAACTCTCGAAATAGTGCAAAGCAATAACAATATAACAATAACTCAATGTTGTTCAAACGTTAATGTCCATATTCACAATATGACCAACCTTGTTCAGCTGTAAACACACAAAAGAAACACATGAAGCTCACTTTATCAGTTCATTCCTCATCCATGAATCCCTCGAATTCTTCTTCTTCAGTGTCCAAATTGAACAGCTGGGCGAATACGGCATCCAACATGCCCGGCTCCGTCTCGTCAAAGTCGTCATTATTCGAGTCAGTGTCGCTGCTGTTGTCTGTCAGTTCATTGACAATTCCTGCCTTCCTGAAAGCTCGGACCACAGTTGAAACTGATACATCAGCCCAGGCATTTACGATCCACTGGCAGATAGTGGCGTATGTCTCTTGACGTAAATTTCTCTCAACCACTCACTCATCTTTTCTTCATCCATCCATCCCTTCGAGTTAGCTTTGATGACGACGCCAGCTGGAAAGTTTTCTTTTGGCAAGGTCTTCCTCTTGGAAATAACCATGGGTGGAAGTTTCTGGCCATTAGCCTGGCAGGCGAGAACTACAGTGAAGGATGGCTTCTCATTCGCTGTGGTGCGAACATTCACCGTACGTGCTCCCGTTTTGTCCACAGTGCGGTTCACAGGAATATCAAAGGTGAGTGGAACCTCGTCCATATTGATGATGTGCTCAGGCCAAATCTTTTTTTCAGCGATCTTGTTTTTGCAGTATGTGCGGAAAGTGGCCAGCTTTTCTTGGTAGTCTTTTGGCAGTTGCTGCGAAACAGTAGTTCGTGTGCGGATGGAGAGATTACGTCTTTTCATAAACCAAAAGCACCATGAAGGACCGCCTCTAAATTCATTGATGTTAAGTTTCGTGTGCTAGGACTGTTGCCTTCATTCGAATAGTGACTGTAGAGACACTTCTACTTGCTGCTCTCTGTTCAACAACCCACTGTTCGAGTTTGTCCTCTAACTGTAGCCATCTCGCTTTGTTCCCTCGCAAACTCTGTTTAGTCTTCTTTACTTGGCGCAGGTCATCTTGTTGCTTCCTCCACTTCCGCACCATTGATTCGTTAATGTTGAATTCTCTAGCTGCTGCTCTATTTCCATGTTCTACTGCATGACTTATAGCCTTGGGTTTAAACTCTGCCTCGTAAGCGTGTCTCTTGAAAGGAGCCATTTTGGGGTCTTTACACACACACAAATGGAAATGAAAATACATGCTTCGTGCAGTCATATATCCCTGCATGCACGGCGCGCTACTTCTTCTACGGGAGAAAACGGAGTCGGCGGCCTTTCCATAGTTGCGAAACCTGTTGCGGCTCAATATTGATCCATATATAAGGCACACCGGATTATAAGGCGCACTGTCGGCTTTTGAGAAAACTGAAGGCTTTTAGGTGTGCCTTATAGTGCGGAAAATATGGTATATGGACATATTGCCTTCCAAACACTATAACGAAGCCTCTTCTGCTATCTTTGAAGATGGATTTCAGCCATTTTAAACACGTGATCAATTTGCTTACTAGAAAACAACGAGCAGCTCATTTATTAACCAGGAATTAGTGAGAGGGGGCTGACTGTAGCGCAGTTAACAGCGAGCTTTTCGTTGTAAACATGGACAAGAGCAGAACACACCCCATCAGGTTGCTAGTGTTTTACTATATAGTGAAAGAACAAAAAGAAAAAAGTTGTTGTTATTGATGTTTTTGTTGCTGCCGCTGCTCTGCTGCCTGGGGAAGGGTGTGAAAAAAAACATTGTTGATGTGTCGATTGGCCTAAAATCGTGTATTGTGAACAAGGGATAAGTCGCCGGGCATCTTGGTGTAACAGACTGTGCCCATACTCCGGGCTCCTCTGGGCACAAGTCATGGGATAGCCTGCCTTCTCCACCTCCCCTGAGCCATGGTAGAGGCCCCGCTTCCTACCTCCTATCCAGGCCCCGGAGTGATCCAGTTGCACAACAGCAGGATAGAGAACAGAGGGATATGTTATGGTATAAATTACCATAGAGATTTATTCTGAAGAGCTAGTCTGCTCCAGACCAGGCTATATTCCAGCATCTATTTAATCTCATCCCTTATCTCAGTCAGCAGTCAGTTATTTCACTGCCCACTACACAATGTTATCACACTCAAACTACGTTTTTTTTTAATCCGACTGAACGTGTCCAAATTATAATATTAAATTCAATTATATTATATTTATTGCTGTTTCTGAAAATGTGGAACAACTAAACACGATTAAAGCAGGTCATGAAGCAGAACTCCATTCAAATATTCAAGGAAACTAAAAATGCAGCTATACCTACCCATCAAAAATGCTGATAAAATTAGAGGAACCACTTTTTTTAATCTGTCCGAGCTTCCACTCGTAATTCGGCAATCAAATAATCCACCAAAGAGCATTGTTAAAGTGTCAAATTGCAACGTGAAATGGACGAAAATGAGACATGAAAGAGACGTTCATATCATAAACACAGCACTTACACACATAATAGTTACAGTTACATAGTTACATTTACACAATTCACTCACATCTGCAGTCAGTTTCACTTACAATTTCAACTGATTCATAATCAGAGTACAACTTCATTTTCTGAGATCTTAATGTCCTATTTGAATTCAAACTGTGATGTTTCACAGAGCACTGACTGTGTATTTGCGCACTAGTTACATATTCAGAGGTCTGCTATACTTTGCCTCACTTTCTTTGAAGTATCTCAGTGAAGAAACTTTGAAGCAGCCATGGTCGGGCAGTATTGCTGTATTAAAAGCTGTTACAGCCGATTGCATGATCGCTTTTGTTTATGCTCGCTTTCCTTCCAAGGTGGCACTGACACCCAAAATGCACAGCAACGTGACATCACGTTCACATTCTCTATAACAAAAAAAGTGGCTTTATGAAGCCATTTATTGTTTTGAACAGACTTGAACAGATGTAGTCTACTTACATTCTGCTGTATTTGAGACTAGTCCCAAGTGCTGCTTGCAACCTCTAGTTTCGACCTTTTGTCAATTGCCAAATAATTAGAAAATAAAGATAAAATAATAAAACATCAGGCCCATAAAGTGCTGCAAGTTAACACTTTGAGAAAAGTACATCCCTATAAGGATGGCTAGTCGCTATGTCACAAATCATTTCCGGGTCCAAACCCTGGCTGCGAATGTAAACAGTAATGGTTGCAGCCTATCTATACTGAATTTTAAAATGCCTGGTAAGACTATAAAGACATGGAATCCACCGTTCTGAAAGGCACAACTGTGAGGATTCCTCCACATTTTAAGGTAATGTAGCCCTTGCTGAGGTCATGGATGTATGTTGATGGCCATGTATAGACAATGTACAGATTCATAATTCATGTAGAGTTCATTGTGTATTGATGTGTTTAAAATTTTATAAATATGGTTAAAATACAGGAGTTAAAAAGTTAAAAAAAAAAAAAAATCTACAAGAAGTATGTGTTAAAATATAAGTTATCATCTTGTTTCATGATGTATAGAAAAAAAGAGTAGGTTAATCTGAGTGGTTTTGAAGTGTAATTACGTTGTTATGTTATTTACACAATATCATTTGTTTTAAGAGATGTCTGTCATAAATGTCTTTGCTGTGATTGGCTTGTGCAGAGCTTGGGAGACTCCGACCAATCGCGGAGCAGTCGGAGGTAAGGGGGTGGGTTTTAGACTGTGGATGGAGATAGAGAGAGCGTGAAGAAAAAAAAAGAAAAAGCGACGCAAGTTAGCCCAACGACGTCAGAGTTTTGAGACTTTCAGAGGCTGAATGTCCGTGTTTCATGGTGGACGGACTGTTACCGGATTAATACGGACTTCTGTGACCTGTCGAGAGGATCTGCGCCCTCCAATGTGGACGAGAGCCGTGGGACAGAGTTGTGAGCGGACTGTGAGTCTTGGCTGCGCCCGCAGGCGAGCCAGCAACCCCTCCCCCCATCTGCGTTTTCCCTACTTACCGTCGGGATCGTGGACTGTTTTCAGGAGCCTGGACTGGTATCAGGAGCTGTGAGTAACTGTAAATGATTTGCACGTGCCTTTATTTTGCTAGCAGAGAGCGAAACGGCCAGATGTTTTGGGCCTCAACGCACACGAGCCACGCCACAGGCCTGCAACGGGGTTAGCGTTTTCGCCAGACTATTGTGGGTGTGTGTGGGTTCATTGCATTGTTCGCTCATGCTATGTGTCATGATATCTGGTGTGAGTTACCAGTGATTTATGGAAATTAAGATTATTTGAAATGGGTATACTTTCTGTTGACTATTAATTTTACTGTCACTGAACCCAAGTGATTATTTCATATTTTTATTTTTAACTAAAGAGGAAGTATTCACATCCAAAAGTGTTGTTGTGCTGTGTTCATTTAATTTATATACATTTTATTGATTAAGCATAACAATAAGGGGAACATCATAAGTTTAACCCAGGCCCCGCCCCATAGGTACATGAGATGGGTGTTACAGTAAGTTGATCAGACTTTTATATCTCACACGTGACTATCACGAGCCGATGGCTGCTGCTAAAGAGCCGATCACCTTTTTCACGGTCACTTCTAGGAATGTCACCAGTGTAGTGGTAAACCCCGATAAAAATGTTGACTATAATGATTACCGTTTTAATTTCAAAATAAAACATCATCTCGGTGGATTACCAGGCCCGTGGTGTAGGCACCGTGAGCCTTTCCAGCGTCTCATCCGAGTCTGCTGAAGTTGCCGCGCAGGCGCACTTTGTAGCCCACAACCTAATATTTACACTTTCTGAAGCTGCACTCATGGCCTGTGCTCAGGACACCTATCAGCCTTCAAGGAGGGCCAAGTCTGAAGTATGGGCGTATTTTGGGTATTTTAAAAATGCCGTGGGACAGTTGATAGAAGACAGTTATCTTGTTTGCAGAACGTGGAGGGAAAAAGTGTCTGCTAAATCTGGGTGACCATTACCCACAACTCTATAGCCAATGCAACGTAAGTTAACGTTAACATTTTGGCTGAAATGCATGATGTGGGGACTTTGGTTTGAGGGAGAATGCAACGGTTCATCTGTCTATCTGTATGTCAATACAGTAATGTTAATATAAGCCCCATAGTGCAGCGGCTGCACCCACCACTATTAGCTAATATTCTAAGCTATTTTAAATGTATTTTTTCCTTTCCTCTGATGTGAAAAGTTGCACTTTTGATAAGGCTTTGTCTGTTTTTTTAAATAATATAAATAATATAAATAATAAATAATAAACACTGTTACACTTTTTTATGTACAACTATCAATGCTTTTCTGAACATGTTCAACATAATTAAAAAATACCGCAATAAGACCGAAAACTGATTATTTTGGTCGCAATAACCGTGAGCTTAAATTTTCATACCGTGACACCCCTATTCACTTCATACTTTGCCAGTTTCCTGAACTCTGTCAAAAAGGAGCCTATCAGCTTATGCTAAACCATCCCAAACACAATGACAGCCAATCAATGTGCACTTCAGGGAAGAAGCCCAATGGATTTTATAAAACGGCAACTCGCATACAGAGACAGTAAAGTTAGCGATTACATGCTTAAAAAACATAACACGCTAAATATGACTAAATAATTATTTGCAATTAACACAATAATTTTACACCCCTAATTATCTTACAAAAATTTCTCTGAACATTATATTCTCACTGTCCTGATTGGATAAAGATTGGATAGGAGAGAGTTTTCTCCAAAAATGTCGATAGTGCAGACGCACCACACCGCTGGGTATCGGTTGACAATCTATTCAATTAAATTCAATGTTTATTTATTATTACAGACTGCTCCTTCTGTTTCTGCGAAGCCAATAAAGAAATGCCTAAAAGCTGCATTCTCTCCTATAGCCATCAGGGAATATCAGTGCATAGACGTTTATGAGAAATAATCCCAGCTCTCACTTGATTAATTACCTCAGTAAACATGAGTTTATGGTCTAAATTGCTGGTTTCAAGTCTTCTTCAATAAAGCATTATGTTCATTTCAATTATGGTCCCATTAAAGTTCAATGGACGATAAAGTGGAGTATCCTTCAGGGAATGGCTACTTTGTGACTGACAGGTCACTACCACAACATTGTCCAGTTTGTGTGTTTTCTGTGTTTTCATCTTAAAACTTTAACCCTTTCACAGTGTGTTTTCAGCGCATGAAAGTTAGATGTAACATTTTGGGTGCCTAAAATGTTTCAGTTGTTCACCATTAGGTTGTACTCAGCTCCCATGTCACTTCTGGTAATAAAAACGCAGGTGCCAACTGACAAAAAACAAAATGCTATGATCAAAATGTCATATTCTAAGTGCAGTCCACAAACCATTGGGTAATGCCATACTACATTCACTTACACAGATCAGTCATACCATTATGACCACCCACCCAATATTGTCAGGGTCCCATTTTTTCTGCCAAAACAGCCCTGTGATGCACTGTGTTTTCTGACATCTTTCTATCTGAATCAGTAGGTTTTTTTGTGGCAATGTAGTTTCAGTTTCAGTTCAGATAATTTTGCTCCCTCGTCTGTGATTATCTGCCCCAGCCTGATTGTTTTCACCTCTGATCCCCTTCCTTCCTTGTCTCCCCTGTTCTGTGCAAGTCATGTTCCCCAGTCTCTGCCGTTTCAGGCTACTTTTACACACAGCAGGGTATTTTGATAAACAAATATTTCCTTTCCTCCATTTTCCAAAATAACATTGTGCACAAATAATAGTATTCAAAAAAGTTTCCGTTTACATTAACCGGCATAAATACGCTGTTGAGAGCCATCGTAACTACGGCAAGCCAGTGAGCGACAGTGTAGGAAGAAGGAGAAGGCCATGCAAGCCAGTCACAAGCCTCATCGACAACAACGACTAATACAAGTGACTTCTTGTTCCTCCGAGCCCTAATACTTCTCTGCTCCTTTACATAATAAGAGGAGCTGTATTTGCAAAACACTTAAAAAGTGCTTGCACCAACAGAAATGCTACTGATACCCGGAATGCTTGACTGCTCATAGACGAGTTTTCCTAAATCTCCATTTTTGCCAGAGTTTTTAGAAAGCATTGTATTCATAGGAGAAATCATCGTTTGTGTGTAAATGAAAGGCACAAACTCAGTTTTTACAAATACCCGTGTATGTGTAAGCAGGCCCTCAGTGTTCCGTGTTTCTGCCTCCAATTCTGTGCTGTGCTTGCCACCAGCTTACCTCATTCTTGGAGTGATTTTCAGTCTGAATTTTTCTAGTGTATTCAGTTTTGTTACTTTCTCCACTTGCCTCCAGAGTAGAGATTTGTGTTGTAGTTTTTTCATAGCCCCAGATGTTTTGGTAAGTTTCATAGCCTCTCAGAGTGATTTTCTTTCTACCTTTTCGAAGCATTTCAGATTGAGTGTCTTGTTTTCTTTATTAGATTAGATTCAGCATTTAGTTTAGATCGCTTTTTGTAGCCTGTAGGCTTTTGCTGTAAAAGAACTGTTCCTGAGTGGTGCGTCTGGCCTGCCTGGGTGCCATGATTAGGGGATAACCAGTGTTATTCATCTCACCTGTCAGTGGTCATAATGTTATGTTCAATTAGTACCAAATCATGCATCACCAGTATGCTGGTGGAGAGCATGGATGACTGTACTATCAACAAATGTGTCGGCTGTTATGAGGTATCCACAGATGTACCCTTACTTGTAGCAGTTTCCTGCTTCTTACTGTAGTCAGAGAAAAGAACACTAGCAACAGTCTTTTGAATAGTTTTTTTAATTTAAAGAAAAACTCCCACACAACTGACTCAAAAACTCAAACGCAATATGAAACTTATGTAAAAAGTAATTAAAATATCACAAATGCTTCAAGTTTAAGCTACCACTTGTCAACTAAGCATGCAGGTGCAGTTCATCAGATCGATAGGCAAAGCACAATCTCAGATGTGCATGTCGCCACAGACTCGGGTCAAAGAGAAGTACTCCTGTTGTTTTGCTGTGGATTGCAATCATTAATATCGTTAATGCGTTCTGAAAAAGTTATGAAATACTAAATAATAGAGTGAATATGAGATATATTAAACAGTATTATTAAAAATGGTGCTAAACAACAGAGCTACCCTCAATATTTTATTGAAAACAACATGAGAAGGGATAATATGGATGATGTTGTTACCAGCTTTAATATGTTTTTTGTAAATGTTGGACCAAACATAGTGCAGCGGCAGTGCCCACCACTATCAGACAGACTATCAGACAGACAAACCCGGCAGAAAAAAATCCAGATCTGTGTTTATCTGAGGAGTGGAATGACAACCTTATAGCAAAAAACCCTGTTCCTCACAGCAGTGAAAGGAAAAGAAATAGATGTTGTAAATAAATGTAAATGTAAAACATCTACTGATTCAAATGAAATTGATATGAAAGTTGTAAAAAAGCTCATTGAGGGGATTTCAGAACCACTAACATACATCTGCAACTTATCATTTCAAACTGGTAAATTTCCTAACAAAATGAAAATAGCACAAGTTGTGCTGCTATATAAAACTGGGGCTAGACACCACTTCACAAATTACAGGCCTGTTTCTTTGCTTCTACAGTTCTCCAAAATTCTAGAAAAAATATTCAGCAACAGATTAGACAAGTTCATAACAAACATAAATTACTCTCTGACAGTCAGTATGGATTTAGAGCAAAACCAAATTCATGATATTCAGCAACTGCAACAAGAACATTTAAGTACAGATACACGTAGATGGTGTTGAAATTGAAAGGGTATATGAAAATAAGTTTTCATAAATTATCTGTGTGTTTTTGTTGCTTTTTTATTTATGTATTCACTATTTCTTGAACATACTGTAGCTCACTAACTGATAGCCTATTTGTTTGCATCGATAGTAGCAGGCTACGCAGTTAACAGCAAACACCAGCAACCTTGACACTGCCGCTAGCACTGCTTTGGTCCCACTAAAACCATGGTTTAGGTCTGGTCATAAATTGCATGGATTCAGCCGTACAGTGGATCTGATGTCGTAAATCCGCGCACATGCGCAGTGGAGTGCTCCCTGTGGAAAAATAGTGTTTTAAACATCTATGGTAAAGTATATGATTTTTTAGTTTCTTTTTGTATCTAATTTCTCTGGCGATCATGTGTATATATATTTTTTCTGTCCTGGTTTCATGTTAAAGCGTGGATTTGACCATGTCCTCATTCATTTAAATAGAAAACTACTTAGTAATGACACATGGTAAAATAAAAACATTGCTGAGTTGGGTCACATGCTTAATTGCAATGGAGATCTATCAGATTTTCATGAACTTGAGATAAATTTTGATTTGACTAATTCAGACTTCTTACAGTATTAACAAAGTAAATCTATTTTTTACGCAACTTAACGCATAAAAATAATAATGAATTATTATTATTATTGGGTAATAATGAATTCATTGATATTAAATTAAAGAATGCAGTCTGCGAAGAGATGACGACTTGTCCAGGGTGAACCCTGCCTTCCACCCTAAGACAGCCGGGATAGGCTCCAGCCCCCCCACGACCCAATGAGGATAAGTGGTACATAATGGATGGATGGAGAATGCAGCCACTGGCAGAGGTAATATTTCAAAAAAATACAGGTTATTATGTTGTTCCTCCACTACATGTTTAGTATCTATAAAAGCACAAAGACTTGGGTGTACATTTTATTACGGAACAACGGGAAGATATATTGAGTCATTCTAATTATCTTTTGAAATGCGTAAGGTACAAAATTATACAAATGAAGATTCTGGTCAGATCTTATATCACCCCTCACAAACTCAAGAAAATGAATAGTAATGTGTCTGATAAGTGTTGGCATGGGTGTGGGGAGATATGTACTCTTGAACATTTGTTGTGGCATTGCCCAGAGGTCCAAACATTTTGGTGTAAGGTTAAAAAATATTTGTGTATACTATTTGGGATAAACTTTCTTTTTTTTTATTTTATCTTTATTTAGGCCAGCAGGTTACAAACAGAACATTTTCCTCTTTCCTTTCTATTTTTGTTCATCTTTCTTAACATAGCTTCCAAATAAAATTACAGCAAAGAAAAACACAAGGAATTTCCTTCCATATTCATCATAACAATGTTTTCTTTCCAGGCCTTTTTTTCCTTTCTACATTTCTACATACAGTATTGACAGTTTGAACACAGGGATGGGTTTCATATTACTTCATAGAAAAAATTTAGTAAGATAAAAAAGGACATAGAACATCAACAGTTACTAAAGAAGATGCATCAAACAAAATCTGATCTTAGCCCTATTTGTTCAACATACCCAGTCCATTTAGACCATATCCTATAAAAAGTTTCTGGATTTTGAGGGAGGAGGTTAACTTTTCGATTGTATATACACTATATTGCCAAAAGTATTTGCTCATCCATCCAAATAATCAGAATCAGGTGTTCCAATCACTTCCATGGCCACAGGTGTATAAAACCAAGCACCTCGGCAAGCAGACTGCTTTTACAAACATTTGTGAAATAATGGGTCACTCTCAGGAGCTCAGTGAATTCCAGTGTGGAACTGTGATAGGATGCCACCTGTGCAACAAATCCAGTCGTGAAATTTCCTTGCTCCTAAATATTTCACAGTCAACTGTTAGCCGTATTGTAAGAATGTGGAAGTGTTTGGGAACGACAGCAACTCAGCCACAAAGTGGTAAGACGGAGCGGGGATGCTGAGGCGCGTAGTGCGAGGAGGTTGCCAACTTTCTGCAGAGTCAGTCGCTACAGACCTCCAAACTTTATGTGGCCTTCAGATTAGCTCAACAACAGTGTGCAGAGAGCTTCATGGAATGGGTTTCCATGGCCGAGCAGCTGCATCCAAGCCATACATCACCAAGTGCAATGCAAAGCATCGGATGCAGCGGTGTAAAGCACGCTGCCACTGGACTCTAGAGCAGTGGAGACGCGTTCTCTGGAGTGACGAATCACGCTTCTCCATCTGCCAATCTGATGGATGAGTCTGGGTTTGGCAGTTGCCAGGAGAACGATACTTGTTGGACTGCATTGTGCCAACTGTAAAGTTTGGTGGAGGGGGAATTATGGTGTGGGGTTGTTTTTCAGGCGCTGGGTTTGGCCCCTTCGTTCCAGTGAAAGGAACTCTGAATGCTTCAGCATACCAAGATATTTTGCCCTACATAGCATGTACCACCATCAGTGGCTGATATCAAAAAGACCTACCAATGGCTGGAAAATGCTGGGCTGGCAGACAGCACAGGGGCACTGATCATGGCAGCACAAGAACAGGCCCTGAGCACGAGGGCTAAAGAGGCCAGGATCTACAAAAGTAGACCAGACCCAAGGTGCAGGCTGTGTAAGGAGGCCCCTGAGACAGTCTGACACATAGTAGCGGGATGTAAGATGCTAGCTGGATCAGTGTTTATGGAGAGGCACAACCAAGTGGCTGGGATAGTGTACAGGAACATCTGTACCCAGTATTGACTAGAAGTACCAAAATCCCAATGGGACATACCACCGAAGGTGGTTGAAAACAACAGGGCTAAGGTCCTGTGGGACTTCAGCATCCAGATTGACATAAAGCTCCTGGCTAACCAACCGGACATGGTGGTGGACAAAGAGCAGCAGAGGGTAGTGTTGATAGATCTGGTGGTACCAGCTGATGCCAACATCAAGAAGAAGGAGCACGAAAAGTACCAAGGGTTGAAAGAACAGCTGGAACGGATGTGGAAGGTGAAGGCCAACGTGGTCCCTGTGAGCACTTGCGGCGGTGACCGCCAAACTGGGAGAGTGGCTCCAACAGAGTCCAGGAACAACATCTGAAGCCTCAGTCCACAAGAGCACAGTTCTAGTAACAGCGAAGACACTGCGCAGAACCCTCAAACTCCCAGGACTCTGGTAGAGGACCAGAGCTTGAGGATAACACGGATACCACCCTACAAGGGTGAGAGGAACATTTGTTGTGTATATATATATATATATATATATATATATATATGGCTTGGATGCAGCTGCTCGGCTATGGAAACCCATTCCATGAAGCTCTCTGTGCACTGTTCTTGAGCTAATCTGAAGGCCACATGAAGTTTGGAAGTCTGTAGTGATTGACTCTGCAGAAAGTTGGCGACCTCTTCACACTATGCGCCTCAGCATCCGCTGACCCTGCTCCATCAGTTTACATGGCCTACCACTTTGTGGCTGAGTTGCTGTGGTTCCACATTCTTATAATAGAGCTGACAGTTGACTGTGGAATATTTAGGAGCGAGGAAATTTCACGACTGGATTTGCTGCACAGGTGGCATCCTATCACAGTTCCACGCTAGAATTCACTGAGCTCCAGAGAGCGACCCATTCTTTCACGAATGTTTGTAAAAGCAGTCTGCATGCCTAGGTGCTTGATTTTATACACCTCTTTCCATGGAAGTGATAGGAACACCTCATTCTGATTATTTGGATGGGTGAGTGAATACTTTTGGCAATATAGTGTATGTGTGAAAGGATAATGTATGTGAGGCGACACGGTGATGTGGTTAGCACTGTCGCCTCACCGCAAGAAGATACGGGGTTCGAATCCCGGCCCGCAGCCTTTCTGTGTGGAGTTTGCATGTTCTCCCCGTGTCTGCGTGGGTTCTCCGGCTTCCTACCACCATCCAAAAACATGCATGGGGATTAGGTTAATTGGCTAATTTAAATTGACCATAGGTGTGAATGGTTGTCTGTCTCTATGTGCCCTGCGATGAGGTGGCGACTTGTCCAGGATGTACCCTGCCTTCCACCCTAAGACAGCTGGGATAGGCTCCAGCTGCCCCGCGAAACTATGAGGACATGCGGTAGATAATGGATGGATGGATGGAGAATGTATGTGCGTGAAATGAGAATGTATGTGCATGAAAGGAGGATATATGTGCGTCAAAGGAGAATGAATTTGTGTCAAAGGAGAATGTATGTGTGCGTGAGAGTGAAAATATATGTACGTGAAAGGAGAATGTATGTGTGAAAGGATAATATATGTGTGTCAAAGGAGAATGAATTTGTGTCAAAGGAGAATGTATGTGCGCATGAGAGTGAAAATATATGTATGTGAAAGGAGAATGTGTGTGTGAAAGGAGAATATATGTGAGTCAAAGGAGAAAGAATGTGTGTCAAAGGAGAATGTATGTGTGCATGAGAGTGAAAATATATGTACGTGAAAGAAGAATGTATGTGTGTGAGAGAGCCAGAATGAATTATGTCTTGTACGGCCCCTCATAATATCTATGTCACATTATGCGCCACATACTTGTGCGTTGATTGGTTGCTACACGCGTTGTTTGGTTGCTGCATTCACACTTGCACTCGGGACTCGCAGATGAGAGCGGTCAAGTGAGGTCATCTGAACTAGCACAGATTTACAACATGGCACTTTCTAAATCAAAGAAACGGAAAGTTGATCTGGAAAACCACCAGTTTCTGAGCATATGGACGGAGAAGTATTTGTTTTGTCTGCCGTAACAAGTAATAAACCGGTCTGTTTACTGTGCAACGAAGGCATATCTGCAATGAAAGAATACAATGTGAAGAGTCACTACAAGTCAAATCACGGCTCGTTTTCTTCCAGTTTTCCAGAGGGCTCGGAGGAACGGAGAAGCAAAGTACAGCGTGTGCTAGCATCAATTCAGCAGTGTCAAGTTGCACGAACAAGAGAGGGCTATGATAGCATTCCTTTGTGTAGCTTGGACGCTAACCAGGCATAAGAGTCCTTTTACGGAGGCAGAGACTGTTAAAGACTGTATGCTTGCTGTCATTGATTAGGTGGTTGTTGATGAAAAAGTAAAGTGTCACCTTATTCATTAAAAAAGTGCCTCTCAGCTTTTTCTGGAAAACCTTAAAAAAGCTGATGTTATGTCAATTGCTGTGGATGAATCAACTGACTGTATTGATATGGCTCAGCTATGCATCTATGTCAGATTTCACGATGGAGTGTGCTTTAGAGAAGAACTTTTGGGGCTTATTCCGATGGAGGGACAAACCACAGGTGAGGTGATGTTTCAAAAGATTGTGGTCTTTTTTAACTGGATTTACAGAAAGTTTGCCTTTTAGTTACCGATGGTACTCCAGCTATGATCGGTAGATCACAAAGGCTGGTGGCGCGGCTATCAACCGTAGCCCCACATATGCAGTTTTTACACTGCATCATTCATCAGTGTGTGTTGTGTGCAAGTTTGGAGAACACACGGATTTGCGTGTTCATAACGATGTCAGGTGGCTAAGGAAGGGAAATGCTCTGGACCGTTTCTGTGAGCTCCACCAGGGGATTGTGTCTTTCCTTCACAGGTGTAAACACAAATGGGCAGCAAACAAATGAGCTTTTTCCGGCGTGCTGATGGCACCTTCAGTGCTGCGGCTTCTGCTGTGTTGCGGGGCCGGAGTTGCTGGCCCTGTTGGTCGGTGTGGCTGCGGCATCTGCTAACGGCTCGTGGTGGCTGGGTTCTTGCTTGGGAATGGGGCACCTTTCTGCGGGCGAGAGCCATGGGTCTGCCTCGCCACCCTGGGATGTGGTGCAGGGGGATACCCGGGGCGCCTTCCCACCAGCGGTACTGGCTCCCTCTGACCCGTTCCTGATCTCTGGGCCTCCTTCGGGGCCCGGTTGTCTATTCCCTTCTGCCCGCACCCGGTAGTGGCCTGCTTGCCTGGCGGCTGGTTGCCTGCCCCTTTGTGGGGACGCCCGGCCCCTGGGTCTGCCCCCCGGCTGGCTGGGGGCCCCTTGCCTTCTCTGTGGTGGGGGTGGGGTTGGGGGCGGGTTGGGGTGTTGGTGGTGGGGTGGCTGGGGGCTGGCGTTGGGTAGTGGGTGGTCCCTCTTGTCCCGGGCCTCCGGGGCTTGTTCGTGGCGCGGAGGGGGCATCTGGCTGTGCCTCTTCTTGGTCCCTGGGTTTGTGTGTTTCTCTCTGGTCCCGGTTGGCTCTCTGGGCGATCCCTCCTGGATGTGTCCCATTGTTGAGTACAGATGGGACTCGCCAGAATGGGCTAAATCACTCTTCAGGCGTTACACTAAAATCATTTTCTCTATGTATTCCTACATATCTCCTGTGCCCCTCGGTGCCCTACTCTCTGTCGGGTTTGATTTTGTAATTATTTTTGATTTTTCTGTTTATTTACTTTTTATTAATTTAATCATTATTATTATTGTTTTTCTTCTCTCCTTATTTTTGAGACACTGGTTACTGGGAATCATTCAGCTTCTCACATTCTTGATTCTCACCTAAGGCACGGATAACATCTGTCATGACATACTGTATTTAATGACAAAACTGACTGAGAACTTGACTGAGAGATTTCAAGGTTTCAGCATTCCCACTGATGTATGGCACTTAGCCCGTGACCCCTTTCCTATCAAACCTGAGGCAGATTTCTGTGCAAAAGCAAAAGAGGTAATGTCTTCTATTCATGAGGGCAACTTTCAGATGGAAAAATTGTAGTTGATGTGTAGTCCTCCTTTGCTCTGAAACAGCACTTGCAGTCTGAGGGTGTAGAGAGCTTTTGGTCTAACCGTGTTAACCAATATCAGTACCCCACAACAAGGAAAGTGGCTTTGCTAATACTGACAATGTTTGGGTCCACTTATACATATGAGCCCAGCTTTTCTCATATGAATGCCATCAAATCAAAGGCACGTTGCCCCATGACCAATGAGAAGTTGCATGAGTGTCTCAGGATTGCTCTTACTACTTATGAGCCAAACTATGTTGAAATTGCAAAATCAAGGCAGTGTAATTTTTTCCCATTAACTTGAACAGACTCAAAATGAGAGCAGTGTGATGTATGCTACTTTTACATCACATGAGGTGATGCTGTCTCTGTGTTGTGTTAATTATTTTTGTTCTATTTTACTGTTCAGCTCTAATTCATTTGAGTGTGGGTATGGATTTGCTATGTTTGGAATTATTTATGTCACGTTATGTTGTGAACAGTCCATACTGGTCTGATGGCTTGTTTTGTTCATCTTGAATGCAGCATTTATATAAATATGGACCTTAGGAAGCGCCTTATGTGCTCTCCTCCTTTTGCTATCTCGAGAGGATCAAAACAGAGCTGTCCTCTTGGTCCTCTGTTATTTGCCCTCTCTCTTGAACCGCTAGCACAAACCATCCACAGTTCACGTACAATCTCCCCAATCTCTATTAATGGAAGATCATCACATTTCACTTTATGCTGATGACATCTTATTATATTTAAATAAACCAGTGCAATGCATTCCAAATGTTCTGTCAATCTTTGAACATTACGTCAGTCTCTCTGGTCTTAAAATAAACTGGCAAAAATCTGCTTTGCTACCCTTAAATTAGGCTAGGTGTAATGTTCCCATCCCTGCATCTATTCCACTTACTAAAAACTTTATATTTCTAGGGATAGACATGTATGCCTCCCTACACACACTTACAAAAAATATTTTTTATAATACACTCAGCAAAGTAGTGGTGGACCTTGACAGGTGGTCCGTCCTCCCAAATTCACTTCATGGTAGGGTGGCTATAATCAAAATGAATATTCTGCCCAGAGTCAATTTTGTGAGCGCAATGCTCCCCCTTCCTCCGCCCCCCGACTATTGGAGTAAATTGCAATCAGCAATTGCAACATTTATTTGGCATGGTAAATGATCTTGAATTAATCTTACCGCAATGCAGTGAGAAAGGCAGGCCGGTGGCCTGTCTCTCCCGAACTTCAAATTTTATAACTGGGCCTTTACATTGAGGCCCCTATTAACTTGGTTTCGACCTGATGCACAAATGTCATGGCGAGCTCTGGAGGAACAAATATTCGCCCCATATTCTTTTGCTAATTTCCTGCATTCTAACATTTCAGCTCACCAGTGCCGTTTAAGGTTTGGTCCCATAATTTCATATTTATTATTCATATGGAAGAAGGTGGAGAAATTAGCTGGTTGCTCTCCTGGATGGGGCCCATATTCTCCAATATTTAATAATGACACATTTTTGATTGGCAATCGTCCTATTTGCTTTCCTGACTGGGAAAGAAAAAAAAAAATATCTGTACACTTGGTGACATCTACGGAGAGGAGGGGTTACTTACTTTTCTGAACATATGTACTAAGTATGGTGTACCACATACCTCCTTTTTCTTTTATTTGCAGCTGAGTTCGGCCCTACAAGGCAATGGTGTTCCTTTTGAGGGCCCTCTCAGGCCACACGCACTTCACAAGTTATTCCACTCAACTGGAAGCACAAGTGGTTTTGTTTCGAGACTCTGCTGGTCATTATTGCAGTATTCTTACAGACCCCTGGCATTAGACACAGTGTGGAGGAGAGATATCCCAGATCTGGAACCTACATTTGACTGGGATAATGTTTAGGTTAATGTGAGCTTGGCATCCAGAAATCCTGATCATCAGCAAATACATCATAATTTTATACATAGGGTATATTTAACTCCTATATTCGCTTATGTGGAGTTGTTGATCGCCAGAGTCCACGGAGCTAAGGAGTCAGCAATAAAGGCTTGGTACTCACTTTGAACTACCCTCCTTGGATTTCAGGTGTAACCTGTGGACTGAGGTGTGAAGTCTGGGGTCCGGGGAGTGGGTGGGACATAATTGGGGTTATGATTTTGACAGCCGTGTGTGTGTGCACGTGTGTATGTACATGTCTATATACTTTTTTTTTGTCAGCACCTCTTCCCATCGTAAAACACCACAGTATGGCAGGTGTCAACTTTTTATGAGATTGGTGCTTACTTTTATCTTGCAGAAAAGTATGATATTTTGTGCATTTGTGTGACTGGCCCCCACCCTCTCTGGAAACTAAGCTATCATTCTTTATTAGAATTTCTTATTATGAGCCAGAGAGGAAAGTGCTGCACCTTTTGTGAATTGAGGGGGAAAACAGATGATAGACAGGATGACATAGGATAGATGGGAAAGGGGTACAAACATGCAGTGTTCTTAGAAATCAGGAATATGAGATGCATTATTCCTAGCAACCAATCTCCAATAAGAAGAAGACAGAAAAGACAGTAACAATAATAATGATGATAATAATAAATAAGTAAATAAAGTTGGGCACTAAGTGACGAAGGTGAGATGTAAGAATGCATAAGAAGCATGAATTTGATGTGAAGCCCGAAGAGTGATTTCACCCATTCTGGCGGGTCCCATCAGTACTCAACAATGGGACACGACAGGCATTCGTACACCCTGAACCAACATGCATGAGTGACTGGCACCAAAGCCCAGAGCAGATAAGACGACTGTGCAGGGGCCCGCTGGCCGAGTGTCCGTCCCACCCAGGCAGCAGGAGCACCCAGGAGGCCTCGCCCAGAGAGCCAACCAGAACCACAGAGAAACACACAATTCCAGGGACCTAGGGAAGGCACAGCCAGACGCCCCCACAGTGCCACGAACACGCCCAGGAGGCCCGGGACAAGAGGGCCCACCCGCCACCCAACACCCACCCCCAACCGCCCCACCACCCCCAGTGGCCCATCCCCCACCCCAGAGGAGGCAGGAGGCCCCCAGCCGACCAGGGGAAGAGCCGGGAGCCAGGCACCCCCACCCAGGGGAGGGTAACCAGCCAAACGACAAGCGGGCCACTACCAGGTGTAGGCCAAAAAGAACAGATGCCGGGGCCCGATGCAGATCTAGAGAGCAAGAGCAGGGCAAAGTGAGTCAGCTGGAGGGTGCCCTGCGTATCCCCCAACACCTTGTCCCGGGGTGGCGCGGTACATGTCTATATACATGTGCTTGTGTATGCAGGTAATGGCATATGTGTATATGTACGTGTGGATGTGCGCACACATGATGCCCCCCCTTTTCCTTTTATTTTTATTTTTTTTTTTTTTTCCTGGTTGTCTAGTTGTGTACATATGTATCTAAGTATGCAAGTAAGTATGCAAATATATATTTTATAATTTATTTCTGTAATGTGCAAGTACTTACGTATGTGTTCTCCTTTTCTCTCCTCTTTAAATTAAATTAAAAATTTGATAACAAAAAAGAAGCGCCTTATGTGAAAGTATTAAAGTGAAAGAAAATGGATGTGTCATTCGTTCATACTAATGTATCTGTTATCATCAAGAGTTAGTTTTAGCCACTAGTTGACAAATGTGGCCCACGAACCCCCAGTGATTTTCATATTTGGCCCACTTGCTATTGAAGTTGAATAGCCCTGGGATAGGCTATTCCCTCTGTGGTGTGTGTATGTTGTATGTACAGCATGAGTGGTTAGATGGGTACTCTACAGTGTATTGTCCCTTGTTTTTGTCCTTTGTTGCTAAGGTATGTGTATATCTATATGTATTGTATGTGTAACCCTTTTTTACCACCGGCTCGTGTATTAAGAGACCCACCTTATACTCTAAGATGAAATCTTAACCCTTATCCAATTTCTTATGGTAAAAGAGACATCTCCAAAGAATGATAACTGTCTAGGGTAATATATGATTCTCACTCAGAACAACTTATTTGGAGACTGGCGGGAATAACTCTGACCTGTATTTACACAGCAAGAATAGTAATAAACATCATTCAATGACACCACACAAGATATATGATTTTGGAAATGTATTGCACAGATACATAAAACACATTGAAACCTTCAATTTAAGGTAAAGAAAAGGAAATTTAAAAAAAAGACCCAGGTAAATGTATGTTGTTTAGTCTTAATTGTTCAACATGAGAACACTCTTTACTTTGTTCCGTTGGCACGCATTTAGTTGGAGCTCATGATGGAGACCTTTGCTAACAGTACCTTCCTGTATGGGTGAAGTCAGCAGGACCAGGCCGCGGGTGATGAATCGGCCCCTCGTCAACGGGTTCCGCCTGCAGCAGCTCGCAGGGACGCACCTCCGTCTCCACCGGCAACAGCAAAGCGTCTTTCGACGGTGGTACTCTCCGAGACGACCCGGCAAAACTCCTCTCGTCCGTGCAGGTGGTGCCTGTTGTACTCGATGACTGCGCCATTAGCTTAGCTCCTGCTCGCTAACTTGAAACTTGCTTCGGGTCCACTATAACAAACCCCTTGACTGCGGTGAAAAGCCTGACTCCCGCTCTTTCCACACGTCGTAACAGTTCACAATCACGCCACTACACCGGCGACACACAGACAGTCCGCTGCCATCTGCCCGGCGCCATTAACCCCATTAACGTTGCTGCGTCTCTCATCTCTCTCCCATCCGCCCACAGAACGTAAAAAAAACACGCCCCAAGGTCATGAACTGACCCACGTAACTCAACGTAATAAGAATTACTTTTAACCCTTTCTTTTCCTTTACACTCAGACCCATGAAATGATATTTTGGTAATCACTTGTTTTAAACACAAATTATTTATACATTTTGACAGCATATATATATATATATATATATTTATATATATAAAATTATTAGGTAACTTTTAATTTCACCATAACGACCATTTTATCTTCAACTTATTCCCATGAGAAATGAAATAAGTACAACTGATATTTATCAGTGAGTACTACACTCTCCCCCCACCAAAATAAAAGCATGCCCTCATGACTTTGTACCTTGAAAAAAAATGAAATCAATCACGGCACACCTAGTGGATGAAACAGTGAAACACATACTTAAGCAATAACAGGTGTACCTATCCACTAGTAAATACAAGCCCTATATCTCACTGTAGGGGCTGCTATGTAACTTGGATGACCTGAGGTGTCATAAGTTAACCTTAAAGGAGGCCTCTTTAGTCTCTGAGGTCTGGTCTTAGAATCAGCATCAGGGTCAATGTCAAAGTCAGTGGCTTCTTGCCGTAAAGGAATGTCTTCAGTCTGTGTTTTCTCTTTTCCAGTCTCTTCATGGTTCTCACATGTCTCTTGTGGCACAGATTCTGTGGTCTCAGTAGGCTCAAGTACATCTCCACTGTCCATCTCAGATTCCTGCACACTTTCTGGTGTTTCTGCTGGCTCAAATGCTTTTGGTTGCCCAGTCAGGTCAGGTAAGGAAACGTCCAGATCCAGGCTGAATGGTTCCAACATATCCTCATCCATGTCATTCCTGAGAGGTTCAACAGTTGGATCACACCACAGACCACGGTCCTCATCTTCTGAGTCTGTGCTCTTTGTCAGCCAAATCACTGGTTCTCATCTCTCCTCTTTCTGACTTGTCTGTGCGTCTTCTCTGTCGAAGGACTCTCCTTGTAGGTGTAGAATCTGTAATAGAGACAGGGTCTAGACATATCCTCTTCCCGAGAGACAGGAGGTGATTTCGATGGAGGATTTTGATTTGCCCATCACCATCTTCTGGTTTCAACCTGAACACTGGCAAGTTTGGCATCTGGCTTTCCACAACATATGGTTTTGATGCCCAGCGATCTGCCAGCTTATGCTTCCCTTGTAGTACAAGGTTCCGTAGCAAGACTCTGTCTCCAGGTAACAACTGTGAAAATCGGATTCTTTTGTCATACCTCTGCTTATTGTTATCATTCTGCTTGGCAGCAATGGACTCTGCTAGTTCATATGCAGTCTTCAACTCCTTTCTCATATCAGAAACATACTTGAGGTAAGTTTTCTGTGGTGTGCCGTCACTGGAAGTCTCAAAACATAAATCCACAGGTAATCTGGCTTCACGCCCAAACATAAGAGAATAGGGAGAAAATCCTGCAGCTTCATTGGGAGTGCAATTGTAAGCGTGAACCAAATGTACAATGTGTTGACTCCATCTTTTCTTCCTGTTTGGCTCCAGTGTCCCCAACATATCCAACAAGGTCCTATTAAACCGCTCAGGCTGGGGGTCTCCTTGTGGATAATAGGGCGTTATTCTTGATTTTTCAACTCCGAGTGAACTCAATACTTCATGGATGAGGCGACTTTCGAAGTCTCTCCCCTGATCACTGTGCATCCTCTTGGGCAATCCATAGTGGACAAAATATTTCTCCAGTAACTATTTTGCCACTGAAGAGGCTTTTTGGTCCATTGTTGGAAAGGCCTGAGCGTAGCGGGTGTAGTGATCAGTGATGACGAGGACATTTTCTGTGTTGCTCGAATCTGGTTCAATAGATAGAAAGTCCATACAAACGAGGTCCAATGGTCCATCACTTTGCAAATGAGACAATGGCACAACTCTCTTGGGTAAAGTCTTTCTTTGTATACACCTCACACATGACTTGCAATACTCCTCAATCTCTAACTTCATCCGAGGCCAATAGAATCGATCTTTGATCAGACCATATGTCTTGTTGAGGCCCAGATGTCCTGAGTCATCATGCAGTGATTTCATTACTGTGTTCCTGTACTTTTCTGGTAGTACCATCTGAAAACAATGTGATTTCCCTGGTGGACTGACAATGCGATACATTACTCCTTTCTGCATCCTCAACCTATCCCACTCTCTCAACAGCAAAGAGCAAGCTTGATGTTTTGTCTTGCCAAGTTCGGTGATATTGCCATTCCTCAGAGCTGACCACACTTGTCCTATGTCAGGGTCTTCCTGCTGAGCGGTTGACAACTCAGTGAGACTCACAAAAGGCATATCCTTTACACTCAAAGAAGCCAGATTGCAGTAGGCTTGTGGGATAGCTTGTGGGGAAGTCCCCAGAAGGTCAATGGCTCTTCCAGACTGTGCGTTTCTTGATTTTGTCACTGCCGACATCTGGCACAGGGCCCTCACACCGGATGCAGGGATATCTTTCCACTCTAATTTTTGTATCAGACTGGGATGTGGACGAAGAGAAAGGGCGTCAGCATCAATGTTTTGGACCCCTGATCTGTATTTGAGACTGAAGCTATAGGTAGACAGCGCAGCAAGCCAACGGTGACCCGTCGCATCCAGCTTAGTGGTCGTCAACACATATGTCAACGGGTTGTTGTCCGTTCTCACCTCAAATGTGGTCCCATACAGATAGTCATGCAGTTTATCTACTACTGCCCACTTCAACGCCAAAAACTCTAATTTATGGGCAGGGTAGTTCTTCTCTGAAAGAGTCAAACTTTGACTGACAAAACCCACAGGTCTCAATCCTTCACCCTGATCCTGGTACAACACTCCTCCTAACCCCTCTCAGCTAGCATCTACATGCAGCACATAAGGTAGCTGGGGGTTTGAAAAAGCTAATATGGGAGCTTGAGTAAGCCGTCGCTTCAGCTCCTCAAATGCTGCTTCACACTTGTCATCCCAACGACTACCAAAAGGCTCTGATGGATTTAGGTAAGCGTCCCCCTGCTTCCTTTTGAATTTCTTTGCAGCTGGTGGGTAACCCGACAACAGTTGGTTCAATGGGTGAGCCACCTTGGAATAATCTTTCACAAAGCACCTGTAGTACCCACAGAATCCAAGAAATGACTGTAAAGCAGTCACAGTGTTTGGTCTGGGCCATGTGGTTACAGCTTCAGTCTTCTTTGGATCAGTAGATACCCCGTCTTGAGATATAATGTGTCCCACATAGGTTACCGTTGGCTGATAAAACTGGTATTTATCCAGTGATAGCTTCAGTCCTTCATTTCTCAAACGGTCGAACACCTTTGACAACCTTGTCTCGTGCTCCTCGAGTGTCGCTCCAAACACAATGAGATCATCGAGATATACCAGGACCTCAAGCAAATTCATGTCTCCAATCGTCTGCTCCATTATCCGCTGAAATGTGGCGGGAGCCCCTGTCACTCCTTGTGGCATTCTTTCAAATTGGAAGAATCCAGCCGGGCAGACAAAAGCTGTCTTCTCCTTATCAGAGTCATTCATAGGCACTTGATAGTACCCACTGCGAAGGTCAAGCACACTCAACCACTTACTTCCAGGCCAAAGCATCTTCAACTCTTGGCACTGTGTACTGGTCTGGGACAGTGTGGCGGTTCAGAGTCCTGAAATCCACACACATCCTTATTTTTCTGGTTTTCTTCCTCACAACCACAATGGGTGAGGCATAAGGACTGCGGGACTCTGTGATAACACGATTGCTTTTCAGCTGTGACAGATGCTGTCTCAATGCCTCCACATCCGCTGGCGGCAGCTGACGAGACCTCTCACGAAATGGTTTGTTGTCTGTGGTTTTGATAGTGTGCTGGGTGCTTTTACTGCATCCTACATCAAACTCATGCAGAGAGAAAACCTCACTCCGTTCCATCATTTTTGTCACCGATCTTTCTTTCCACTCCTTAGGGACTGGTGAGTCTCCAAAGTTGAAAGAGGAGGGCATCAACTTTCCAGGTGACTCAACATCAGCCTCTTTCTTTTCAGGAGGTGATGACAACGTCGACTGGAAACGGATGGGCTATCGGCATTCCTCTGGTCAGGGTAATTTCTCGAGCTGACATGTTTCTGACTAGAACAGTGATTTTCTTTTCCATCACACCAGCGGATGCCTGTAACTCTGGCCTCACCAAGAGTCCATCCAGAAACCGTGCTTCATCCACAGGGTCATCAGGTGCATCCACGAGGATGGCCTGAGTGCTCAGCCCTCCTTGAAACTTTGGTGCACCAGTCACCCTGGTGACTCCTCTAGGCCGTAAGGTGACAGGTTTGGTTTGGGTGAACCACACAGTTCCTCTTTTGTTGTTGTCAGCGTCAGGTGGTATATGTGATATCTCATCAAAAGCTGTCCTGAAAACTGGGTGAATGTGCATGGTTCTTGCAAAGTTTTCTCCTCCCTTTTCTCTACAGTGGCTAAGCAGCCGTCTCACAATGGGTGTGTTTGTGCCAACAAGTATGGAAGCTTCACCTCTCACAATAGGGTCGGGACATACCAGCACAAGTGCATCAATGGTCTCACTCACTCCTACGTCAGCTTCCACAAACTCCAACCTAAGTGACAAATAGCCATCATAAGGGTACTCAGCAGCACGAAGACCCCATATCTGTAAAGTGCCGATAGACGTCAATGGCAGGTGTGTCAAATATCTGTCGTAGAAGGATCTGTACAGCAAAGTTACCTGAGAACCAGAATCGAGTATGGCTTTAGAGTAGATACCTTCAATCTGTTTATTTGACTTTGAGTAGATTTTCTTCGCCTTCACATTCTCTCTTAAAATGTCCATTCTCCCCACACCTATAGCAAAAGATACCAGGCTTATCCTCTTGATATCCAGCCCTTTGTGGGGTAGCATTTTTTTTGTATGTTGTCTTGACAGGGATTCCAAGTTGTGGACCCTGAGCATCTGGATGTGATGCAACTGTAGCTGCTTTAAGACTAATCATTTATGCTTTCATAACACTGATCTCTTTTCTCAGCCTAGCTACCTCAGGATCAATTTCTGTTCCAGATGCAGGCTGGGAAAGAGGAGTTACAGACTGCAACATTACTGGGTTCTTAACATCGTTTCTGCCTTGGAGCACATCTTCCTCCTCTCTCACCTGTTTTAGCAACTCACTGAAAGAAGGGGGTTCTCGTAGCTTGTGTCATACAAAAGCGGAGAGCAATCATGTCTTGTTGCAGGGCTCCTCTCACAACCTGCTCCATTCGTAATCGATTCATGTCAGACAGTGCCACGCCTCCTTTTCTGACAATAGAGTGTTGCAGTTTATCCAACCTCAACAGGTAAGTAGACAGTTTTTCACCAACATTTTGATATGTGTGTCTAAATTTCACCAGGAGGTCAGATGCACTCTCAGTCGTTCCGAAAGCTGTTTCCAAAGCTTGCATATAGTCATATGAAGTTGCAGTGGGCTTCTGCACTCTCAGAAATCTCACAATGTCCGCAGCTAGACCTTTCAAACTTTCCACTATCCTCTGTTTCTTTGTATTGTCACTGCACTGCCACTCATCTAGCAGATGCACTGTCTGCTCTGCCCAGGCATCATACTCTTCCTCTCCACTGGGCGTAGGCTTCACACCAGAGAACATGCAGAGCTTACGATAACTCTGAGAATCAGCAGATGTGTTGTTACATTTATCCACTAGGGAGCTGATAGCGTTTATCAGTGCAGTGTTCATATCAAGGGGAGAAGGGTTGAGTACATCAGTGAGAGTTTGACCTTCCTTCTTCAGAAACAACGTTAGTTTAGCTTGAAACTCTTCGCTGTCTGCAAGAGAATGGAGCACATGGACCAGCCTCTCCAGGGAGTCCAACCACATCCGGTAGAGTTTGATTAGTCAGGTCAGTAGAAGTCTTAATCAGTATAAACTGTGTTTTGGAAGCTTCGTCAAGACAGCGATCAACTATCTCAGTTTTCCCAAATGCTTTAACCTGATTCAAGGCCGTTAGCAGAACTGCATCTGTACCATCTAGGTCAACATCGCTCAAAACAACTGCATTTTTATGAGCTAACTGGTTCTTTTTACACCAGGCTTCAATTTCAACAACTTCCATTTTTCTTTTTTTTAGCTCAAACAGTGGAAGAGAGAACGTCACAGTAAATGTAACTGCACTTACTATTTACCCACTATCGGTAATAAAGGTAATTACATCAGCAGTATCAACTTTAGACAAAGAAAAAAACAGGTCAGTTGTAACAAAAATACATCAAAACATCCTGGACGAGCCCCCAAAAATGTAACCCTTTTTTACCAGCGGCTCGTGTATTAAGAGACCCACCTTATACTCTAAGATGAAATCTTAACCCTTATCCAATTTCTTATGGTAAAAGAGACATCTCCAAAGAATAATAACTGTCTAGGGTAATATATGATTCTCACTCATAGAATAACTTATTTGGAGACTGGTGGGAATAACTCTGACCTGTATTTACACAGCAAGAATAGTAATAAACATCATTCAATGACACTACACAAGATATGTGTTTTTAGAAATGTACAGATGCATAAAACACATTCAAACCTTCAATTTAAGGTTAAGAAAAGGAAATAAAAAAAAAGACCCGGGTAAATATATGTTGTTTAGTCTTAATTGTTCAACGTGAGAACACTCTTTACTTTGTTCCGTTGGCGCGCATTTAGTTGGAGCTCATGATGGAGACCTTTGCTAACAGTACCTTCCTGTATGGGTGAAGTCAGCAGGACCAGGCCGCGGGTGATGAATCAGCTCCTCATCAACGGGTTCCGCCTGCAGCAGCTCACAGGGATGCACCTCCGTCTCCACCGGCAACAGCGAAGCGTCTTCTGACGGTGGTACTCTCGGTCGTAACAGTTCACAATCACGCCACTACACCGGCTACACACGCACAGTCCGCTGCCATCTGCCTGGCGCCATTAACCCCGTTAACGTTGCTGCATCTTTCATCTCTCTCCCATCCGCCCACAGAACATAAAAAAAACACGCCCCAAGGTCGTGAACTGACCCACATAACTCAACGTAATAAGAATTACTTTTAACCCTTTCTTTTCCTTTACACTCAGACCCATGAAATGATATCTTGGTAATCACTCGTTTTAAACACAAATTATTTATACATTTTAACAGTATATATATATATATATATATATATATATGCTGGCAGGGGCAAGTCCGTGAGGAAAAAAAAAAAAAAAAAATAGCACTTCTTTATCACGAAAAAGCATAAATAGTGCTTAATAGATTATGTTGTTGTCTGGATCTTTGTTTAACCACCTGAAATGAACTGACATAGCCTACTTGTCCACTTTACTCTAGACCTCTAAACCACTACTGGTGAAAGCAAAAAAGGAAGCACAATTGCTGCACCTCTTCTTGCGCTCTGCTGCTCCACTTTGTCTGGACAGACATGGAAATATATATCACTGTACAGTTGATCAGTGGCTGTCAACTGGCGGATCGTGACCTAAAAGTGATTTATGTTGCTGAGTTAGGTTACCCAGATTACCTCTGTCATTCCTCATGCTGCGTTATCCCTGCTGCGAGTGAATAACTTCCTGATATTGATCTACAACAGTAATGCTATTTGAGTCAAATCAAAATAAAAAATAGTACTATGTAATAGTATTATGTTAAAGGTCCCAGTCACAGGGACCGAGGTAACCAATAATAAAATGCCTCCAAAAGAACTGTACAACATAGCTCTTCCGTTACTCTTAATATAAACTGCATGTTTAGCTGCTTGGCAGACGACAACACTAAATTATCCATACCATACAAACATACACAGACCAAAAAAGACCAAACATTACCATATCAACAAAGTTTCGTATCAAGGCACTCAATGTGGAAAGCTAGACCACAGGCACCTGACTCACATTAAAATCACACATCATTTTTCATTGCAGTAATTATAGGTTTAGCAGGTTCATTGTGTAATTCAAATAAACTGTTTCATCAAGATATCAATAGCTGCAATCACTAAACTTTATCTTATATGTTCTAATCAGTGTATCTTTACTATTAACAAAATGTTTCTTTGAAACTGTGTATTCACTCATGTATAACCTTATCTTTAAACCTTCATCAAAACTTTATACTATCATTTGTTATGCCCAGTGTCCCATAACCAAAATACTGAATGAGCCCGATTATCTGTTCATGCAAAACCCATGTTTTAACTTTGAATATGCTCATCGAACATCGTAAGATGTCAGTCTCCAGAAACCGAGTGTGGGAGCTCACAGTGCTAGGCTAACTGTTCCATGAATCAATGATATGCCTATGGGCCAGTTAGCTTAAACACGGCAGCTAACATCTACAATAGCTTTTTCAATTTACCCAAGACGGCAGCTGAAAGTTTACCTCAACTAGCTGCCTCATACATTTAAACACAAAAAGTACATTTTTACTCCAGCTTCCTCCCACCATCCAAAAACAGAAGTAAATTTGTTACATTTAAATCCACATGGAAATGGCGATCATCAAACACACATCAACACAGAGGTGCAAACAAACAACAAGAATGGGCAGTTTACCTGGCACTATGTCATGCTCCATCTGTCTGGTGTGGTTAAGTTCACTTTTGTCTTGTGCCTGCATGTTGTCTTGTCTCTTCCTATTTAATTTTGAAAGTAACCCTGTCTCCCTCTCTTTTCAGATCGCTTTGCTTCCTGCCCCTGTGTTTCCCCGCATCTGTGATTGTGAAACCCCGCCCTAATTGTTTCCACCTGTGTCCCCTTAACTCGTGTATAAACAGTCTTGTCATTTGTATGCCCGTTGCGAAATTGTTGTGTCCCTTAGTCCATCTCCAGTCCTTTCTCCACGTTTAAGTGTTTCAGCATCCCTGAATCGCTGGTGCGTTTTTTTGTTGTAAGTTTTGTAGCCATAGTGCCCGTTTTTGGTTTCTCGTTTATCTCTGTATTTCCCAGTAGATCCTCAGTGTGAGTAGAACCTAGTAGTTTGTATAGCCTGGTCGATCCTCTGTGCGAGTTGACCCCAGTAATTTAGCCTGTTTACTCTAGTATAGAGTGAGAGTGTTGTTTTGTAATTTTTAAGCTTTATTCAGTCCCTCCTCATTGTGTATGAGGTATTTCTTTTGTTCGATCCATTTTACAGCCTGACTGATTTAATAGTTTATTATCCTAGTGTGCCTGACATTAGCATCCTTAGTTTGCTCCCCCTTATTTTCCCTTTCCTTATTATAGATTTAAGTTGTATTTATTTTTTTATTTTTTTTTTTGCCTTTTTGAGATAGAGTCTTTATTTTAATGTGTTTTCCCTCTGCACTTTGGAGAGTGGTTTTGATTTCTCCCTTTCATAATTGAGAGTAGTTTAGAGCAGGGTCTCCCTGGTGCGCGTCTCCACCAGCCTGGTGACGCGCACATCCCTCCATTCCCCTGCTGGAACACCATTGTTACAGTATGGTTGTAAATACAGTATACTGTAGGCCTACATATCTTACATGATGTCTTACCTAGTGCAGAAGTAAACATCTTTTTTGCATTCTGCGTAAATATCCACAACCTTCTCAGGCGACAGCTCGACAGTTATGTTGAAATGTTGGTTGAAGGACATTTTAAAAATCGCCGAATATCCATTAGCATTCACATCACATACATTATATTGCCAAAAGTATTCGCTCACCTGCCTTGACTCGCATATGAACTTAAGTGACATCCCATTCCTAATCCATAGGGTTCAATATGACATTGGTCCACCCTTTGCAACTATAACAGCCTCAACTCTTCTGGGAAGGCTGTCCATAAGGTTTAGGAGTGTGTTTATGGGAATTTTTGACCATTCTTCCAGAATCGTATTTGTGAAGTCACACACTGATGTTGGACGAGAAGGCCTGGCTCTCAGTCTCTGCTCTAACTCATCCCAAAGGTGTTCTATCAGGTTGAGGTCAGGACTCTGTGCAGGCCAGTCAAGTTCATCCACACCAGACTCTGTCATCCATGTCTTTATGGACCTTGCTTTGTGCACTGGTGCACAGTCATGTTGGAAGAGGAAGGGGCCAGCTCCAAACTGTTCCCACAAAGTTGGGAGCATGGAATTGTCCAAAATGTCTTGGTATGCTAAATCATTCAGAGTTCCTTTCACTGGAACCAAGGAGCCAAACCCAGCTCCTGAAAAATTAGCCCACACCCTAATCCCCCCTCCACCAAACTTTACACTTGGCACAATGCATTCCAACAAGTATCGTTCTCCTGGCAACCGCCAAACCCAGACTCGTCCATCGGATTGCCAGATGGGAAAGCATGATTCGTCACTCCAGAGAAATGTGTCTCCACTGCTCTAGAGTCCTGTGGCGGCATACTTTACACCACTGCATCCAATGCTTTGCATTGCACTTGGTGATGTATGGCTTGGATACAGTTGCTCGGCCATGGAAACTCATACCGTGAAGCTCTCTGTGCACTGTTCTTGAGCTAATCTGAAGGCCACAGTTTGGAGGTCTGTAGCGATTGACTCTGCAGAAAGTTGGTGACCTCTTCGCACTATACGCCTCAGCATCCGCTAACCCCGCTCCGTCAGTTTACGTGGCCTACCACTTCGTGGTTGAGTTGCTGTCATTCCCAAACACTTCCACATTCTTATAATATAGCTGACAGTTGACTGTGGAATATTTAGGAGCGAGGAAATTTCACGACTGGAGTTGCACAGGTGGCATCCTATCACAGTTCCACACTGGAATTCACTGAGCTCCTGAGAACGACCCATTCTTTCACAAATGTTTGTAAAAGCGGTCTGCATGCCCAAGTGCTTGATTTTATACACCTGTGGCCATGGAAGTGATTGGAACACCTGATTCTGATTATTTGGATGGGTGAGCAAATAATTTTGGCAATATAGTGTATGTTGTTGAGTTGGTTATGTCAACTACCCACACAGATGAAAGCATTGGTGATCTAGATCGTCTGATTGCTGAGCACAGACAAAACACCATTTTGTAGAGCACTACCCATAGCTCATCAAAGCATTTGCCCCTCTGGTGTCCTTATGGACAATGAGGTTTGAAGCCAAGCACCCCTTCTTTAAGAGAATAGTGAGACAGACAAGCAGCTTCTGTAACATTTTTAATTCTATGGCAAAAAAACACCAGTGCAAGATTGCATGCCATCTCCATGGTTCAAATGGCCAAAAACCTGCTGTCTCTGTATCAAAGATGACAAGACTTCCATTAGAGATTGTAAATAACAACATAAAAGAATTTCTGTTACAAAGATTTCCTGAAGAAACAGTTGTTCATTTGACAAACAGAGCAGAATTTCAGGGAACCAGTTATGGTGTTGGCATGTTGTTGGTATATGGCTACAAATACTACAAATCATTGTTGTTCGTGACAACTTAGTGTTTGTACTGAAATTGCAAAGTGCATGGTACCGTGAGTGTTTTAGATGTTTCAAGCTGGAATCTACAAGTGAAAGTACTGGACCAGTCACAACTCACTGACACATACCCATTGGCTACATATGCAGTGGAAGGTGATCGAATGGTTTCTCTGAAACACCATACAGTATCTGTGTGTCAAACTAGGTAAAGTATCTCGTTGTAATCTAACATCTTGTAAGGAGTTATGAATTTTTGTTTTGCTTATTTTAAAAAAATGGTATTTTATCTGTCTCAAGCATGCATTAATCATAGGTTGTTTGCTGTTATCCCACTACTTGCTCTTTATTGACTCATGTTTGTTTTCTCTTGTAGTTCTGCTTGCCCACTGATGTGATGATGTCTGCACCCATTCAGCTGTGTGTTATTATTGAAAAGACACAAGTTCACAAGTTAACCCTACCAGATAGAATCCCTAGCACTGTAGATGAACTTTTGGAAGCTGCACAGGACTATTTTCAACTCCAAGCGAGTTTTGCTGTTATGTACATGAACAAAGATTTTGATGACCAGTTCTTCACTTTGACGTCAACAGATGTGGTTAAGGACAAAGACACAATCAAACTTGTTAAAACAGACCTTTCTGTTATTCTCACACTGAGTCCTTTTGATGAGGCTGCTGCCTTTTCTCCTCCAGTGCCACTAGATCGGTCTTCCCTGGATGACAGTTCTTCAGTTAGTTCATCAGACACCCTCATTTTGCCACATCCCCCAGAGTACCGATCAGATCTATAGCCAACTAACTCTGTGATACCCACCTTCTCATATAGCGTCGAAATGCTTCTTCAAGCAGGAAATTGTGGCAGGCTTATGAAAATGATGGCTCACTCCTTCAGAATCCAAGTATGAACGCTAACATACTTGACAAACTTGCTGAAGCAATATTCTATTACAGTGCCTAGCCTACTGGTCTTCAAATACTTGCAGTTGTAGAAGCTCTGTTAACAAAGCATCCATGCATAAAGGAGCCTGGAACCTCATTTTCAGGCATTTACGGGTGGCAGCAGCATCTTAAATACAAGATGACTAATTATCGTTCTAAAATGAGAAAGCTTGAAGTACCTTGCCCTGAGCTTAACATCAACTCACTGAAAAGGAAATCCCCTGGTCAAAAGAATCCTGCAAAAAATTGCAAGAGACCAAAGAGAGCAGAGGTGAAGTACCTTCCTCCATATCCAACTGGAGAAACTAGCAAAAGTCTGGAGTTGGAGAAACAGGAACTTCTTCATGAGGTAAAGAAGAACAACACAAATGTGATTCAAGACAAGATGGCCAAAACATTCTCCTACCGAAGGCTTGAAGTTGTGAGTGATAGTCCAGCTGCTGATGACTTCAGAGCGAGATTGCCTGCTTTATTTTCTGAAGCTGAGGTATGTGAATCTATCACCTTAAAATGTTATCTGTTCCATTTGGTACCAACTTTAATGATGGACATGGAGTAGAATTTCTGATTGGAACACATGAATATTAATTATCTTGAAACATACTTCTCTCAAAGTTCAAATTAGTAGCCAAATTAGTGTTCCTCTTTTTGAGCTGATTAAAAGTGTTAGGTTGTTCATTCAACCATTAACACCTGCAGGGTTTAAAATGCCTTATACATAATTTACACTTCTGTCATTTCGCATAAGACTTTTTGGCCCAGTTTATGATGTTGTACATCCTTTTGTCAATTCAGATCAAACAGGAATTCAGGAGGATAACAACACTTTCCCTGGAGCAGAGCTTCATGTACAAACTTAACTACTATATGCCAAAACTTACTGCCCTGATGAAGGTCAAGGGAGGTGTTGTTGGGACCAAGCTGAGGCCGCTCCTGGACAAACTGAGTCAGGTGTGTTTGTTAAAAATTTTACTTATTTTGTAGGAAAATGGACCTGTTGTTTGTCTCACACGTTACCAAAATACAGCGCAAATCACTGCACATGGTAGCTCTATGTCTCTGCATGCTCCATCTCTCCACACAAGGCTCTGTGTGCTCAGTGCATCTTCCATGTTCTTGTCATCTGACAGTTGATTGTTTATTAATAATAATTTATACTGACACAATGTGTTCACAGAACCAGAGCATTGACGTGCAATGTGAGGCAGTTATTCGTAGCCTCATACTGTACCTTGGCTGACTGCCTGGTAAAATATATATATATATATATATATATATATATATATATATAGAGCGGGCGGCACAGTGGTGTAGTGGTTAGCACTGTCGCCTCACAGCAAGAAGGTACCGGGTTCGAGGCCCGGGGCCTTTCTGTGAAAGTTTTCATGAGCCTAAAAGCTACAGCTAATGAGCTTAACCTGTCTTTTAACTTTAAAGTCTATGGTTTTAGTTAAATGGTTTTCGTTCATCTGAAACAATGAAATGTTTTGGTTGCGGAGCAGAGGGTCACCTGATCCGGTCTTGCCCGGAGAAAGCAGGAGCACAGCAGGCAGCGGCTGCTGCCGCAGCTCCGGCTCCTCCGGAACCGGAAGCCGATGTACCGGTGGCGGCTTCTGTCGCTCCGACTCCTCCGGGAGCGCGAGCTTCTGTGTCGGCCCCGGTACCAGAGGCTCCGGTTCTCCCCGTGGTGCCGGTGTCTCCGGAGGCTCTGCCTTCCCCCACGGCTCTACTCTCTGGCCATCGAGCCTCTGCTACATAAACTGAGAAATCATCTGAATGGCGTGAGCTTCCCCCAGTGTATTTTGTCTTTTAAACTGTCTGTCTATACAGATGACCTTATAGTGTTGGTCAACAACCAAAAGGACATTGACATTTTAATTGATACAGTGAAAGAGTTTAGTTTTATCTCATCAGGGCCTGGATTTTAACCTGTTTTTAATGGACACCAGAAATATGAGCACGTCTACAATGCCTGGTTTTATAAGAGTGTTTTTACGGTGTGGAGCCTGCTCAAAAAACAAAGACCAGAGCAGATGGACTCTCTGCACTGGCTCCTGCAGGAACTGGTCCTGTGGGGGACCATCCTGGACTCTCCCAGCTGGGTAGAGGCCAGTCTGTCCAGGCTGCTCCAAACTGCAGGAGTCTTCACACTGGGCCAAGTACTGGATCTGGCTGGACCCAACCTGGATGAACCTGTTGGCCTGGCAACTCGGCTCGGGATCAGGTCCAGCAGAGTCACAAAAATACTGTTGGACTACTGGAGGCAAAGATTCACAGAGCACAGGACTCTGCTTTTCAAACAGTTCACAAGTGTGTTACTGGTACCTGACCCGGAGGACCCATACCCCACAACCTACTTGACCCCGGACTATCAGGAATGCAGTGGTCCCCTGCTGGAGGCAGCCCCCCTGGTCTCCCTGGAGGGGGGATCTGGGAAAACTTCTATAGACTACTGGTAAAGACTTTGAACAGAAAAAAACTGGACAAGCGACAGGACACAGTGTGGATGAACCACCTGGGTCTGGACCCTAGTTCCAGACCAGCATGGAGGTCCATATACAAACCTCCACTCTCTTAAAGACATGGTGGAGGATCTTCCATGGCATCTTAGCTGTGAACTCTTTTATTTCAGTTATCAATGCTGCTGTGGAGGACAAGTGTCCTTTCTGTGGACTAAGAGAGACGATCTTTCACTGTTTTTATGAGTGTCCTGGTTTGTCTGCACTGTTTCTGTTTTTAACAAGGGTTTTTAACAGTTTTAAAGAGGTTTTTAACAGGCAGCTTTTTATCTGTGGTTTTAAATACACTTGCCAGCACAAACACAAGAGCCAGCTTTTCAACTTTGTTTCAGGGCAGGCCAAGATGGCGGTGTACTTGAGCCACAGGAGGAAGGTGGAGGAGGGTGGAGAGCTTGATGTGGTTGCTGTTTTAAAGAACCTGATACGGTCCAGACTGCTTGTGGGACACAGGTTTTACCAGACCTCGGGGGACCTGGGGTCCTTCAGGCAGATCTGGACCGTGGATCAGGTTCTCTGTTGGCTATCAGAGAGGCTGCTCAATTATGGAGATGTGCTCATGTGAGGTGGTTATTTAGAACACCACAGGGCAACATGGCATTGCATGAGACAAAAAAAAGAACTTTTACTTGTAATAGAAGAAAGCTTGGTAAAAATCACCATTTATCATTAGCTAATTAGCTAATAATAATGCATCATAGTCAATATTGCTGCTAAACATTGACCCATCTCCAGCCCTGATAATAATGAAAAACAAATCCTACTTGAATTATATTTTATGGAAATTATTTTGAAATATTTGTATTTTTTTAGTTAAAATCAGTAGTGCTGGCTTAGCAAAGTGGTGTTTAAAGAGTTAAAACCCCCCTTAAAAAATATGATTATTTGATATGTATAATTCAGGGTGAAGCTGATTAAAAAGATGGACTCATTTAAAGTAGAAAAATATTGATATATGAAATATTCATACAAATTACTATGAAAAATATTGCACTATAATTCGTAGATAACCCACGTAATTCAGACATCACATCATTGGTGCACTGGTAACTTGTAAGATATGCACGAAAATGCATGAAAATCTGTGCCTTACTTTTCGTATGACATCATACGACCCGCTTCATGAAAATACGTTGCTTCGGGACAAATAAGGCAGGTTAAGGAAAAATCTGCCATTGCAGAAAAAAATAATAATGCATCAAAATCAGTGTTGCTGCTAATCATTGACCCATCTCCAGTCCTCTTAATAATGATAAACAAATCCTACTTGAGTTCTATTTTATGGAAATTATTTGAATATTTGTGTTTTTTTCCCTGTAGAATTGGCTCAGCTTAAAGAGATGCTAAGATTAAAAAGACTGACTCATTTTAAGTGGAAAAAATATCTTGCTTACATTTCAGAAAGCTGTGAGTAAGACACAGTATCACACCAGCAGTGAAGAGAGAAAAAGAACAATCTACACAATCAAGGCAATTATCAAACGCAAAGGAAATAAACATGAACATTACCTTTCTCTTGTTGTTGGGGCTCACATACAGATAACTGAGTATTGTCTTTGCTCCAACTTTGTCATTCAGCTTCTGGTACGTTGCTCCATAGTCGGTTGACCTGAAATTTAATCATAAATGTCTGATGAACACTTGATGAATTACTTGTTGCAATTAAAAGTCCCCCCTGAAGAATTCAGTGAGAGAGAGAAAGAGTGCTGATGTAATGAGGTCCCTTTTGTGCTAAACACAGCAACATGGATCCCCAAGGGAGAAACGGGGCCACATATTTATGGTCACCGTGTGGTGACTTAAGCTGTTGTGTTTATTTATTTTATTTTTTTATTTGGATCCACCATTAGATACAGCAAATAAAATGCAATAACTATTCTTCCTGGGGTCAACCAATATTTTCATCGAAAACATATACATGACTCATACAAACAATCCTTTCACACAGTAGCTCTCTTATTTATCATCCATCCATTTTCTACCACTTATCCTCATAGGGTCACGGGGGGCTGGAGCCTATCCCAGCTATCTTAGGGTGAAAGGTAGGGTACACAAGTCGCCAGTTCATTGCAGGGCACATAGAGACAAACAACCACTCACACTCACACCTACAGACATATTTTAACCTAATCCCCATGCATGTTTTTGGATGGTGGGAGGAAGCTGGAGTACCCAGAGATAACCCACACAGACACGGGGAGAACGGCTGGGAATTGAACCCAGTACCTTCTTGCTGTGAGGTGAGTTCGTATGTGCTCCCCATGTCTGTGTGGGTTCTCTCTGGCTTCCTCCCACCATCCAAAAACATGTATGGGGATTAGGTTTAAATTGCCGTAGGTGTGAATGTGAGTGTGAGTGGTTGTCTGTCTCTGTGTGCCCAGCGATAAACTGGCAACTTTTATTGATTGTTGTTTTCAGTTTAGCTGTTGAGTTATTTTAGGACAGGATGCTTTTGAAGGATGTTGCCATGCTTTTTGTCTGTTGGACATTTTTAACAAACAGTTTCTCCGTCTTCGCTCAACAATATGGCATCGGCAGAGCCATTGTTTACATACGTAATCAGCTGAGGACATCCCTGACTCTAATGTGTCTGTGGACAGTTTTCAGATAGTTCAGCCGGACAGGAGTTACAGGGAGAGTGGCAAGATGAAAGGTGGAGGACTTGCTATTTTTTTCAACACCAGATGGTGTAACCCTGGACTCATCACCATGAAGGAAAGTGTGTATAGCCCGGACACTGAGCTGCTTGCCATAAGTCTATGACCATACTATCTTCCACGAGAGTTTTCCCATGCAATCTTTGTGGTTGTTTACAATAAACTGGCTGCTAATGCGTCGCTCGCGATTGACGTCATCCACTCAGTCATTGCGACATTGCACCCAGACGCATTCATTGCGATATCTGGGGATTTTAACCATGTTTCTCTGCCTGCTACACTGCCCACTTTCAAGCAGTTTGTGGACTGTCCAACCACAGAAAATACAACACTGGACTTGCTGTATGTTAATGTTAAGGAAGCATACAGCTCCACAGCCCTCCCTCCATTAGTTAAATCAGACCATATCCTGATCATCTGCAGCCCCTGTATAAGCCTCTGGTCCAGCGGCAGCCTGTGACTACTAGGACAGTGAGGATGGTCACATGAGGTCAATGAGGCTCTGCAGGGCTGCTTTGAGATTACAGACTGGGATTAGCTCTGCAGCTCACATGGAGAGGACATTGATGAGCTCACGGACTGTATAACAGGGTACATCAGCTTCTGTGTGGATGTTGTTCCTACAGACACTGTGTGCTTTTTTCCCAGTAACAAACCATGGGTTACCAGAAATGACAGGAAGAGGGCTTTCAGGAAAGGGGAGGAGATTAAAAGGGTCCAGAAGGAATTTAAAGAGAGGATTCAGCAGGGGAAGGACAACTACAGGAGGAAGCTGGAACCTGTTTTTTAATAGATTTGATGAGAGGGCTCCAGTCTACCCCTCCCCTCAGCTATCTATCCCAGACCATCTTCAACAAGATGGCGGCGCGCACGGGTGCAGCGGCTTTCAGCTCTCCAGTTTGGTGCTTTGTCTTTGTATGTCTTTTGTTGTTATTCGTTGATTTTCGTAAGGCCACTTTTGTATACAGCCGTCAGGACTTAATTGACCTCGGGCTAAGATATAATTTGGCCATAAAAATTGACTTTCACCACCAACACAACATACCGGAGTACATCTGGAGACCACCAGGATCTCCGTGGATGGTCAGCCCACCCAGCAAGAGACGGAGACGGCGTAGGGAAAGGAAGCAGAAGCGAGGATGCCAGTCTGGCCTAGCTGCTAAGCTACGAAAACAACCGCACAGACCACCGCTACCGAGCCTTTTCCTGACCAACACCAGATCCATCACCCACAAAATGGACGAATTGGAGCTACAGCTAGCAACGAACAGTTTTGTCCGGAACTGCAACGTTATTTTCATCACGGAGACGTGGCTTCACCCGCTGATCCCAGATGCTGCAGTTTCGTTAGCGGGCCGCACGCTACACCGGCAGGACAGAACCAGAGACTCCGGTAAGAGCAGAGGAGGGGGACTTTGTGTTTATGTGCACAACGACTGGTGCTGTAACAGCAGGATCATTGACACTCACTGCTCTCCTGATTTAGAGGTGCTGGCAGTCTCGTGCAGACCTTTTTATCTACTGAGGGAGCTAGCAGTAGTCATTGTGATAGCTGTTTACATCCCACCGGATGCTAACGTTAGCACAGCACTTAGCCTACTGCTCGCGGCTGTTAACAAACAGCAGCTCGCCCACCCCGATGGAGTCTTTATTGTTGCCGGTGACTTCAATCAAGCGTGCTTAAAGACTGTTCTCCCCAAATTCGTCCAGTACGTGAAGTGTTCCACCAGAGGGGATAAAACCTTGGATCATGTTTACTCCAACATCAAGCATGCATACAAGGCCACCCCCCTCCCCCACCTTGCTGGATCCGACCATCTCTGCCTGTCCCTCACCCCCTCTTACACCCCCCTCCAGAGGCAAACAAGGCCACAAACAAAGACAATTACAACATGGCCTGAGGACGCTCTGTCTCAGCTGCAGGACTGCTTCTCACGCACTGTTTGGGAATTGTTTGAACACCACAACCTCCAGGAATATACAGACACCGTACTTTCTTACATCAAAAACTGTATGGACACTGTCACTGTCAGTAAACAGATCTGGGTTTTCCCCAATCAAAAACCCTGGATGACCAGTGAAACACAGGCACTCCTCAAACGCCGCAACGCTGCCTTCAGGTCAGGGGACAAGCAGCAGTACAGCTCTGCCAGAGCTGACCTGAAGAGAGGCATCAAAGAGGCCAAGGTGGCCTACAAAAGGAAAATAGAGGAGCATTTCACTGACAATAACTCTAAAAAGATGTGGCAGGGAATACAACATATCACGAACTACAACAACAATAACCAGGGGTCTGCTAAAACAGACGCCTCGCTGGCAGAGGAACTGAACCGGTTCTTTGCCCGTTTTGAGACTGACAGACCAGATCCAGTCTCATCACATCCACCACCCTCCAGCAGCACACTGACACTTCAGGAACATGAAGTGAGACGTGTGCTAAGGACTGTTAACACCAGGAAGGCTGCCGGCCCGGACGGAGTACCTGGGAAGGTACTCAAAGCCTGCGCTGACCAGCTGACTGGTGTCTTCACACGGATTTTTAACTGTTCCCTGCAGCAAACTACCATCCCCTCCTGCCTGAAGTCTGCCACAATCATCCCCGTCCCTAAAAGGTCAGCTACTGACAGTCTGAATGATTACAGGCCTGTTGCACTTACGCCTGTGATCATGAAGTGTTTTGAGAGGTTGATAGCTAAACATATCAAGGACTCACTTCCCCCCTCAGTCGACCCCCATCAGTTTGCCTACAGACCAAACCGGTCCACTGAGGACGCCATCTCTGTCGCTCTTCACACAGCACTGAGCCACCTGGAGCACCAGGACAACTATGTGAGGATGCTTTTCATTGACTATAGCTCAGCCTTTAATACCATCATCCCTGGTATTTTGGCTGACAAACTCTCCCACCTCGGACTATCTCCTACCATCTGTTGCTGGATTAAGGACTTTCTAACAAACCGTCCACAAACCGTGAAACTTGGTTCCTACCTCTCCTCCTCCATCACACTCAGCACTGGATCACCTCAGGGTTGTGTATTGAGTCCTCTCTTGTACTCACTATACACCTACAACTGCACACCAACCCATCTCTCAAACTCCATCATCAAGTTCGCTGATGATACCACCGTGGTCGGGCTCATCTCAGAAGGAGATGAGTCTGCTTACAGAGATGAGATTGGAAATCTATCAGCGTGGTGTTGAGTGAACAATCTCATTCTGAACACCACAAAAACCAAAGAACTCATCCTGGACTTCCGGAAAACCAGCATAGACCCTGCCCCACTTCTCATCAATGGAGAATGTGTTAAGAGGGTCCACTCTTTCAAATTTCTGGGAGTCCACATCACCAGCAACCTCTCCTGGTCTGTCAACACCACGGCAGTGGTGAAGAAGGCCCAGCAGCGACTCCATTTCCTGAGGGTGCTAAGGAGGCACAATCTGGATGTAAAGCTGTTGGTGACTTTCTACAGATCCACCGTGGAGAGCATCCTGGCGTACTGCATCACAGTGTGGTACGCTGGGTGCACAGCAGCAGACAGGAGAGCTCTGCAGAGAGTGATTAACACCGCCCAGAAAATCACTGGCTGCTCTCTGCTCTCACTGGAGGACATAGCCGGCTCTCGCTACCTCAGCAGAGCTAAAAACATTATCAAGGACTCTTCTCACCCTGGTCACCACTTGTTTAACCTGCTGCCCTCTGGCAGGAGATACAGGTCCCACAAAACACGGACTAACAGACTCAGAGACAGTTTTTTCCCCAGAGCCATCAGTGCTCTGAACACACAACATCACTGAATCTCTACAACACTACCCCAGACTCTCTATTCTCTCTATTACACTACCTCAAAGCTCTGTATATCTGAGATATGTATTAATGTATATCATATATACATATACTACAGTATTGTCCTATTATTTTTATATTATTATTATATTAGTACTACGTTAGTACTATACTGTTATAGTATTATCATATTGTTACGCGCTGTATCTCACAGATACACAAACTATGTTATCTTTATATATTGTTCTATTTATATATTATAAACATATATATATATATATATATATATATATATATATATATATATATATATCCTCTGTACAGTAATGGTCAATGACAATGTGCAATAATTCTACCCCCTTCTATGTGCATACCATTTCTGGAAAAACTGAAATTGTGAAAATTATCTGATCCTCTGTACAATTATCTGATCCTCTGTACATCTGTGCCAAACTACTGTAAATAGTGTCTCATTTCTTATAACTCTGTCTTTTCTATATTATATTTTTTTTATACCTGTTTATTTCACTGAGCACCATGTGGAGCAGCGCCCCTAATTTCGTTGTATGCACCGTCATATAATGACAATAAAGGCTTTTGATTTTGATTTTTTTTGATTGAACAACCTCCCTGCTCTATCTCCCCCACCACCACCTGCATCGACCTTCTCTGCCTCCACCTCATCGGTCCACAACAACGACTCTTCAGAGCACACCGCACTGAGAGGTGAGCTGTGCAGACTCCGCCAAGGCAAAGCTGCATGTCCCGACGGTGTTATCCCGAGGGTCCTCAAAACATGTGCTGGCCAGCTGTGTGGAGTCTTCCAGCACATCTTCAACCTGAGCCTGAGTCTGCAGAGGGTCTCTGTGCTGTGGAAGACAACCTGCCTGGTTCATGTACCAAAGAATGCACGTCCCAGTATCTCCAACGACTATAGACCAGTGGCTCTGACTTCCCATCTGATGAAGTCTCTGGAGAGGCTGGTCCTGTCACACCTCCAGCCCCTGGGTAAAACTTCACTGGACCCTCTTCAGTTTGCCTACCAGCCAAATCTAGGGCTAGAAGATGCCATCATCTTCCTGCTTCACCGCACTAACACTCACCTGGACAGACCTGGGAGTGCTGTGGCAGTCATTAATGGGAATGCTGTTCAGCAGTCCCACTATTGTTATCATTTTCTTTATTAGTGGGAATGCTGTTCAGCAGTCCCACTATTGTTATCCTTTTCTTTATTCAACTACTTCAACAATTTCTTCCGTACATTTTTTGGACTTTAACTACTTCAGCATAGTTTCAGCTACAGAAACCATTCAACTATTAAACTATTCAGCTTTTTCAGGACATGTGTGCTATATCTTTTCTCATTTCAACTCCTTATAATTTTTAAAATATTCAGCTTTATTCATATATTTTAACAATGCAACTCAATGAAGAAATCCTCTCAAATTTACACCTTTTTGAAATGCCACTATTTCTGCCATACTTTCACTTAGAAACTCCATTCAACTGTCAAAATGCAGTAAATTTACCTGGCAACATATTCATAATTCATCTTCAGTTAGAAAAATGTACAGTTCATTCACAATTTCATCATATTTCAGACCATGAAATCTTCAAAAATCAGAGTTTAACATGGGTGTCTATTGCGTGCACTAGAGTGGGAGAACTACACACTTAGAGTGGAGAGCAGCTTCTGAATCGTCTGAAAAAAATATTTTTGGATTGTGAGGGCTATGTACACCCCACCGACATAATTTTTACATCAAAATGTTGGAAATGTTGTCCCGGCCGTAGCGATGTGTCTCTCATGTCTCTGAGGTTTAGAGTTTCAGCTCCAGACCCTTAATTAGGACGGCACCTCCAAAAATCCCCCCATAGGATCCAATATTAATTTTCAGAGGAAAAGGCGTGAGAAAGCAGAGAAACCTCTTGTGTTTAACCTGCCGCTGTTGGCCTTCTGAGTGGGCTAGAGACATAAAATTTACACTGCTAATTTACACTGCTGTGATCGTCGCAAGCTCCTGCCACCTCTCGTCTAAACCCCAAAGCCGTACTCCTTACGGATTCAGAGAAGTTCGACAGGTCTAAGTCAGCTTGAAATCAGTGGCAGGCAGTGGGAGCCAGTGTGGGAGACAGACCAGGGGCGCGCCTATACTTTTTCATAGTGTGCCTCACGGGGTGTCGAAGCCATGCAGGGGTGGACAGCAGAATTAGGTGATATGCATGCACCTCCATGAACATAGCATCATTTTTAACGAGAGGTAATTCGACAGGTCAGCTTGTAATCAGTGGCAGAGTGTGAATGGATGTTGGTGCGTGTCAGGTGGGGGATCCACATAGGATTAACTGCTCGGACCCAAACTCCAGAGGGGTAGCTGTTTCCTCACAGGACGCTGTGGGTATGACTGTCCTTTCAAAATAAAAGCCCCGAACTCTGATTTAATCTTCACAGGAAACAAGGTCAAGCACGCATGAAGTGCGTGCTTCAGTCTGTGCGTTTGCAACATGAATCTTGGACAGGCACACAGTTAATGTGTATGGTAGACATGCCAGGGGCGTGTCTAGACTTTTTTATAGGGGTGGCCCTGGCCCAAGGGGTGTTGAAATTATGCAGGGGTGGCCAGCAGAATTAGGTGATATGCATGCACCTCCATCAACACAGCATCATTGTGTGATTGATGACATTATCAATCACACACACACACACACACATACATATACACAAAGAGGATTAACTGCTCTGAATCAGACTCGTTTTCCCCCAAACTCCAGAGGGGTAACGGTTTCCTTACAGGAAGCTGTGGCTATGACTGTCCTTTCAAAATAAAGGCCCCGGACTCTGATTTAATCTTCACAGGAAACAAGGTCAGGTGTGTTTGTTTGTAATTTTAATCTGAGAACTATCAATGATATTCACACAAATCATAGTCATTCATACATCTCCAACTATTTATCCAACTTTACTCCATTCAAACAGATTAAACTCAGCATTAATAGATTAGTTAAATCATATATAGCAGTCCAATATATCTAAATTGACAGTGCACACAACTGAATCACCCTTTCTTTGATGACCCCTTTGAATGAAGAGCTTATCAGCATTCCCTGGCTTCTCTGTGAGCAATTATCAACAGAATTAATGTACATTAGAATCTATTCAAATCTGTTCACTGACATGGCATTTGTTATCAAATCAAGACGAAGCCCTTACTCTGATGATCAATATATTCTGTATATTAGGTATCTGAATCATGACATGACCATATTCGTTCCTAGAAATGAAATTTCATTCTTGGACAAGGAAAATCTTCCTTTCCTTTTCGGAGTGCACACAGGTTTGTATTGTGCACTATGTCATTTATCAGCAATGTCAGGTTCCTCACCACCCTCATCTCCCTCAGCAACTACACGTCCCTCAAATTCTTCATTACCCTCAGAAATCTCAGGTCCCTCACCATCCACATCTTGTCTTCTTGACTGTCACTACTGCTAGGTTTGCTGTTTGTTGTTTTTTTTTTTCCTGGCAGCCATTCATCATCACTTCCATGAGCCTCATTCTCATTTGAGTCACTTGGCAGTTGCTCCACTACTTTGTAGCCCTTTCTACATACCACGCTTGAGCTCTAAAATATAAGAAACAAAACAATTATATTGGTTCTTTGAGCTGGAGACTGAGCCACACATAGTCACCTAATATGGTCAATTCAGAGACTGCTAATGATAATCCCCAATGAAGGTCAGGCGTGTTCCACTGAGTATATGGATGGATCCCAATCACCTAAGCCATCTATTTTTGTTCATCATTGCATCGTCTTTCCCCTGAACAAATATTGCCTACCTCTGACATTGAGCACCCAACCCCTTTGATATCAGTATTTCATGAGATATCAGATAAACCCCCAATCAGCCAGGACCCAGGGGCTAGACCGAAAAGAGATAGGTGTCCCCAGACTACTATGGGCATTTGTATTAAGGAACAAGTGAACAAGTTAAGAACAAGTGTTCTTAATGTTGCTAATGTTCATTTGCTGCCACGTAACGATAAGGAAATGTGTGAAATTGATATGCGACTCTGTTTTTATAGTGCTTGACTAAACTAGCTTTAGGAGAAGGCTTGAGATCTGTGTTTGGGCATGTCTCTGCTGAGCGCCAGGCTCGGCCTCACCTGCACACACAGAGCTAGCTGCAGAGCAACCTGAGGGGAGCAAGGTGAAGGTGGACTTGACACATTTGAATGATTTGTCGACTGAAATACACAATACTTTAAGTTGCATGACGTTAAACCTGAAATGATAAAAAATTATAATAACATATATTCTCGCTTTAAAAGGCGTGGATTTCCTGCTGAAGAAGCTGTAACCTGTATCACACATAACTATTTAAATAAATTAAATACCAATGCTGCATTTTGTGAATTGTATTAAGTTGCAAATGGGTAAGGCAAGTTTTTTTCTTTTTGTTTCCTAGTCTTCCGATGAATGTGGAAATGCAAAGATTGTGGTACTTCTGTTTCACGAAGATCTGAGCTTCTTAAACATTATAAGCTTGAACACAGACATTATGGACGCCGCCATGCCTGTCCATGCATCCATACCAACTGTCCCTGTACCTGCAAGACTTGGAATGTGCTTTTGAGCCACTTGTCAAGATGTCATCAGCCATCCTCAGAAGCTGAACTGACTACATTAAAATGTCTGTTATGTAGTTGCAATCAGCGTTCAACTTTAAAAGAGTACTTTCAACATATAGCTCAGCATCTGAAAAACAGTGAAACGGTTTTATGTGTGTTTCAGGGGTGTTTGTACAAAACAAATATATATGGTTTGTTTCGAACTCATAGAGGCAGAAAGCATAAGGATTGTTCAGTAAATGATTTAAAGCCTGGAATACTTGAGAAACAGGGGTCAAGCTCAGGTGTTTCTGTTGGAGGTCCTTGTTGTGACAGTATCCAGAACTATAGTGTTGGTATTGAGCCCTCAGATTATTCAAGTACAGAAGACTTGGGTGATTCTACTTTAGATAGTCAGGATGTAAGTGACTTGTTGCACATTGTTGAGCTCAAAGTTGTCTCTCTCTTATCGAAGCTAGAACATATTTATTTTGTTTCTAGTGTGGCTATTAATGAACTTTTGCAAGAGCTTGACTATTTAATAAGCATTGCATCTGTTCCTCTTATCCATCAAACTATAGCTCAGCATTTACAGAATGATAACTGTCAAGTGGAACAAACTCTTCTGCAAGAACTAGCATCTACTCTTTGTAAGTCAAATCCAGTTACATCTTCTTTTAGTGATTGTGGTCCACTTTCCACTGCCTGGAAACAAAAGAAGTACTACTAAAAGCATTTTAATATTGTAGAACCGACAGAGTTTGTGCTTAACTTCCAAAACAGAAAATCTTTTCAATACATATCTACACTAAAATCCTTACAGCAGATGCTAAGTTGTCAAACATTTTTGAATAAAGCAATTAATTTGACATCTCTCCATCAAATTCAGTTTGATAAAATTCAGTATAGTTCCTTTTATGATGGTATTAATTATAAAGAAAATTTACAGTTGTCAAAGGAATGTTCTATTTCTCTTATTTTGTATGTAGATGATTTTGAAATCTGTAATCCCCTTAGGACTTCCAGAAAAAAAACATAAAATCTGTGGGGTGTATTGGGCATTGGGGAACGTACCTGCTAGTTTTCACTCCTCTCTGTCTAACATATACTTAGCTGCGCTTATTCACAGTGAGGATGTTGCTATGGTTATGCAAGTGTACTGAGGCTCTTAATAGATGATCTTGTGACATTAGAGTGTTTAATGCCAAGTTAGGGAAAACAGTGAAAGGCTTTGTTCATTGTGTAGTACCATCTCGCGGCACACAGTATTGCAGGTTTTGTGGAACATTTTTCAGGTAAATATGTTTGCAGATTTTGTACAGCAGACAATGTAGACATTCAGACAAAAGACGTCAAATCAGGAGCATTTTGTTTAAGAAGCAAGGACATTCATACTTCTCGTCTTAAAGCTATTGAGGATAATTCATTGGCTAGTCATTTTGATGTAAAAGCAAAGTGTGTTCTGTCAGAAAATTTGTCATATTTTAGTGTGACGCAAAGTTTCGCCAGATATAGCACATAATCTCTTTGAGGGGATTATTCCTGTTGAGATAGCACTTTGTCTTTCTGTGTTAATTTCAAAAAATATTTTACATTAGCCGACTTGAATGAAGCAATAACAACTGATAAGACTGATAAGACAAACCGTCCCCATCTTGTGCCCATCAACTACGCAATGAAGGGAACAACTGGAGGAAATGCAAATGAGAATTGGAGCTTGTTGAGATTTCTTCTTCTCTTGATCGGAACCCAATCGAGTCCCAATGTCCTCTGTGAATTAAAGGACATTGTAGAACTTATTGTTGCACCTTTTCACACTGAGGACTCGATATCTTAAGTTCAACATATCGGAACACAGGACAGTATTCCAAGAACTTTTCCCTGGTGAAAAAAAATCGGCCTAAACATCATTACTTGGAGCATTATCCATTGTTGATACGCCAGCTTGGTTCTCTTGTTGCACTATTGGCTATCAGATTTGAAGCAAAACATAGTTTCTTCAAAAGAGTGATCTGTCATGCAAACTGTTACAAAAATGTACTGCATTCATTAGCTCAAAGGCACCAATTTCAGACTGCATATAATCCGCACGTGTGTAGATTTTCTAAGTCTTCTTTGGAAGTTACTGATGTTCCTACACTTCCCCTGGATGTTATTAATGAAGATATTGGACTGGCAGTGAAAAAGAAACATCCACATATGGAAAGTGTGAACCTTGCAAAAAATGCATCCTTCAATGGCTTCAGCTATAGGATTGGAATGGTGGTTGATCATGGGTCGTCGGCTGGACTTCCTGAGTTTTGTGAAATAGTTCATATGATTGTTCTACAAAAGACACTAATTTTCATTGTCAAAAAAATGGATGCCTGGTACCTGGAACACTACCGAGCTTATGACTTGGTTAAAGATACTACTGGAGAATTAAGGCTTGTTGGGGCTCATGAACTGACAGATCCCTATCACTACATGATTGGTGGACAGCGCCTCATCTCTCTGAAAAGATACATACATGCATAATATACATAAGGTTGTATATGTATGGGTCGTGGGTTGGAAATTTTGAAAAAAGTTTTTTGACCTTGGTTTTGTTTTGTTAATGTTTATATGATTTTCTAAGAATACCCCTTTGACCTTAAATAATACCTTATCTAATTAAATTGTGATTAAAAAAGGACTTTTTTTATAGCATGTCATAGACTTAACATATAGCATAAATTTCATCTGAATAGCTTTGTATTTTGATAAAATATTGTCCAGCATTTGCTGTCCTTTTTAGGTGTAAAAATTAAACTAGTGCTGCTTAGTACTACTTACTAGTTAAAACAAATATTGAGAATTTCCCAAAGTAATTATTTACAATTACAATTCTTGTTTTCACTAGATCATTTGTGATGTGTTGACATGGCGGTGAGAAGGCCAGCCAAGTTGAGAATTATTCTGAATCCTGATGACACCAGGAAACTGGATGAAGTGAAGAAAGTATGTGGGTTAAATGGGAATATAAGACTGCAGTACCAGGACAGAGACTTTGGAGATGCACTAGTGAACCTGACATCTACTACAGAACTTGAGTATTTGGCAAATGTCAAGGTCATCCCACTATCCTCTCACTCCGCCCTTGTCACTAAAGCATCCAATCACAATCTACTATCCTCCTTTCTCTTCCACCAATCAGCCATTAGCTGTCAAATTTAAGTGTTCTCTCTCTCCACTGTCTTCTTGCTGTCATTCAGCTGAAACTCCTGTTCTGCTCATACCTGCATGGCATGCACTTTTACTCTTTTCTGCTGCATCCTGCTCCTCCTCGCCTGCCCGACCATGTGGATCATGACTCGGATGATCCTCTCGAGGGTTTTAATCCAAGCAGCGAGTTCATTCTGGAGGAAGCACAGTCTCCCTCACCCCAACGCAGGAGCACTCAACTCGCCTCATCTCAGCCGTACGATATCTTTTTTGAGTTTCTTCAGCCCCTGGGCTCCAGCTGTCTCAGCTTCAGGAGCTGGCGAGCCTCAGCGATTCCAGCGGTTTTGTGTGGCTCTTCAGTCGCTGTCTCACGGCCACTACTGCTTCCAGTTCCGCTGCTGTGCTGCTGCCGCTGCTGCTACACCACCACGGCGTCTACCACTCCGGGTCTCCACCCTCCTCCTCCACCGGTCACCGTCAGTCCCACTCCTCAGGTCCACGGCGCCTCAGCTGGTTCACCCACCGTGCCACAGGACGCCCTGCTGTCACCGTCAGAAGGGCTGGCTTGATGCATATTTGACACTTATCCGTGATTTAAATCTCATGTATAGAAGGAACTTATTTTATCAATACTACAAGGTGCTCGCCAGCAAAGCAACGCTCTACAATGTCAGCAGTCAAACACTCGACTAACTGGGCAATCCTGGACTCTGAAATTCCCCTCATGATCAGTGGTGGGTCTCAGGCAGTCACCTGTACAGATGCGGGGATGTGGGCCTTCACGAGTCCCGGTGTCCACATCTGCCTTTCCTGCTGCTCCATGATTTCCTCCGACAACTCCCGCTGCATTAGACAGCAGCAGCAGAAGCGCTTGCAAGGAGACGCACCAAATCTGCATGCCACCGCAGTTGATCCTTGCTCGCCTGGTCCACCCTCAGCAAGCGGACCAGCGCGGCTCTCACACACCATGAAAGGACATCCATTCCTCCAATAAATGTCCAAGCTCTGGCCGCAGAACTGTCTAACCGTCAAGGCTCGGTGCTTCCTAATCATCTGCTCACTGATCTGTCTCAGGGTCTGTGTGGGGGTCATTTCATCCATTAATTCATCATTAATTCTTATGTTCAAAAAATCTGCAGACAGCTCTCAAAAATACAGAGCATGTTTCCCAGTTGTTAAGGAAGAATCGAACAAGTGTAGCAGGCTGATTAAATTAGCCAGTCAAGGGGCGCGGCTATCAAAGGTGACATAATCAATGCTTTAAAAAAAAAAATAAATAAATAAAAAAAATTGTTACATCCACCCCTCTCAGTGGCATCTGTTCGGCATCAAGTGGGAGTTAGTGCTGGACTAGTCCATGCACCAGTTCAGTTACGTGCATCACAAAGCAGCAAATGCATCCTGCTGGGGCACTTAAATTTTGCATGTGCATAGTCTCTCAAGGGCGCTCGTTCATTTTCAGGCCAATATGACTACATCTTTCACTCCTCCGATTCCAGCAGTTTTCACGCGTGCGGCTCCTTCCTAGGGTTTTGGGGGGAATCTTTTCAAGGCCAGTGTTTCACTGAGCACTGGCCTCCACAGTTTTTAGAGTTTTATTCTTCCTCCACAATTCACGAGATTCTCCTATCACAGCAGCTTGCCACATCTGAGTCCATCTCTGGCTACGTAAAAGAATTGCTGTGCTCTGCAATTTAAAGCCCCGGTATATTCAGAGCCTCTTGCCGGTATCAGTTTAACATTTGATCTTTTGATCCCTCTTTTCCCAGCCTGTTCCCTAACCACCGATTAAGTTGTTACTGAAGGGAATCGCTACAAGTTCTCCGCAACCGCTCGACAACAGGCACCCCATCACTCTTTACATTCTGCGTAGGACGATAAATGTTGAATTCAAGGCTAGCATTATGTCTCTATCCTCTCTCTCCTCAGCATAGCATTGCTGCGTCTACTGTATATCGTTGCAGTCTGTTCCATCTCCACAGCATAGCATTGCAGCGTCTACTGCATATCGTTGCCGTCTGTTAACTCTCCACAGCATAGCATTGCTGTTTCTACTGCATATAGTTGCTGTCTGTTAACTCTTCACAGCATAGCATTGCTCCGTCTACTGCATATCGTTGCAGTCTGTTAACTCTTCACAGCATAGCATTGAGGCGTCTACTGCATATCGTTGCTGTCTGTTAACTCTCCACAGCATAGCATTGCTGTTCCTACTGCTTTACGTTGCAGTCTGTTAACTCTTCACAGCATAGCATTGCTGTTTCTAGTGCATATCGTTGCCGTCTGTTAACTCTCCACAGCATAGTATTGCTGCTTCTACTGCATATCGTTACAGTCTGTTCCCTCTCCACGGCATAGCATTGCCGCTTCTACCACCTATCGCTGCTGTCTGTCTCCTCTCCTCATCATAGCATTGCTGTTTCAACTGCATATCGTTGCAGTCTGTTCCATCTCCACAGCATAGCATTGCTGCGTCTACTGCATATCGTTGCCGTCTGTTAACTCACCTCAGCATAGCATTGCTGTTTCTACTGCATATCGTTGCCATCTGTTAACTCACCTCATCATAGCATTTCTGCTTCTACTGCATATCGTTGCAGTTTGCTCTCCCTCCACAGCACAGAAGTGCTGCTTCTACTGCTTATCATTGCAGTCTGTTAACTCTCCACAGCATAGCATTGCTGTTTCTACTGCATATTGTTGCCGTCTGTTAACTCACCTCAGCATAGCATTGCTGTTTCTACTGCATATCGTTGCCATCTGTTAACTCACCTCATCATAGCATTTCTGCTTCTACTGCATATCGTTGCAGTTTGCTCTCCCTCCACAGCACAGAAGTGCTGCTTCTACTGCTTATCATTGCAGTTTGTTAATTCTCCATAGCATAGCATTGCTGCATCTACGGCATATAGTTGCAGTCTGTTAACTCTCCACAGCATAGCATTGCTGTTCCTACTGCATTACGTTGCAGTATTATCTGTCTCTGCTCCGCACAGCTTTGCGGTTCCTCTGAATATCATTGCATTCTACTCTCCATCTCCACTGCCTCAAACTCACGATTTCCTCTTCATAACCTTGCCAGTCTATCCTCTCAATTTGCTGTGCAGTATTTTAACCTTGTCTGTTGTTTTTTGTTTTATATATTGATTCTGTCCAAATCAGGTAAAGTATGCCTTTATTTTGGGGGGGGGGAGATCATCTCTTCAGATGTCAGCATCTCTTCTGTAGATCAGTCACGACGCTGATCTACTCCCTGGCGTCTGAGCGCCAAAAAAAATGTATTGTGTGCAGAACAAACATATTTCACCTTTCACTTAAGTCTGTGCATGCTATCATTGTACATGGTGTCAGGCATTTCTCACAATTCTCTAGGTGTTACCTGTTATATGGAATTGGATACTTTCATGTATTAACTGTTGTTATATGGAGGTAATATTGCTTTATCACCATATTATGTACACATGACATCTATTGCAAGTCTGGCCATTCTGGAAGAGGGAACCCTCCTCTGCTGCTCTTCCTGAGGTTTCTTCCATTTCTTTTTCCCTGTTGAGTAAAGGGTTTTGTTTGGGGAGTTTTTCCTTAGTCGATGTGAGGGTCGTTTGTAAAGGTCAGAGGGTGTCATATCCTGTACAGTCATCAAGCCCCGAGGCATTCGGCATTGTAATATCGGGCTACAATAAATTGTCTCGCCTATACCTTTCAGCATCTCTCATCTTATTAGTCTGTCCTGATTGAAATGTGGCTGGAGCACAAGGAATTAAAACTTCATATCACCACCACCCACCCTCATGCTTTGAAACTGCTATCATTTTCAAATGTATGCTGATTGAGACTTATTCAGATGAGTTTACACTAGTTTAACGAACCTTCTACTTGCTAGTTTTTAATTTGGGTCCTGGTTTCAGACATGTGCTTTGAGGGATGGAGTAACCCAAGGACTGTTTTAACCTTAAGAATGATCCCATGATAAGCAGCATGGCTATGGGTCAGATATGTGCTATAACACAGGTACCACACAGAAACTTTTATAAAAGACTATGACTGTGAACTTGTGACTTTGTCAAAGATCAGTGGATTCACTGTTTCCAGGTCAGTCTTGGGGAGTGTGCTCATGGCTGGTTTGTTCTGACTATGAGCTCTGGCTACTCTGAACACTGATCAGTCTGTCACACTGTTACTGTTTCATGTTATTGTATTCTCGCACAATACCTACAACACTCACCTGCTCCTCTCTTCGGTCCCTCTCAATCCCTTGCATTTTTAAAGCATTTTAGGAGTAGTATTATTAATGTGTACAAATGCTAACTTGTAAGGTCAGGTGTTTGCTACACTATATTGCCAAAAGTATTCGCTCACCCATCCAAATAATCAGAATCAGGTGTTCCATTCACTTCCATGGCCACTGGTGTATAAAATCAAGCACCTAGGCATGCAGACTGCTTTTACAAACATTTGTGAAAGAATGGGTCGCTCTCAGGAGCTCAGTGAATTCCAGCGTGGAACTGTGATAAGATGCCACCTGTGCAACAAATCCAGTCGTGAAATTTCCTCGTTTCAAAATATTCCACAGTCGGCTGTATTATAAGAATGTGGAAGTGTTTGGGAATGACAGCAACAAGCCACGAAGTGGTCGGCCACGTAAACTGACGGAGTGGGGTCAGCGGATGCTGAGGCGCATAGTGTGCAGAGGTCGCCAACTTTGTGCAGAGTCATCGCTACAGACCTCCAAACTTCATGTGGCCTTCGGATTAGTGCACAGAGAGCTTCATGGATTGGGTTTCCATGGCCGAGCAGCTGTATCCAAGCCATACATCACCAAGTGCAATGCAAAGCGTTGAATGCAGTGGTGTAAAGCACGCCGCCACTGGACTCTAAAGCAGTGGAGACATCTTTTCTGGAGTGATGAATCACGCTTCTCCATATGGCAATCTGATGGATGAGTCTGGGTTTGGTGGTTGCCAGGAGAACGATACTTGTCAGACTGCATTGTGCCAAGTGTAAAGTTTGGTGGAGGTGGGATTATGGTGTTGGGTTGTTTTTCAGGAGCTGGGCTTGGCCCCTTAGTTCCAGTGAAAGGAACTCTGAATGCATCAATATACTCAGACATTTTGGACAATTCCCAACTTTGTGGGAACAGTTTGGAGCTGGCCCCTTCCTCTTCCAACATGACTTTGCACCAGTACACAAAGCAAGGTCCATAAAGACATGGATGACAGAGTGTGGTGTGGATGAACTTGACTGGCCTGCACAGAGTCCTGACCTCAATGCGATAGAACACCTTTGGGATGAATTTGAGCAGAGGCTGAGAGCCATGCCTTCTCGTCCAACAGTGTGTGACCTCACAAATATGCTTCTGGAAGAATTGTCAAAAATTCCCATAAACACACTCCTAAACCTTGTGGACAGTCTTCCCAGAAGGGTTGAAGCTGTTATAGCTGCAAAGGGTGGACCAACGTCATATTGAACCCTATGGATGAGGAGTGGGATGTCACTTAAGTTCATATGCGAGTCAAGGCAGGTGAGCGAATACTTTTGGCAATATAGTGTATATGAAAAATATTTGCAGGAGCTGTCGTTCTGTTGAACTTTGCAATTCATTACATTTTCTTTCTTTCTCATCACTAGAGCGTTTTTCATCGAGAGAATTTTGTAGATAATTTTTTTTCTACATCAGATGCTGGTGTCATCGGAATAACTTTCTAAAAAAAAATGCCTTTCCTTTCATTAGGTTGTTCAGAAGGATGAAGCTGAAGCAGAGCTTGAGAGATGCACAATGGCAGTGTTGGTCATCAGGGAGGAGGCGGATCCTCTCACACCAGCACGTGACATTGGGATTGTCATTGAAGGTGTGGAAGCCCTTAATGAGTTGCCATCAGCGGCACATGTGTGTGCCATATTATTTGGCCTCATCTATGCTCTGAACTTGAGCTATCCAGATGAGCTCATGTACACTTTTGATGCACTGCAGAAAATATTCATGGAGATTATAAAAATTACTCGCAGAGTGTGCAGTAATATTGGATTAATCAAAGACAAACATTTGGATGCAGCTTGTTCTTCTGTTATCTTGTATCCAAATACATAATACAATAAATGAAAGCCTTAATTTCAGATTTTCTCTGTTAGTGAGTTCTTTCTATGGTATAAATATTTTGCCACTTATATGGACATTGTAAAAGGTGAACAATGCTAAATTCACAGTGAACAGTGATTCGTTAGAAATGATAATGTTTTCTTTTAAAGTGAATTAAGAGCAAAGAACAAGATCCAGGATGTTCCTTATTTTTATTTTTTTTCAACAACGGCTCATATATTATTAACATGTAACACTTACACACAATTGTGCATGTATGCAGTGCAGTGTATTGAAACTTCTATGAGGTAGGTTGAATTACAGTCTCAAGTCAAGTCAAGTCAAGTCAAGTCAACTTTATTTGTATAGCCCAATATCACAAATTATGAATTTGCCTCATTGGGCTTTACAATCTGTACAGGATATGACACCCTCTGTCCTTTACAATGACCCTCGCATCGACTAAGGAAAAACTCCCCAAAAAAAAACCTTTTAACAGGGAAAAAGAAACGGAAGAAACCTCAGGAAGAGCAACAGAGGAGGGATCCCTCTTCCAGGATGGACAGACGTGCAATAGATGCCATGTGTACAGAATAACAACAATGAAAACACATTAACACTAACATACAAAATTGTATGGAAATGTCCAACTCAATATAACAACAGCTAATATACAGTGTGTATATATAGAATTGTATGAGAGTGTCCAAAGGGATGAAGAGCATCATCAAGCTATCAGCAAAGGATGAGAAGCATGTCGTCCTCTCCACCATGCCAACCAGAAGAAGCCTGGGCAGCACATCTTCCACTCCACCACACCAAACAGGAGAAACCTCCGCAGGATGACCTCATCACCACCACGTCACTCAGAACCAGAAGATGAAGCCTGACTGGTCTGCACAACCACTACTCCACCAGGTAGACTGGATCCATGGATACCTGTGAGATGAGAACGCACAGGGACTACGAGGCACAAAACTAATCTGCAGCATGTGTTAAAGGGAGGAAGAGTAAACACATCCTCTTCTCCACTACTCTAACAGATACAACCTGAGCAGCATTGCCTCTTCTCCATCTCACCACCATCAGGACAGACGAAGCCTGGATGACATCAACTCCTTCTCAAACAAGTAGCCTCAGCTCACAGACACCTGGGAGCTGGGAGCACAGGAACTCCGATGAAGAAGATGAGTTAGTAAAATGACTTAATGGAGGCATCCAAATGAAGACGAAGAGAAGCTCAGTGTGTCAGAAGAAGTCCCCGGCAGTCTAGACCTATAGCAGCATAACTAAGAATTGATCCAAGGCAGCCTGAGTCAACCTTGGATCAGTCCTAACTATAAGCACTATCAAAAAGGAAAGTCTTAAGCCTAGTCTTGAATAAGGGGATGGTGTCTGCCTCCCGGACTGAAAGAGGGAGTTGGTTCCACAGAAGAGGAGCTTGATAACTGAAAGCTCTAGCTCCCATTCTACTTTTATAAACCCTAGGAACCGCTAATAGTCCTGCATTCTGAGAGCGTAGAGTTCTAGCAGCATTATAAGGCACTATTAGCTCTTTAAGATAAGATGGTGCCTGACCATTAAGTGCCTTGTAGGTGAGGAGGAGGATTTTAAATTCTATTCTAGATTTTACAGGGAGCCAGTGCAGAGAGGCTAACACCGGAGAAATATGGTCTCTTTTCCTGGTTCTGGTCAGAACACGTGCTGCAGCGTTCTGGACCAGCTGGAGAGTCCTGATAGACTTATTAGGGCAGCCTGATAATAACGAGTTACAATAGTCCAGCCTGGAAGTTACAAATGCATGGACTAATTTTTCTGCATCGTTTTGGGAGAGAATATGCCTTATTTTTGCAATGTTACGCAGATGAAAAAAAGCTGTTCTAGCTGTTTGTTTCATGTGGACGTTGAAGGACATATCTTGGTCAAAAATTACCCCAAGATTCCTTACAGTGGTGTTCGAGGCTGGTACAAAGCCACCTAGAGTAAATAAGTCATTAGATAGGTTATTTCTGAGATTTTCAGGGCCAATTAGAATAACCTCAGTTTTATCTGAATTTAACAACAAGAAATTGTGCGCCATCCAAGTTTTTATATCCTGAAGACATGTTTGGAGTTTAGCTAACTGGCTGGATTCGTCTGACTTAAATGACAAATATAGCTGAGTATCATCTGCATAACAGTGAAAGTTTATGGAGTGTTTCCTGATAACATTGCCTAAAGGAAGCATATATAAAGTAAATAGAATAGGCCCAAGCACAGAACCTTGAGGAACTCCATAACTGACTATGGACTGCATGGAGGACTCATCATTAATGTGAACAAACTGTGATCGATCCGATAAGTAGGATTTGAACCAGCTTAAAGCAGTTCCTCTGATGCCAGTTAAATGTTCTAATCTCTGCAACAGGATATGGTGGTCAATAGTATCAAAAGCAGCGCTAAGATCTAACAAGACAAGTACTGAGACGAGTCCATGGTCTGACGCAATTAGCAGGTCATTAGTAATTTTCACCAGAGCGGTCTCGGTGCTATGATATTTTCTAAATCCTGACTGAAAGTCCTCAAATAGATTATTGTTCTGGAGGAAGTCACACAGCTGACTGCACACTGCTTTCTCAAGGATCTTAGAGAGAAAAGGAAGGTTGGATATTGGTCTATAGTTGGCTAAAACCTCTGGATCAAGACCGGGCTTCTTCAGAAGAGGTTTGATTACGGCTACTTTAAATGACTGAGGTACATAGCCTGACAGCAAAGATAAGTTGATCATGTTTAATAAAGAGGTGCTCAGTAACGGTAAAGCTTCTTTAAGCAGTGAAGTTGGGATGGGATCTAAGAGACAAGTAGAAGGCTTAGATGAGGAAATCAATGAAGTCAGTTTGTGGAGGTCTATGGGAGAAAGGCAGTCCAAGTATACATCAAGTTCTTCAATGAGTCCTATGCTTCCTGTGTTTAAAGACAAAGCATTTTCAGTCAAAGGCACAGTGTGACTGATTTTCTCCCTAATAGTTATAATCTTCTCATTAAAGAAGCTCATGAAGTCACTACTACTGAGGGTTGTGGGAACAGATGGTTCAATAGAGCTGTGGCTCTCTGTCAGCCTGGCTACAGTGCTGAAAAGAAACCTGGGGTTGTTTTTATTTTCCTCTATTAATGATGAATAATAAGCTGCTCTGGCCTTACGGAGAGCCTTCCTATAAGCTTTCAAACTATCATGCCAGTCCAGGCGAGGCAGCTTGCAGACCGGTTAAACGCCACTTCCTTTCAAATCTTCTTGCTGCTTGCTTTAAACTGCGGGTGTGAGGGTTATACCATGGAGCCAGCTTTCTATGCTTTACTATCTTCTTTTTTAGAGGAGCAACAGAGTCTAGAGATGCTCGCAGAGAGTCTGCAGCACTATCTACCAAATTATCAATTTGAGTAGGACTGAAGTCTGAGCCCTCAAGTATATTGATATTAGGTATTGAATTAAAAGCTAATGGAATTATATCCTTAAACTTGGCTACAGCACTTTCAGATAAACATCTAGTGTACATGGATTTACCTGATGGAGTGTAGTCCAGAAGAAAAAATTCAAAGGTTAACAAGTAATGGTCTGATAGGAAGGAATTCTGTTGGTGGACTGATAAATGTTCTACTTCAATGCCGTAGGTCAGGACCAGGTCGAGTGTATGGTTAAAACAGTGAGTTGGTTCCTGAACATTCTGACAGAAGCCAATTGAATCTAACAGCGAGATAAAAGCAGTACCAAGGCTGTCACCGTCAACGTCCACATGAATATTAAAGTCACCTACAATAATTACTTTATCAGTTCTCAGGACTAAAGTTGATAAAAACTCAGAGAACTCAGATATAAATTCAGAATATGGACCTGGAGCACGGTACACTATAACAAATAAAACTGGTTTCTCTGTTTTCCATTTAAGATGAGAAAGACTAAGAACCAGGCTTTCAAAAGACATAATTTAATTTAGGTTTAGGTTTGATCGATAGACTAGAATCAAAAATGGCTGCAACTCCTCCTCCACGACCTGTATCTCTAGGAATATGAGTATTAATATGACTAGGAGGAGTGGATTCATTCAGGCTGACATAATCATCTTGACACAACCAGGTTTCAGTAAGACAAAATAAATCAACCTGGTTATCTGATATTAATTCATTTACTAGTAGAGCTTTAGATGATAATGACCTGATATTTAAAAGTCCACATTTAATTCTCCTGTCCTGATTAACTATTTCAGCAGTGGATTTAATTTTTATTAAGTTATTTTGTTCAACTCCCCTTTTGTTTACTATGGATTTAACTGATTTTAGTGGTCGTGGGACAGACACCGTTTCTATGGGGTTCTGGGTGGGTGACTGCTCTAATGGAAGCACAGAGAAGTGTGTTAAACTACAACTCTGTCTCCTGGTCTCAACCCTGGGTTGTCATGGGTTAGGTTGACTAATAAACTTGGCCATGTTTCTAGAAATGAGAGCTGCTCCTTCCAAAGTAGGATGGATGCAGTCTCTCCTCATCAGACCAGGTTTTCCCCAGAAACTGCTCCAATTATCGATGAAGCCCACATCATTAACTGGACACCACCTCGACAGCCAGCGGTGGAAGGATGACATGCGACTAAACATGTCATCAGAGGCCAAGCTAGGGAGGGGACCAGAGAAAACTACGGAGTCCGACATTGTTTTAGCGTAAGCACACACCGATTCCACATTAATTTTTGTGACCTCCGATTGGCGTAACCGGGTGTCATTACCGCCAGCGTGAATAACAATAGTCCCATATTTACGCTTATCCTTAGCCAGCAGTTTCAAATAGGATTCAACGTCGCCCGCTCTGGCCCCCGGAATGCATTTGACTATGGTCAGAACAGAACACAGAAATAAAATAAGATTTTCTTCACATTAGGAATAGTGCAACATTAGAACCTAGTGCAGCATTAAAAACTTGTAGTCTAGCATTAACAAAAATAGTTGCTTAACTTAAAAATAGACATGGCATCAAAATATCAAATGCAAATAAATGAGCAAATAAAAGTGACTGTAATCAAGTAAGGCCAGTATTGTGCTTTTTGGAACTGCAATCCTAACTCGTATTCTCCCTCTCCTCTACATTTACAAAATAGTATGTATGTTTTTCTTGATGAAAATTAGCATCTCAACATGGTCAGATTAGAGCCGGTTCCATGTCTCATCAAGGACATTTGTGGCAGCACTAAAAAGTTTCTCACTGTCCACAGAGCTGCAAGGTGCACAGACATACTTAGCAACAGCAGCAAGTGATGGGAACTGAGTAGCATGATCCTTCCAGTACTGAAGGGGGTTGCTTTTCTTGGGGGTGGTTTGCTGTGAGAAGTAGGTCTGCACCTGCACCTCTGCTGATGTGGTACTCACTGACCAGGCCTGTGACTGCCTGTCTTGCAAGATCTCCTCAAAGGCACTGGCCAGGCTGCTGCATCCTTCAGAACGTGGGGACTTGCTCACTGGCTCTGCTACAGCCTCTGACTCTTCACTGGTGGCCCTCCTCTTCTCCATCTTTGCCACCTCCTGGATGAGGTTGTCTTTGGCAAGCGTCAGGTGGCCTGACTTGGTGAAGAAACTAAAAATTGATAAATGTATCATCATTACTTACATTTCAAAACAACCTAAGAAAGACACCACATAGCACAGTAGTTCAGCACATGTGCTCAATAAATTAAAAAAAACAAACAATTAAAATCTAACCATATAACTAACTCTAAAATAAAAGGGAAAGAAACTATTGGCTCATATTACTGGTGACACACTGATGACATGTTGAACAAAAGGTGCATTTTAATTTAACTGTACTTGCCCATCTTTGTATCTGGGGTCTACTAGAGTGGCCATGTAGAAGATGGGCTCTGTTTCCACATCAGCAAAGCATTTCTCCACTGCCTCCAGGAGAGTCCTCTTCATGGTCCTGATCCCCTGGTCATGGTCATCCATGAATGAATGAATGAATGAAAGGGATAGCCTAATGGATTGTTTCAAACTAACAGTTTAGAAACTGTTCCAAAATAAAATAATAAAGAAAATTGCCTGTGATGGCAGGAATAACATCAGCTGCAGATGCAGTCTCTCTGCTCACATCCCTGGTCAGCTCTTCAAAGGGAGCGAGCACCTCCGCCATCTTCGTCATGAGCTCTCACTGGTGGGCAGTCAGTATCGCTAGTAGGGTGCGTTCAGCAGCATACACACTGAGAGCCTGTTTTTATTCCAGTAGACACTGCATCATGTAAAAGCTGCTGTTCCATCTTGTCTGCACATCATAAATAAAAATAATTTGTATTATTGTTGTACAGTTCTCGTATAATGAAAATAAGGTTCATTTCATAGCATAATAAACTACATTTAAAGTATGCTTCACTTCGCTACTATTACAAAGAACTTCTGTTGGCAAGCCAAGTGCAGAGCAAAGTATTTATTTAGTGCTTAAAAGCAACATGAATAGGAACAATTAATGGGATTGGAATAAAAATGAAAAGAGGATTCTCACCTGTACATCTTGCTTCAGGCGCTTGACATGCATGTTCAAGTCCATCTGTATGTCTTCCAGACAGGAGTAGGCCAGTGGGGAGTTCTTGAAATGGCCTACAATCTTCCTCGAGTTGGCTAGTGTGTCTGTAACACTGCGCTGTGAAAGCAGGCCCTCATGCACAACAAGCTGACAAGAATGCGCGACACAGCCCACACTCTGTACTCCCATATCCAGCATAGCTCTCTTCATATTTGCAGCATTATCACGCAAAATGACATGGACTCGTTTCTTATCGATTCCCCAGTTGTTCAGCATCTTTTCTATCGCCTGCTGGATGCGCTCTGCTGTGTGGGATCCACGGAATTCCCGGGCATGCAAGGTTGCACAGCGTAAAACAAACTTGCTGTCAATCCACTGCGCAGTGAGACTTAGTAATGACATCAGACACACAGAGGAACTCCAGATGTCTGTGGTAAACAGACATCATCAGACGCCTCTGATAATTGGACAAGTAACTTGTCACTGATGTTTTGCTGGAGTGCTGGCAGCGCTTTTTCAACGAAGTAGTGACGTGAGGGCATGTCGTACCTGGGCTCCAGGTGCCCTATAAGGAGGAGAAATCCAGCGTCCTCTACCAGGGAGAATGGCTGGTCACTCATCGCTATCATTTGAGCATTTTTCTTTTCTGTAATTTTTGTTGCCTTCTCACTGTTGCTGGGCATTTTCTCTTTCCTTTTAAAAGTTTGTTCCAGTGTTGGCTGGCTCTTTGGCTTGTTTGCCGCACTGAACTTGTTGTACTGGGTCGGGTGCTTGTTTTTTAGGTGTCTTATTAGTTGTGTTAAACGCACCTTTTGTTTTCCCACCTCTCATGATGCCGAGTTTGCAAAGCTCACAGTTTGCTACCGCATCGTTCTCCTCATTCACTCTGAAATATCTCCACACAGCAGATAGGGCAGCAAATCCCGCGCCTCATATTTAACAAAAAAACTGTTCAATGTGGTCTGTGCATACGCAGACCAGGATGTGAACGTTGGCAGTTTAAAAAAAATTTAATTCTGATTGATTTTTAATCACTAATAGCTCATATACTGTAAATGTGATTAATAATAATAATAATAATAATAAATATGCATATATTATTTATCCAATACCTGATGGGAACATAACGTCCGAGTCCAGATCGAGTCCGCAGTCACGTAATCGGCCCGATTTCCGATCACGTGATTGGATCGGGACAACCCTATTTGTAACAAATGATTTTTTTACATTGTGTTAATGTAAATTTTTGAGTTTGGTAAAAGATATATTTTGATTGGTACTAAATCAAAATTTAAGATTTCAACCAAATCATAAATATCATTTGAGAAAAACTACTACATTTAGGTGTAACAAATAGAGTATTTTTTTTTTTTAAGTTAGTCCAAAGTATTGTTTTTTTTCAGTGTACAGATCCTCTCTAAAAATGATCAAACCAATAGAGCCTCCTCATCTCTTCAAGGAAATATAGCCACTTCCTCATTTTATGATCATTCCCCATCCAGGATATTCACTCCAGCCCAGCACGGATGAAGAATGCTGGCTCTGACTCTCCCTTGGCCCTAACTCTTCTGCTTCATCAACTGAGGTCCTCCAAATCCATCCCATACCACTGTCCATCCCCGATGTGTCTGCCCAGCCTAGACCTTTTTCCAGTCACCATGCATCTGCCAAAGTAATACCCTCTTCCCTTTCTGTCCATCATGTACATGCACTACTGGTGGGTGCCTAAGCCCCTAATTATACTGCATACATGCCTTTTACTGGACAGCCCACTTTCACTGGTCAGTTACCATCAATGCAAGCAACAGCATCTCAGCAACCACAGACATTTGTTCACTTGCATATTTGAATTCGCAAAGTTATGGATTTGGTCATAGCCTCTGCTCATAGAATACCAAGACCCTCACTTCTTGTAAAAAGAGTGGCCAAGGACAATGATTCTGAGTGAAACTTGTCCACCTTACTATATTTCAAAGGCTTTATGTGGGTGTAAAATGCAGCTCTGACCACACTACTGTGATTTGATCCATTGTGAGGTTGTGGGCTTCACTAGATCTCGTGAGAATGTGGAGCAGGCTCGCATGCAGTGCTACACTGTAAAACCCTCCCGGTGTAAATTGATGTTGCAAGCAATACATCTGCTACAGACCACCATCTGCTATAGGACTCTGAACTGGTTCTCCTGAGAGACTTAAACTAGGATTGGCTCTCCTCTGCCTCTGATGATATCAAAGAATTATCAAACTCTAAATCTCAGACAACTCATCAACTCCCCAACTAGAATCAATCACAGAGATCACAGCCAATCAACACTACTGAATATAATTCTCAAAAATATGCCACACAGGTATATCATCAAGTGCTGTTTTCTGCAATGATGTCAGCAGTCACTGTGCCATTGTTTGCATAAGAGATTCAAAACGACCTAAACATAAACCCGCTATGTTTTTAAAAGATGTTTTAAACATTTGAATATTCAGGTGTTTCTTTATGATCTTCAAAATTGCAATTTGGATGATGTCTGCCCATTACCTGATATTGAAAATGCGTGGAAATATTTCCACAGTGCCTTTACAACCATAACCAATAAGCATGAGAAAGAGAAATTATCTCAAATGATGAGACAGAGAAATGCACTATATATTTTCCCACTGTAAGTTTTCAGCCATATTTTCAGTGATCTAACACAAAGTCAAAAGTCAGTAAAAAAAATCACAAACAAAGCTGTTAAATGTTTCCTGGTAACTATGGATTGGAAACCATAATTCAGATCAAATCAAATTAAAAGCAAAATCACCTATTGTTCTCACTTGGACAACAAACTATGAACTAGCAATCTGCAGAAATGTCTTAAAAACATCTAATGTATTATCACCATGTTTTTTTAATCTTCCAATTTAAAATATGTAGGGTGATTTAACCCCATGTGGCTGATTAATCCATCTCTTCCTTTAGCTGTTCAAATTTATTTTCATGTACTTTATTTTAATTTGTCCCTGTTCCATCTTCTAATTCTCTGAGAGATATAGCTCTTCATGCCTCTTCATGTTGTATTATCACTCATAGGCAACATCAATAATACAAAATACATTTCAGATTGATTATCACGTGTGCATATATTCTCAGTTATTATGTTTTCCTTTTGAGGCATTAATACAGCTACATTCCTCCTCCTCCTCCTCCATGGGCATCTACTAAAGTTACATCAGAATCGAGTCAGAAATGAGGCTGATGCTCCAAGTGAGGACACTGAGTTCAAGACTGGTCAAGGTAATTTACTGGATAACTTTGCAAGCTTGAGTTGAGTTGATTAGCGGCTTTCATGTGAGGGATTGCTGGTGCCCACAGACATTAAAACTGATTGAACACTGTCAGATACTCACCATGTGAGAGATCTTTTTGGGACTGTATTTCAAGCTTTGGATGTTTCATTAATTCATATTAGGATATACTTGTGAAAACTGGTATTTGCTATTCCTCCGAGCAGTGTTGGGAGCAATGCACACCATATCACAATTATATAGAAATAAGTCCCATTTTGTCAAACTCTAGGCTTTTCTATAAATGTCATGTAGGGTGATAAGCTTACCTCCATAATGAACTCTCTGTCACACTGTTGAGGTTGAAGTCAAATAGTTTGGTCAGCATCAAAATCACCTGCAGAGCAATACAAGGTTTGTGATTAATACATAGACCTATTGATAAAATGTCTGGTGAGCAAGTTAAACAGTAAGTGTCTTTAAGACGATGGAAATGTGTCTTTTTTAAAGTACTTTGATTAATTTTAATTTTGTGACACTGTGATAGACAAGTAATTTTGAAATACATTTGCCAGAACCACTCACCCTGTAAGCTTCTCGAAGTTCCACCATCCTTTTGACATGCACAGTACCATATATAGCATTATATCACACATACCCTAAACCTTTCAAACTCATTACTTAATCATATAAGATCGATCCCAAACACACCACTGCATATATTCCTTATTCCGTTAACATCATCAAGGTGTGTGGGATGATGGAAAGTGGGTCAACCAAGTCTTGAGGGAAAATTAGAGGCAGAAACATCACATTTTGCTCCAAGCATAAAAGAAGTAAAGCAGCAAGGAGACTTACAATCTATTTACTTTGTGACTGGAGGTGTATTTGAAATGAATAAAACTCGGAAGAGACAGGAGGCAAGAAAATCTTCATCGGGAATGCTGTAGTTTCACTTCAATGAAGTCTTATTTTTTCAACAATTATGTAATATTGTTACCCTGCTTGCTCATGAGTTATGTTTCATTTTGATAATACAGTGTGAAATCCCCAAAGGATATTTTGTGGTGACTTTGACAGTTATCTGATGACCCCTATGCATTGCGGATAATCCTCAGCACATCTATTCGCATAATGCATTGCTTGTGATGCACTGGTACATCTTTTTCTCTATTATGCTATATGTACGAGGCAGGTGATGTATGGAGATATATTCCAATGGATGGACACTGGAACAACCTGAGTCCATACAATTTCTCTTTGTTGCCTTGAAGTTATGTGCGCCGTGCTGTGCACAGACAATATCCAGCTGTCTCCCCTTGGCCCTGCCTTTTGATACCTCAACTGCCTGTTATTGAGGCAGCAGCCGAGCCACTGTCTGACTTTGTGACTTTGTGTACCAGTGTGTACAAGCAGTACAGACTGTGAACAGGCACCTCAGGGAGTGGAATGGCATTGTGAGGTTGGGGCTCCTCTGATCAAGGTTATTAACTGTGTGTTAACATCTGTAGCCCCAAAAAACACGCATAACGTACAGTGCATTTGACTGACCCATTGCCATAAGAATTTTGGAGTGTTATTGAGAGGTCTGTTGTGATAATCACCACCATGACAACAATGAGTAGTAAAACAGCATTAAGCGCATTTCAGGAAGTAGCTGGGTGTTATTAATGTGTGGAACATAAGGGGCATTAGCTGGGGAATGAATAACCTTAAATGCCTGGACAAGACCTTTGCATGCTAATGACTGACTTAGTCCATTTAGCTGTCCAGCTGGAAACTGAATTCACACTCGCAACATGCAACTTCTCTTTCTCAGTCGTCCCTCGCTTTATTTTCTACCTGCCCCACCTCATTATTTCTTTCTACCTTCACATTTCAACTTAATTTTCTCGTGTGTGTGTGTGTGTGTGTTTGTGTTTGTATGTTTGAAAAAAAGGGGTGGGGTTCAATGTGAGGGTAATGGCCCAAAAATGTTTTTTTAGCATCTCTGAGTCACTCTACAACTATCGGCCAGATCTACTAAAAGTTTGCTTGTATAAAAAAAAACAGTTTGTATATTCTTCTTTTATATATATACAAATTATATCTATCTATCTATCTATCTATATATATATATATATATATATATATATATATATATATATATATACCGACTGATTCACCTTTTCCCAGTTTGTACATTTGCATAATGAATATATATATAATATATAATACAGGGCATTTACACGCAAATTGTGCATGTACTGGAGGGCGAAAATGGAAATATATTTAGCAAACACAAAGTGCTTTATCAAACATGAAAGCAATTTTACGAACAGAAACTGCATCTATGTTTAACAGGTCTCAAAGGGAGGTGCAAAACATCTGTATGTGTAATTGCCTGCACTTATTGTCGCGAGAGGAAGACATCAAAATGATGAAAGAATATGCAGAGAACAATTTTTCACCCTTTTCACCCAAAATTTTGAGGATGAATGAGGAAACAGTCATTAAAATATCTATTTTGCAGATTTGGAGCCAGTCACAGGAAGAGAGTCACATAATACCTGCAATGACAAAACTCCTTGCAAGTTCACATTTTTTGTGCATCTGGGTCATTCCGGCATAAGGTAGCTATTACAGCTGGGATCTCCCAATCCTGTTTTTCAGATGTGATGTTTGAATTCCTAAATGCCATGTTGCACCGGATGGACAGGTTTATTGGGTTTCCATACACCAACTCCTTGAATGAGACCAAACAAGGCTTCTTTGCTTGCCTCTTTCCAAACTTGCCATGTTGCAAACCATGAAACAAAAAAACTCTCATTTAAATAGGTGTGTCTCCAAAATGTTTGCACCTGTAGTTATTTATGCAATCACTCTTGACCTCAAGCCGTGGTTCAACCCTACACACAAAATTCTTAATTGAGCACTGAAATTGTTACACACACACTGGGATCTCAGTAGACCCGGCTCTATGAGTTTTCCCCTGTAGCTGTGTGCCTTTGTCTGTGTGCTGTGATAGGTAGTACTCTGACTACAAATTCTGAATAAAGTCCTCTAAAAGGCTGAGGTCTAAGCCTGGCGACTTGGCTTCATTAGTAGAAAGGCAGTGTGCATGCAGGCCCTTCTGTTTGCCACATATGGAGACTATGTAGGCAGTCATCAGAGAGTGGCTCTGTCAGATGGGCCCTACGGTAAATACTATGATGAGGGAGTAAAGACGGACTTCAAACAGTTTGGAGAAGTGCAGAGGAACATGAAGGCATCAGAATGAGACGTGTGGCTGGTGGCTTTGTGTAAGAGTTATGAGATATTATTTACTAGTCTTGCAGTCTTGCCTTTGTAAAAAAGTTGTACTGTACAAATGGCCTGATTGTACATTACAAGTTGCAATTTTAGTGTGTGTTTGTGTGGAGGCTGCATTGTCCAAAAGACAGAAGATGGCATCAAAGATATATATGCCCCAAACAAAAACAACAAGAATGATATCCACCGATGGAACAGTGGCTGCCAAAGTGTCAATGACATCTAACTTGGAAGAGTAGCTTCAGGTCATCCCTGCATGCTACAGTCGAGGTAGCAAGAGAAACTCACAGAGAAAACATTGTTTGTTTCTCCACATTCACATTACAGCAAATATGCAGCAGCCAGTGTTGCATGCATAAAGTCAGTGTTCGAATTACCGGGGAGCTAAGGGGAGCTCGTCTCCACCGAGAGGGCTTCAAGCTCCCCTGAAAGGCTGTTCTGAGATTTTCAGGGGGAGCTCTAAAAATTGTCTGTATTCCCCACAGTGATGTCCTGAAAATGAAAAAAGAATAAACATGTGCTGGCTGTGCATTTATTTTCTTATGATATTTTTTTGTAAATATTGGTCTCAATTACTTAGCACAATTGCACATTTCCTGCTGTGGCTGTGGGGCGCTGGACTAGAATTTTGAGATTTACGTCCCCACCTGAACTCCTCATTTGTCAGTGGTGAATGGGACAGTCTGGCCGCACTTAAGCTCCTTTCACACTGCATGAAAATCGTGCATTTTTGTTTTTTGTCACGACATTTTGACCCGGTCCCAGAGACCGATCCCTGAAGGGCTAAGATTTTTTTAATCACACAAATCAAATGTATAGCGACACTATCTTAAATGGATGCGCATACGTTAAGTGGATTGATGTCATTCTGGACATATTCAGAAGTGGAATGTAAAATACATAAATAAATAAAATAAAATAAAACCACACAACCATTACAATAAATCAAATGGACTCTTGTGTCTTGTTACACAAATTACCAAAAAGGTCTGCACAATATTCAAGATGGTCAGTCAGGAAAGTAAAGTTTTTCTGGCATCATGTTGGTGACATTGTTATGCAAACAAATACAAGCAACATCAAGATCAGCAATAGCCACGAAGATCATGTCTATGTATAATAAGCAGATTTAATAAATATTGTGAAAGGCCTGTATTTAGGCAGCATTTAGGCCTTGTGACAGTAAGAAGGTCTATGTAGGTTCAAAGAAATCAGTCTTTCATCCAGGAGACCACTGTTGATGTCCCAATGTCAGCACATTGACTGATTACAAAATTACACAAGTAACGACATCTGAACACAGTACAGTGCTTAACAAATGTATTACTGTCTTACTGCTAAAACTAACATACTAGTGCAATTAGTGGTGTCCTGACTTTTTCACTTCAATATAATATCAGAGCCTTGACTATTGGTCAATACCAATTTTGACCCAATACAATATCAGCACAAATCATGCTCTCGGTCCTGGGGGCCTCACGCTACAGACTATGACTATGCCCATTTCTTCTACTCCCCTCGCGGCTCTGTTCCCATGGCCCGGGCCCACACCAGACTGCCTCTTAATGTGCACTTCACATATCTTACACCTCACTGTACATAGTCACTTTTAGGCACATATAGGGACTCAACACATAGGGCTTTGAGGACAGGTGGGGGTGAGGACGGAGGACAATTTGGTGCTGCGAATTGCAGTGCTCCAGGGCACTGTATTCTCCCCCTCTCCCACCTACTTGCCCCCCCTGCTCTTCAATTTTAATGCAGCAAACACACTCACACTTTGAGGAGGGGTTTGGGGTGGCTTGAGGATTTGGATCAGGGTTGGCTGCAGGTATCCTAACCCTGCAGCCAGTTCTTCCCCTGCAGCCTCTCCTGCCCTTCCAACTTTTAATGCACCACATTACACACAGGGTAGCACTAAACACGTTCTAGGTGATAGGCTTCCTCGTCTGGAACCGGGGAAGCCCATAAATAGGTCGGAATCACTAAACTAAATTAATGGCCCTTCTGGTGGGACCCTGCCCCCTTGAATCTCGGGGCTGCGAGGGGGGGGTTAACAGCCTGGGGGGTCCCCTTGCATCTTTGGCGGGCCCCCTGATGCTGTGGCCATTGGGAGTTCCGGGCTGTGGCCTGGTGGCCTGGTGGCCTCAGTGGCGATGTCACGGCAGCTAGGTTTTAGGGGTGTGGCGGCTTATCGGTATGGTCGGGGGGACTGATGATGGGCTCTTTGCTGGCGGGTTCATTTGTCGATGGTTGTCGGTGGCGTAGCCGCTTTTTTTTTTTCTCTTCTGTTTTAAATTCTTTTTTTGAATTTCTTTTGGCCGGGGGTTGCGTGCGTGGGTTGGCGTGTGCAGCTGCTGGTGGCCAGCGGGGGGGCGGTATTGGGTTGTGGGCACTGTTTGTGGATGCGTGCTGTGGCGCTTTCAGTCCTGTTGGCAGCTCGGGCTCTGGTGCGTTCCCTCCTGGCCAGTTGCTTTTATGCTGGTCGTTGAATGGCTCCCTGATTAATGGATTCAGCTTGCTCTCGCTCATGCTTTCAGTTCTCTCTGTGGGTGGGGCGGGGCTCCCGGTCAGATTCGTACCCCCGCTTTCCCTGGTATGTCGGGATGGCATGGCCTGTGGGGCGGAGCAGTGTTGGCGTCGCGGTGGGTCTCCTCGTGGTGCATTCGGGTGGTGTTGTTTTTTTTTTTTCTAGTCGCCGGGTCGGAGTTTTGGTCCATGTCGCCTTCTGGAGGCAGGCCCCGTTTTTCTCTCTCTCTCTATCTCTCTCTCTCTCTCTCTGCCTCGGCCACTCTGGCCCTATGGGTTTGCGTTCGGACCCGGCTTCGGTCACTTCTGGTTGCCACCCGGTGATGGCCTGCTGCGTGCGGGCCCGGCGCTCCCTCGCTCTCTCGTCCCCCTCCCTCCGTTGGGGAGCGCTCGGTTCGCGAGTCTTGCCTCCTGGGCAGCGGTGGCCTCCTGCCTCCCCGGGTGTTGGGGTGGCTGGGGGGGTGTGGGCGGGGGGTGGGGGTTGGGGATGGGTGGGGATGGGCAGGCCCTCGTGTCGCTGGCCCCTTGGGCCTGTCCTGGCCTCCTGGGGAGTGGTGGTTTCTATCTCCTCCTGGTCTTTGGATCTGTGTGGTTCTCGGTGGCCTGGGTGGCTCTCTGGGTTTGGCATCGCCGGTGCTCCCACTGCCCTGAGGTATTGTGGACACCTGGCCGATCTGGCCATGAGGGGTCGTGGTAGACGCTCTGGGCTTCGGTGCTCTTCACACATGCATGTTTTATCCAGATCTTACCAGTTCCTCCCGAGTCACATTGTTGAGTACTGATGTGAACTGCTAGTATGTGCCAAATCATTTGTCTGACTTCTCACTAAGCTCATATCTTCTCCACATACTTCTCTCTCTTGTGTTTTCAGTAACCTACTCTATACGGTTAGGTCCTCCACAACTCTGGTGTTTAGTACCGTTGGGTGTTGGGATGAAGGTTTTAGAGATGACACAGCAGCTTACACATTTTTTATTCTAGTAGCACTGCCTGTCTATAGCCTCCCCTTTTTGTTTTGTCTTATCTCTCTGTCTGTCATTTATTTTCCCCTTCTTGTCACCCAGGTGTAGCACGTCCCTCTCTGGCTTATAACAGGAAATTCTAATAAATAATGTAAGATTAGATTCCAGGGAGGGCCGGTGATGGTCACATACACGCACCAAAAATTAAAACATGCATAATCTCATAAAAGGCTGACACTTTTTTTGTGGTGTTGTGAACAATGAGAACAATGCAGACAAAGTGGAAAAAAAAAGGAATTTTATCGATCCAGTACCAAGTAAATACTGGGCTAGTATCGTTGATACCAATACTTAATTTTTACTTGGAACGTCATCATAATTGAATAATTAATAATTTTCCTTTAATAAGTTGATTATAATAAGATGATACATAAATAATTATAAATTCCAGTAAAATTAAAATAATTAAGATTTTTTTATTTTTTTCAACTGGCTGAGTTCATGATAATAGTTTAATCAGTCTGCTAAAATAGCCTCTGATCACTGTGAAAAAAAAACAAGATTGCCTGGATACTCCTGATTTTTTGGTTGAAAAGAGACCTCTGTCTCTGTGTTGGGGGTCTGTTTGGGGGTTGGGGCTCTCCCCCCTCCTCCTCCTTCCTCAAACTTTTCCGCAGCTCACTTTTTGTGAGTTTAAATAAGATGGTTGTGTTACCACAGTGGCGAATGTTTTTTTTTTGCACATATCACGTTTGCACAGACGGATTTGGAGAGACGCTGTGCTCGTATGAATTCTGGTCATTAGCTGGACACAAAGTGTCGATCTCCTCATGCTAGTATCGATCCAATGCCAATACTCATCTTGGTATCAATACTATTGATATTTAGATCGATACGCCCACCCCTATTGGGTATGCCATTTTCGGACAGGAGACAGAAAAACAGGCCTCGTGAATGATCAAGAGGTTAAAAGAGATGAAATTAACAAAAAAGAGTAAGAATAAAACACATAGCTTTAGCTCTTTTTCTGATTCAGTAGAAGCAGTTTGAGATAAACTCATTAACCCATTTTTATTTTTTATTTAAAATCACTCAGTTACTTTTGTTAATTGATCACCTATAGTTTATGCAAAAAAAATTAGTCACTTTAAATTGTTATGGGCATCCCCACAGGAACAATTGTTTTAATATGTATGTTACAAAATATTTTAGAACTTATAGTTGGATTTGTTTGTTTTGTTCCATTTCCCTGTGTCTTTTCATGCAATGCTGCACTTTAAGTTGTGTTATATTCTGTACAGTAACAATAAGTTTTTTTTTTTTTTTTTTTTTTTTTTTAAATTTCTTCTAGGTTTGCAGCTCTTTACTTGACCTCACCAAGACACCTGCTCTGGACTCTGAATTTGAGGTGGCCTGCAACTTCCTCAGGATTTTTTTTTCTTTTTTTTTTCTTAATATTTTGTATTGTGTGTGTGTGTTGATTTTCTTTGCAGTCTGTTCTGTCTTGCTGCTGTAAACTGAAAATTTCTCCATTGTGAGACAAATAAAGGTTTATCTTATCTTGAAGTCTTCAGATGAAGACTTAATTAATTTAATTAATTAATTAATTAATCGATTAATTAATTAATCGATTAATTAATTAATCGATTAATTAATTAACTTAATTAATTAAGATGAAGTCCCCACCGGATGGGGAGAAGTGGACGATGAAACAGGTGATTAAGGCTAGGCAAAAGTTCAGTATTGTTTTTATTGTACCTTAAAAAGCTACAAGGCTCCTTTAGAATTATTAAGCTTCATCAAGCATGAGTCAAACAGATTACACATCACACCTAATATGATTTGGTTTATTTGATTGTTCAAACTACTGTAAGTTTGTGTACCTCATTATGGTTGTAATAGTATTGACTTCAACCTTATTTCTCTATCCTCACAGATTTTGAAACAGTTCCAGAAGCCACTGGAAGCAATGCCCACCATCTTGACAGCGTTTAAACATGGCCTGACTTTTGGAGCAAGCACCACGTCCTGTGAAATGGGAATGAGTGGAAGGACATTGTTTTAAGAAGGTTTCACACAGTCCACAGACGCCGCCTGCCATTCTACTAGAAGTGGTTAAACCTTTCTGCATGTGTCTCTCTCTCTCTCACAAACAAACTTAGGTTATTTGTAGGCAGAAGGTCACAATGCTTTGTTCTGCTCCTTGTGCTCCCTAGCTGCTGTAGCTACCTCTCCTAGGATGAATGTTTACTTCAATGTTCAGTTTGACATCAGTGCTTACGTTTCCAGTAGAAGCGAAGCTGTATGGTGCTATCTGCATGCTATATCACTTGTTGCTGGTCTATTACATGCTTGAGTTGAATAAATGAACACAGCACTATGCTATTTTGTTTGATTTTTTTTTTAGATTTTGAGATGAACTGCCCCCTTTTTAGTAAGAGGAAAATTATTTCTCTGCATTGTAGGAGTGGTCACAGAGCCATTGTTCACCGTGACTAAGGCAAATGAATTGTGGGTTGAAAACGTTTGCCCCTCCTGAAAAAATGTAATGCCCCCCTTAAATGTTTTTCTGCAGCCAGATCTGTAGACATGATCACTTATTATTTATACAACATCTTATTAATAGTGTCTTTGAGTACTTTGATGAAACTATAAAAGGGAAAAAAAATACTCTTTTATATGAACATATTTGTGCTTACATTCAAACTGTACCTGGATGTCTGTAAACTTCAAATCTTTTGAAACTGTCAACACATTGATGTCCCTGAGTGAATGTTTATTTTTTACTGATTGCTCACGAAAGCAGACTAAAGTCAAAGTTGTCAGTTATATCCTGTTATATCTCTCTTGATGTCACAACAGACATGATTATTTTCAGAATCACATGACATCTACACAAAATAATTTAAATATTCAAATGATTGCATGTGAGAGCAAATTTAGATTTCTGTGAAAAGACAATTTTGTTTGTGAGAAGCCCAGAATAGGCTAATATATATTACAATCATACATGTGCTTTCTTGCCTCTAATGGAATTTAAAAGCTGAGTGTCTGGATAGAATGGGAATTTAGGTGACAATTCACTCCTAAGTTTTTTGTCATGATAACACTTGACACAATTATATTCAAGATATTCATGGACACCTGCTGATAACCGACACAACATCACTCCAAGTGCATTAAGTGCTCCAGCACTGAATGAAAAGTTAAACAACCTTGCTTTGAAACTGGGTACCTAAAGGTAAATCATGTTTGGCAAATATTGTCTCTGTATTCTGATGATTGGAACAAACATACTGAATAAATTAATATTAATTCCATGTAATAAGTTTTGCTGTTAACCAAGGGTCTTTTTGATATGTTGTAACAAATAAAGCACACGGATCTGCATGGCTGATTGGCAGACAGTCAACTTTTGGGAAGTTTGTGAGAACTGCTGAAGGCACTGTTTTATCCCAGATATATTCCTTTCCAAGCAACATTGTAAAGTAGAAATCAAGAGTTTTAATATGACAGAGAAATAGGCTCCTGGATCCTGGAAAATAAATTCTAAAAAAAACAGACATGTCATCATTTCAGCTGTAGTAGGCAGCCTCTGGTTGGCTAATTGTTTAAGAGGCCCATAAAGGAGTTAACCTCATCCAAAATGCTGTGGTAACAAAGGTGGAATAGAATGTGTCAAACTTTCTCAAACAGAATTAAGCCTCATTGATTTTGCTTCATTTTATCCAGTTTGGACACTTTAGGGCTGGGCAGCTGTTGCCCAAGGCAATGCTAGAAGAATTCCCCTGAGGACTTGCCTGAAGAGCAAACTGATGGTGGTAACTAACATAGGGAAGGACCGACACAAGGTGTCGGTACTAGTGAGTACAATGGCCCTGTTTGGAAGAATCAATGAGTTAAAGCTGGAAAACGAGCCATGGTCAGCAGACATTGAATGGCTGGGGCAATTTTTTGAAGCTAATAATGTAGCCGATGGGAAGAAAGTTGCTATACTGCTGAGTGTGATCTGCACAACTATTTATGGTCTTTTGAGAAACTTGGTGCAGCCTGACAAGCCAAAAGATAAGATGTTTGACGAAATTGTGGCTCTTTTAAAGGAACATTTTCAGCCAAATCCGCTGTTAGTAGCAGAAAGAGTCTGCTTTAACCGGTGTAATCAGAAGGCGAATCAGCTGGTCACACAGTACGTAGTGGAGCTGAAGCAGTGTGCAGCCAACTGTGAGTTCGGTGCAAACGTGGACGTGCCCTTAACACGCAGATGGCGCACGTCACAGAGAAGCACGTCAGTTGAGAGGAATGGAGAAAGAAACCGTCGGAGCTGCCAGTGTCCACAAAGTTAAGCTACAAGCTGCTAGGATGTGCTACAGGTGCAAAGGGAAAAATCACAGTGCTAATGAGTACAACTTCAAAGAGACTACATGCCGTAATTGTGGGAAGAAGGGACCTGAGCTGTGTCTGACCACGACCCCTCTCTGCAGAGAGGAAGTGTCTTTCTCGCTTCACCGTGTGCTTATGTTTACTTCTAGATGCGTACTGGCACTGGCAAAAGAGGCTACTGACCTTACTCTGCCGTGCACGGACAGCACCATTAACAGTAGTCAGAGTCACCCAAATTACAAATAAGTGTAAAACACCAGCTTCAAATGAGCATTGTGCTCACAGAGCTTATGTTGAATGTCTCTTGAATTAATTACTCAAGTACATAAACATTAGCACTGCAGCAATTGCAGCTCCGTTAGCTGCAGTGCTCCATCTGTAAAAATCTCCATGTAGCGTTAGCACTGCAGCTGATGGAGCTAGTTATGAAGACAAGTATACCACAGGGGAAATAAAGAACTAGAAAGATCTGAACTGTATAGAATACATTATTCTATGATGGAGCTCAGTTAGCTGCAGTGCTAACCAAGCTCCGGAGGACTGATTTGTAAACATGGGCCCATACAAGTTATGCTTGGCTACACATCTGAAGTTGAAGCATGGATCGGTACCTAACTGTCCGACACACTACAGATGTGGAAGCTGTAAGTTATAAGTTATTAGTTATTAGTTATCCATTTAGTGTTGCTTTACTGTGTAAATGTACTTAGCGTGATGGCCTTTAAACATGTCCCTGTAACGTTAGCACTGCAGCTACCGGTACCTCCGGAGGGTGGCTCCAGAGATAGTTAAGATGACAAGTATACCACAGGAGAAATTACTTACAGCTCCATGTTTGTAGCTGTGTCCCAGACAGTTGGTACCGATCCATGCTTCATCATCAGAGATGATGGGCGCACACACACTAAACTTTGGGAAGCTCTCTTGCTATCACCGAAAATAAATTGATCCACTGGGTCTTCAGAGGACGAATAGATTAAAAATAGCCTCCTGTGCTCGTTGAAGCAGCCAACACACAGAGCAGCTGCTGCTCGGTAACTTTGCAGGAGGGCTCATACCCGGGGGCAGCTCAAAGGCAATGTCCTCTACTGGATAGAGGGACATCCTCACTATTTACGTCAAAAGTGGGGAAACGTTCAACTCGCCTGTTTCAGCACACATTGGCTAAGAAGAGGAGCAAGCAGGGGAAGGAGGTCACAGAATTTTTTCATTCCAAGGGCCTCATTCACAGGCTATGGGGACACATACTACTGTTAGAACACCTTTATAAAGTGTATTTTGCATAATAGGTGACCTTTAATGATGTAGATTTAGAGATGGAAATTGATACTGGTGCAATGAAGAGCTCACCTGACTCTCATCAGCTGAATGTAGTTCCACGTAGCTCCACGTGACATTCCTCTGAGCTCCACGTATTCATCTGGACTCACACTCGATGGGAAAGACTTCAAGGGAATCCAATCAATCCAATCAGGATCGCCAGGTGGGATTTTCATAGATGTGATGTAGCAGAGAAGGGACTATTTGATTCAGACAACAATGGCGACTCACAGCAAGGAATTATGCATCGACATTATCGCTATTTCAGCTGTGTTGTCGAATCTATCTTATATTCATTTTTTAAAAAATGAACAGAGAACGGTTGTTCTCATCAGCGTCATTGGTTGGTTTCCATGTGAGTGGATGAAGTAACACCTCATTAAAGATGACGGACAAGGACATGCAAGGATTTTTGATAAGGCCCCACCTTTTGAAATACATCTCCAATGAATCAATCCCAGATGAACATGTGGAGCTAGGCAGAACTACATTCAGCTGGCAAGAGTCAGGTTAAGTAGGAGCATCATTTCAGAAAGAATATACAGAAGGCAGTTTTCACATGTGCCACTGCGGGAGCTAAAGCTAAGCTCAGAGCATACAATGGAGATCACATCCCAGTTTTGAGTTAGTTTTCAGCCAAGCTGAGCTATCAGGGTCAGATAGCAGTGTTGCCACTTCTAGTGGTCAAGGGAAGTGGACCAACATTATGTGGTAGAGACTGGCAAGGACAGCTAAAACTAAACTGGGTAGAGATGAAGTATGTAAGTGAAAGTAAATGTAGCTCACTCGAGGAGGTGCTCAAAAAATACTTATGGATTTTTAATGAAGAGTTAGGATATTAAAGCCTCTATTGTAGTCAACCCTGATGTGCCTCCAAAGTTTTACAAACACAGGGTCCTTCCATTTGCTATGAAAGAGAGAGTAGAGAGGGAGCTCAAAAGGCTGGAGGAAGCTAACATTACATCTGTGCCAGTTCGTATTGTTACTCTTCATACATACAACAAGCCCTTTCCATGTCCAGAGTCTGTCAGGTTTGTCATTGCCATGAGTATCAGTGAGCGTTTAATTTGTTACTCTGTTTGTTAGTGCAGTGTGTGAGTGTAGTCAGCGTCAGTCAGTTGTTTGTTTGTAGTTAGCCTTTTCCCTCATCTTTTGTGAGTGTTTTCAGTTTATTATTCCTTTTGTTTGTTTCTCCCTTTGTCCCTCCTTTGAGTGGATTTTAGTTGAGTAGACTTTATTGGTCGTTTAGTATTTAGTGTCCTTCCTTTTAGAGAAGCACTCTTAGTTTGCAAATAGTATCATTCTGTAATTAGTAGAATTCTTTGTTTTGTTTTTAGAGTAGTTCTTCCTCTGTGTGTGTGCATAGATTCCTTCCTTGTGAAGCGCTCTATTTTCCAGTTAGTAAATCAGTCAGTCAGTCAGTTTTTTTCTCTCGGCTTGTCAAGTGATCTTTAGTTTTGTAAATGAAATCATTTTTTTATTTAAATTGATACTTTGTTCTGAGTTATGCTTTTGGGTTCAGCTACCGTGAGTTCTAACACTACAGGGTGTCACTTAACCAGGCACTTGAAACTGATAGCTACTCCTTATCTCATTTGGAAGAGCTTCGTAACCCTTAATGGAGGTAAGATTTTCTCTAAGATTGACCAAGCATCAGCTTATCAGCAAGTTTTGTTAGACAACGACTCCAAGAAGTATACTTCAATCAACACCTACAGAGAACTATTTGTATATGACAGACTCCCTTTTGGGATCAGCTCCGCCCCTTCCATTTTCCAGAGGATTATGGAAAATTTGATGAAAGACTTGCCAGTGGTTGTTTTCCTCATTAACCTTCTGATTATGGGACACTCAGAGGAAGATGTGAGTTTGGCAAAATTCAACTGGAGTACTACTTGGGCCACATACTCGATGAGCATGGCATTCAATCATCAGAAGAGAAGGTGAGAGAAATAAATGAGGTTCCTGCTCCTACTAATGTCAAAGAGCTCCAAGTTTTCCTGGGACTTCTAAATTATTATGGGAGATTCTTGCCACAGCAGAGCACAGTTATGGTACCTTTGTACAGACTGCTTTTATGAGGTGCAAGGACCTGCTGACAAGCGACCAGGTTCTAGCACACTATGACCCCACTTTGCCACTCACCTTGGCATGTGAAGCCTCTTGGAGCAGTGCTCCAACACACAATGCCTAATGGTGAGGAGAGACCAATTGCTTATGCTTGCCGAACATGGTCTCCAGCAAAAAAAAAAAAAAAAATGCAGATTGAGAAGGAATCTCTTGGACTATGGTGTAAAGAGAGGTGATATGCTGTGAGATCGCAATAGTGAGATTTGCGAGATTCAACGTGGCAGCCCCCAACTGCTAGACTACAGTTTAACAAATTACCTTTTTTTTTCGATTTACTTTGCGCTTTAAACAGCCTAATTAGGCTTGATTGTCAAAGCTGCACATAACTTCACTCACGTTGGAGGATCTAGAGAATTTCATTGACAATTATTTCATCTGGTCCGCCATGGAAGGCTCCCACCCGGGACACACATGGAGACCACGGATATCCAAATAAGTGTTCTTGAATCGATTAATAAAAAGCTTGAGGTACTTAGCATGCTCCACAAGGAGATAAAGGACCTGAAGGCTAGCCTATAATTTACTCACCAGCAGATATTCGATCTGCAGAGGGATAAGACTGAGCTCCACTCCACACTGACAGCCATTACTTCAGAGGTAGACATTCTTAAAAAAAAAAGAGAATAAATATCTGATGGAGACTGTCCTTGACATCCAGACGAGGAGAATGCGGAACAACATGATTTTTTCGGGCATCCCAGAATCCACACCAGACGAACCAGAGTGCCTATTCAAAAACTTCATGATATCAGCTCTTAAAATCCCAAAAGAAACTTTGAATATCATCACTTTCCATCATGTTCACCGGCTCGGACCCCGAAGAGGAGACTGCCACCATCCCATCATCACCAAATTTGAGCACTTTCAGTAAAAAGTGCTCGTAAAGAGCAAAGGACGGGAACTGAAAGGTACATTGTTGGGGATGAAGAACCAGTTTCCCCAGGATATCAAGGAGAGGCACAAAATCTTATTCCCCATCATGAAAGAGCACAGGCAGCGAGGCAAACAGACTGTACTTGTTGCGAACAAACTCTACATAGATGGTCAGCTGTTCAGGGAATCCTCCATCACCCCCCTGGCTCTTCTAATGAAATGGGTAAGTAACTGCAAAAACAAAAAAAATATTGAAAAATGGCTCTGATGTTTAAATATATCACTTATCAGTTAAAATATATAGAAAGTAATCCAAATCTCAGAGATTGTAAATGTTTCACTCTCCCAAATGTCACCCTCCACGAGGGATCCCCTCCCTTCTTTTATTCTTCTTTCTCTCCCTCTTTTATGTCTCCATGTACCCCTCTCACACTCACTCCCCCGCTGCCCCTCCCACCCTATGTACCCCCTCTGTTATGATTGTCTGTCTCATAATGTGTTTGTGTTTAGTTTTACACACATAGAGGTTACATTACAATAGCCACGTTTACATGCAGACTTTTTCTTCATTCCGATTGAAATCATTCCGATTGAAGAGTTCAGGTCAACTGTTTACATGTGACGTGGTCTATTCCGATCTGGTGTTTACATGTGCCACTTCATTTAATCGGAACCGCCGTTTAACGGCTGTGTGTCACGTGCAGAGCGATGTAAACATTACGTGATTGATCAAAGATGGATGTCTATCGTCTGATCAGCACAGTAGTTGCGATGTTCAGGTCTTTGAGAGTTTGTATTAAAAATAAACTCTCCGCCGAAGACCAGTTGTGTGTGCACTGCTGCTTGGAAGTCGCCATTTTTTTCAAGTGAGGAAACATCACTGCGCAGTTCCGTCAAGACAGAGCATGTGCAGAAAGAACACAGCCTGACAGCATTCTGTTTCACAGTTTACATGATAAGATTTTACATCTGATCGGCTTGGGAAGAGGAATATTCTACTCCTGTGAAACCGAATGAAATTCCATTTGGTTTAGGCCTCTTTATTCGGATTGAGGTGTTTATATGGAACATTTTTATTCAGTTTGGGCTTCTAATCCGATTCTAATTGGAATATTAGGCTCCATGTAAACCCAGCTAATGTCACTTACTCAGTGTCGGAACACTCTATCTCCTTATGTCCAAGTTAAATTTAGTATCCTGGAATGTACATCGCATATGCTCACAGACAAAACGAATTAAAATCCTGGACTATGTTTCTAAACTAAAAGCAGATATTTTCCTTCTGCAAGAGACACATTTACTACAATCAGAAAAAAAAAAATCTCTCACAGATCTAAATTATAAAATCATATTTTCATCTTGTTAGAACAGCAAACAAAGAGGGGTCTCCATTCTGATTCACAAGAGAGTTTAAACTGTGCAATAACAGACACAGAGGGCAGATACATTATTATTCAAGCAACGATTTTTGATAAACAATACACAATTACCAATCTGTATGCTCCTAATAATGATGATTCAGCCTTCTTTCACACAGTTTTCTTTCATTTACCAGACTTATCTGCTAATTCAACAACTATCATCGGAGGTCACTTTAACATAGTTTTAAATTTTTCTGTAGATTGATCTAACAGTCCAACACAGTTGATTAACCATCTCTGCATTATGGAATGATGGATCCAGGGACTCCAAGACCGGGTGCATGCACGAGGGGACTCCTTTCCCTCTTGTTCCTGGGGTTGCTCTATGCCTTTGTGGGGCCTGTTCAGCTATGGCGCCTCCTCCTGAAAGGGTGGATGTATCCATTGTCTCTCCTCTGGGGTATGCTGGGCCTTCACTGTTTCCCGGGGTCCAAGGGGGTTGCGGCGGCTATCTGCTGTGGAGCGGTCTGGCTGGCTGTGGGGTTTTGGGGCGGGTGGTGCTTCCCTGTTTCTTTTCCGCTCCTCATCCCTCCTCTCTCATCTCCTGCCTGCCCACTCCTCCCCCCCCCCTCCCTTCCTTCCTACCCGGCTCCTTGGGTTTTGGAGTTGCGATGGCGGACTAACTTCCAGGTTACTGTGGCTGTGGGGCCCCTGGGATTCCAGGAGTGTGCATGGTCTGGGAGGTGCTCTTGCATTTCTGGCAGTCCTCCCTGATGTTGTGGCCCTTGCGGTGTTGTGGGGCTGGAGTTGCTGGCCTGGTGGCCACAGTGCCTGTGTCGCAGGCTGGCCGCAGACAGTGGCTCGGTTTTGGCGGTGCGGTGATTGGTCAGTATGGTTGGCAGGGGTCGATGGTGGGATGGCGGGTTCATTTGTTGATGGTTGTCAGTAGCATCGCTGCTGGTGCTTTTTTCCAGCTGGGAGCTGGGTGCACGGGTCGTCGTGGCCGGCTACCAGCGGCCGGCGGGCGGGGGGGCAGTTCCGGCGGCCTCTGCGGCGGTGCGATGGGCTGGGTGATGAGGGGTCTGGGGTCATTCCTCCGTGAGCAAATTGGGGACAGGGCTGGCGCGCTCTGCGTCTGTGGTGGGGTGGTGTCTGAGGTGGGGGCGTGTGGTGTTGGGAGGTGGGGCATTGTTGATGAGGGCATGTCGCTGTTGAATTTGTCAGTGGCCAGGGCTCTGGCGCGTTGCCTTTTGAATAGGTGGATGGACGTGATTACTGTTGCAGTGCGGTGCATTTGTCTGTTGGTTGGTGGATGGTTTCCTGGGGGATTCAGACTGCTTTCGTTCGTGCTCTCAGGTGTCTCTATGGGCGGGGGGCATGTCCCTTCAGGTTAGTGGTGGCGCCGGTCGGTTCCCCTGCTTTCCAGGTGGAGCAGTGGCGGGGGGACGGCTTTTGCCGGTGGGGTCTGGGTGGTTCGCCTCATGGTGCATTCGGGTGGTACGGGGCTGTCGGGTTTTCTGGACGCCGAGCCGTAATTTAGGTCATTGCTTTTGTCAGTGGCGCTTTGCTTTTTGGTCAGCTGGGGGTGTGGCTACTGTTCGCTGCAGGGTTCGCTGCTGTGCGCCGGTTGCACTTTTCATTTTGGGGGGGGCTCAGCAGCTTTGGGGTTGTTGTTTTGTTTATTTTGTTGCTACTATTCTGGCAGGTGGTCCCAGGTCCCTGGGTTGTGGTGGGCGCCTAGTCCAGCTTCGGTATTCTTCACCCATGCATGTTTTATCCAGATCTTACCAGCTCCTTTTGAGTCACATTGTTGAGTACTTATATGACTTCCACAACTCTGGTGTTCAATACCATTGGGTATTGGGATGAAAGTTCTAATTCTACTTCTCATTCTAATTGCACTGCCTCTCCCCTTTTTTGTCTTATCTCCCCGTTTGTCATTTGTTTCCCCCTCATGTCACCGAGGTGCAGCCCTTCCCTCTCTGGCTTATAATCCAATAAATAGACCCGCTGACTGCTCACCAGGACCACTAGCTTGTCCATCTTGCTAGCCAGCGATCTCACGTTTCCCATGATGATTGAAGGAAGATACGGCTTAAATCTTCTTTTTACTTCCCGTTGTTTAATTCCAGCCTTACATCCCCTGTATCTCCTCTTCACCTCTTTGGGGATTTCAGATCTGTCCCGAGCCAGCAGTGCTTTCGGTTGGAGAGACAACAGCTGATTGTGAGTGTAAACAATGGCTCCGCTGACGCTGTAGTTGAGCGAAGACAGAGAAATAGTTGGTTAAAATTGTCCAACAAACGAAAAGCACGACGACATCTTTCAACAGCTTCCTGTCTTAACAGCTAAATTGAAAACAACTATCAATAAATTAATAATTAACAAAATTAACTTAACAAGTCGCAAAAATAGAGAGCAACTGCCGTGGGCTGCCATCACCAGCGCCCGTAGAAAAACAATGACTTATCCATTTCACAGGCTACCATTACAAGACTGAAGAGACTACTGCTTATGGGTTATCTGAGCAGACTGTAAGAGGTAATGCCACCACTTACACTTCTGAGGCACTTCAAACTTTACACTTGGCACAATGCCATCCGACACATATCGTTCTCCTGGCAACCGCCAAACCCAGACTCCTCCATCAGATTGCCAGATGGAGAAGCGTGATTCGGCACTCCAGAGAATGCGTCTCCACTGTTCTAGAGTCCAGTGGTGGCGTGCTTTACACCACTGCATCCGACGCTTTGCATTGCACTTGGTGATGTATGGCTTGGATGCAGCTGCTCGGCCATGGAAACCCATTCCATGAAGCTCTCTGTGAACTGTTCTTGAGCTAATCTGAAGGCCGTATGAAGTTTGGAGGTCTGCAGCGATTGACTCTGCAGAAAGTTGGCGACCTCTTCGGACTATGCGCCTCAGCATCCGCTGACCCCACTTCGTTAGTTTATGTGGCCTACCACTTCGTGGCTGAGTTGCTGTCGTTCCCAAACACTTCCACATTATTATTATACAGCTGACAGCTGACTGTGGAATATTTAGGAACGAGGAAATTTCATGACTGGATTTGACAGTTGCGTAGGATATGAAGACTAACAGTGCTTAAAGACTGATTAGATACTGTATCAAAGAAGATGATCAGGCTTTTCAAGGAGGGAAAGCTGGCATGTCTATTAAGTCAAGGTGTTATACAGAAATAAAAGCTGTGATCTTACTGGTCGTGACCTTGTCTCAACATCATGGAAATGAGATGATAAGGCATAGTCTCCCAGGAGCCTGGACAGCAGCCATTTTTTTCCACATGTACGTAGCGCTATCAGTAGTTAGATCACAGTATATATCAGTAGTTAGTAGCTGTTGGATTTAAATACACCAAGAGATCCACTTTTTAGCCAGGAAGTTCAAATCCAAACCGTCATACTTTACATAGTTAGTAGTGATTGAGTTAATGTTGGCATTTCATCCATCTCACCATGATACCAGTTCTGACCAAGAATTCAACCCAGCCCAAACAGGAAGTCGTTCAAGGCCAGGCTGTCAAACCAGCCCCAGCATTGGCTGCTGTGTTCATGTACACACTGAGGCAAAAAGCATGCTGGCCCCCCTAGTTAAGGTATAAATCCATGGACAAATGAGCAAGCTTGGCAGGACTGAAACTGAAAGGAAAGCAGACGAATCAGAAGCATTGAGTCATCTCTCTCTTTAAGTATCTGCAGAAGCTTAGTGGTTTCTAAACACAAAATCCATTTGCAGATGGTGGAGTCAGATGCATTGATCTGAGTGGGTGTCATTACCTGCACGTTAATTGAAATGACACAAGTACACATGATCAATCTCTATCTGTTGCAGCCTGTCTGCATGGCATAAATGGTGAGGGGCCTTCAGTGTGAACCTCAAGTACTGCAACTGATGGGCCTCTCACACTGCTGTGATTATATGGGGATATCATATTGGTCTTCACCTCCAGATGTGTTTGGAGTTAGAATTCTTCAGGAATTTTATTCCATGAAACCCTCTGTCTACTATTTGCAGCTGACAATATCCAAGCTGATGGTTTTAACATTGTATTTGATGGCAAGCCTAGTGTCTCATACCAATGCAAAAGGGTGCATGGTGTGTTGGTACTGAATGCTGACTGCTGTCTCAAAGCCCTGAGAATGGGTTGATCAGTACTGTGAAAGCACCCTTGCAGATATCATTGGTGATTGGAGGTGCTAAATATGATAGAATTATGACTTTGGCTATTTGAACCCCAAGCGTATTTTTTAATAATATTATTTTCATTTAAAGGCGTTGTCACAACATGTCTAGGATTGAGTTAATTCAAAAACTCAATCCAATCAGAGAATTCACCCAATAAGAGAATTCACCCAATCATCATCAGGAGGAGGACTGTGATGACGCTGTGAGTCAGTCATGGCAGTGCCCAGCTGTTAGTGTCGGAAGCATAGTCTCCCCAGAATAACTTCATTGGATATATTTTCCGAAGCTCGTAACACACAAACCCTAGAAAACCTAGAAAAGTTTGTAGAAGACCACTTTTACCGGCTGTCTGTCATGAGTCCGCCAAAAAAACAACTACGTCGTGACTCGACGGGACCACAACAGTAGAGGTTAGCGTTCTGCAGTCGATAAACAACAAACTTTCTGTCCTGGAAATACTACACGCTGACATTAAAGACCTCAAAGCCAGTCTCGAATTCACACAGTCCCAACTCTAGATGCTACTGATTGAGAATAAGGAACTTAAACTCACCGTCAACTCCCTCGCAGGACAAATGGAAACGCTGGCTAATGAAAACAAAACAGTGAAGGAAACTATATTAGATCTCCAATGCCGAAGCATGCGGGATAATCTGGTCTTCTCTGGAATAGCAGAACAACCCGAAGACAATCCAGAACAAGCGATAAAGGAGTTTATGCATTCTGCCCTCAAGCTGTCCAAAGATACTGTTGAAAACATTAGCTTCCACCGCGTTCACCAGATAGGAGCCAAAAACAACAGCAGACCCAGACCCATCGTCGTGAAGTTTGAGCATTATTAACAAAAAGAACTCGTCAAAAGCAGAGGAAGAGAACTGAAAGGAACAAACTATGGAATCAATGACCAGTTCCCACGTGAAATCCAGGACAGACGGAAGAAATTACTCCCTGTTTTCAGACAATACCGTAAGAAAGGAAGAAGAGTTGCGCTGACTGTGGATAAACTATACATCGACGGCCAGCTTTACCGGGACAGCAACATCACTAGCTGGCTGTAACTCAATGCCCTGGATCATACACCAAGAAGCATGGACATAATAGGGTTGTAAAATCTTAATTATTCAAACCCGGTTGTTGTCTAATTACGAATGTGAAAGCGCATGTTTAGGAATATGTTCTTGGGTATATGTATGTATGTTGCATTACTGTGCTTTTGCTTATGTGTTTAAATATAGGTAGCACAGTTAGTTTGCTGTTCTGTGCGTGTTTATGTGTACAAAGAGAGTTATGTACTATGTGTAGTTATACATGTGTATATATACTGTCAGTGTGCTTGTGTAGGTAGGTGTGTATGTACGTAGGCAAGCTTGCATGAGTGTGAATGTGTATGTACAAGTAGATATGCACATAGAAGTGAATGTAGATACATACTGTATGCACTGAGTTTCATATATATACCCACGCTAACGTTAATTATTCCAGTTGTAAACATGTGTCTATATATTCAGTAATATTAGTAGTATATATATTTATGATTGTTTTGGCTGTGTATTTGCTCACTTGTTGTGTGTAGATATATTGGTAGATATTCTAGATAGTGGAATTTTGAGAGAATCTGCACCTATCAGTTGGAAATTCACTTTAATGATCTTATTTTCCAGTTGCTCTCTGACTGTTGTACCACTGTGTTCTCCCCCATTGTTGCACATTGTCGCTGTGCTTTCTTTGTGTTTCTGTTGTGTTTGCATTTGTGTCTTTGATTTTGATTTTGCTTAGTTTTTTTCTCTCCATGTGCTCTTGTTCACTGCCTTCCCTCGTCTTCATGTCCCCTTCCTGTCTCCCCCCCACTCTCTCCCTCATATCACCTCTCTCTGTTTACACAAACTGAAATCAGACATCTGTTTATTACAAGAAACACATCTTACAGAAGCAGAATCTCTTAAACTAAAAACCAGATGGAGTAGCCAGACCTTCCACTCAACCTACAACTCCAAAAAACGTGGGACTTCTATTTTGATTAACAAAAACGTACCATATTCCCATCGTACTACCATAACTGATCCTGAAGGACGTTATATTATAATTAACGGTAATATTGACAAAGACAACATGACAATAGCTAGCATCTATGGCCCTAACTCAGACACCCCCACTCTCTTCCATTCTTTCTTCTCACAATTATCCAACTTTCCCAACTCCAACATCATTATAGCGGGTGATTTTAACACTGTACTGAACCCAGCTTTTGACCGTTCTTCAATCACTTTATCACATAAACTCTCTAACTCCTCATCTACTGTCACACAATATATGTCAGAAATTGGTATGACGGACATTTGGAGACTTCATAACCCTGACAATAGAGAATATTCTTTCTACTCCTCAGTCCATAAAACATATTCTCGTATTGATCTTTTTCTGATCAATAACTCACTCACACACAGAGTAATAAAGACCAATATTCACAGTATTATTATTTTGGACCACGCCCCCATCACTCTTACATTGCTTACAGGTACTCAACAACGCCCCCCCCCCAGATGGCGCTTTAACAACACACTTTTAAAAGACCCAGGTTTTAATAAATACTTTGAACAGGAATGGGCAGCCTTTATGGAATCCAACAGCACCCCAGATATATCTGCAAGCATTCTCTGGCAAACAGCTAAAGTAGTTCTAAGAGGAGAAAATAATTTCATATTCCACATTTGAGAAAAAAGAAGAAAATGCAAGAGAACACTTTTTACATCAGGAGATCAAGAGATTAGAGATCTTGGCCTCTCAGACACCTTCAAATTCAATCAATAAAGAGCTACTTAAAACCAAACACGAACTTAGCAATCTTCTTAACAAAAAGACAGAATACGATCTCATCAGATTACGTCAACAGCACTTCGAATTTGGAAATAAAACAGGTAAACTGCTGGCCAACCAACTGAAACAACAAACTGAAAAAAGTAACATCACATCAATCAAAGACTCAGGTAACACTTCACAAGACCATCCTGCAATAAATGAAACTTTTAGAGACTACTATTCCAAACTATACACTCCAGACCACACTACCACTTCTACAGAAGCTGATGCCTTTCTGAGGAGTGTATCTTTGCCCAAACTTTCTACAGTCCAAATTTGGACATCCCACTCACAGCAGAAGAACTCAAGAAAGCATTACAACTTATGCCTAATAGCAAGTCCCCAGGACTAGACGGCTACCAAGCAGAATTCTATAAACATTTTTGGCCTTTGCTCTCACCACTATATCTCAAAATTACTTCCAAAATCCTCAATAATTCTAAAATTCCCCATCATATGAACACAGCCTTAATTACATTGATCCTTAAACCAAACAAAGACCCGACACTATGCTCCAGCTACCGTCCCCTATCTTTAATAAATACTGACATCAAAATAATAAGCAAGGCTTTGGCATTAAGACTAGAACTCGCAGTTCCATCGCTTATTCATCCGGATCAGACTGGATTTTATCAAAGGGAGATACTCCTCAGAAAATATGCGAAGATTATTTAACATAATACACCTATACCAGATCAAAACTAAAAAAGAAATCATGCATCCTGCCTTGATACTAACCTTGGATGCTGAAAAGGCATTCGATAGGGTAGGTTAGCCATGTCTCTTTTCCTCCCTTAAACACTTTGGCTTCGGCCCATATTTCACCAACTGGATAAGAATACTATATAACACACCTTCAGCTTCAGTAATCACCAATGGTCTAATATCTAAACCATTTATTCTAAACAGAGGTACCAGACAAGGATGCCCATTATCCCTATTACTTTTCGCTCTCTTCATAAAACCACTAGCTGCTGCCATAAGACAGAACAACAGCATCACAGGCATTCAAACCATCTCACACCATCACAAAATAAGTCTATATGCCGATGACATCCTCCTATACATAACATCCCCCTCAACCTCTCTTCCAACACTCCATAACCTGATAAACAGCTTCGGCAGGATCTCCGAATTTGCTATCAACTGGTCCAAATCTGAGATACTGCCCTTAACCAAATTAGATTGGCAAACTGAGATTAGGGACGTACCATATAAGCACTCAACCCATTATCTATTAAATACCTTGGAATCCATGTGCCCACAAACCCAAATGATATATTCAAACTTAATTTCAATCCATTATTAAATAACATCAGAGAAGATTTGGATAGATGGAACAAACTCCCACTCTCACTAACTGGCCGTATTTCCTCAGTAAAGATGAAAATCCTCCCAAAAATCAACTATCTTTTTTCAATGACACCTGTAAACCCACCCCCAGGTTGGTTTTCTTCCCTTAACTCAATAGTCAATAATTTCTACTGGAAAGGAAAAAGACCCCGGATCAAATTAACCACACTGCAAAAACCTAAACAGTATGGTGGACTAGATGCACCAAATTTCTTCCACTACTTTCTGTCCCACCAACTCCAGTACATCCGGCACTGGTCAAATAACTCCAATTCAGCCTGGCTTAACACAGAACAGGCCATTTGTAAGGATATCCCCATTCAACTCATTGCATCAATAGATAAGTCTGACAAAACCCTGAACTTTTTCAAGTCATGCTCCATAAATACCACTTTGACTGCCTGGCATAAAGCTAATGAGATTCTCAACCTCCCATTTTCATCATCAGCCCTCACCCCACTCTGGCATAACCACATGTTTCAAATCAATAAACAACCTATCAACTTCCCTGTTTGGAAACAAAGAGAAATAATTAACCTGGGACACCTTTTCCACGAGGGCTCTCTCATGTCATTTGATCTCCTTAAAGAAACATACAACCTACCCCTGCAATGTCTTTTCCAATACTTGCAGTTGAAAGACACCATAAAAAAGAAAATAGATATTCATAACTTCCACAACCAAGGTCCTCCACTACTACTGAAACTTAAATCAATGAAACCCCAAAAAATACTCTGCCAAATATATAAACTGTTTTCGCACCACGATGACACAGTTTCTATACCCACAGACAAGATATCATGGATAAGTTATCCCAGATCCTCAGTGTCAGCATTCCCCTCTCCCCCTCCATTTCCCTGCTTGGGGATCTCTCCACATTGACAATCCCACACCATTTCCATACATTCATACTGGTTGCATTAACCATCGCCAAAAAGACCATTTTACTAAACTGGAAAGACAGAACAAAACTATCAATAAACCACTGGATCAACCTGCTAGTAGACCAATGCAAACTTAGAACAACTGACATCGACACTAAAGGACAACCTCACAACATTCCATAACTCCTGGTCCCCCTTCCTACAGTATATTCAGAGCTGATTCCTCCCCCAAATTCCTAAATAGTTAGATGATATTGTGATTCATGATGCTACTTCTCCCCTTTCCCTTTTCCTCTGTTTTATGTACGTCAGTTCACTGTTTTCTCTGTCCTTGTTCTGTGTAAATTTGTCTGGTTTGTATATTGTTGTCTGTGTCTTTGTTCCATGTATTGTTGTCTGTTTTCTGTTTGTCAGCACTTTGTTTTCAGACTATTATTCTTTTCCAAGTCTACGTGTATTATAACTATTCATATCTCTTTTACATTTCCTTATTGAGATGCCCCTTTCCACTTGTCCCTGGGGCTGCTCTTCGCTCTGTAGGACCTGCCTGGCTCTTTCTCTTCCCCCTGGGAGCTGGTTATGTCTCGCCTCCTGAGCCCCTGGGCTGCTGGATCCATGTTTTCTCTGGGGCCCTGGGGGGGCTGTGTCTGGTCGCTCCTGGGGTGCTGCGGCTGGTCCTGAGGTTTGGGATGGGTCGGCCCTCCTATGTCTTTCCTCGCCCCTCTCCTGCCCCCCCCCCCCCTCCCTCCTCCCCCCGGCTCTTGCTCTCACCCTGGGGGCTGGTTATGTCCAGTGTCTCGCCTCCTGAGCCCCCGGGCTGCTAGATCCATGCTTTCTCTGGGGCCCTGGGGGGCTGCAGCTGGTCCTGAGGTTTGGGATGGGTCGGCCCTCCTATGTCTTCCCCCGCCCCCCCGCCTGTACGTCCGCGCCCCTCTTCCCCCCCTCCCCCTCCCCTCGGGGAGGCTGGGGGCCCTCTGTTAGCTGGGGCCGGGTGATCTCTCCTGGGGGTGGGCGCCAGCTCATTCTACACAGGCTCTTTTTTCTGGACTTGCATCCCGTCACCGGTGACCTGTTGCTGCTGGCTGGAGGCCTGGGTCCCGGGTCCTGTACTGTCCTCGGAGGTGGTGGAGCGGGAATGGGGTCGACAGTGCAGCGGGGGGCGTGCCCGGGCCCCTCGGCGCAATTGCTCCCGGGGATGGCTTGGACACCTATGTCTTGAGCACCCTCGGGGTTGCCCTGTCTCCGGTCTGGGCCGGGTCGCGGTGGGCCGTTGGCCTGCGGTGTGGCCTCATCGACCGCTGTGCCGGGGGTCCGGTACCGTGGCTCCCGGGAGTCCTGGTGTTGACGGGGTCCGTTGGTCCGTTTCTGCGATCCCTGACGAAGAAATATTCTCCCTACACCGTGTATGAGTGCAACCCTGGGTGTAGTGTGGTGCATTAAAAGTTGGGTGGGCAATAGGGGTAATGGGGGGGGGGTTCGGGGGGCCACAGAGGATGGGTACTCTGCAGCTCCTCGGCTCTGGGGGCCTCACACCTCACTGCCAACTATAATGCAACCACCCTTGGCTCTGTCGCCCTGGGCCGGACCCCCACCAGACTGCCTCTTATTGCTCACCCCACACTCCACACAACTCAGTGTATACATTTAGTTTTAGGCACATATAGGGACACATCAGTTGGGGCCCCATGGTAGTGTGGGGTGTGGGTGGTGGGTCGTGGGGTGGGGCAGATTGCAGTGCTCTGCGGCGCTGCGTCCTCCCCATCTACCTCCCACTGTCCCCCCCCATCCTCCACTTTTAATGCAGCACACGGGGTTGGGGTGTTGGTGGTGGGGTGGCTGGGGGCTGGTGTTGGGTAGTGGGTGGTCCCTCTTGTCCCGGGCCTCCGTGGCTTGTTCGTGGTGCCGAGGGGGCGTCTGGCTGTGCCTCTTCTTGGTCCCTGGGTTTGTGTGTTTCTCTCTGGTCCCGGTTGGCTCTCTGGGCGATCCCTCCTGGGAGTTTCCGCCGCCCAGGTAGGACGGTGGCTCGGCCAGCGGGCCCCTGCTCAGTCGTCGTAGCTGCTCTGAGCTTCGGTGCTAATCACTTATGCATGTTGGCTCAGGGTGTACGAACGTCTGTCGTGTCCCATTGTTGAGCACTGATGGGACTCGCCAGAATGGGCTAAATCACTCCTCAGGTGTCACACCAAAAACATTTTCTCCATGTATTCCTACATTTCTCTTGTGCCCCTCGGTGCCCTACTCTCTGTAGGGTTTGATTTTGTAATTATTTTTGATTTTTCTATTTATTTATCACTATAAGAAAATCAAATAAAGAAAGACAGTTTAGTCCCCAGAGAGGGTGCAGTGACGGTCACACACATGCACAAAAATATAAAAATACTTTTCTGCAAGAGAAAAATGCACCAATCCCATAAGTAGTTGACACCTTCCATCTTGTTGTGGTGTTTAACGATGGGAATAGGTGCTGACAAAAAAAAAAACTCAACCCAAGACATGTTGTGACAATCTCCACATCTTTTTCCCACACACAGTGATAGAGAATTAATAGAGGAGAGTCCCAATGTTCATTGGCAGTATAAGAGGCACACTGAACGCTTATAATCATGGATTTGTTACTGTTTTTCATTTATGTTTTTCATTTATAAGTTTACCACTGGAGTGATCGGCATACTGATTCCAGGAGTATATGTTTAAATTTGACTGAATTATGAAGAAGGAGCTGTGCAAGTTTTGACAAAAATACTTGCAACATTGCATTTGACATGTTAACAACACACTACAAGTCATTTATTCAGATAAAAATGAGCTAGAAACAAACACAAATAACATGGGATGATGTATGGGAGGGGGCCATGATTTAGAAGCAAGAGTGATTGATTCTTGACCTGCTTCTGCCAAATGCTTTGTAGTTTTTAATGGTATTCCTTACACCATCCAATTACTTATTGCGGTGTCATTTGTGCTTGCACCATGTCAAGTTGATGCCATTGGAAATTCAAACTGGACCTGTTCCAAGTTATGAATTAATGAGGAGCTGACTTGGAGGGTAATGTGGGGTCTATCAGAGAACATAGCAAACTCTCAGCTCTATAGTTTGGCCATGGAAAGCAGTAAACCTCAGAGTTATTGGTAACTTCAACTTCAAAGAACTTTACTTTTCCGTGAGGAACTTCATTTGTGCTAGAGAGTATGTGCGTATACATACAAATCCTGGACCCAACAACATAAAAAAACCTAACATCAGGACAATAAACACAACACACACAACACATCCAGCATGGCAGAGGTAGTAGATAAAATAATTAAAAGTATATATCAGATAGAGGCAGAATTAAAATGTGTTAAAATATCAAAATACTATAGCAAGGTGAAATTTAAATAGAGTTGAATAAAAAAAGAATGGCTCAGCCATTCATGAGTCTGATAGATGTGAGCACGAAGCTTGACATGGCTCTCTTAGTCCTGAAAATCAGTCCTGTGTCTTTGACCTGAGGTGAGCAGAGTGTAGTGACTGTGCAGTGTGTGTGTGATGTCTGAAGCTATCTGCATTCCTTTGAGTTTAGTCCTTCTGTTGTAGATGCTAATGAGTGGTTCTTGCGCCTGACCAATTATTTTATTGCTCATTGCTGTGATTTTGTTCAGTGGATTATGGTGGATGGTGTATAGGGACCCAGACCAGGCTGAGATGTTGAAAGTGATGACTGATTCAATGAAACATCTGTAAAAAGCTGTTAGAACTGACTGGTGAACCTGAAGTTTGCAGAGTTTCCTGAGAAAAAAGAGACACTGTTGACATTTAGAAAATATGCTTTCACTGTTTGGTTGGAAGGTGAGTTTATGATCAATGATTGTCCCGAGGTATTTAAATAATGGAACTCGCTTTAGTGTGTGATTGTTGACTGACAGAGTGGGTATGATGGGAGGGTCTCTGTGAAAGTCTACAAGCAGTTCCTTTGTTTTGGAGGGATTGAGTTCAAGGCAGTTCTGTCTGCACCACTCTGTGAAACTGTCAATCTCGCCCTGTAGGTCACCCTGGGAGCTGGTGGTGTCAATGATCACAGTATTGTCGGAGTATCTGATATATGTTATACCAGGGTTTGTGCTCTTCCAGTCATTGGTGTACAATGTGTACAGGACCAGTGAGATTACAGAGCCTTGAGGGACTCTGGTAGAAACTGTTCCAGATGAGCTGAGGTGGCCATTGACTTGAACCCTCTGTTGTCTGTCAGTCAGAAATGAAAGGAACCAGAGAATCAGATGCAAATTGACTGCCATCTGGAGCAGTTTTTGTCCCATCAGGTGAGGTTGCACAGTATTGGGGGCGGCAGTAGTTCAGTCTGTAGTGACTTGGGCTGGGAATCGGAGGGTCGCCAGTTCAAGTCCAGGTCAGACCAAATGTGTGGACTGGTAGCTGGAGATGTGCCAGTTCCTCCTCCTGGGCAGAGCCGAGGTGCCCTTGAGCAAGGCACTGAACCAACTGCTTGAGGCGCCTCTCCATCAATGCATGTGCATGTGTTTGTTTCATAACGTGTGTGTAATGTGCAATTGAAAAAATATATACTAATAGAGTGAAAAAAAAATTCCCTCATTGAGGGATTAATAAAGGAATTCTTCTTCTTCTTCTATTAAACACACTGGAAAAGTCTATGAAGACCATTCTTATGAGTTACTTTGGATTTTCAAGATGGGTGTAGGCACTGTGCAGCAGTGTTAATGTGGCATCATCCACACCCCTCTATATGTATATAGGGGTGTATATTATGTATATTTATTGCTCACGGTGGCTTCCTATTGTCACAAAGCAATGGCACAACCAACACATTTGCTCACTAGAAAAGAGTGAAGTAAACCAGTAGGATTTGCTGAGGTGAGCTAAAGCCAGCAGAAGAAAGGAGTCCTCAGGTATGCTACATGCAGATTTTTGAGAGACCAATTATCAGTTGACAGGGGTTTCAGCAGCTTTAAGTGATTTATCAACAATGACTTATTGACCAAGAATCATTATACATGATTGAAACATGATCTTGTACCAAAGATTTAATTAATCAGAGTAGAGGTGTGAATACATAAGATCGGTTATGGCCTCCTCTGTAAAACAACTGAACAATATAATTTGCCTTTATCTGACTAATGCATTCAAAGATGTCCAGAGCTGTCCAGAACTGTCCAGAGATGACCAAATGTTTCCAGAACTCCCCAGAGATGTCCAGAGCTGTCCACAGATGTCCACCGATGCCCGAAAGAGCCACTGGTGAAGTTCAAGCCGAAGTCGCCTGCAGAGATCCAGCAGATCCAGACTGAACCTGCAGCCATTCCTCACTCCCATCCATCCAGGAACGGTGATATACTACATCTTACAGATATTAAAGAGTTTGATGATTAGACGCTAAATTAAATGGCCTGAATTAAGGGCTTAATCCAGCAAACTTAATAATATTTAGTAAGATATCAGTAAAATGCTAATCCAATTCTGAATAGTAAATTACTCACAATCTTCTCTGATGCCTCTCAAAACTCTCAACTGCTGAACGCCACCAAATCTAAACCAAATTTTGGTAACAGCCTAATGCTTAATTTGGTATAGATAACCACCACTGAATTAAACTGGTCACATTGAATTAATTAATCATTCATCCTTTAAACTTTTGTTTAATCATTCATTCCATTTTGTCACAATGAATCAATCCCATGTTTTCACCATCAATCTTCCTTTATTCTAGTTTTTCTTTTCTATTTTATTATTTCTGTTAGTAGCCTGGTCATTTAGTTTGTCAAACTAATCATTTATTATTAGTTATTTTCTTTTGCAGTAGTAGTCTGGTTATAGTTTGTCAAATAAACATCTCATTTACAAAGAACTTGGTTATTTGATTTGTGTGTGTATATAAAGCAATTGAATCACTGTACACTAGGTCAAGAACTCCGTAGCACCGTGAGATTAAGAGACTCTATTAATTAATGTCAAACAAGTTTTTCCTGTTTTAGAAAAACTGGGTGGCGCCCTGATAATTTCTACTATTAAAGGCAATTTTTGCTTCATGATCAATGACTTAAAGATATTGCTCATAAATACATAATTTGATATTAATTAATGATTGACTAATCTGCTCTACACTATTTATGCTACAGTAATAACTATAATAATAATAATAATAATAAAAACAAATAATAATAATAATAATAATAATAATAATAATATATTTTTACTGTTAAAATTTACTGTTTTACAAAAAATGGGAAAGCACATTATTATTTTTTTCGATTGAGATGCCAATTTACATCTCAGAAAAATAGAAAATAGGGCAGGTGGCTTATTTTCCAAAATGCCTTTTCAGACAGCATCCCACAGTAAATATTGATAATGTCTAACACAAAAATGTCAGAGAAGGTTGTACAAATCTCTTGAAATTACTTTACTTGAAACTGTACCATTCCTAGAAAACTGGTCAATCTTACCCCTGTACCTGAGTAAAACCTGGTCCCAGACATCAGAAATTGCCTCAGAGTATTCTCAGCTAATTGAACTCAGTTTGAAAAGAGACAGAGATGATCTGATCATGTGTTCGGATGATAAATAATAGGTAAATTATCATCCTTTGTAAGAAAGATGCTCACAAAAAATATGGACAAGTGTAGAGGATGATGCAGCTGTACAGGGTGGTCTAAGTTGATGGAGACATTTCAAATGCATTCACAGTTCACATATAAAATATTTTGTTTAATTGTCCTCAGGAGCTATACTTACAACCTGCAGTGGACATAGCCTGCTGTAGCTGAAGAAGCAATTCAAAATTAACATATGAAAATCCAAAACAAACAGCCATCACATATATGACAATAGTTCCCAGTGGAAACAGTCATTCATCATTTTCATTAAATCAGAATGTGTTGTGTTGGATGAGTATGACTTTGAGGTTCATATAAAGACATCCAGAGTCATCATCCACTACACATAAAATGAATGAGCAGCAGATGGTACAGTAAAAGCCATGATAAAATGGACTATGCATATCTAGGTTGAGAAAATATGTGCTGTGGGCTTATTTCTTATTGTCTTCACTGACTATAATTTATTTTCTTTGGAGATCTGTGTTTGTGGTAAGGGAGCTTCATCTAAGGTTTGAACATGTCACCATTTCTCTGATCGTGAGCAGTAGCTCTGGGGTTTGTGGAGTGTAGGTGGTGAAAGAAGGGGAGGAAGTCTGATGTTTTTTATTTCTTTCTTTGTCTTCACAATCCACCACGTACATTCTCTGCTCTGCAATCTAAAGTCAATCTTCACAGTATGCTGCACCTCGGTCTACCTCCATCCAATTTCATTTAAGGTAGCAACTCTACCTCTACGTCTACTTGTTTCTATCAGATTTCCCTCCATGTTTCTTGCAGCATTGCATCCAATCATCCCTGTCCAGGGATTCATTGGTAGGACAGGCCCATTTTTACACTGATGCTTGAAATTAAGCAGACGTCTGTGATGTGCTGGAGGCAACTGGAGAAAGAAGAGAACAGCTCTTCAACATAGCCCAGCATGATTGTTGTAAGGACCTCTAACACTGATCTATACAGTAGCTACATGTGATGGAGCCAAATGAGAGGCCTCAATCAGAATCATATTTGTCATATTTGTACTGCTTTGGTGTTTAGCACATACTTTAAAGGGGAAACTAATGACACAGGCAAAGTACTGCAAAAGAACATCAAAAATAACACAAATCTGATAAAAAGTTACAACGTGTGTTACAACACATCTAATATTTATGTTGGTCCATGTCTGCTGGATGTAGAAATAGGCAACAGTTTGCAACATTGCGAAGTGATAATTTTTCAATTTTGTGTTTAGAGCTTGTTCTGTACCCCCCATCATGTTTCAAATCAGCATGTTGCTTTGAAGTTTCCATGAGTTTCCTTGTCAATGAATGAATCAAATGTGTTTTGATTATCTGAGGTCCATGCCCTTCTTCATAAATATTTGCAAAGCTGAGTTTGAAATATTATGAATAATTAATCAATTTTATACATTCATAATTCAAAAGCATGCAATTAAAAAGTGTAATTATAGTTAATAGTTTTGTTATATTATTGTTAGATGATGAATTAATTGAGATGAATTATTGTTATTAGGGGGGGTTATTATTATTAGGGACTGTGAAACAGGTACGCAAGGGACCTATTGAAACTGTAGTGTTTATTATTATTGGTGTGAATGCTGGAAGCACCACCTATGTTCTTCTCCATTCTTTATTCTTATTATGTGCCTGCCGTCGAGCAAGGCTGGCGAAGCCTTGCAAGCACGGCGGCACATATTACTATTCCTTTTGGAGGGGGTCCCCCAAGATTCTGAGCATTCTGAATGCTTGTAGTAGGTCCAAAACATACATAAAAAACATACATAAAAGATGAAAAATAATTAAAAAAAAAAAACCCTTCCGCCCACTTTTTTGGCGTGTTATTTTTTCAACATACTTCATCCGATTAAAACCATTCAAATATTAAAATGTTCAGCTCCATTAGGACATTATTGCTTGCATTTCTCCCATTTCTAACCTTCATAATTTCAGAAATATTCAAGATTTTTGGCGAAAATTTAACATGGAAAGAGGAGCGGAGTCTTCAAAACCGAGCAACTTTCAGACACTTAACAAACATTCATAACTCCTTCATACATTCACGTAGAAACCCCATTCAAGTTTCAAAACGCAGCAAATTTTCCAGTCAACAACTTCATAATTCACTATTTTTTCATAAAATGTACAGTTTCTTCAGCATTTCACTTTCTTTCAGACCATGGAAACCTTAAAAAATCAGAGTTTAACATGGGTGTGTATTGCATGGAATGTTCAGGCTAGAGTGGAGAGCAGTTTCAGAAATGTCAGAAAAAATATATTTAAATTGCGATTGTGAGGGCTATGTACGCCCCACGGACATAATTTTTACATCAAGACGTTGGAAATCTTGTCCCGGTCGTAGCGATGTGTCTCTCATGTCTGTGAGATTTACAGTTTTGACTTCAGATCCTTAATTAGGGTGGCACCTCCAAAAATCTCTCCATTGGGCCCAGTGTTAATTTGCAGAGGAAAAGGCGTGAGAAAGCAGAGAAACCTTGTGTTTAACCTGCTGCTGTCAGCCTTCTGAGTGGGCTAGAGACATAAAATTGACACCGCTGCAATCGTCGCGAGCTCCTGCCATCCACGGTCCAAACCCCAAAACCGTACTCCTTACGGTTTTTGAGTTATTTAGAGGAGTTCGGGTTGGTCCAACTCAGTTCAAATGAATGGCAGCCTAAGGGGGCAGAAGGAGACAGAGGCTGGTGCAGGGAGAGGGAGTGAGAAAGGAGGGGTGGTCTCCATTGAAACGGCCCAGCTCTGTGTGTGTGGCAGTTGACCTGCAGTGACCCTGCCTGTTATACAGGCTTCTGATTGGTCAATGCTCATGATACAGAGAGTCGATTACATCATCAATCACACACATACAGACACACTAGGGGCATGTCTAGACTTTTTCAAAGGGGTTGCCCGGGAGGCCCAAGTCAGTCACCTTATCAAACACACACACACACACACACACACACACACAGGATTAACTGTTCTGCCTTAGGCTCGTTTTTCAAAATGAAAGCCCAAAACTCCGGAGGGGTAACTGTTTCCTCACAGGAAGTTGTGGCTATGACTGCCCTTTCAAAATAAAAGCCCCAAACTCTGATTTAATCTTCAGGAAACAAAGTCAGGCGCGCACGAAGTGCGTGCTTTGGTGTGTTTGTTTGCAACACGAAGCTGGGACAGACACGCACGTAGTGCGTGCTTCGGTGTCTTTGCTTGCAACAAGAATCTCGGACAGACACACATTTAACATTCAAATTAAATTCAAATATTTTCAACATTCAACTTGTAAACTGAAATTCATAAATTATACATTCATAATTTTTCAATATTCATTCTACTTAACCTTCATATTACTACATTCAACTCAGCATTAGCAGTTTGGCTTAGGGTTATATTTTCAAAATTTCAATTCATACAATTCATTCTCATTAAACCTAGCGTTAGCAGATTAGCTTCAGCTCAGCAGAATTCAGCAGCATTACGCAGCATTAGCAGCGTAGCTTCAGCTGCTCACACCCGCAATTGCTTCAGCAATTGCTCTTCTTTTTCTTTTTATTAGGGCCCGAGGGCAGACTGTGAAACAGGTCCGCAAGGGACCTATTGAAACTGTGGTGTTTATTCATCATCTTCTTCTTCTTCTTTTTATTATTATTCCGATACATCTGTTTTCCCAAATTTAGCCCCTTTCCCAATGTTAAAAAGTTGTATAACTTTGCATACGCCTGCGGCCCGCCCCAAAATTCAATATCTTTGGGTGATCGCACACGGTGCATGGAAAATGGCTGAATAGCGCCCCCTACAATGTTGAAAAATTCCCATAGGAAAAGTTGCCAACTTTGGCGTACCTCAACGAAAATCGGTACAAATTTGGCGCAGAGTTGAAATTCAAACGGAAAGTTGGCCATTTTGACTTTTTTATTTTCTGATGAAAACAAACTCATCCTAGGGGTTTCGTCCGATTGACTTGAAATTTGGTACAGATCATCTCCAGACCTAGCTGAGCAAAGGTTGTGCTCTGCACGTAAAAAGGGCGTGGCTGCTAGCGCTCACTAGACTTTGGCGAATTCGGCATTTAAATTTGAACGGCTCTCACTTTCACATACTTGATCCTAGCAGCTTCAAATTTTGTGAGTATGATGGGGGCTCGGCCCTGAACGTTGCGATGTAATAATATCACGCCTTACTCATGGCGCCCCCGGTGGTAACAGGAAGTGACCTGTTCTTACTATTTACAGCTGCAATTTTTGACAATTTTCCAGAAAATACGTTTGGCTTTTTGACAGCTTAAATAAAGTTGTATCATCATGAAAATGAAAATCTCTTGGATGCATTTTTCAAAGAGTTTTTAACAGAAGGTCAGTGGATAATGTACATCAGATTCCACAAAAGCCCTTCAGCACGTTATACTTTGTTGCAAGGTCTATTTATTGCAACAAAATGACTTTCATCTACTTTTACCCTTGGTGTCTTTCACTGCTGCCACAACACATTTCTAAATATGTGTTGAATCAATTGGCTGTGCTTTGTGTGGGTGCAGAAGTTGCTTGTTTCACTGTATAGCTCTCATTACATAAAATATTTAGCTCTAAAACAGAAGGTCAGGGAGGCAGCAAATCCTCAGTTCTGGCCTGGATTTTGATTCAATTCTGATGCAATTTTCACTCTCCAATTTGCTGATTTTCACACTCCTGTCCAACCAATTTAATTCCTCATCTGTTCAAACACATTCACTCTGCTTCAATTTTCACCAAGTGCTTGAACTGACAATGCATTCCAAGGGCTGTTTTCCTAAACAATTTATAGCTTGCTTGTTTCTTTCACTGTTGGCATGCACCCACTGTGACATAGTCTCGACATGGATTGTATTTTTTTCCAAAAGTATATATACATTTATGTAAGTCAAATTTTAACGACAAAATAAATTACAAAATTATCTCTTGTCTGTGTATGTTCTCTGTCATCCATTTAAAAGAGCAAAAAGGGAAACTGGACTTGCTTGAAGTGTGTTTCACCTCTCATCGAAGAGGCTTCTTCAGCCCTAACTGACTAGAAGAGTGTCCAGATATTTAAATCTGGTGTGTGATTATATCTATCCATCTATCCATTGTCAACTGCTTATCCTACAGAGATAGACATCCATTCACTCATATTCACACCTACGGGAAATTTAATTAGCCATTTGACCTTCCCCATGTATGTCTTTGGATGGTGGGAGGAAGCCGGAGTTCACAGGGAGAACATGCAAACTCCACACAGAAAGGCCCAAGGCTGGGACTATAACCTGCTACCTTCTTGAAGCGAGGTGATATCAGATATCTAAACATGTGGACTAAAGAACCTTCTTGGATGAGAAGTGAAATGTGTTTAACAAATTTCAAGCCAAGTCCAGTTGACTTCTTCTTTGCTGTTTTGAAAACAATCTCCCCACAGTATGTCATGTGTGTAATTATTTTGCATTTTGAAACTATTTCAACCCTTACATTTAATGAATAATACATCTAATGATTGTATGCTTAGGGGTGTATTTTAATTGGATCCATTTTTGTGTGACTATGTAGATGACATTACACACTCAACAGCTTTTTTTAATGTAAGACCTTGTTAGAGTTGATAAAGTAACAATGATGCATAATGTAACAACATTGCATAATGTAACAAAAAAGTTAATAAAACTCAAATGTAACAAATTCCCAAGTGCATGAAGATCACAATTTGCATCAGTTATAACATTATGAAGCAAGCAGAGTGTTTTTTCTCCTAATTTGATTACATTATGGGGTGAGTTACATGTTTTTTATTGTAATTCAATTCATACACAAGTGTGTGTGAGTGTGTATGTGTGTGTGCACGCGTGTGTGTGTGTGTTTATGAGTGAGAAGTGAAATTGGAATCATGGAATGACAGTTTTGACAAAAATATTGAAAATTGAACCGACTGAAAGAAAATAAAATGAAATGAAATTACATAAGTATTACGAGTATAATGTAAATTCATTATCTGACACAAAATAGTGAAATTGGCTGAATTTAGAGCTTAATCTAGAAAACTAAAAATAATAATAATAATAATAACTTCAGTTTATATAGATTTCAGCAGGGAGGGAGTTCCAGAGTGTGGGGGCAGCCACGCTGAAGGCTCTGTCACCGAACGTCTTGAGTTTGGTGCGAGGGATGGAGTGGAGACCAGCATCAGATGACCGCAAGTTCCAGGATGGAGTGTGATAGTGGAGGAGGTCAGCAAGGTATTGGGGGGCGAGTGCATGAAGGGACTTTAATGTGAGTAAAAGGAGTTTATAGTGGAGACGGAACTTGATTGGGAGCCAGTGGCGGTGGATGAGGGTGGGGGTGATGTGCTGCCAGGGTTTAGTGTAAGTTGGAACCCTGGCAAAGTTCTGCACGTACTGGAGCCTGTCCAGGGTTTTTTCTTGGAACCCCAAACAGGACTCCATTGCAGTAGTCCAGCCAGGATGTGATGAAGGCGTGGATGAGTGTCTCTGCAACAGAGCCAGACAGTGAGGGACAGAGACGGGAAATGCTTTTGAGGTGGTGGAAGGCAGATTTGGTGATGGATTTGATATGGGACTGGAAGGAAAGTGTGGGGTCAAAGATGACACCCAGATTGTGAACCTCAGAGGCTGGTCAGATGGAACAGCCAATAAACACTGATGAGGAGATCTCCAACCTTCCAGAGCAGTTGCTTGGGGGCCACAACCATGAGCTCAGTTTTATTGCTGTTAAGTTGGAGTAGGTTGGTTGTCATCCAGGTCTTTATGGCGTGAAAGTAGTTGACCAGAGGCTGTGGGGGGAGCTGAGAGGATGGTGAGGTGCTGAGATAGAGCTGGGTATCGTCAGCATAGCAGTGGAAGTTGAGACCATGGCGGCATATGATCTGACCAAGGGGGAGCAGGTAGATGGTAAAGAGAGTGGGACCAAGCACAGAGCCTTGAGGAATGCCGTGATTAACCGGGGCGGGGGGAGGAGGAGCCATTGGAGGGTGACAAACTAAGTCCTATTTGAGAGGTATGACTGAAACCATGCCAGTGCAGAACCGGAGATGCCAAGAAGGTGAGAAAGGCATTTGAGGAGGATGGTGTGGCAAACGGTATCAAAAGCATTGGTTATCTTGATCAAAGCGGTCTCAGTGCTATGGTGTGTTCTATATAACGACTGAAGTGTTTCATACAGCTCATGGTTGGACAGATGCAGATGGAGCTGCGCAGTCACTGCTCTTTCCAGGATCTTGCTGAGGAAAGGAAGGTTGGAGATCGGCCGAAAGTTATTGAGGTCATCAGGGTCCAGACCAGGGGCCTCATGTATCAATATGTGTGGGGCATTCACACTGAGAGCTGGTGTACGCTGTAATCCAGAAAGTGGTGTACGCTGTCAAAAATCCAGATTTATCAAGCAGTGCGAACGCCAGAATCCACGCAGCTTCCCTTGATACATCCCAATCACAGTGGAATTGAGCGCACATGTCGGCATTGCGGACTCCTCTCTCACCACACCCATAAATACATATGCGAATTCATTGAAATACGCTCCACGCTGGGGCTATCCTCATCACGAGAGGGGAAACTTCAGGGCATAGCCACGATCACCTGAGTCAAAAACACAGGATTGGACACCACATGTGCTGCACCTGATGGATCACGGGCAACACAACATAGCACAGCTGAGTACCAGCCGTGCCCCACGTCATTGTGTTATCACACGTGACATCCTTGATCAATCCCCTCCTGCTCTCTGTCATATCGGTCTCGGTCATAGCCGCCACAGTGGTTGCTGCTCCCTGCTCCCGCCTGCTCCCTCCCCCTTGTTGTCCTGTCCTTTACACACACACACACACACACACACACACACATGTACACCCACACACGCACGCACACACACACCCACACACACAACACACACCTACCTCCACATATGCTGGTTTGTTGCTTGTAGTTATAATGCTGATAGTTGCTTGTTTAGTTTTATGATAGATTCATTTATTTCATTCAAGTATTATTGATCATTTACCATTGATCACCTGTGTTGTAATAACAGCTGGTTATGAAAGTCATTGCTGTCTGGCAGAGTCCCCTGTCAGAAGGAGTTTCAACGAATGGGCCACGTTCCGTGCTTCCATTGTCGAAGCGCCCGGAGCTGTGGCCACAAGGTGACCACCAACGGGCTTTGTGGATGGCCGCCGCGACAGGCACCGACCATCCCCAAACCTGTTGGTGATCATCGGCAATGAGGGATGCCATCAAGCCAAAGAAAGAGTCCTATCGGGCCTTTTTGGCCTGATAGGTACTGGCAGGCCAAACGGAATGTGGCTACGGTGGTCGCTGAGGCAAAAACGTGGGGACGGGGTGCTGCTGACCTCGATTCGGGATGTTGTGAGACGGTGGGGAGAATCCTCATTTCCAGGCAGTGTCTAGGGACCCCGAGGTGAGCTCTCGTATCTCTGGGGTCGAGGTCACTGAAGTGGTCAAAAAGCTCCTCAGCGGCAGGGCCCCGGGGGTGGATGAGATCTGCCCAGAGTTCCTAAAGGCTCTGGATGTTGTGGAGCTGTCGTAGTTGACATGCCTCTGCAACATCGTGTGGACATCGGGGACAGAGCCTCTGGACTGGCAGACCAGAGTGGTGGGACCGGAGGGTATGTTCCAACTATCGGTGATCACACCCCTCACACTCTGTGGTAAGGTCTATTCAGGAGTTCTGGAGAGGATGGTCTATCGGGAAATCAAATCTCAGATCTCAGATGAGCAATGTCGTTTTCATCCCGGTCTTGGAATAGTGGGCCAGCTCTACACCCTTGGCAAGGTCCTGGAGGGTGCGTGGGAGTTCACCCAACCAGTCTACATGTGTCTTTTGGAGAAGGCGCTTGACCACTTCCCTCGGGGAGTTCTGTGGGGGGTGCTCCGGGAGTATGGGACCCGGGCCCCTGTACGACCGGTGTCAGAGTTTGGTCCACATTGCCAGCAGTAAGTTTCCAGTGAGAGTTGGACTCTGCCAAGGCTGCCCTTTGTCACCTTTGTTCATAACTTTTATGTATCTAGGGGTCTTGTTCACGAGTGAGGGAAGAATGGAGTGGGAGATCGACAGGCGGATTGTCGACTAATCTAATGACTACCTTAACGATTAATCAACTAATCTAACAACTATCTTAATGATTACTAGACAACAGAATTATGACGAATTATACACCTGTTCAGAGGCTCTTATTTAGCCATTAAACTTTAAATTCAGCTAGAGGTTGTTTTAACTAACAATAAAGACGACTACTATGATGACTATGATGACTATTATCATTCAGAAATATTTAACTGTGCTACTTATTAGGCTGCTACAAAAGTAAAAATAACTCTATCAAATTTTGGTCCATTTAAAAGCAAGGACTCTCTCTCACTTACTTTGTTAATTACTTATGCCAAAAGTAACTTGTTACTGTTAAAAGTAATGATTTAAATTCTGACTTGGAGCTTGGAAATTCCTACATTCCTGTACCACTTGACCGCACCATGATTTGAATCACTCAAATGCCAGGCTCCCAGTGCTGCTGCAATGACATTAATCCTCTGTTTTAACGGTGATGTTTGTCTCCTTTGCTGGAAAATGGGGGGACAGATCAGCGTCTCTATGAATCTGAAGGGGACATGTCCACCTGTCCATAGTGACATCTGAGAGCATGAATGAAAGCAATCTAAATTCATCAATCAGGAAACCATTTTTCAAATAACGGAAAATGCATCAAGCTAATGGTAACTGAGTTTAATTAATTATAATGTGTTAGTTACTGACAAAATTAATGACGTTACAGTAACATGCTTCTATTAATAACAGTTACTGCCCAACACTGCATGCCTCCACTTTGAATGCTGCCTCATCACAGACATGCTGCATATGGAGTAGTTAGTAGTGTCTTTGATGTCTTTAGGGAGAAATGTTCCTAGATCTTTTAGCTTATGATGTTGTTGCTGTGGCCGCAATTTCTCTCTTGCTTGCCGGTCACCGATCACCGGTCACGCTGACTTGCACAAGTTTGTTTCTGGAAAAAAAACAAGCAGTGATGTAACCGACTATTATCGACAAATGAATTAGCACCAATTTTCATTATCAATTCTTGTTGACTACATCAAATAATTGTTGCACCCCTACAATATAGTGCCAAAGGCATGGCTTTATCATAACTTCCATAATGTTATGACAAACCATAGCATTATGAATCATAAGTATGGCTGTCAATTCATTTTTCTATTGTACGTATTGTCAATTCAGTTTTCTATTGTACACAAGCTATTATTTTACCTTTCACAACAGTTTTTATATTTTCATATTAACAGTGATGGTATTCCAGCGTGGAACTGTGATAGGATGCCACCTGTGCAACAAATCCAGTCGTGAAATTTCCTTGCTCCTAAATATTCCACAGTCAACTGTCAGCTGTATTATAACAACATGGAAGTGTTTGGGAACGACAGCAACAAGACATTGTGCAGAGACAATTGTTACAGACCTCCAAACTTCATGTGGCCTTCAGATTAGCTCAAGAACAGTGCGCAGAGAGCTTCATGGAATGGGTTTTCATGGCCAAGCAGCTGCATCCAAGCCATACATCACCAAGTACAAGGCAAAGCAAAGCACCACTGGACTCTAGAGCGGTGGAAACGTGTTCTCTGGAGTGACGAATCACGCTTCTCCATATGGCAATCTGATGGACGAGTCTGGGTTTGGCGGTTGCCAGGAGAACGATACATGTCGGACTGCATTGTGCCAAGTGTAAAGTTTGGTGGAGTGGGAATTATGGTGTGGGGTTGTTTTTCAGGAGCTGGTCATGGCCCCTTAGTTCCAGTGAAAGGAACTCTGAATGCTTCAGCATACCATGATTGTCCATGCTCCCAACTTTGTGGGAACAGTTTGGAGCTGGCCCTTTCCTCTTCCAACATGACTGTGCATCAGTGCACAAAGCAAGGTCCATAAAGACATGGATGACAGAGTCTGGTGTGGATGAACTTGACTGGCCTGCACAGAGTCCTGACCTCAACCCGATAGAACACCTTTGGGATGAATTAGAGTGGAGACTGAGAGCCAGGCCTTCTCGTCCAACATCAGTTTGTGACCTCACAAATACGCTTCTGGAAGAATGGTCAAAAATTCCGATAAACACACTCCTAAACCTTGTGGACAGCCTTCCCAGAAGAGTTGAAGCTGTTATAGCAACGGGTGGACCAACGTCATACTGAACCCTATGGATTAGGAATGGGATGTCACTTAAATTCATATGTGAGTCAAGGGAGGTGAGCAAATACTTTAGGCAACATAGTGTATTTTATTATGTCATGGCTCTCTTGAGTTTCCAGTTATTTCTACAACTCTTATTTTTCTCTGATAGAGTGATTGGAACAGATACTTCTTTGTCACAAATATATTCATGAAGTTTGGTTCTTTTATGACTTTATTATGGTTTAACAGAAAAAGTGACGAATCTGCTGGGTCAAAAATATACATACAGCAATGCTCATATTTGGTTACATGTCCCTTGGCCATTTTCACTTCAATTAGGTGCTTTTGGTAGCAATCCACAAGCTTCTGGTTGAATCTTTGACCACTCCTTTTGACACAATTGGTGCAGTTCAGTTAAATTTGTTGGCTTTCTGACATGGACTTGTTTCTTGAGCATTGTCTACATGTCCTCAATGGGGTTTAAGTCAGGACTTTGGGAAGGCCATTCTAAAACCTTAATTCTAGCCTGATTGCTGCCCAGGCTTCTTCTGGGTGGTGTGGTGGAGAGGAGGACGTGCTGCCCAGGCTTCTTCTGGTTGGCGTGGTGGAGAGGAAGACGTGCTGCTCATCCATTGCTGATAGCTTGATGATGCTCTTCATCCCCTTGGACACTCTCATACAATTCTATATATGCACTGTATATTAGCTGTTGTTATATTGAGTTGGACATTTTCATACAATTTTATATGTAGTGTTAATGTGTTTTCATTGTTGTGATTCTGTACACATGGCATCTATGGCACATCTGTCCATCCTGGAGGAGAGATCCCTCCTCTGTCGCTCTTCCTGAGGTTTCTTCCGTTTTTTTTCCCTGTTAAAAGTTTTTCCTTAGTCGATGCGAGGGTCATTTGTAAAGGAAAGAGGGTGTCATATCCTGTACAGATTGTAAAGCCCAATGGGGCAAATTAATAATTTGTGATATTGGGTTATACAGATAAACTTGACTTGACTTGACTTGATTTAGCCATTCCATTACCACTTTTGATGTGTGTTTGGAGTCATTGTCCTGTTGGAACACTCAACTGCACCCAAGACCCAAACTTCAGGCTGATGATTTTAGGTTACCTTGAAGAATTTGGAGGTAATCCTCCTTCCTCATTATCCCATTTACTCTCTGTAAAGCACCAGTTCCATTGGCAGCAAAACAGCTCCACAGAACAGTACTACCACCACCGTGCTTGATGTTAGGCATGATGTGCTTGGGGTTAAAGGCCTCACCTTTTCTCCTCCAAACATATTGCTGGGCATTGTGGCCAAACAGCTCGATTTTTGTTTCATCTGACCACAGAACTTTCCCTCCAGAAGGTCTTATATTTGTCCATGTGATCAGCAGCAAACTTCAGTCCAGCCTTAAGGTGCTGCTTTTGGAGCAAGGGCTTCCTTCTTGCATGACAGCCTCTCAGTCCATGGCGATGCAAAACACACTTGACTGTGGACACTGACACCTGTGTTCCAGCTGCTTTTTGGTGGTTCTCGGTTGACTCTTTACCCTCCTGACCAATTTTCTCTCAGCAGCAGGTGATAGCTTGCATTTTCTTCCTGATCATGGCAGTGACAAAACAGTGCCATGCACTTTATACTTACAATTGTTTGCATTGTTGCTCTTGGGACCTGCAGCTGCTTTGAAATGACTCCAGGTGACTTTCCTGACTTGTTCAAGTCAATGAGTCGCTTTTTCAGATTGGTGCTGAGCTCCTTTCCCATTGTAGCATTTGTGAGTGTTTGTATCCAATGAGCCCTCTTTAAATGGCCTCAGAGAAGTCACCAGCTGTAGTCACTCATGATCACTCACAAGAAGTTAAGAGGCCATGCTATGAAGCTCATTTCATTGACACAACTTTCTAAGTCACCAAAATTGCTAATTCATGTTGCTGTATGTATATTTTTGACCCAGCAGATTTGGTCACATTTTCAGTTGACCCATAATAAAGTCATAAAAGAACCAAACTTAATGATTGTTTTTTGTGACAAAGAAGTATCTGTTCCAATCACTTTATCAGTGAAAAATCATAGCTGTAGAAATAACTGGAAACTCAACAGAGCCATGACATCATGTTCTTTATAGGTGTATTTTAACTTTTGACCACGACTGTAGCTAGGGCTGGGATGATGACCGCATCACTGCAATAACGCGGTCGTATGATGCCTACCGCGGTGTTGAGCTCATTACCATCATCACCGCAATATATTAATCATAATAAAAAAAAAAATAATATCCCTACATATTTGCTGTTGAAAGTTACAGGACTGTATATTGTGTTTGATATGAAATATCAACAGTAATATTTAGTAACGTCCTGTTTTTAAAGCTGATGGAGAAAACTGCAGCTCGGCAGCAGGCAAGTCCATTAACTCAGGGAGGTTTCAGTACTTCTCATGATTAAATTGAATATATTCACACATAATACACAGGCATAAAACAGAAGCATTGCATAAACAGGTGTTCAATTTCAATAGTAAGTGCTTATAGCAGACACAGCCCTCTTATGTAGTACTGTCCATAGTAGCAGGATTGCGGCAGGGGTGGCGGAGAAGCTGTGATCACGGAGGGCAGCGGGGGTGGCGGAGTTGGGGATGATCACAGAGAATAGCGGGACTGCAGCGGGAGGTGGTGGAGTTGCGGTTATCACGGTGATCAGGGAGAGTACCGGGACTGCAGGGGGGTGGTGGCGGAGTTGCTGTGATCACAGAGAGTAGCAGGATTGCGGCGGGGATGACAAAGTTGCCGTGATGGGGGGGTGGGGGGATACTGCGGTAAACCGCCATACCGCATTGATTGGGTGCTTTATCACCATGGTAATAAAAAATCCATACCGTCACAGCCCTAACTGTAGCAGAAGTGTTGTTGTCAGTAAAAGAAAAATGTCCACAACAACCTGATCTTATGACATTTAAGGGAAAATGAAAAGAGTGGAGTATGATACAGAAGAGCAGCAGCCTTTAAAATTTCATTCATTATGCATGTGATGCTGATGTGTATCACTAACTCCTCAACAATAAAGCCACAGAAAAAGCTACCAGGATCTAAATGTAAAACAGAGATATATTTTGTAGCCACACTGGGTGTTGCTATGACAGTACCATGGAAGCTATCTCTAACAGTCTTCATTAACTGGCATTTGGGGAAAATGTAGAGCACAACATGCCCCATCTTTTCAGGGTTGTCCAAAAAAGGAGGCCTTTTCCCCTGTGTGCACTGGGCGAAACTTGTCCAGGAGTTGTGCCAGGCACTTGCAAAAGCAGTCTGAGACCCTCAACAGTGATCTTTTAAGCTACTATCAGCACAAATTGAACAGAACGCTTCTGCTTTACATTTTCATTGATTAAGGATTAGCTTTTCTTGTGATTAAAAATATTCTTTCAAGGAGGGATGCCTCACGGTTGTTTTTTTTACTTGCCTTGCTCAAGACTTAAATGGACGAACCTTGGGGTCACAAGCAAATTGCCTATGTACTGCAGTCAGTGGCCTAAACCTAACAGACAAAAATAATATCACAATATTCAGCATCTCCCATATACAACAGCAATAAGCCTCTGTGCGACCGTGTTCCCTAAGGGGATTCACCTGAAAACCAGGATGTCATTTCCAGTGGCTGCCGATAGGATGATTCAACATCATCAGTCTGACTTCCGGGCTGTTGTGATTGTAGCAAAACATCACATCGAAGTGATACCACCACTGCTGGTGCTAAATGTTGGGCACAGGTTGCTTGACAACACTGACAGCAAGATTCACAGAGGTACTCAAAGCAGGGGCCAAGAAGATGCTTATATATACAGTATATATGACACATTTGTGGCGACTTCATCTGTGGAGATGAGTAGACAGTGGGCAAATCACAGGATGCTGCCTTATATATTGTGGGGTTCACATGTATTTGTGACACATGGGTCAGACATTACCGTTTTTGTCCACAGGGACAGTTCCTAGTTGTAGCTTTTGCACAGATTTTGGGATTTGGACATCTGGGTTCCAGCCAGTTTCGTGCATTGTATTTAATGGAGGTCAACCAGATTTTATATTTGTAAACATGAAAATAATCATCACATCATTTTAAACAAGTGAAATAATCTAAAAGTCAGAAAGCATCATGTTGCAGGAGTCATGGGCCTTTTCCGCTTATATATAAATTTATTAACATGCTCATGAATTAAACATTGCAGTGCATTTGTACATCTTATCAATTTAAGGATTATAGCTTGAATTCTCCAACAGATCCCATAAAACAGCCACTTTGCATGCATTGGAAAGGCAAAGAAGACTTTTCCTTTCTATCACTTTGGAATTTCTAGATAAATGTATAATAAAGATTAATGGCTTGCATAAAACACATGGGAGCTAAAGTGCAGTTTTAGAATAGCACCATATCATAATGACACAAACTGTCTACACAGAATCACTGTAAACACAGCAGACTGCACTACAGCACTGTTTTTTGTCATCATGACTCACCACCAATTAAAATCAGATATCAAAGTTAATCAATTGACATACTTTGTGTATCCTTCCAGAGGAATAAGCAATTAGTCCCATCTCCACTGGAACTGATGACAGAATAGTAAAAGGTTAACCTGAAAGCAAAAGTACTCAGCAATACATATCCCAATATAATCCCCTTATGTAATAAATTTACAAAGAAACATCTCGTTATGGGCCAGCCACGCCACTGATCTCCATACAACAGCTGGCAAGGGTGCTATAAAGGGGCCAATAGCTGCTGCTCCTCAACTTTCAACTTATGGATATTTTGGCTTTTCTCCAGCAATATCTTCAGCCCCACCATTATGACTGCCAAGGTCATGTCCAAAGAAAATATGATGAAGCAGCAGTTTATCTTTTCTCCTCTCTGCCTCTTTCTCTCTTGGCTCAGAGTTATTGAACAGTGGGGGACCACTGAGTTTAGAAGATCCGCGAAGTTAATTGAACATAGCACAGGCCCTAATTTCACTTCACAGCAAATCAAGATTTTAGTTATGTAAATTGTTTTATGTGTCCCACTGGGGGACTGGGGACTGCCAGACACCAAAGTCATTCTATCACCAGCAGCACCACACTGCTGTCTCTGCAATTTACATGAAGAAGTTTTTATTACAATACTCTTCATACACTCTTTTTTTCCTCCACCAAGGCAGCACTTGGGCCACATACAGTATATAGAGTATATATTTCATATAAGATTTATTAACATGTCCTTATGCCTGCATATTTTAACACCATCCAGAAGTCCTATGTTGTCTTGTTATATTATAAGGCCTTTCTATTCCAGTGACATTTGCACCAAAAATCTGGCATTCACATACAGTAAATTACATCATGGAGAGCGGCAGCTGTAGAGAGCCACCTGTGATCAAACAGATTAAAAGGAATCCTTTACTACTGAAAAGTTGTCATGCCACCTACATCTTAAGGCACTTTCTAATGCCATGGCTTATGAGAAAACAGTGAAAGACTGAAATCTCAGATCTATTTTAGAAACAAATTGGAATATAAACTTGAACATAACTATGGGTTTTGTTTGTATGGATGATTTGATTTAAAGGAGTAATGATGTTTAAAGAGGAAAGGCTTCTTGCATTCTGACTGTAACACTACTGAGCTGTATGACAGGATGAAGCTCTGCATTTCTTGATTGAATTAAGACAACAATTAAGTTTAAAAAGGTGGAAGGCCACAGGCCCTGATGGCATCAGCTCCAGAATTCTCAAGGACCGTACAGATCAGCTCTGTCAGGCACTCATGCACATCTTCAATGTGAGTCTGGAGAAGGTCCCAACTGGGAGCCCAACCACTTCAGGCCTGTGGTCATCACTTCTCACCTGATGAAGACCATGGGGAGGATGCTGAAAAACATCCGCCCTGTGATTAACTCACATCTTGATCCACTGTTTGAGTACCAACTGGGCACTGGAGTGGATGATGCAATTGGTTGTCTGCAGCACAGGGGCCCCGGAAAAGACTGTGCTCTTCTCCTTTATCTTCACCCAGTATACATCGAACCTAATCCACAACTTTGGGAGCTGTCACCTCAAGAAGTTCTCTGATGATACAGCCATTGTTGGATGTGTACAGTATCTCAGAGGAATGATCAGGAGTACAGGATTGTCATCATTAACTTTGTTGACTGGTGTGAGCGTAACAACTTCAGCTCAATACCTGTAAGACCAAGAACGGGGTCACTGACTTCTGCGGAGGAAGATACCCTAGGGTGCGCCGGTGAACATTGAGGGTCTGGACATCAACATGGTGAAGACCTATAGGTATCTGGATTTTCACCTTAATTGTAAACTGGACTGGTCTTACAATACAGATGTCCTGTATAAGAAGCACCAAAATCATCTCCACCTGGTGAGGAGACTGTGGTCCCTCGGAGTTTGCAGGACACTTCTAAGGACTTTTTATGACTATTTGTTGGCATCTGCAGTCTTTTACGCAGTTGTCACCCATTGCAAGAGACTGTGGAGGTTTTAAGCAGCTCCTTCAACTGCAGTCTTAGACTTCCACCCTGCAAGAAGGACTGCTACTGCAGGTCATTCCTGCCATCAGCACTAAAACTTTATAAATATTAGCATCACTGGCTGATATTAACGTTTAAGTGCCATTGACGCATTTCTACGTCAAAGTGTTTTTTCAGCGGCTGGTACAATGGCACCCTGTGAGTAATTTTTGGGGCTTCTGGGACATGTGATCGGCACATAAAAGCCGATCCCAGCTGTCTTAGGACGGAAGGCAGGGTACACCCTGGACAAGTCGTCACCTCATCGCAGGGAACATACAGACAGACAACCACTCACACTCACTTTCACACCTACGGTCAATTTAAATTAGCCAATTAACCTAATCCCCAATATACATGTATATATATATACATATGTGTATATATATATATATATATATATATATATATATATATATATATATATATATATATATATATATATATATATATATATATATATATATATATATACATATGTATATACATGTATAGATATATATGTATTAGTGATGGTGATATAATACATATACATTTTCAGATATTAAAGAGTTTCATGAATAGACACTAAATTAAATGTCCAAATTTAGAGCTTAAGCTAGAAAACTGAATGTAACTAAATAATGAAATACTAAAACTTAGATTCAGAATATTAAACTGGTCCACAGTCTTCTCTGATGCTTCTTAAACTCCCAAATGCTGAAGGGTGCACAAAACCTGAATTAAATGTTGTGTGTGTACTGTTAACAGTACAACTGTTAATTTGGTTAATAGATACCAATCACTGAATCCAGCTGGTCACCTTGACTTAATATCATTGATATTATCATCATTGATCCATCAATCTTTCCTTTTGTTTAATCATTCATTCTATTATGGTCACATTGAATTAATGCCATTTATTCATCCATCTATCTTCCTGTATTCTATTATTTTCTATTTTATGTGTGTATATAAAGCAATTACACTAGGTCGAGAACTCTGTAGCACCCTGAGATTGAGAGACTATTAATTAATGTCAAATTCACATTTTCCCTGTTGTAACAAAACTGTGGCGCCCTGATAATTTCTACTATTAAAAATAATAGTGGGTTATACATGAAACTGAGTGTCATCACTGTCCTTCACATTTTATGATGATTCATGGTTTATGATTAATAACTTAAAAGTTATTGGTTATAAATACATAATTTGATGTCAATTAATGACTGACTATTAAATCTGCTCCAGAGTATTTATGCCACACAGGTGATTTCCCCCCAATGGAGGATGAATAAAAGCTATTCTTTGACGCTCTCTTTGGGGCTCATTGGCAAACAATGTCCAGATAGATTTCTAAAATACCAAAACCTGCCCTCCTGGTTCTGTAAGAGGTTTGCTCACCCAGTTCTCTGTAAGTTCTCCATTTGCACCCTTGTTGGTTTGCACCTGGTTTGATTGGATTTGAATTTTAACTCTTTGAGTGCCATTGACGTAATACAACATCATTCAAAATCCAATGCTTGAGTGCCATTGACGTAATATTACGTCAAAGTGTTTTTTTTTCTTTTTTTTTTTTTTTTGCAGCAGGTCACTGATCGTGGTCTGTCGCAGCCTGTGAGTAATGTTGGGGCTTCTGTCATTTGTAGCCAGGACATGAAGAGTTGATATGCACCACGGCAATCAAAGCAGGAAGTGGAAATGATCGCATTTATAGAGCAAAATAAATGGATTTTAGTCTGCTCTGTGTTTTCAGAGACATGGTACAAAATATTCTGTGGGTCTTGAAATATGACTGAAAATTGTGTTATGTGTCTGCAGGGCCCAAACAGGCCTGCAGAGGATTTTCCTGTGCTTCTCCCCGCCTTGTGTTGCAGGAGCTGCTATCTAATGAGGTGATTGGAGTCCACCTGAAGCCTGAGCGGCTGATTGTAGCCTCCACTCTCCAGCCAATTGCTGTGGGGTACTGCCCTTTAAAAGAGGCAGTCCATGAGCAACCTTTCTCTCTCTGTGCTTCAGATTGCTTACTGTGCTTGACTTATACTGACATGATCCATTGTCTTGGTGAAGTTGGTGATGAGTGGTGTACATCGTTTAGTTTGGGGTACCCTGTACACTTCACACACACAGTTTTGTTGACATATAGGAACACTAGGTTTAGGAGTTGTACCACCCATGTATAGTTTTGACATGGCACATTTTGTAGCTTAGTTAGTCAGCCTTTTGTTTGTCTTAATTTCCAGAGAAGATCAGAGTACTTAGGCCTGGTTTCGTTTGTATAATTTCATTTCTTTGGGACAACTCAGCATCCCTACCACCTCCTCAGTTTGTGTTATTATACTCCTTTGTCATAAATTAAACTTACTTATTGCACATTTTCACCTTGACTCCATCTGACTCTTGTTGTTTGTTCAGTTACTGGTTCAAATGCTTCAAGGTAACAATGGGCAAAAATGCTGGCACAAGGCACTTGTGATTTTAAAAAACGGCTGGCACTAATAAAGTTAAGCTGTTATTTTATGTTATTATTTGAACACAATGCTCTTTTTTTCTAAATGAATCCACATATTTTTGTCACCTAAGCCTAACCAATTATTTAAGACATGAAAATGAAAAGTACACTGCCAAAAAATTGAGGTAAAAGACCTCATTTCCATTTCATGTACTCTCCCCAATTTTGTCCAATCTTCATCCTCTGACTGAACCACACACTGTAGATGGCGGGGTGATTCTAAAAGTCCCAAGAACTCAATAGGACCGCATGTGTCCTTATGATTTGCCACAAGAAGCACCTTTACAAATACTTAAAACAGACATGACGACCTTGCATCTACACAGGGCCAGACTGCAGGCCATTTCGTCTCTCTGGCGTCTCAGCAAAAGTGAATGATACACAGTGTTCCTCTGCAAGATCCAGTCAAAGCCCTCATGGCGAGGACTGCTTTCATCAGTTTAAGATGACAAGTGAGAGACTTGGGAGAGTAAAGTCAAGACAAAGGCATGGCACTTACTGAAATGTCATACTGTCTATTTAATTTGCATGTAAGAAGCGTCAGGACTGGTGAGACTGTCAAGTTGCAGACAGCAGTATACCTCATATTGGTGTGTAATGGCAGGAGAATGGGGATATCTACAGTAGGATGATCTATTGAAAGTAAACATCACCATTTACTTCAAGAAGTCTGGAATGCTGCAGATTATAATTGAAAGCATATTTTGTGAGGATTGTTTCTTTGCGTCTTTGTGTTTCATGCAGTTGAACTTTTTTTTTTTTCCAAATCAGTTAAAAAGTAGACATCATCTTGGAAAATGTCATCTATAGAATTTAAAATCAAGTGGATATTACTTGTTTCACGTGTCATTAATGTTGGCAGTCAACAGATTTGGGGAGTAATGGAATACATGTAACGGCGTTACGAAATTAGGATACAAAAAAAGTAACTGTATTCCATGACAGTTACAGGAAAAAAGACATATTCAAATTACAGGTACATTTAGTAAAAATAGAGATTACTTCACAGGATTACAATTTTAATGCATTTTGTGATATTATTTATAGCCCTATATGTTTTTTTTTCTTTGAAATGGGAGAGAAGATGGAAAGATGGTGAAAGACAGAAAGAGAGAAGAATGGTGCGCACACATCTCACACACACCATTCGAAGCTCCCATAAAGGCAGTAAAATGCTCCAGCTGTGGGGTTCTCCAGAGCAACAGTCATTATTTTAATCACAAATATATTTTCTGACTAAAACAAACAAGGTTTCCAAAAGAATTAATAACACTAAGTTCATTTCCCCCCAGAGAGGGAGTAAAGAAAAGAAACAAAAATTAGTTCAGACAGGAGAAAGAAGTGAAAGGTTGATAGTATGTCACCCAGTTCTTTCATAGGCAAGGTGGGTCTGTTGTGGTTCATGTGATGGAAAGTGTCCATAGTTTATAAGCTTGCTCACTCTTCTCCACATATTAGCTCATATTTCTGAAGAAAACTCTGGATTTATTCATTCATTGCTTCCATTACCAAGTAACTGTCATGTTGTTCTTTTAACAAGAGACCCCCACAAAGCTCAGATTATAATTCGAACCCTGCACACAGCATATGGTGCGCGCATGGTATGTGTGTGAGACATGCACGCACCCATACCATGCACGGATACACACCGACAACATTTCAGGAGACCCACGGCACCGCCTGCAACCCAAGAAGCAGACTTTATTTCTGCTGTGTATATTGTTCTGCAAGCCACTTAATGATGCATTCACACGCCCACACCGCCAGAATTTACATTATGTTTTTTTCATTTGTTTCATTTTTTTCATGTTCTTTCATTTGTTTGGCATTTTTTGCTGAAAATTTAGCAGGTGAACACTGGGTGTGTTTAAAACAATGTTTTGGGTGCTCTTAATTCATAATATGAAGTAAAACAGAGCATGCAATGAAAAACAAAGTTTTATTTTTGCTTAATAAACTAGACTCTGTGGTCAAGGCTATTTATGTTTAGTTGCTTTTGTCTTTATTAGCATATTTGGTGTTGGAGTAATCCAAATGTAATTAAATTACATTACGTATTACTTTGTAATATTATGGTACTTGGATTTATGGTACTTGGATACTGACTACATTTTGCAGCAGGTAACTAGTAACTGTATCGGAATACATTTTTAATGGAACCTTCCCAAACCCTGGCAGTCAAATCCACCAACCTAGAAGACATGTTAGAGGAGAGAGAGAGAATAAATCTCACTTTCCCCTGTCTCTCCAAATCCATGTGGTTGTTGTAATAATTACAACTGGTAACTGGTAACATCAGAGCAAACAGCTAACTATAAGGACAAACAAAATTGTCCGTAAAAGGCATTGCACCAAATGGGCACAGCAATGACAATGAAGCAGCCTCTTCATTCCTGTTCTTTTCTTGGCTTACATGGCTTTCAGGTTTATATCACTTTACTCCTCATCCTTACAGAGACTAATCCCAGTGTTCTATATTTTCCAAAAGAGACCAACAAAATGGTGTGATTAAAGACAATGTTGTGTTTTTTTTTTGTTTTTTTTTATACAGTATATTGCCAAAAGTATTCGCTCACCTGCCTTGACTTGCATATGAAGTTCAGTGACATCCCATTCATAATCCATAGGGTTCAATATGACGTTGGTCCACCCTTTGCAGCTATAACAGCCTCAACTCTTCTGGGATGGCTGTCAACAAGGTTTAGGAGTGTGTTTATGGGAATTTTTGACCATTCTTCCAGAAGCGTATTTGTGAGGTCACACACTGATGTTGGACGAGAAGGCCTGGCTCTCAGTCTCTGCTCTAATTCATCCCAAAGATGTTCTATCTGGTTGAGGTCAGGACTTTGTGCAGGCCAGTCAAGTTCATCCACACCAGACTCTGTCATCCATGTCTTTATGGACCTTGCTTTGTGCACTGGTGCACAGTCATGTTGGAAGAGGAAGTGTGGTAATTTAATCTTTCTACTGTGTGGTATCATTCATTTCCACCAAGGAAGGATTATGCATCATTGCCATTTTGTTCTTGGCAAAAGATTTTTTTCTCTTTTAAAAAAGCCTGACAGCATTTTCCAAATTGTTTGTTCTACATGATTTGCGTGGAGAGAGTCTTTCAACATTATCATTATTTTCAACATAATATATACAATGAACATTTTATGAATACAAAATTTTACGTTGATAATCAAATATTGGTATATGAGTGTTTTCTACAGCCCTGCCAAAGATGCATAACAAGGGAAGCCTTGTCTTCATTTACAGGATGTGCTCTATATGTAATTAAGTCATAATCAGTTCATCCCATGAGCTGCCGTAACATCTAAACAGAAGACTGTCTGCATGTGTTACAGTACAGTGCACTACATATGAATGTAGTTTCTCATTGCTGGATGTCGTCAGTGCAGTGTCTTGAGTCAAATGACATATTGGGTTGTTATCAGTGCTGCCCCTGAACAAAATTGGGGGCGTAAGTTAAATTTTATTTGGAGGCCCCCCACCTCTCTCCATCCCAAATGTATCACAGGTACCAAATGACCATACTACAACATGCCATTTCAGCTAACAACCATTATTAGCAATTACAAATGTAAGAGTAGTTTGTCTGTATGACTCAACTAAAATAAATAATTCAACGTGGAATATCTAAAAAACTTCAAATTTAAATAAAAATCAAACAAATCTCAACTGAGCATGCACGAATACCTTTTACAGATGCACATATTTTCTGAATGCAAACCCTGGTAAAAAAATTTGTTTGTACTACTGTACAAGTTGCCAACACGGTCAATAAGTTTATTCAAAAGAATGTCTGATCTGTGGGTACAGGCCAAAACAAGCTCCCTGGACCTATCCATCCATCCATTTTCTACCGCTTCTCCTCACATAGGGTCGCAGGGGGACTGGAGCCTATCCCAGCTACACTATATTGCCAAAAGTATTCGCTCATCCGTCCAAATAATCAGAATCAGATGTTCCAATCACTCCCATTGCCACATGCAGACTGCTTTTACAAACATTTGTGAAAGAATGGGTTGCTCTCAGGAGCTCAGTGAATTCCAGCATGGACGTGTGATAGCATGCCACCTGTGCAACAAATCCAGTCATGAAATTTCCTCACTCCTAAATATTCCACAGTCAACTGTCAGCTGTATTATAAGAATGTGGAAGTGTGGAAAAACAGTAACTCAGCCTGACAGAGCGGGGTCAGTGGATGCTGAGGCACATTTAGCTTTGGGAGGGGTGGAACTAAGCCAAACTAGTTTAAAAACATGCTTGCTATCACTCAGTATGTTTATAAGACGAGCTATCGGCAATAACTGAGCTGAGGATTCAACTTAAGTTTTCTGAGAAATCCAGTGTACATGCACACCAAGAGAATCAAATTAGTCCTATTATAAAAACACAAATTCAGTGTGACTACAGTCTAAGGTGTGTATAAATGGCTTTTAATATTTTGATATTAGCCAGGCTAAGGCATTAAGTCAGATTTCTCCAAGTGCATGTAAACGTACTGTAGCTGAAACTCTCCACGTAATGAAGAAACTATAAAACATATTATAGTAACAATGTTGTCTATGTAGCGATATAGAGGAGTAATATCTACCAGAGTATTAAAATATCATCTACTATTATCTATGTAGAGGTATGAGAGATATAGAGATAATGTTTACTTGAGCAGAAAGTTATTCTACTTCTTTGTGTTGTAAATTATTTGTTTGTTTTTTTTTCTTTTGTTTTACTTTGAATGTTGACAAATCAGGATGGCCAAATAATACTATTATTACTTGATACTTATTGCCTACATTTATGAAGTTTTTACCAATATTAAGGTATGTTGATGCCACACAAACACATTGTAAATGTCCTGATAGACATTAGATGTGCATGCATTTTGGCAAATGTGCATATTGTTGACATTTACCTATTACTTCCTTGCACAGAATTTGGAAGCAGTGCAAAGAGTGCTCATTTTCCCACGTCAAGACGTGCTATTACAGTTTTTCTCAGTCGCTTTCGTACATTTCTCAGATCAGAGTTGAAATTCTCAAAAGTACTCGTTCAGTCTTCACAACATTGTGTCACTTGTGCACATCAAAAAAAGTTTCTCGTTTCTTTGAAGAAGTTGCAAATGCTTTGGTACATCCATACAAATGATTCTGTACAATTCTCTGCTGTTTCCTACATTATCTATTGCTTATGTCACATTGATCAAAATGTATTATCATGGGTCTCTATTGAATAGTCTCACCCCCCCCCCCCCACAACATTTAGGCATTAGTTCATTGCATACGTCTTTACATGTAAAATGGCTGAACATGTTGTCATAATATGTCAAGCATATTTCTCGACATTTTCATTACTATTTTCTAAATCTGTCCTGAAATGGAAAATTGCTCCCAGGTGAATCTTGACTTCCTCTAATGAAGAGAAATGTGTGAAGCATTAGATCAACCAATGACCAACCAGTTCTCTGAAATAGCTCAAAGGTACATGTCATGAACCATCAACTGGCAAGTATATATATAGCTAGAGCACAACACAACCTTACAATGTCTGACAATGGAAGGACAAGGAATTGGACGGGGTCAACAGCCAGAGAGAAGAAGAAGAGGAAGAGGAGTGAGGGTGCGTGGCGGAGGAGTTGGGAGACGAGGCAGAAGAGGCAGAGGACATATGCGCGTTCCTGATGAGATAAGAGCAACACTTGTAGACCATGTTCTCAATCATGGGCTTACAATGGCTGAGGCTGGTAGAAGGGTGCAGCCAAATGTTGGGAGAACAACTGTGCCCTCAATCATTCAGACTTTTCGTCAACAGAACAGGTCTTAAATCTAATAATAGACAAAACTGTAATACTGTATACTTTCTGTAATGCTACATACAATTTTACAATATACAGTACATGTGCTTTATACAGTGACATTTTATCTTACTATATTTTGTGTTTTGCATTACTATATTTTTCCACGTAGGACTGCAAGGCAACGTCACAGGGCTGGCAGAGGGCCCCTTTTCTCTCCTGAACAGGAGGAGGCTATTTGTGGCATGGTTTTAGAAAACAGTGCCATAAGACTGTGGGAGATAAAAAGTGCCATTATAGAGGACAACAAAATCTTTGCAAACATCCAAACAGTCAGCATCTCAACTATTGACAGGGTGCTGAAAAGACACCAAATGACTATGAAGCAGTTGTACACTGTTCCATTTGACAGAAATGGTGAAAGAGTTAAGGAGCTATGCTACCAGTATGTACAGGTAAAACATGTATGAGCATGCAGTAACTGTACCTCATAGTAAACAGTACAACATCGTATAGTGATATACAGTACAGTAAGTGTGAGCTTTACACATTTGCTATGGCTGTAGGAAATATGATGCAGTATGTGCTTATTGTGCTACATTTGATGTAACTGTATCTTGTCCAAAATGCATGTAATTTATAAAACTCATTTTGTGTCTCCTGAATATAGCGTATAATGGAACTGGAAACAAGTGAACCACCACACAACTTTATCTACGTGGATGAAGCTGGCTTCAGCCTTACAAAACGCAGAAGGCGTGGTTGAAATACTGTATCATTAGCCACAGAGCTACAATTGATGTGCCAGGCCAACGGGATGGGAACATAACCATGGGTGCTGCAGTCTCAGAGAATGGTGTGCTAACCCATATTCCCATCATTGGGCCTTACAATACAGAGCGTCTTGTCACGTTTTTAGACACTCTCTACAGGGACCTCATCCCTGAACAAGAGAGAGATCTGAGGTCCAGTATTGTTGCCACTAAGAAAGAGGTTAATTGTGGGACTAATTTTAAATACAAAATAGAATCACCTCTGTTTTAAAATTATTGTAGAGTAGAATTGCTTCTGTTTAAAATTGTTGTTAAATCCCGAGTCTCAGATCTTGTAGACGGTCATTGGACTGTCCTTGGTCTGGGATTTTCGAAGACATAAAATCCCGAGTCTGAGATCTTGTAGACGGTCGTTGGACTGTCCTTGGTCTGGATATTCGAAGACAGTCAGAGACTGTATATGATATACCGAGTCTGGGACTCAAAGACAGTCAGGGACTGTAACGGCAAAATGAGATCAGGTTTGAGCCCTGTGAATTTTGTGCGTAAAATTCGTAAAAAGTGTGTTTTGAGCCAGGGGCCAAAAACAAGACCACTGCTATCTGTCAAGGACAGACCGAGTCAGGAACTCAGGAAAAGGAAGCTGTAGCATTGAGATAAGAGCTCTGAAAAAGTAAAAAAAAAAAAAAAAAAAAAAAAGGGAAATAAACAGTGTCTGTGAAGCACCAACTGGCCCTATTGCAGAGGCCATGAAGAGATAATATGGGGAAGATAGTGTGCAGTATCTTCAATGTTGAGTGATCATTTAGCAGAAATCAGTTGTTACAACTTAAAGGGAACTTAAGAAGGGTAAAGTAAAGCTGCTTTGAGTACAAAAATGAATCAAATATGTTTTTCTTGAAAGGTTAAAGGAGTCCGGAGTATCACAACGTTGCCCTCATCTACCCAGACATCGCAGGTGCCTGAAAAAGCTCAAAAGGTAAGCACAAACCTTTTCAATAGAATTGTGCATATTGATTATAACTAAAACTTGTCTGGTGTAGAGACAGGTGATGTCATGGTGTCAGGTGATGCAAAGTGAGTCAATAAACATTATATCAATGGTAAAATAGAAATAACAGAAATGAGAGAAATAAGAAATGGAGGTTGAAGTCCTCGCCTAAGAGTATCATGCACAGAAAAGAAGAAAAAGAGAATTAACACATGTTGGGTTTGAATTGTTTGGGATGGGTCTTTCTTCAAGAGTTAAAAGAAAAGGAGGCCGGTGTAAAGCAAACTCTGAAGACTGAGTGTGAGTATTACTTTTGGGGTGGTTTTTGGCGCATAATTTGAGGTGTATTAAAACTGTTAGTGAGACTGGGTTAGAACCCCCAGCCACAGCCGTAGTCAGCCGCAGTATAGTCACCAGGACTTTCTGTAGAAGCTTGCTGACTAGGTCTCCTAACAGGGCATTGCATCCACACACTTGAAATTGTGTGTGTGTATAGTGTTTTTTATGTACAACCGAAGTCCATAAATTATGGCAATTGAAGGAGCAGGCAAGTTCAAAGATTTGTGAGGAGTAGTTTTGTATGTATTTAGGAGGCATTAATCCCAAATACCATAACAGGAAATAAGTGGATAAACTGAAGCAGATTTTTTTTTTTTTTAAATGGTTGATTTCCAGGGGATGATGCTCTGCTAACTTTGAGAGAGTTTGAGTATAAGTTGATACAAGACTCAGACAGACGACTCTGACGAACACAGACACAGAGAGACAGAACGACCTAGAGAAGATAAAAAACAAAAAAACAAAAACAGAAAGGAAGCATAAGCGGTCGCAGAATTTTAAACTAAATTCTAGACCCTCACAAGAAATCAGTCAAATTCAGACTTCTGTGCTAGGGAAGAATAACTTAGACCCTAAGCAAACTAATGGTATGGGAGAAGGGTTAACTTACACATTTTCCACATTTTCATTCACATAGCCATGAGCACAAGATAACACACTCCACACCTAGCCATCCTCCTCTTTCTCGTGATCAAACGCTCTGTGCATTTTTCCCTCTGCCTAGTGAGAACGATAACCACCTATTAATAGATTTGATGGCCCAACTTCAGGCCCAATTGCGAGCAAAGCTAGATGCCAAAAATAGGAACCACAGGTCAGCATTTGCCAGCACATATGCCTCTGATTGCTCAAACTTAAGGCCACTGATATGCTATCAGTTGAGCTAATAAATAAATAAATAAAAGGTTTAGCTTCTGTCTATATTAAATGAAATCAATCACTATTGGAGTGTTATCATTTTCCACATGCCTGTGCAATGAAGAATCGCTTGCTGCTGATACTTGCAATGAAGACCAGCTTACACATAGTCGCTGACATATGGGATGCTACTGAACATGCAATGAAGAACTGCTTACACCTGCTCTCCAAAATGGGGACACCACACTGTCTCCCACCTGGTTGTGCCGTACCCTAAAAGGTGATGGTCACTTGAAGTTTGGAGGGTCTGCAAAGTTGGTTACAGCCTGATGGATGTCGCACCATGCAGGATTTACATTTTCTACTTCTATTGATTGATATGATGAAACCATGTCAAAAGGGGAAATGTTAAATTGAATATGATTCTATAATGGTATGTTATACATTTCTCTGACTTTATGTGCTCTACTTCAGTCTAAATCGCTGGTTGTTTGTTTTTAATTAATTATAATGAATAGCTGATCTTGATAATGTGATAACAAGCGAAAGCCTTTTTTCTGTCTCCCACTTGAACCTGAGATTAGAGATGTGTTCTCATTCACATTCAGAGGTCAACAGTACAGATACACTCGACTATTCGGCACCGTTTCATTCGGATGTTTCTGAAAAAGGGCTGCAGGGAAAAAAAAGGGGGGAGGAAGGCAGGTACTGATGTATTATAATTCAAATCAGACAGTATAGAAAACAGATAACCACCATGCACACGACATGCTGAAGAAGCCAAAGCCATCACAAAAACAGAACACATAGTCATGTATCAGTCACTGACTATACCGACAACACAACATTAAACTGATTTACAGAATGAGCCCCTTAATCATCCAGACACAAGAACTGTATTTACTGATGGTTGTTGTTTATGGCACCCATTTATGGACTACAGACAGGATATGCTGTATTTTGGGTACCAAACAGGAAATGACTACTGTATGTGACTGTGACCTCTGACAGACTACAGACTTCACCCTCAGCACAGAGAGCAGGACTGAAAGCACTGACTGAGGCACTTAAAGCAGCTGAGGGACAGATTGTAGGCTCAATATATGCACACTGTAAGAAAAGATACACCATATCTACTCAATAAAAATGAGATAACAGACAAGCAATATTGTTTATTAGATTTCACAAGGTTCAGTATTGAGTAAATATTAATTAAATTAAACAGTACATAATTGATTATAACCTAAACAAGAATATATTGAGTTGATTTGAAAAAGATAAACTCCCTACTGTGGAAATACTACTTATAGAAATTAATTCTATGTGTCAATGATATATAATGTTGTAATAGTCATCTACATTAATCTGCACATTGATTTGAATGTAATCAATGCACTGAATTTAGTCTAAATGTTCTTCCTTTTTAAGAATATCCAGCCTATGGCCCAGAAAGTACAGAACTTAAGAAATACTCAAATAAGAATTTTATTAACAATTCATTTTTGTGCTTTAGACACATTGCTCTACATCCATGTACACGGCAAATATCTGCTTCTAAATCAAAAACACAATCATATTGAATGTATTTTACCTAATACATTAATTCAAATCTGCATGACCACAGAATCATTTCTTACAGTGAACTCACTCTTTTTGGTTAATACTGACTCTTTTCGGTTAATCAGCACATTATGTGCAGTTTGTGAGTTTTTTTTTAATTAATCACTTTGAGGCCTTGCTTATTGCTTTCATGTCCATCAGAGCCTCCACCAACAATAGTATAGGATTTATACTGTTCAAGCTTTGCACAGGACACGTTTGAGGGTCCTGCAATGGTGGGTCTCAGGGGGAAGCCTCTAGACCTCACAAAACTTGATCATTTGTTAATACTATGGTGCACTAACTGTACTGGTAGCATCTCTTCATACAGGTACAGGAAAAGACAGTGACAACAGAGGGTGACGACGACAACATTCGGGTAAGGGTGTGAGACCCTCCGATTGGATAGAGGACACACGAGACACACTGGAGGCAGGTAAATGAGGCAAATGAGACATCCAGGATACAGACAGCTAGTTTAACCAGTGTACCTCAAAAGGGGTCAGATTGATTTCAACTGTAAAAGAAGATGGCCCAGTGTTCAGCTGAAATGGATGGACTGTTGTTCATCCCACCACCAGGATCTGACGACGAGCAATTATGTTAATAAAGGGGTGCCATCACTGAGACAACAAGTGGCTGCTGCACTCCCTGGCCAAGCTGAAGGTCCACTGCATCGGCTCCAAACAGGGGACTACGTGGTCGTGAAAGACTTCAGAAGGAAAAGCTGGAAACACAGACGCTGGCAAGGCCCATTCCAGATCCTCCTCACACAGCAGTGAAGGTTGCAGAAAGAGGAACATGGATCCACGCGCCCCACTGCAAAAGTACCAGCTCCAACTGACCCACCACCTGGAGATCCACAATATCAGGAGGAGGTAAAAGCGCTGCCTACTACATGTGACGTGCCAAGTCACCAACTGAACAGATGGTGAAAGTAAACGCTCTGTTCCAATGAAACTATGATGCCAGAACAGCGGACAAGAAACAAAGAAATCTAAAGACATCTGCACCAGCAGTCAACTTTTCAACATTTTCATAAATATTCATGTCATGTGATTATAATGCCTTTATGATGATTCTAATGTCTGTTTATTCTGTGTTACAACCAGGTTCACTGCAAGCCGAGAATGGTGATTGTTCCCATGGAGACCACGGAGGTGTTTTCTCCTCATCTGACACCAATGGAGTTTTTCTCGTCTGGGCTCTATGAGAGGGTCATTCAGGAATTGTTCCCTTGAAAAGGGTTTTCACCTGAATTTGCGGTGTAACCATTGATAGGTGTGACCTCTGAGAAGAACTGAGATGCATTGAATCTGTTTGTTTTACAGCATGGATATTTGAGAATCATAAAGTTATAATGACTTGTTGAGGCGACTGCCCGATGGCCTGTATAGGCCCGGGAATGGGTTTTCACTTTGAGTCTTTTCTTTCATCCTGTTTTATGATGATAATTGTTATCTGTACTGATTAATATAGTAATGTAATACCACTTGTGTAATTCTACAATCCCCGTTCTGTCTGTCACAGCTTTGCTATAACCAGAGAGTTCTATTCTCGCAAGAACAATTTTTTTTTTCCTGTTACTGACATCTTAATGATGTTTGATCTTAAGACCCTGCGGGAGGTTCAATCTGATGTTTGACGCTCTCAGTAAACTTTGTATTTACTTAGGTGTCTCTATAGGAACAAAAGGGAGGAAATGTGATAGAAATTTAGCAGAATGTGTCAGAAGCTGTTATGTCTGAACTCATGATGATGTTGCTAGAAGTTATCTTGTTTGGTCTTCACAGAGAACAGTGTGTGTGCAGTATGCCTTTTCCTCACCGTCAGGCCTGATAGACATGTGGACTCTGCCTACATCAAAGCATACAGCATGTTCGTTTCTCACTATGACGGTATTGCCTGTCAGCAGGAACTCACGTACGTATGTATGCATCAGACGTGCATAAATACTGTTTTTCCTGACATTCTGTATGGGCATTCACTCACAACGCTCTGAGCTGTGTGTTTGAAATCCCATCTCTAGTCTGCAGACAGATAATAAAAGAGCAACTTTCTCTGGGCAACTGAATCAGTGAAGTTTATTCACCAGACTCTTGTGTAGTTAAAGAACCCTGTGGAAATTAAAACATTCTGACAGAATATTTCCACAACAGATCAGATTGGCGATGACTTGCTAAAGTATGTAATAGTTGGGGACAATGTCAGTTTCCATCACTCCAACATCATCAGGAAATGGTTTGTGACCCACAATAGGATGCTGATGGCGTTCCTCCCACCCTACTCCCCATTCCTTAACCCCATCGAGGAATTTTTCTCAGCATGGAGATGGAAAGTATATGATCGCCAGCCACATTCACAGAGTTTGTGGCCCAACAGAAAGGAATGTCAGGATGTGTCGGAAGACTGGAAGAAATTTCCTACTGCACTATATGTATAGTTTTGACGATTGTCCTATGTTCACATTTCTACTTTTTTTTTTTTCTTTGTGCTACACAGTGCTGTGACATGGTCTGTCAATAAATGGTATAAACAGGAAAAAAGTAAAGTAAATCTTGTCCAGTTTCTTGCAATCAATCTCACACACACAAGGTATAACTTATTATTGACAATAATTGTCATCAAAACTTTAGCCAACTTTTGCATCAGAGCATCTCTCCAGAGTACACTGTTATATTTACAACAAGACTAAGCAATTTGACTGTCTTATCCGTATACAATGACACAAGGTCTTGTCATTCTGATAGCAGTGACATGTTCGTTGAAACAGGAATTTATTTTAATTTTGAGAGATGGACTAAGGATTTTGAGCAAAAAACTGGCTTTTGCAGGTAATCCATGGTGTTTTGCTACTTGTACGAATTGTTTTGAGAAATGCACAAACTGTTTTGCAAATGGTGAGGATGATTCAAGAAATGTACCAAAGCTACTGATAAACTGTAACAGCTACCTTTTACAACCCCACTTCAAATCACCCGATATTTCAGGTGTTTAACTTAGAAACATCTTTCAGTGTTAAATATTTGAAATATGTGGAACTTGTTTTTTTTGGCTTACTATTTTGTACAGTTTAGCTGAAATATCCACTGCTAATCCTGCTGTTGAAGTGTAATTTAACTTTTCTAAAATATATTTTTATTTTACGTAATTGATGTTAATGTCACATAGCACTTTACATGTTTATTTAAATATTGCAGTTCATTTTTCTTTTTTACGCAGTAGAACTTGAGTGTCATTGGATTTCGAAGCTGGAAATATGGACGTATATTGAAACTCTCTGTCCTGTAATGTTACCACGCGCATCAAAATAGCATAAAAAATAGCAGCATAAAAATGTGCTATGCTTTGACATGACTTGTGCTGTCACAGAATACGCATCCAGGAGGGGGCTGTGAGCTGCTGGCGTAGAGCATGGCAGCTGATGGCAGACTTGGGTTCCTGAATTTTCCTCTTACTGCCTCAGGTTTGTATCTGTGCTGGCTGGGAGACTGTGATTCCTTGCTGTGGCTGCCTGCTTTGGTCAGGTGCATGGCACGCTCTCTGCTCTCAACCTCCTGCTGCAGAAAGGCCATGAGCTCTTTGACTTTAAGCTCGTGGTCTGTGCCTATTGTGCGTGTGTAATCAAGAGCAAGATCATCTGGAATCATCTGCAGTAGTATGGGGCACAGCAATTCTCCATACGTGCTTGACACTACTCCCATAGCTTCCAAGCCTCTGATCTGGACTTCACACTCATCATAAAGTCTTCTGAGAGCAACAATGTCTGAGGATCTTTTTACTGGTGTCAATGCCAACAATTTAGACATGTGTGCACTCACAATCAAGTCCTTTCTTCCAAATCTCTCTTTGAGCACGTCTATGGCATCGTCGTAGTTTCTCTCTGTTATCTTTAACCCCGCCATGGCTCTGGCTGCTGGACCCACCAAATAGGACTTCAGGTAAGTGAACCTTTCAGTTTTGCTTAGCTCATTATTCTCATGGACAGCAGTCTGAAACTGAATTCTTGCCACATCGATATTTCTCCATCATATTTGTTTATGTACAATTTAGGCAACTTTAGCGTGGCTCTGCTGGGCATCCCGCTTGGTGTCGTACTCTTGTCGCTCCGCCGCGGCGAGGTCCGCTCGCCCGCAGTGGCGGCTGCTGCTCTTTCAATCAGTCTCGTGGCTCGGGACTTCCAGAGTGTAAGATGGTCCTGGTAATCTATTGCCTTGGTCATGTCCGCGTCCAGTTCATCCGTCGGTATCTCCTCTTCTATCTCTTTATCCAGCTCCCGGAGATTCTCTTCCTTCACCGATAACATGGACAATAGCTCCTGTATGCGGTCATGACTCATATGGTCCTTGTTGACTTCCTCCTCAATACTCCACAATAGTTTCGTTGTGGAGGCTCTTACAACTCTGCGTCTTCGTTTGTCTCTGCAGCCGCTCTGCCATTGTTCCTATTCCTGTTGTAGTTGCAGCTATCGGCTAACTGTTCCCATCGTCGTAGTCGTCCCGTGTCCCGGGTTTCGGCACCAAAAAATGTGGGAATAATTTTAACTGCAGCTTCGAAAAAGGGTGGATGAAAATGACGTAGCCGGAGACAGAACAGTCTTTTTATCCTTTTACTTTTAACAGACCACTAGTAACGTCTTTGTTTTCTGACTTTTCTTCTTCTTCTACTACTACTAAAAAAGTTTCTTTTTCTCACTCCTTTGTGAACATCAAGCACCATCTATTGGCCATTCTGAGTAATAACACTTAACATTAATTCAACAGTAATCATTTGCTTTTAACTGTATTTTTGAACTCTGTTTACTGTTTATCCAAATAATAATGAACAAATTTCTAAACAATGAACTTAATGTGTTTTTTCACAAAAAAAGATACAACACATAGTAAGGACGTGTTTCCCAGACAAATGAAATTCATTCTTTTCTGTCACCAATTAAAGCTAAATAATATAAATCTAAAGTATAAAATATATTAAAATACATACGGTGCACATTGTTTTAATTACAGAAGTGTATTGCTGCCATTCTATATTAATAAAAATTGATCAGTAACACATTATTACGTGTTATTGTTTGAACAATACAGTTTTACGTTATAACGTGAAACTAATAATTTTTATTGTAAGAACGTGAAACGTTTCACATTATAATGTGATAGCTTGTTTTATTGTAAAAACGTGATAATTTATATTGTAAAAATGTGATAATTATATTGTAGGAACGTGATAAGTTTATTGTAAAAAGGTGATAAGTTTATTGTAAAAATGTGAAAAACTTCCAGTGATGAGGAAGCAAGGAAACATTGTGGAGTGGAGTGGATAAGTGGAAGGAAATGACTCATTTAAGTGACTTAATTAAGTTGTACTTCATGCTTGGAATGAAACATGGCGAGTCACTGAGCATGATCAATGACATTGTGATAAGTATGCTTAAACTTATCACGTTTTTACAATAAACATCACATTTTTACAATATAAATTATTACGTTTTTACAATATAATTATTACGTTTTCACAATATAATTATCATGTTTTTACAATATAAATTATCAGGTTTTTACAATATAACAAACTATCACGTTATAACGTGATAATAATATCACCTTATAAAAGTGATATCACCTTATAACATGAAAATATGTTGTTCTAACAACAAACATAACAAGTAATAACATGTTACTGACCAATTTTTATTTATACAGAGTGGCTGCAATAAGCTTCTTGCTTTGTGTTATATGAATTTGCCTGTCACGGTGCTAAGGTGCTTCTTTAATAAATCTGGGCAACATGGCCATTGTTTGGAAGTGGAATGACATACATTTTGTCCTTGGACAAAGAGGACCAGATTCTCTTTCTGGTCCAGTTCAGCTTTGATGGGGTCTCAGTCCCCTTTCTGTTCATACCTGGTCCTCGCGATCTCTCAGACCCCCAATGCACTGCATTCTGGGTAGTTTTCACTTGGAACAAAACATCTGTTGCCATGCTTGCCCTCCTGTTTTTTCTGGTTGGATTATATCAGGAAAATAAAGTTATATACATTTCATATGAGCCCAAAAATCTGCCATGGCTGCGTCCAAAATTCCATATTAACATGCTATGGAGTATGCTAAAAGAGTATGTGAGATTTTTTTAGTACATCAGAAAATTTAGTATGAACCCAAAAGTACATGAGCTGCATACTATTTCAGTTAAATATTACAGTATGCAAGCACTGGACACTACGCCGGCATAAATGCAATGCATCGGTGACAACAACAACACAACTGACAATCATGGCTATTAACATCCATCCATCCATTTTCTACCGCATATTCTCATAGGTTCGTGGGGGGGCTGGAGCCTATCCCAGCTGTCTTAGAGCGAAAGACGGGGTACACCCTGGACAAGTCGCCACCTCATCGGGCACATAGAGACAGACAACCACTCACACTCACATTCACACCTACAGGCAATATAAATTAGCCAATTAAGCTAATCCCCATGCACGTTTTTGGATGGTGGGAAGAAGCCGGAGTACCTGGAGAGAACCCACACAGATAGGCCCTGGACCGGGAATTGAACCCGGTACCTTCTTGCTGTGAGGCGACAGTGCTAACTATAGCCCCACCTTCAGCAAGCAGCCATCTAGGCTTGACATGATGTGGGTCTGGTCGGTTCATGTTTCTATTTCATGTTTCACACATAGGGTGTGTGTGCCAAGATTTTTTCACACCTGACTCATCACTTTCTAGACTGTTATACCACTGCTGATGTCATAAATAAGCAAAAAGGTAACAATGAACTGGTGGAAGGAGTCTGAATGACAGAAAATCACTGTGAAAATCACATGAAACACTGAGCAAACTACTGACTGAAATATCCACAAAGAAGGGCGCAAGAATAAGAGATGAACAGATGATGAAAACTCATACAATCAGAGAGGATCATGGATAAATGCTGTTTCACAAGTTTATCTAACACAGTGTACAACCCTGGAGATGAGAAAAAGCTTTGCGTCAATACCCAGCATGCTGTTGTTGCAGCAGTGACACAAATAATGACAGCGTGCAGAGAAATATCAAACAATATTGATCACTAATGGTTAGAGGAGAATTAGTATGAAAGCATTTTACCGTCTAGAGGAAGCTTTTGGAAATATGCCATTTGGATAGCCCTCCAGTGGCCATGTGAAATCAATATGACCAAAATTAATGGGTAAAGTTAACTAGGCACTTAAAACCCTCTTACCAGGACAGATAAAAACCCAGTGAACTTTGAAAGTTACTGAACATTTTTTATTCCTATGGAGCAGGCACTTAAATAAGACACTGAAATTGACTTCTAAATACATTAACGTGGCTGACAATACAACACAGGTCCTTTTAGTCAGCTTTGCAGTAAATCTAGAGGTGCAGACAGGCACTAAGGCTGTGGCATTTGTGTTTTTTAGCATTACTACTGTAAATTGAAACAAAACCAAACCCCATGATTAGTTTTAGTAAAAAAAAAAAACTGCATGGTTTGTGTTACAATGACAATGTTTGTTACATTATGATGTCAAGATGGTGGCACGCAGAGAGCTGACAGCTCCTCCTACTTGTGCACCTTTTTTTGGTGTGTGTTCTCAAGTGTTGTATGTCATCAATGGACCTTAATATGCGCTACAACCGTGTGGACTTACTGGACATAGGTTTCCAACAGAAGATGACCATCCGCAGTGACTTTCACCGTGCTCACAACAACGAGATAACGAGATCAGCAGGATCGTCGTGGATTGTTATTGGGTCTGACAGGCGACGTAGAAGGTGACGTGAGATGAAGCAAAAACTGGGCTGCAGATCCGGCCTGCTGGCTAAGTTAAGGAAACAGCAACTCAAACCTCCACTACCCAAGCCTCGATCTAACAAACGCCAGATCCATGGTACACAAAACGGACGATTTAGAATTACAGCTGGCTGGAAATCGTTACGTTTGAGAATGTTCACTCTTATCATTACGGAAACATGGCTACATGCACAAATACCTGACGCTTCGTTGCAGCTAGCAGGCCTCACACTACACAGATGGCACAGGAACAGGTACTCCAGGAAGAACAGAGGAGGGGGAATCTGCATCTACGTGCATGAGGGTTGGTACAACAACAGTACTGTACTGGACAAACACTGTTCTCCTGACCTAGAGTTCATGTCGGTGAGATGCAGATCCTTCTTTCTGCCTAGAGAGCTATGTAGCTGCTGTTATCACCACTGCAGTCAACATTTCACTGGATGCTAATGTTAAAACAGCTCTCTCTCTGCTACTAAATACCATCAATAACCACCAGCGTGCCTATCCAAACGGTGTTCACATCTTAAGAAGAAACGTAGATGTCCCTTTAGGGGCTCCATAATTTTGGAATAAACAACCCATCTGGCTACCGCAACTACAAAGCTCCACGAGCTTGCCAAGCTGTCTTGTAAACCGAGTTCTCAGAGGGCGGGCATAACCTGTGTTGATCAAATGACTCTGTTTGCTACAGGACGAAGCGTCAACCAATCAGACCACTCTTTCCTCTGACGTATGCGATGAAACCTGCCCGATCCAAAGAGCTAATGTGTCATTGCCTTAAACATGCCTCATTTGTGCCATTAGAAATGCTAGTTTTTTACTTGTCCCCATTCCTGGGGGAATCTGAAATTGAAGAGATAGGCAACTTGGCCAGACTAACTTGGTCATTAAATTTTATGCAGCATCACAGGAAGGATGGGTGGGCCCGGGCTAACACAATATTTGATCTCAATGTAAAAAATATGTGTTACTTACTAATAGAGGGCTACAAGATACATTAGGGTTAACCAAAACTAAAAGGTAAAAAAAGTGGTTGTTTTTTTTTTTTCTTGGTCCAGAATGCTGTCCAGGGTTAAATGGTAACAAGGGTGAGATAAAGATGCTACTTGTCCAAAGGAAGGACCTCCCAGAAAGCCCTATAATGTTGCCGTCTGATGAGAAACAAGTCAATCTCATTTCTCAGTAAGACAATCCAATTTCGAAGAATAGCCAGCTGCATTAATTAACTGATACAGAAAGCACCAAGGAGCACCCCATGAAAACATTATCTACGTAATGTCCATTTACCTTTTAGATTATTGTACATCACAAAGCATGGCTTTACCCCTCTAGATTGCAGATTTTTGATGGAGTGTCAAATTTTGGAAAATGATAAAGAGCTGTAATGGGAGTCCTGCTCCCCAAAGCAGATGGCTCCTTTTGCTATAATCATCATGCTAAACACTGAATAATACAAACTTTAACGAGTTTAATGCAAAATTTCTCTCCCTCACAGCTGCTTAGAAAGCCGCAAATCAATGCATTATTACAGGTAAAACAACAGAGCGAGAGAGAGGAACTGTGGTCATTAGTACTGACAAATGAAAGGCCTGGGGATCCAGGGTATTTCATATGAAACTGAAAATTCTGAATATGAAGAAATGTTGGACCAATACAGACCACAAGATCTTACATCCATGATACATTAGTCACAATCACATAAGCACACAAGGAGTATGGAAACAGTAGAACATGATAAGTGATTTTGCAGGAATACAAGGAACAAGTTAAGTAATACTCTCAGTCGTCAGGTAGAAAATCTATCTACTATATTGGAAATAAGTATCTGACATAGGTGTGGTGGTGAGACCGGGCTTTTATTTTATATTTGATTGGGTGGAATGATAGTCAGGGGTGCCTTTTCCAGTGAGCCAGCCACCCTCTCTCACACACCTGGAAGAAATTAAGGAGGAGGGGGAAAAAACAAAGATCTCTGAAAAAATGTTTATGTTAAGCTGACTTTTTATGAACTAAAAACAAATTACAGATCAGTTTATTTCAGCTCAGGGTACACTTCCTTGTTTGTTGCAGAGCTTTGGACCATACACTGATCAGGCATAACATGACCATTGACTGGCGAAGTGAACACTCATTATCTCTTCATCATGGATGTGGGATATATAGGCAAAGTTGAAGTGTTAGAAGCAGGGAAAAATGGGTAAGGATTTAAGCAAGTTTGACAAGGGCCAAAGACGGCTAGATGCCTGGTCAGAGCATCTGCAGCTTTTGCTGCTTTCGGCATTCTCGGTCTGTTTGGATAGCCTCAGGGTTTTGTGTTGGTAATTTTCATAGCTGTGTAGTTTTGTTGATAACTTTAATAGCTAGTAGCTGATGTATTTCTGTTTCCCTTTCCAGGTAGTCAGGTTAGAGTGTCAATTCCTCCCTGTACCATTGTTCTTTGTTCCTCTTAATAAATCCTTGTTTGATACTTTGATTTTTGAGTCGTGCGTTTGGGTTCATTCTTGTCGTGTTGCCAAGTTCTAACATACAGCTCTTTAATACGTAGCTGCCTCTTTTTCAAGGGACCAAAAGTAATTGGACAATTGACTCAGAAGGCTGCAAAACAAAATAACAATGCTGCATGGGCTCTTCCCTTGTTAACCTGTCATCGGTCAATCAGTTAAAAGGTCTGGAGTTTCCAGGTGTGGCATTTGCATTTGGAAGCTGTTGCTGTGAACACACAACATTCGGTCAAAGGAGTTCTCAATGGAGGTGAAACAGACCACGCTGAGGCTAAAAAAAAACAAGAAATACATCAGTGAGATAGCAGAAATGTTAAGAGTGGCCGAATCAACAGTTTGGTACATTCTGAAAAATTCTGCATTGGTGAGCTTGGGAACTCAAAAAGGTCTGGACGTCCATGGAAGACAACGGTGGTGGATGATCGCAGAATCCTTCCCATGGTGAAGATCCACTCAACATCCAGAAAGTAGGTGTATCAGTATCTAAGTCTACCATAAAGAGACTTCCATCCATCCATTATCTACCGCTTATCCTCATAGGGTCGCGGGGGGGCTGGAGCCTATCCCAGCTGCCTTAGGGCGGAATGCAGGGTACACCCTGGACAAGTCGCCAGCTCATCGCAGGGCACACAGAGACAGACCACCATTCACACCCATTCACACATTTAAATTAGCCAATTAACCTAATCCCCATGCATGTTTTTGGATGGTGGGAGGAAGCCGGAGTACCCGGAGAGAACCCACACAGACACGGGGAGAACATGCAAACTCCACACAGAAAGGCCCCGGGCCTGGGATTCGAACCCGGTACCTTCTTGCTGTGAGGCGACAGTGCTAACCACTACACCACCATGCCACATAAAGAGACTTCATGAGAGTAAATACAAAGGATTCACCACAAGGTGAAAACCATTAATCAGCCTCAAAAATAGAAACACCAAAATTGACTTTGCCAAAAAACAGCTGAAGAAGTCAGCCCAGTTCTGGAACAGCATTTTTTTGGACAGATAAGATCAACATGTACCAGAATGATGGGAAGAAGAAAGCTTGGAGAAGAATTGGAACAGCTCATGATCCAAAGCACACCACATCTTCTGTAAAACATGGTGGAGGCAGATGGCATGTGCATGCATGACTTCTAATGACACTGGGTCACTTGTGTTTATTGATGATGTGGCAAAAGACAGAAGCAGTCGGAATTCTGAAGTGTATAGGGATATAATTTCTGCTCAGATTCAGCCAAATGCAGCAAAGTTGATTGGACAGCGCTTCACAGTGCAGATGGACAATGATCCAAAACATACTGCAAAAGCAACCCAGGAGTTTTTAAAGTAAGAGGTGAAATATTCAGTGTTTGGTGATGTCCATGGGTTCCAGACTTCTCAACATTCTCAACAAAAAAATTGAAAAGTAACATTTTACTTAGGGTTATGTTTATTTGTCCAATTACTTTTGAGCCCCTGAAAAAAAGTGTTTGTATAAAAATAGCTACAATTCCTACATGTTTAATCGTATATTTTTGTTCAACCCTGTGAATTAAACCTTTAAAAAAGTCTGCACTTCAATTCTATTGTAGTTGTTCGGCCTGTGTATGTGTGTGTGTGTGTGTATACTATATATATATGGGTTTTTTGGGGGGGAGTTTTTCCAATGTGAGGATCGTTTGTAAAGGTCAGAGGATGTCATATCCTGTACATATTTTAAAGCCTCGAGGCAAATCGGTAATTTGAGATATTGGGCAGTACAAATAAATTGACTTGACACCCTCCAGCTGTCTCTTTTCATCTTATTAGTCTGTCCTGATTGAAAAAAGTTAAGGGTGAGCTTGACACTTGTGTCTATTTTTGACCATGACCACAACAAAATGGCTTCTAACCCAAATCTATAGATAAAATGAAACAACCTACTCTCACAATTTTCATTTGAAATTTACTGATGTGTACTTTGGTGTGATGCATTTTCTTGCTGATGAGTAAGACATTTTTGTCATAATGAGGTGAAAGAAAGGCTGTTAATGTTGTGACGCCCTCTTAGCCATAGCTAAGCTCATCCAGAGCTCAATTTTCTGCTATATCAAGGTTTCCTCAAGCATGAAGGTCGATACCTGAAGCAGGTTTGAATTTATCATAATTTTTTAGTAAAGCCATATTTCAGTTTTGCAAAGAGATGGCCCTTGGAGACACAGTATAACCAAGACCAAGATTTGGTAAATATGCCACACAAATTTAATTAAAATGTTCTTTCTCTCTTTTTTTCTATGAGGTATCACTACTGCTATCTTTCAGTCGCACATAATTATAAGATGAATTTATATCACATCGCTCACATTTGATTCGCCCACTAAGAAATGGTGGGCTTAGATAGACTTGAGAGGGAGCTACAAGTAGAGGAATGTTGGCTCCACACACATACATCTCCTTCTTGTTGTTAGATCGGGGGGAGGACGAAGGATAGATGAAAGCAAAACTTTACCAATTTACACTCAGGCATTACATGCCTCCTCCCCTGCCAGGGGACGCTTTCTGGCTGTTTTGCGTCTTCTTCTGGCAGACTGTCACTGCATGTATTGTGCTGCGCTGACACAGAGTAGGTGGTAAATTAGTCTCTCTTGAATGAATCAGACTTCAGACAAATTGTTTTTGGAAATTAAGAAGAAGAATTCCTTTATTAGTCCCTTAATGAGGGAAATTTCAATTTACACTCTCTTAGTACTTAGGGCCCGAGCGGACTGTGAAACAGGTCCGCAAGGGACCTATTGAAACGGTAGTGTTCATTATTATTATTATTATTATTATTAGGGCCCGAGTGGACTGTGAAAAAGGTCCGCAAGGGACCTATTGAAACTGTAGTGTTTATTAGGGCCCGAGCGGACTGTGAAACAGGTCCGCAAGGGACCTATTGAAACTGTAGTGTTTATTATTAGGGCCCGAGCGAACTGTGAAACAGGTCCGCAAGGGACCTATTGAAACTGTAGTGTTTATTATCATTATTATTATTATTATTATTATTATTAGGGTCCGAGCGGACTGTGAAACAGGTCCGCAAGGGACCTACTGAAACTGTAGTGTTTATTATTATTATTATTATTCCTGAACATCTGTTTTCTCAATTTTCGCCCCTTTCCCAATGGTAAAAAGTTGTATAGATTTGCACATTCCTGCGGCCCGCCCCGAAATTCGATATGTTGGGTTGTTTGCACATGTTGCACGCAAAATGGCTGAATGGCACCCCCTACAAAGTTGAAAAATCCCCATAGGGAAAGTCGCCAACTTTGGCATACCTCAACGAAATTCGGTACACGTTAAGCATACCCAGACAAACAAAATTGTCTCTTGGCAGGAAGCTGAAATTCCAACAGGAAGTCGGCCATTTTGAATTTTGGATTTTCTGATGAAAACGAACTCGTCCTAGGGATTTCGTCCGATCGACGTGAAATTTGGTACAGATCATCTCCAGACCTAGCTGAGCAAAAGTTGTGCTCTGCGCGTAATTAGGTCAAAGGGCGTGGCCGCTAGGGCTTGTTAAACTTTGGCGAATTCGCCGTTTAAATTCGGCTCTCACGTTCACATAGTCGATCCTAGCAACTTCAAATTTTCTGAGCATGATGGGGACGTGGCCCTGAATGTTCCGATATATTCATATTAAGCCTTACTCATGGTGCCCCCCGGTGGTAACAGGAAGTGACCCGTTTTTACTTTTTAGTTTTACCGATTTCACATAATTTACTCCATCAACTTTATTACACTTCTAAAACATAAGTGACAACTTGGTGAAGCTACAGTCCGAACGCTGTGAGGCTACGGCTAACGGCGTCCGTGTGGCGGCGTGGCAAATTTTGACAATTTTTCGAGAAAATACGTTTGGCTTTTTGACGGCTTTACTAAAGTCATATCATCATGAAAATTGGTACACAGGTCAAGGCTGGCGTCCTCTAACATCTGATATGGTCCCTGCCCAGGGTCGTGGCCAAATGCCTCCACAGCGCCACCCTTTAAGTTTACATGTTCTGATACGACATAGTTGACCCCATCGACTTCATTCCACTTCTAAAACATCCACAACACATTGGTGAAGCTTCATCACTAACACCGTGAAGCTACGATAAACGGCGTCCGTATGGCGGCGCTGCGTATTCCGATTTTTCGCCAAGAAAATACGTTCAGCTTTTTGATGGCTTTAATAAAGTCGTATCATTGTGAAATTTGATTCACAGGTCAAGGGTGACGACCTCTAACATCTGATGGGGCCACATTCATGAGCGGTCAAAATGGCTCCATAGCGCCCCCTTGAAACTTTCAAAAACCCCTCCCCATAGGGGTTTTTATGGAGTTGGAACATGAAAATCGGTACACATGTGCAAGTAGAGCAGATGCACAAAAAAGTCTCTTGCAACAATTGTCTACTCCAAACAGGTGTCGGCCATTTTGAATTTCAGATTTTCTGATGAAAATGAACTTGTCCTAGGGATTTCATCCGATCGACTTGAAATTTGGCACACTTAATCTCCAGATCTAGCCGAGCAAAAGTTGTGCTCTGTACGTAATTTGGTCAAAGGGGCATGGCCGCTATGGCTCGAGAAACTTTGGCAAATTTGCTATCTAAATTCAAACGACTCTCGCATTCACATAGTCTATCTGGGCAGCTTCAAATTTTCTGAGCATGACCGGGACTCAGCCGTGAACGTGCTAATATATTAATGTTGTGCCTTACTCATGGCGCCCCCCAGTGGTAACAGGAAGTGACCAGTTGTTTGGCTTTTTGATGGCTTGAATAAACTCGTATCATCATGAAAGTTGATACACAAGTCAAGGGTGGCGACCTCTAACATCTGATGTGGTCCACACCAATGGGCAGGGTAAAATTACCCCCTTGAAATTTTCAAAAACCCCTCCCCACAGGGGTATTTATGGAGTTGGAACATGAAAATCAGTACACGTGTACCTTGACACACAAAAAAGTCTATTGCACCGACTGTCTATTCCAAACAGGAAGTCGGCCATTTTGTTTCCACTCTTCATTTTGGTATGAGTTCCACGTTGAACCATCAAATGGCCGTAACTCCTTTGTGTATTGGCCAAATCGCTTGACGTTTATTGCCCCCGCTCCACCCCATCTGATACCCGATCACGACATACCGCGAGGGCCCTACATAACCGCTTGCGGTTTTCTAGTTTTTTTATTATTTTCAGTTGCACATTACACACAAGTTATGAAATACACATGCACATGCACTAGAGGAGAGGTGTCAGAGTGAGGGGGCTGCCCTATATCCAGGTGCCCCGAGGAGTTGGGGGTTCGGGGTTGGTGGGGGAACGGGCACCTCTCCACCAGTCAACACTCCACACATGGTCCGACGTGGACTTGAACTGGCAACCCTCCGATTCCCAGCCCAAGTCACTACAGACTGAGCTACTGCTAAACTGGTGTAACAATAAAGGGGATATTTTTGGCTCATTTTGGGCCCCTTAGTACAAATTGAGCATTGTTTAAATGCCACAGCCTACCTGAGCATTGTTGCTAACCATGTCCATCGCTTCACGACCACAGTGTACCCATCTTCTGAGTGAGTGTATTTGGTATGATATAACGGCTATACACTCAATGACTGATAAATATACACAACCTGTCTTCTTTTTCTGGATGTTGATTGGCAGAGAGTGTTAAAAAGTTAAAAAAGTTAAAAAAAAAAAGCATCACTGTTGCACACTGCTGGGGAATGGGAGAAAAAAAAAAAAAAAAACAGCATGGATAAGGGGAACAGACGTCGGTCCAATTTGGATCCAAAACTGTTCATTCTCCATTACACCGAATTTCTGGATTATGCTGCCTTATGAATCCCATGTGCCAAGATTAAGATATTTTTCAGTGTTACTAACTTCACCTGTCAGTGGTCATAAAGTTATGCTTGATTGGTGTATACACAAATACATGGTGAATTCTGACTACAGCATTTAACACATCCCTTGAGCTCAGCCTTTTAAAAAAAGAGGGATGCTGTGCAAAGTGCCTGAGACCAACTTAAGGGTTGTTGATACAATGTAATTTTTTGTGGGACAAATAAATTAATAGATTATTTTATTATATCTCTTAAATAGACACTATGTATTTTTTCTCCCATCTAGTGGTTAAATTTGACTTGGTTGGAACTATGGTAAGCGAAATGGGTCAACTCCCAAGCAGCCACTATCACCGTGGATCCCCAGCCCCTGGCCTGGAGCTCCAGTCATTTTTTCCCTGGACTTCCACAGCCCTCCACTGGTCCAGAAGGACTTCCGGCAGGCCCCGGTCAGCCGTTGCCAGGCATGAGTCGCTTCCGGGTGGCCACTCTCATCGCGGATCCCCGACCCAGAGCTCCAATTATGGCCCTTTTATGCTTTTTTGGCGATGAGGATTCGGCACTGCATAAGTATGGTCTTGTATTATGACCAAAAGTGCAGTGCAGGTTTTAGTTCAGTGCCGGGTAAGTAAAACCGACATCTCCACCTTGCTTCTCTGTGAAAAGTGAATAGCAAAATGCAGAAATGTGTTTTGTCCTATTGCTACTAGCAGGTAGTGCTTTATGTTTTAAGTTTTTGATAGACCGGAAAGACATGGAAGCCTCCGTAGGAGCGACCCGCTCTATGTAAAGACAGATAACTGATTCTTCACCCAGGAGGATAAGTCAGATTGTTGGCATATGTTATTTTACACCAACAAGGATCTATTTATAAATGAAGATGTTAATTTGAGGTAATAAAATGTTTATAAAACTGCACACACTGTGTAAGTTTTTAAGCATTTTATTACCTGAAATCAACATCTTCATTCAATCAGTTTCAGTTATCTGTCAGAATCAGTTATCTGTCTTAACATAGAATGGATCAATCATACGGAGGCTTCCATGTCTTTCCGGTCTATAAAAAACTACAAACTGCCGAGAGCGATATAAAGCTCTACCTGCTAGTACCGATACGGCAAAATGCATTTTCGAGATTCACATTTCACTTAAAAGCAGCATGGAGACGATGGTCTGACATACCCAGCACTGCTGCGCCGAAGGAGAAGGAATTCTCATCGCCAAAAAAGTGTAAAAGGGCCATAAAATGACTGGAGCTCTGGGTCGGGGATCCACGATGAGAGTGGCCTCCTGGAAGCGACTCATGCCTGGCAACAGCCGGCCAGGGCCTGCCAGAGGTCCTTCTGGGCCAATGGAGGTCTGGGGAAAAATGACCGGAGCTCCGGGCCGGGGACTGGTGATCCACAGTGATAGTGGCTGCCCGGGAGTCGACCCGTTCTTTCTACCGTAGTTCCAACCATGTTGCAATGCATGCAAAATCAAATCAAACCACCAGATGGGAGAAAAATTGTGAACACACAGTGTATGTTTAAAGTCATCATATGGAATTGGAAGAGACTGAAGGTGCCCACAAAATGTACCAAAATAACGATATCTGAACCATGTAGTTTTGGAACTGATAATAAGTATTAATAATAATAAAAAATAAACAAACCTTAAAAAGGAGGAAAAGAAGAAAAATAGAGGACTGAAAGTGAATAAGAAAAAAGGTTGATCTGAAGAACGTATTTCCGAAATCTCGCTCATGGTTTTACACTTTTCAGACGGTCCCTAACTTCACTTCATAGAGGATAACCATGAAGAATATTTAAATATTTAACTGAAATTCTTCATCATCATGTGAATTCATGCAGTATAAATTACTAGTAGTTTATACTACTATGGATCAAAAATCGACTAAAACGATTCAGCATCCACTGACCCCGCTCCATCAGTTTACGTGGCCTACCACTTCATGGCTGAGTTGCCGTCATTCCCAAACACTTCCACGTTCTTGTAATACAGCTGACAGTTGACTGTAGAATATTTCGGAGCGAGGAAATTTCACGACTGGATTTGTGACACAGGTGGCATCCTATCACAGTTCCATGCTGGAATTCATTGAGCTCCTGACAGCAACCCATTCTTTCACAAATGTTTGTAAAAGCAGTCTGCATGCCGAGGTGCTTGATTTTATACACCTGTGACCATGGAAGTGATTGGAATACCTGATTCTGAGCGAATACTTTTGGCAATATAGTGTACGTCTATGGTACTCAAGCATTGGATTTTAAATGATGTACAAACACATCAATGGCACACAAAAAGTTAAATTGCTGATAACATCTTGAACTCCAAATTAGTGGTGTGAATATCCAATTACTTGTAAGCACTTATTCATCCCAATATTTTTTTTAAACAAACATTTTCATTATGTCCGGCATTAGATCTTAAATCACTGTCTATTAATGAAGACTGCTAATTATGCATTCACATTCATTTCGGCCACATTCATTTATATTAAAAGCCTTAAATTCTCTTTCTTATGACATTGCTTTGGCTTGAGCACTGGCTATGAGCTAAATATGTGTATAAACAGGCAGACAGGCATATATAGAGACAGGCAGAAATAGCAAAGGAGAGTGATTTTAATCACTGGATTTAACAATATCATGATTGATGGTAATGAAAAAGCTGCCTCAGCTCTTCTCTCCTGTGAATTTCATTGACACCCTCATGGATTCTGGAGATATCTGTTTTATCTGTAGCATTATTACCATAATGACTCATGTAGAAGCTCAAGGAATGTTGGTTTGAGTTATATATCTGGATATGTAAATAGAATACTGTCAGAAATAGAGAAAATGTCCCCAGATGTATGAAGCTGTTACCGCTGTCTATGAGTTGTGAGACAGCTGGGAGCCAAAACATAATCATAACAGCCTAAAAAACTCTTTATTACAAAATAAATATAACATTGTCAGGTTTGTAGTGTTTTAAAAAATACCTTTTGAAATTCATCAATAAACCAAGAAGCTACCATCTGTTATTGAGCAGTATACTAATTAATGGTGCTCTAATTATCCTTTCCATATGAGTTCTGGTTGACAAGACAGAAAATTCCTTATCCCATCTAATGACAATATGTCTGCTTCATTCTGACCTGATCCTCGTTTCTCCACCAATCAAAGCCTGCAGTGCTGGTAGACACTGCATGTCTCCATCTCTCATCATCTGAAAGTGAGGCACAATTTTTTTTTCCCACAGATCAACTTATCAGTGCAGTGCTGAGGGATCAAACAGGTTGGAATTTGCTTGAGGTGTGAATCTTCGATTGAGAAACACAGTAATAAGACCTTCACTTGAACTAAGCAAGGTATTTAAAGCCCCTAGGCGAAAGGAAAAAGTATGAGGAAATCTCATTAGGCACAACTTCTCTTTTACACAGCTGCCCCATCACAGTGTCAAGCTAAGGAATCCCAGCAGTCAAATATAAGGACAGTGGGAAAAAAGTGAAGAAACTGAAGGAAACAAAGACATCCCGCTGACTGGGTTGTGCCTCAGTCGCACTGAAAGAGACACTTCAAAAAAAAAAAAAAACTGCCAAGCTGCAGATTTCCCACCATGAGACAAGGTAAAAGTGCTCAAACCAGCAATATTTTGAATTCCCAGGTGGAGCAATGGCAGCTCTTGCATATGAAGCACATATAATCAGAGAAAAAGTCTCACCAAGATAACAGGCTAAATTGCTTCCCTAGATATAGACATTTGTTCAGTTGCTTGCTGAGAGAAGAAACCGTTTTCCTTTTTTTATGAGTCAATGCTGCTGCCCTATGCTGCTGCTGGTGGATCACCACGGCTGACTTCATTGTCCTGAGAAAAATGCCCTCATGTACTGTAAATCTGTTTTCAGATGTACAATGAGGAACTTTTCAGTCTTCAATGAATCACTTACATTCATCTATTAAAATGTATACTGTATAAAAGATGTAAAAGCTCAATAAAACTCAGGTCTCGCCAACCTGTGTCACTGAACTTTTGTGAAGAGACACACTCTTACAATTTACTATTGACTGGCAAGCAAAGATTATATATTCCTGCAGTTGAGAGGGCAAGGCAATGTATCTTTTTCAGAGCACCCACTATTAACTTTTTATTTACTTGACTATTTAACTAAGTTCTGTTCTCTTTCATTGATCATCCTTAAGGGAACATGCCACCTTTATTCTATATCGAATTATAATCTTCTCTGATCTTAAACAAGTTGATACATACCTCTCTCGTCTTTGCACGTGCACTCAATCTCTCTGGTGTGTGGCGCTATTTTGTTAGCATTTAGCATAGCCAAATACTTTCCTTGGGATCCGAACAGAGGTCAAGTTAGAAGCTACCAAGCACTTCCACGTTTTCCCTATTTAAATAATGTTACGTTGAGTAGTTATATGACCCAAGTATAGTTGCACGAAATAAAATGTGGCAATTTTCTAAGCGGATAAAAGGAAAATTATAATGTATGGCGGAATTACACTTCGGAACACTTCGGCTCTGATGTCTGTACAGTCATAGACATGTCTACAGGTGCAGTAATTTCATCACTCAGGAGCGATGATATTACTGCACCAACGTCAAAGTGCACCCAAGTGTAATTCTGGAGTTCGAATTATAATCTGAGCCTTGTTAAAAGAACAACATGACAGTGACTTGGTAGAGGAAGCACTAAATATTTTTTTTTTCAAAGTTTCATTCAGAAATATTTGTGAATATGTGGAGAAAAGTGAGCTAGCTTATAAACTATGAGCAAAGTTAAGAACAGCCAACAGGCTAATGTTCCAGAACTTGCCATCACATGAACCACTAACAGACCCACCTTGCCTATGAAAGAACTGGGTGAAATACTGTTGACCCTTCACTTCTTTCTCCTGTCTGAACTTTGTTCTCTTTCTTTTCTTTTTTCACTCTCTAACTTTTAAGGCATGCTGTCTCCTCCTCCACTTAGCAGGTGGACTGAACCATTCTATGTAAACAGAGAGGGGGGAAGTTGAGAAATGTTTCTACAACAAATGAACTAGTGTTACTAGTTCTTTTGGAATCCATGTTTGTTTTAGTCAGAAAACATGTAATTGTGAATAAAATAAAGAAAGTTGATCAAGACCCCAACGGCTGTAGGATTTTACTGCCTTTATGGGAGCTCATACCCCTCCTTGTGAGAGCTCAGCTCCCATTGGCTCCCACATAATTGTAAGGAATTGTAAGAAAAATGGTATAAACATTTAGCTAGGTTGTAGCTTTCTAATCAATAGAGTAAGTTTAAAATCCAGATGACCATACAGCTGCCCGTAAAAGCAGCAAGCTGCAAAGTTGGATTTCTGTCACTTCCCCCACAGGAAAACACATGCTTTGACAACAAGTTTGAGTAAACAACCCAGATAGGACCCTCTCCAGCACTGACCATCATACACTCTAGGTCACACAGATTAACTTTATGACGGCATTCCTGACACAAGAGTTTATGTTGACAAGGAAAACCATCACATTTGCTTAAGGACAGAACATAGCATTTAAGTTTATTGTAGTCCACTCTGCTTTAATTCTTCAGTCTATTGTCATAAGTAAAGTTTATCATGTCAGATCCTCCTCTTTTTTTCCTCCCTCTGATAAAGACCAAATATGACACGTGAGAGATCTGCCTGTATGGTATACCTACCTGCTATGATTTCATGATTCATATGTTGGTTAATCTGTTGATTGATTTCAATTTAATTGGTCAAGTTCTGTTCTGTAGGGAATAGAGAGAAATGTATGAAGTAAAACGCAGTAGTATTCACATTAAAGGAAGTTAGGGAAAGAATGCAACTTTAGTTAAACTTCAAATGGGAGTGGTTACACCCACTGGATCTTCAACATGGACTTATTATGCACTCATATATACTTATGCTTTTTATTAATTATGATGTATTTTATCACTGTATTCTGTTAATATTTTTAAATGCTTTACTGTGCATAATGAATTGTGTAGAAGTGATCTGATTGCATTTTGGGGGCACATGGTTTTGAGACAAAAAACAGAGAAACATAGAGAGAAAGGAATGAGTGGTTTGGTCAGGATGGTTCTTATCTCCTTATTTGGCAGGGATGTCTCCAGGAAACACACAATAACATTGCAGGTCCTCGCAGAAGATGGCCAGCGTCAAAACATCAACCAATGAAGATGAAGAACTGATGACATCTGACCCGATGATGACACCCAGATAGGAAGTGAAGCTTGTCCAGCAAGGATTGGCACTATAAATGGGTTGAGGGAAGGTTAGGCTTGGTTTTGGACTGCCAGACATCTAAACTATCTGTAGGCTAGGGAGAGCATCCCAGAACCCAGAGTCTCGGTTTGAACATTTCTTGATTCATTGTAATCATTAAATAGAGGTTTTATTGAGAATTCCTCTGCTTCCTCGTCTTCTCTCCTATCCATCAATGAACACACAGGAAAATGGGTGTAAGTTTTTAAGTTGATTTCGGAGTCAGATACTTAATGCTAAATGCTATTAATGCTAAAGTGTGGGAAGCTGGTTATGAGTACCCTCTTAAGAGTGAAGTGAGGGAATGTACTTACTATTGTAAGTACCCTTTTACATTTAAGGTGTGGGAAAGCAGACTTAGTACCCCTTTAAGAGAGGAAAAGCCACCCTGTTTTTTCTATCATAATTTGAAAGGTGTGTGTGAGACATGCGGACACCATCTTTCTCTCTTTCCGTCTTTCACCGTCTTTCTGTCTTCTCTCCCGTTTCAAAGAAAAAATATATTGGCCTATAAATAATATCTTAAACTGCATTAAAAGTGTAATCCTGTGATGTAATCCCTATTTTTACTAAATGTACCTGTAATCAGAATACTTTTTTCTGTAACTGTAGTGGAATACAGTTACCTTTTTTTGTATCCTAATTACGTAATGCCTGGCTAAAGCAACCAATACACAAACATGGTTAAAGCAGAACACATCTAGTGGTTGCAAACTGGGGATAAATGGTGTGGTCTCACCCATTTTGTCACAACATCTGATTAAAGCAATGTAGCAAAAAACACATTATTTGGATTACTATGCACATTGTTGGTCAATGTGCATAGTGCGTTTGCAATTGAGGCTTGTTGGTCAGTACCAGTTTTTGTACTGGCCCCAAATAGTTCGATTGAACAAAATGAGCCATAGTGAAATGGCTTCATGCTACAGAAAGATACCTGTCCAATCATGCAACCATGCAACAGTAAATTCTGGTGGGAAATTAGGAGACAGAAAACACAGTAAGCTGTTGCTGTATTGACATCTTGTGGCAGGTGAACATCAAGAGTCTGGACATTGAAATGGTGGAACTCTGGTTCTAGGTGTTCACCTTAACAATAAACTGGACTGGACTCACAATAAGATGTCCTGTATAAGAAGGGCCAAAGTCGTCTTCACCTGCTGAGGAGACTGAGGTCCTTTGTTTGCAGACAGGAACACAGACAGGGACAGGAAGAGACTGAACAGGCTGGTCAGGAGGGCCAGCTCTGTCCTGGACTGCTCCCTGGGCTCCATAGAGGAAGTGGGTGATAGGAGGATGTCAGCTAAACTCACATCCATCATGGACAATCCCTCTCACCCTCTGCATGGGACTGTTGAGGCTTAAAGCAGCTCCTTTAGCTGCCTTCCACCTTGCAAGAAGGAGTGCTACCACAGGTCATTCCTACCATCAGCAATAAGATTTCTGAACATCAGCATCACTGGCTGTTAACACAACTGGACTCATTACCATCATTGCCTTTGTTTTCAAATCTGTTTGCACTATCCTTTTGCACAGAAATATTTGCACTGCGATTTTATTTTGTTTTTTGCTAAACTACTGAAGGAGCATGTGTCCGCAAAATAAACAAAATGGCTCGTCTGCTACTTGTAATGCTTGTTTACACTTGCAGGCACAAACAAAACGCCACTCTAGACCAGGCGATTTCTCTAAGAATGCAAGAGAAGCTCAGCTTCCCTTGAAATATCAAAAATTAAATGGTCATATATGTACGGTTGTGTCAAATGGACAATATTTAAGAAATGTATTTAAATAATTCAGTTTATTCAGTGTTTATTATTATTAATTAGGGCCCAAGCGGACTGTGAAACAGGTCCGCAAGGGACTTATTGAAACTGTAGTGTTTATTATTAGGACCCGAGCGGACTGTGAAACAGGTCCGCAACGGACCTATTGAAACTGTAGTGTTTATTCTTATTATTATTCCTGTGCATATGTTTTCCCAAATTTCACCCCTTTCTCATTGTCAAAAAGTTGTAATAATTTGCACATTCCTGCGGCCCACCCCGAAATTCGATATTTTGGGGTGTTCACACACGTTGCACGCAAAATGGCTGAATGGCGCCCCCTACAAAGTTGAAAAATCCCCATAGGGAAATTCGCCAACTTTGTTGTACCTCAACAAAAATTGGTAGAGATGTTAAGCATACATGTACGAACAAAATTTTCTCTTGGCAGGAAGCTGAAAGTCAAACAGGAAGTCGGCCATTTTGCATTTTCTATTTTCTGATGAAAACGAACTCGTCCTAGGGATTTCGTCCGACCGACTTGAAATTTCGTACAGAACATCTCCAGACCTAGCTGAGCAAAAGTTGTGCTCTGCGCGTAATTAGGTCAAAGGGCGTGGCCGCTAGGGCTTGCTAAACTTTGGCGAATTCGCCGTCTAAATTCAAACGACTCTCACGTTCACATACTCGATCCCAGCAGCTTCAAATTTTCAGAGCATGACGGGGGCGCGGCCCTGAACATTCCAATGTATTAACGTCATGCCTTACTCATAGCGCCCCCCCGGTGGTAAGAGGAAGTGACGCGTTCTTAATTTTTACATTAACTGATGCCACACAGTTTACTCCATCAACATCATTCCACTTCTAAAACCTAAAGAACAACTTGGTCAAGCTACATTACGAACGCCGTGAGGCTACGACTAACGGCGCCCGTGTGGCGTAGCTGCGATTTTTTGATCACTCGCCATGGAAATACGTTTGCCTTTTTGACAGCTTTAATAAAGCTGTATCATCATGAAAATCTATACACAGGTCAAGGCTGGTGTCCTCTAACATCTGATGTGGTCACCGCCCAGGGGCGTGGCCAAATGCCTCCACAGCGCCACCCTTTACGTTTACATATTTACATATTCTGATACGACATAGTTGACCTCATCGAGTTCATTCCACTTCTAAAACATCCACAATACATTGGTGAAGCTACATCACGAACACTGTGAAGCTACGATAAACGACGTCCGTATGGCAGCGCCGTGTCTTCCGATTTTTCGCCAAGAAAATACGTTTGGCTTTTTGATGGCTTTAATAAAGTCGTATCATCATGAAATTTGATACACAGGTCAAGGGTGACGACCTTTAACATCTGATGGGGGCCACATCCATGAGCGGTCAAAATGGCTCCATAGCGCCCCCTTGAAACTTTCAAAAACCCCTCCCCATAGGGGTTTTTATGGAGTTGGAACATGAAAATCGGTACACATGTGCAAGTAGAGCAGACGCACAAAAAAGTCTCTTGCACCAATTGTCTACTCCAAAGAGGAAGTCGGCCATTTTGAATTTTGGATTTTCTGATGAAAATGAACTCGTCTTAGGGATTTCGTCCGATCGACTTGAAATTTGGTACACTTCATCTCCAGACCTAGCTGAGCAAAAGTTGTGCTCTGCACGTAATTAGGTCAAAGGGCGTGGCCGCTAGGTCTCGCCAAACTTTGGCAAATTCGCCGTCTAAATTCGAACAACTCTCACGTTCACATACTCTATCCGAGCAGCTTCAAATTTTCTGAGCATGATGAGGACTCAGCCCTGAACGTTCTGATGTATTAATGTTACGCCTGACACATGGCGCCCCCCAGTGGTAATAGGAGGTGACCAGTTCTTTGGCTTTTTGGATGGCTTGAAGAAACTCGTATCATCGTGAAAGTTTATACACAGGTCAAGGGTGGCGACCTCTAACATCTGATGTGGTCCACACCAATGGGCGGGGCAAAATGGCCCCATAGCGCCCCCTTGAAATTTTCAAAAAACCCTCCTCATAGGGGTTTTTATGGAGTTGGTACACGAAAATCGGTACACACGTGCAACTTGACCAGATGCACAAAAAAGTCTCTTGCACCAACTGTCTATTCCAAACAGGAAGTCGGCCATTTTGTTTCAAGTCTTCATTTTGGCGTGATTTCCACATTGAACCATCGAATGGTTGTAACTACTTTGTGTATTGTCCGAATCGCTTGACGTTTTTTGCCCGATGCTCACACCGCCGTCCCCATCTGATGCCCGACCGCGTCATACTGCGAGGGCCCTACATAACCGCTTGCGGTTTTCTAGTTGTTATCATTATTGTTATTAAAATTATTATTATTATAATCGTTATTGACTCAATAAGTTATTTTTGTGTAATTTGAGCTTTATCATGGTAGACATACTAGACAATGACTCAGACTGCTACCAGTTACTCTTCAGGATCCTGGGGAGTGAGAGTTTGCCTTATGGTGTCTTAACTGGAAGTTGGAACTTGGAGCTCAACTCAGTGTAACCTCAGAGTTTAGTGCTCCCAGCACTCCCAGCCTCACAACAAAAACATGTAGCAGAGAGCATGAATTCTATGTCTGGATGGTGTGATTAATCCGACTTTCCCAGGTCGATATCTGACATCACGGGGGGTTCTAATTCAAATTCTGACTCAGAGCATGGAAATTCCGACACTTGTGTACAAGTGAATGCACCAAACACAAATGCCACGCTCCCAATGCTGCTGCAGTGACATTAATCCTATTACTATTATTTTTACGTAACATTTCCAACAGTGACACAGTTTCTGTGTTTAACAGCTGTTTGTGTATGAGTAATTGATATGATCAATAACAGGCATGCCTCTAATCAGGTGCTCCTCTGCTCCTTCATCTCCCCTTCTCTCGCCCCACACAAACTATAAGTGCTCCAGCCTGCGCCCCCACGAGCACAAGTTTTTTCATTTGAGTCGTGCTGTCATCTGATAACAGGGAGCTGAAGGAGAAAGAAAGCTCTCGGGGGGAATAAAACAGAAAAGTTACCAAGAAAAGAGTTCTGATTATGTATGGACGTACAGTGTGAGCAAGTGAATTGTGAGCTGCGAACTATTGAACTCTGCGATTTAGTGGAACTGAGTAACCTGACTCTCACCAGCTAAATGTAGTTCCACCTAGCTCCACACAACCATCTGGGATTGCTCCATTGGAGATGCATTTCCTTGAATCTGATTGGATAAACCACTTGTCCATCATCTTTAATGACATGTCACGTCAATCACTCACAGCGAAACCAATCCATGACACTGATGAGAGCGATGCAGTGAAAATCAAAACAGCTACGCCACATCTGTGAAAATCCTGCCCGGCAATCCTGATTGGCTCAGTCATTTTTTGCTACCTTGAAGTCCTTCCCATCGGGTGCAAGTCCAGATGGATGTGTGCAGCTCAGCGGAACGCCATGTGGAGCTAGGTGGACATTCAGCTGGCGAGAGTCCGGTTAGGAGCTGAGTACGACGTTTGAAATATTGCACAGTGTCTGCCCAGCTTTAGATGCCTCTCCCGGCTACTCCAACAGAGAGCTGGCCTTTGTGCTATAACAAATCAGTACATGTCAGTCACATCAAATATAATCTGTAGAATGTTCTGTCATCACACTATGTGCAAAGTGCTTTACTTTTTGTCACAGCTGCTGCCTATAAATGAGAAAACAGCTGTATTACAATATCTTTGGGTTTTATACATATGTAAATTATGAAAATCTCTGGACAATGACTATTCCAATAATCATTGCCTGTACATTTCAATCCTTTCCAATTACTTCTGCACATCTGCATCTGACGTTTGCTGATTTTTTTTTTTTTTTTTTTCTTACAGGTTACATCAGGTCATGTTTTCCAGGGGATGGAGGCAAGTCTGTGCATCTCAATATTGAAAAAGAGTAGATGCTTTGTCATTTTTATCAGCGAGGCTTTTGCAGCGCTTATAACTAACCCGATTCAGTCAACACATGACAGCAGAGAGTGATTGGGAAAAAGAAACAGCGGAAGATGGGAAAGATGGAGATGTAAGGAAGCCCCCCCCACTCAAAGCAAACACTGTTCCTGTCTTATTTTTGTCACTGTGAAATGTGAGGTGCCATATTGTATGCTGTTGGTATGTGAGACTATGCAGTACTGGAGTAAGACAAGTAAGCTTAATAAATACACCTGGGTGAAGCCTCATAAGTGTTCTGAACTAATGCTGTTGGTCCAATGTTAATGATGAAAATAACATCACCGATGTGACTCTAGAGACAAAACAATCGTATGAAAAAATGAGATCAGAAAAAGGAGATTTAAGACCACCCAAAAAAATACATAATGTACATACATATTGTTCTTTTTCCAGAAGGGAGGGAAACTAACAGTAAATGTGTACTTTCACATCTACTATAGCATCCATGACAAAGGATGTTGCCATCACCTTTCAGCAGAGAACAAAACTGTGATTGCGAAAAATTTGATTTTCATGAACATATGTGAAGAATATTAAATTTAAATTTCATTTTCAACTTTTGACTGGTCTGTAGTCTGCTGGATCAGATCTCCTCCAAGCAGGATCAGATCTCCTCCAGGCAGGACAACTTCCACAGCACCGGGACCTTCTCCTGATTCAGGCTGAGGTTGTACAGATGTCTCAGCACAGGAGACAACTGGATGGCACAGGTCTTCGGGATCCTGGGAATGATGCCAACAGGGCCTGCAGCCTTACGCTGGTCTAAGCCTTGTTCACACTACATGACTGTCAGAGTCGTCGACTCGCCGTGGTCGGGAGTATTGGGGTGTTCACACTACATCTGACAATGCGCACTGTTGTCCAGCCGGCCTCTCACTAATTCCTGGTCAATTAAGCCGCTCAGAATTTTCTAGTGCACAAAAGATTGCACGTTTACTGTAATCAGTGTGAACTGGCTATGAGGCAGACAGGAGATTTGCTTCATCCTACTTTTCTCCCATTGTAGGATCGGGGAAGCAATGCTGCTCCAGGTAGCATTTGAGTCGTGTAAATTTCTCTGTGAGATGAATAACGTATCTATCTAGCTATCTAGCACGGCTGAAGCACTTGCCATATATTCTTGGCTTGAAAGGAAGTGCAGAATCAATTTGACCATATTTTAAAGACACTCAAACTTCCCCCTAGTGACTACATGAAATTTGTTCTAATTTTGTTGCTAAGCTGATATATATATGGAGTGAATAAAAAATTACCATTGACACCATCATTTGTCCTTTCTTTCACTTTTTCTTAACTCCTCATTGTGTGTTCAGTTTCATTGTACAACAATGTTTGAAAAAGTGCATACACCCTGAACGTTGATGGAAAATCAGCTATTGTGGTTCCTGTGCCCTAAAGCATCATTAGTTGATAGACTACATTTATTCAATGACTCTGAAGAACTGCCAACATTCATTGCACTTTTGATCTTGATTAAACAACTGGCCCTGGATATTTTAAAACCTCTTCTACATACAGTTGCTTCACTACAGTTTTACCACCAGTTTTATCACCAGTTTTATGATGAGAGATTCCAAATGCCAAAGAATCTCAAAATGATCAGAACTTTCAGAGAAGAAATATATTAACTTAAATGTATTAGTCTTGTATCCATAGAAATGCAGTCTTGAAAAGTTTTTTTTTTTCCATCAAAATAAATTAATGGCGTACTCCAATTAACAAGTGCATGTTGATGTATATTTACATATCCCAAATGCTCCATCCACCCTGTCAAATCTCTCAATGGAGGAAAAAACTACAACAAGAAAACACTTTCACAACAGGTGACAAGCACGGCGCATTTGACTTTTCTCTTTGATAGGCCTTATACTTAGGGCTGGCTCAGGCTGCCATGGGCCTAAATTGTCAGGGAACTTCTTATGAAACATTGAGCTCCTCTCTCCTCCTCTCCCTCTCCATCAGTTATTAATTTATTAACTACGTCTTATTAACTATGTCTTCACCTTCACCAGTCTTTGTGCCTTCTCATAGATTTGGAGTGGTGGAGAGGATGTTGCTTTGCTAAGCCTCTATCTGTTTGCCAAGGTGGCGAGGAGGATGTTTCTTGTGATTCTTTGACTGACACTTTTGACCCTATCTATCAACTTCAGAGGTCTTATATAATTGTGTTAAAAGCCTGAACTCAGAATCTCCTTTCTCAGATGGGTAACAGCTATACAGTCCTTGGAAGGTTTCACATGATCCATGTGAGCTGCCTTTTTACAGATATGAAATGACTGGATATGCTTGTACAGTGTCTTCTGCAAGTAACCTTGACTCTGTACATGCTTGCCGGGGAAGTGTGCCTTTTGTAGCAAGAAAAAGGCCAGATGATTTTAAGCCCCGACTTCCATCTGCATGCTATGCTGCAATGCAGTCTGTCATTTTACCATTGATGGTTCCTTTCTTCATTTACAGCAATCAAGCAGTGGGAGAAGTGTTGGGAAAGGGTGACATGAGCAATAGGTTGGAAAAGTGCACTGATGGACTTTGAATTTAATTCTGTCCTGATTGGCCATACTGTGTGACAAGTTGCCATAATTTCAAACTTGGAAAGGCAAGACTTGCAATATGTGATTATGAGCTAAAAGATGCAGATTGACTGATGCATGGATGTCATTAAATTATTGGTTGGTGCTAGCTTACGTAAGCACATGTTATATTGAGCGATAAAATGCAGGAAGCAAAGAAAATTGCTTTTTTTCTGATCTAAAAAGCTTTAATTAAGTTATCTTATCTCAAATATACTGTATATCCAGCATGGTAAGTGGCATACAGTAATATTGCGAATGCTACAGTTACAGAACACATTTGCTGATGATTTTGCTTTAACCTCAGTGATGTTTATTTTCATGACCAGTGGTCTCCAGAAGGCCTCAGGAGGGTAGAATAATGTCGCACCATCTGGCCTGATGAGCGCTACCTGACTCAGGTCCCTAAACCGGGGCCATGGACTAGGGATGGCAAAAAACTAAAAATATTTTTTACCGGCCGCCGAGCCTCATTAGCCGGTTAATACCGGTTAACCGCTAAGTATAAAATATGTATTTGAAATAACAGTGATTTCGAGCCATGTCTGCCGTCTGCAGTTTCATAACTCTGCTTTCCTCTCTGCCACTCTGCCTCAGGTCTCTCTCTCACACACACTCTGCCCCAGTGCCGTCACTTTTTTTTAAATCCTCTACAGAGTGAAACAAGGAGTCCTGCAAACGCTGCGCTGAGGAGCTTGTAAGCGGAGCATATTTGGCTCCATAGTTTGGAAATTGTTTGGGTGGTGATTGTGTGGAAAATAAAGGCATTCGTCTAGTGTTAGAAGCTCGTTTGAAACACTGCTGCGGCTCATTTATGAAAATGACAGCTCCGAAGAGACACCGCTTGTTTTGTTTGAGGAGATGGCAGTGCTAATAATAATAAAGCAAGACATCATTACCTTATCTGTTACCATTGATGATCCTGAAATGTAGAATTTCCAAATTTGAGCCCATTTTATGCGGAATATTGCCTACTAGACTGCAGGAAAAGATTGGGAGTTTGCCTTGTGGTGTATTCACTGGAAGTCAGAACTTGGAGAACAGATTAATGTAACCTGCCAGTGCTTCCGCCCTTACAACAAAACATGTAGCAGATGGTATGAATTCTATGTCTGGTTGGTGAGATTAATCTGACTTTCTGAGGTGGAGATCTGACTTCACGGGGCCAGTGCACGCCCCCGAGTCGTGCTGTCAGCTGAAGGAGAGGCAGAAAGGAAAGCTTTCCGGGGAAGTAGGTAGGTGCGGCGTGCTGTTTCTGCCGCAGCTACGGCCCAATAAAAGAGTCTGACTTGCCGTGTATGGACGTACAGTGTGAGCAGTCAGGTCGCATCAGAGCATCGGGCCGTATAGTGTAAGCTGCGAACTCACTTTTTTTTAACCAACAACTGACAATTTTGGTTAACGTTGATACGGTCAGCCACCGTTCAAATGGTTAGCGGTCAACATCCCTACCATGGACACCTGGTAAAGCTGGCAAGGCATGCCTTTGCATTGAGCCATGTATGCAAAACACAACTTCTCCTTGGATTGGCTCACTCAGCATGGAGGACCTCTGGCTGGAAGGTTAACAAATGGACCAAAGGAAGTTCAAAGGACAGCTCAGCTGGATCTTATCTACAACTCACAAACATTTAGGGCGAAATGCAGGGTACACCCTGGACAAGTCGCCAGTTCATCACAGGGTACATAGAGACAGACAACCACTCATACTCACAGTCACACCTACGGGCAATTTAAATCAGCCAATTAACCGAATCCCCATGCATGTTTTGGATGGTGGGAGGAAGACGGAGTACCCAGAGAGAACCCACACAGACACAGGGAGAACATGAAGTGAGAAGTGAGGCCGTTTCATAACTGGTAAAAAGATCCCGATAGTAACTTTATTTTCTTTTGTTTTCAACAGTGGAACTAAATCAAGCTATAAATACGATTTGCTGACAAAAAAATCTTAAATATCACAAGACTAATACTAATACTATTCTCTAGCCAACTTATTTGATCACAGTTTTATGTCTATTGCCAACATATATAGAATAGAATATAGAATGACTTTATTGACCCCAACTTGTGAAAATATGTTGGAGCAGCAAGAAATGGAATCTCATTATTAAAAAGCAATATAAAAACAGAAAAAACTATTACGAGTTACAGTATCAAGTATAAGAATAAGAGCAAATAAAAAGTATCAAAAATGTATATACAGATAAATAATTATGACTCATGGTGAATATTAATAGTGCAAAAAAACAGTCAGGTGCAGTGAATTAAAAATGCATGTTAAGTATAAAATATATCAAAGCAACTTCTTATACAGTCTTAAAATATTTTGTCCTGAACCTGAAGCATTTTGAAGTTGTCTCCTTCCTGAAGACCTATTTGAAGCATGTCTTTTTTTGTTTAAGGCAAGCTGTATATTTTTGTAGTAGACAGTAGTAGTAGACATTCTTCTCAAACTTATCACAAAATGAATCAAAAAGTCAAGTTCATAAAGTAACTTTCTTTGCAGTCATTAAATCATAGAATCACAATTAAAAAATAAAATCATTTGACAGTACAACAAAATCATGGCAAACTCACCACTGCTCTAAGTTTCTCTTCTGTAATGGAGATAATGTTTTCATTCTGGTTGGTTAAATGACTTCATGAGTAAAATAATGTACATCTGGTAGGCCAAAAACAGGAAGGTAACAAGATAATCCACACAAAAAACATGACACACGGCAAGAGTACCTTTCAAAATAACAGAAAACTAACTCAACAAAAAATAAGACCACGACAAGAGCAACAAAGAGAAATGTTTGACACAACCCTGTTGTTGGACTGCATAACAGTGAGCTTCGATCAACCACGACCCTAAATAAACTGGCATAGTTTTGTCCATGGTCAGGCCCATGATTCAGGCAGAGAATCAAAACTCTAAATAATAAAATAAATTAACATAAAATAATAACAATAAAAATAAAAGAGATTATGTGTATGTGTGTGCAGCATTCCATTCTCTCTTCCCCTCCATTTATTTTGTAAGCACCATGTCTTGACGATTATCGGGATAGTTACGAATGTTTTTGGAAGAATTCCCAGTGTGCACTAGCTGTTAATAGAAGGCATATATTTTCTGAATGTAATCCACCAATGTTGCTGTAACTGAGGTGTCAACAGCTTTACTTTGCTGCTCTTTAATATGCTGTGATGGCACGATGCTGGCTTCAGGAATCGTGACACATGAAGCTGGGCTGATCAAAGCATCATTCGAGGAATACACAGTAATTTGATTGGTAATGACAGTGTTGAAGTAAATGTGTTCAGACATTAGCAGATGTGGCAGGTACTGTTTCTCCAGATGTCTTCATCTGTCCTTGGTAAGTTGTTTCATAGATGGCTCTATACACAGATGAGGCATGGCTAAAAGCAGGAAGTGGTCTTTCTCTTCACAGGTTGTTCATAAAACACATCTCTTGCAAAGCATTGCCAATGGCAGACAAAAGCTGAAGACTGCTAATGCAGAGTTGATGCCAAAAGTCAGCAAACATGTAGGGCAGTGTGATTTGCCCACATCTTTTGTACCATGTATAGTGTATAAAAATTCACAGACAAATCCAAGGGTCATCTGCAATGCAATAGTGATTCCACAGAACTCTTTGCAGCAGCCATCAGGCTTAACACTAGGACAGCTCACAAGGCATTATTATTCATTGATGGTACAGCCACAAAATGTAACCAAATTGTGAAACATTTAGAAGGGTGAAATGGGGTTGCATTGCTCAGTGACTACTTCAGCAGGTGCTAACACCTCTGGCTTTTACCTGACACACTTTTTGGCCAAATTAAGTACAGGTTTCTTTATAGTTTTTTTTTTGTGTGCGTGGGTGTAAACTATACCATACCCTGTCATAAATAGACAGGTATTTTTTCGGTATTCCTCTGCATCGACGGTAGTGTTTCGCCCCACTCGGCACAACAAAAACACTCCATTTCAGTAGCCATTAGTTGGCATTCTCCACACTTACACCATGTGCTCTCCTGCGCTCATCTGGATCGCCTGGAGTAACGGGAACTTCCAGTCTTCTCTGATCTAAAGCCCACAACTCCTCTTTAGTAAAGACTGGTTGAAAAAGATAGGGTCTGGGATTTTGGAAGTCCAAGTCATCATCTTCATCCGTAATGTAATCTTCAATGTAATCTTACATCTCCAACAACTCTTATAAGAGCAACTAAAAGCTAGCCAGTGCCACGCAGTAGAAGGAAGCTGTTGGCCTGGTCCAGGTAAGCGACGCAGTGTTGTGGGGGGAAGTGGGGGGGTGAGGGTTTCCCAATGACGTTCCGTGGTGTGCGTCGGCTGTGTTTTTCCACACCGAAAAATAGTTCCCAAAAGAAAATGAACAAGACAAGCCCTTTGCGTTGTGATCCCTTTATCCCTTTAAGTGTGTAGTTTGGATTATAAAACTAGATGTAAAATAAAAACAGAAACTTTGCTGTGCAAATTACTGTTGTATTTTAATGACAAAAGAACATGGGTATGACAATAATGAGTCCAGATTGTGTTTAAATTAGCCAGTACTTATAAAGCCTTATTGCTGATGGCAGGAATGACCTGCGGTAGCGCTCTTTCTTGCAGAGTGGGAGTCTAAGACAGCAGCTGAAAGAACTTTGGCAGCCTGGCAGCACCAATCATCCATCCATCCATTATCTACCACTTATCCTCACATAGGGTCACAGGGGGGCTGGAGTCTATCCCATCTGTCTTAGGGCAAAAGGTAGGGTACACCCTGGACAAGTTTCCAGCTCATCACAAGGCACACAGAGACAGACAAACACCCACACTCGCATTCACACCTACAGGCAATTTAAATTAGCCAATTAACCTAATCCCCATGCATGTATTTGAACGGTGGGAGGAAACCGGAGTACCCAGTGAGATCCCACGCACACATGGCGAAAACATGCAAACTCCACACAGAAAGGCCCTGGGCCAGGAATCGAACCCGGTACCTTCTTGCTGTGAGGCGACAGTGCTACCCACTGCACCACCGTGCCGCCCAGCACCAAGCATATTAACATAAAAACCATTAAATAATGAAATCCAGCATTTCGAAATAGCATTGTTTGTATTGTATTTTTTTCAAGAAGCCACATTTTGCTTTGATCATGATGAATCAATGTGATATGGGTTCATTAAAAGATTTGTAAATCACGTTGTTCATTCATCTGAGCATGTAGAGCTGGGACATGTGTGGGCTATTGTAAAGGCAGAGAAAAAAGGGAAAAAGGCTCAGTTGTATTTAATTTTAAAAATATCGGGTAAACCATGTCAATTCAAGAGCACAAGTAGGTTCTTTCATAAGTCAGTTGTTCAATAACAACAAGCGTAGTGTGTTGAAAAGCAGAGATTCAACCATCTCCTGTTTTTCTTTGAATTATTTAAGGTCTGTCAGGGTCTATTTTTACCATGCTGTGTCTCGTGTCACGTTACATCTGACTTGGACAATTAACGTGACTGGCCATCTCATCTGCTTCTCTCTGTCAAGGCAATATGCTCCAGGACTTCACTTTCAGGCATGTTCCTGTGATTTACAGCTTGAAAGGGATTCAATTTATGAAAGAGAAATCTCCCATGCAATTCTGAACTTGATCAGTGGCTGAGATGGGACTTTTTGCCTCCTGAAAGAAGACCTATGACTGCCTTGTAATAGCTGTGAGAATCATCCTTGTTGATCTGAGGGGGTAAGAGGTTTCAAAGGAAGCAGATAATTTATGAACACCATGACCAGCAATTGAATCCTTGTGCCTCAGACTGAAATTCCACAGTCAGAGGATATCGGGTGTATCCCCATGAACTTCATCACTGAAATGTAACTTTTTTAGATATTCTTAAGTCAATTTGACTCGTTACTCTTAGTTAATACTCTCTATGTAGTGTATAAATTACATTTGCACCCATAACTGTCACAAATGTCCAGACAAAATCTGATCTGTGAGTGTGCACCACCTTGCAGCTCAGCCTCTCGCTGCACTTCATTATCCTCCTAATAGTGTACAGAACTCCTTTCTAACACAAGCCCATAACCTTGATCACCATCATTCACATCACACTGCCAATCATAGCACGGGGCAATGGGGCAGTGATAGGATACCACCAGCTGAAGCAGAAATTGCAGTCCACTGACGCAGATGCATGTACTGTTATGCAGTATACATATGCAGTTCAAGACTTGGATTTGGCTCTTTCCATTGAATCCAGTAACAGCTTTAGATTAAATTAGCTCCAAAGCTAGTTGCTGAAAATGTCTGCTGAAACGACAGACTTTGCCTGCATAACATTTTATCATCTTTATTTCCATAATTTGGAAAATAGCTTACTTTTCTGAAGACCAAAAATTATTTAAAATTATTATGTAGAGTGTTGTCTCTTTTATGTCCTCTCTGCTAAGAGCTGTGAATGACTGATTGTTAAGGACATAATGGAACGTTTTGGGAAATGTTTTTTCTGTGTCTTTCCAAGAGTTATGTGAAATTATCAATATCGCTCTCATATTGGTGCATTTGGTATGGAGCTGGAGCCAGGAGGCGATTAGCTTGGTGCAGCATTAAGACAGGAAAGAACTGTACACAGCCAGCCCAGGACTTGTAGCATAGGTTTAAGCCAACATCATGCACTAGCAAGAGGCAAGTACCATCATTGTGCTATCTGCCCATCCACTTCCCATCATACACTTTTGGGAAGTTTGAAACTCAGAATTACCTTTAAATCTATCACAACTTGCTTTAAGGTTATAAAGGCAATAAAGGCAAGGTCACATAAATATTCTGGAGCCAACCCATTCAGAGACTTAAAAACAAATAAGAAGAATCACTTCTTTGTCCCAGAACTGACCCCTGGGGGACCCCGCAGGTCAGAGGGGCCACTGAAGAAGAAAACTGCCCTAACTGCACACAGAAAGACCTATCTGCAAGGTCAGATTTACACCAGTCCAAAGTGCCTTTATTGCTGACATGGCGCTCGAGGCTTTACAGGAATTGTGTGGTCTACTGTGTCAAACGCTGTTGTTAGATCTAGAAGAATTAATCACTAAAATCGTGATCAATAAAAACTTTTCAAAGAGCTGTTTCTGTATTGTGAAGAGGATTAAAACAAGGAAACAATTCACCAACATTGCCCCGATCTAAAAATTCTTGGAGTTGGTTAACAACAGCTTTCTCTAAAACCTTGGAAATAAAATTGAGTTTGGAAATTGGCATGAAATTAGACAGAATCAAGGGCTCCAGGTCTTTCTTTTTTTACCTGTTAAGCTCCACTGCGAGGGTTAGGGGTTAAAGGTTAGGGGTTAATCTCAAGACCTGTCCTGTTGCGTGTTCGAGTTATTGCCCTTTGAAATTACCGTACTTTCCAGACTATAAGGCACACCTGAGTAAAAACCGCACTTTATGTCACGTTGTAACATGACATATTTACTGGTACACAGAAAGATGGTAAACAGAAAGATTATTTAAATATTTACGGTACATACCTTAACTGCTTTTTCCAAACAGTACCTCAAACGCAGCTGTGACATGGCACTAAAACGGCAGTTACACGGCTGGTTAAAAAAACAGAAAAGTAATTGAAGGCTATCGTCATATTTCTCCTGCACACTGAAACCACCAAAGTTGTTTTCTTCAATGTTGGACTTCAGCCTCAGAAAGGCTCTGTCACACACCTTCCCAGTCTCTCTCTTTCATAGCCAGATCGCATCATATGCATTTCTTTATGTGTTATTCATGATGAGGGTGTTAAAAGTCAGGCTTAAAAATAGCATCTTCCCTGGCGCATCACGTCTTCCACCTGTCTGTCTTGCTCCTGTGCGTCCTGCGCAGGCGCACCTGGCCATTAGCCCGTAAAATGTTGAAACAGCTGCATTGCTGTATTGGCCGCAGGGTTCAAAGCGTGAGAAAAAAGTAGCGGCTTATGGTCCGGAAATTAGGGTAACCCTAACCCTAACTCCTAACCCCAGGGTCCTCCAATTGGAGTTTAACAGGTTAAAAGGGGCTGTTTTTAATTTTTCTTAAAACATTTCTACCAATTGACTTATTCTTAATTTTTCATCAATATTAACAGCCTCACCACAACTACCCCCCGGAATCCCTTAGCCCTCCACATAGCAATTGGCTGGGCCAAGAAAAGATACGGAGCAAAGTTAACCACAGAAACCCTCTCAAAAGTGGAAACACTCCTCCAACTTACGCCATCACTGTCTACATCTGCTGTCACCTCCTTAACCAACCCATGGACCAAATCAAGATCAGAAGCTCCACTACCCACCATTCTGGAAACAGATGAAGACTTCTTCCCACAGCTACCACAATCACAGGCCCCACACAAACTTACCCAAGTTTTTGGTTCCTCCTCATCTTCTTCTTCCTCCTCCCTTCCCCCGACATCTCACAAAAACAACCAACTACCGCTGACCTCTCGCCCACCTCTTCTACCAACACCACCTGTTTCCTCCAGAACCATGGATCCAGCACCCCCCACCAACGGATCTCCTCCACTGGCTACCCACCCCCACATCAGATACCTAAAACCACCACCAGCAACTGCAATGCCCTCTAATAACAATCCATCCAAACAATCCCTACAGAACACCCTCTCCGCCATGCAACAACCGATTTACAGCCCCAGAAGACCTCTTCTCCTGACTCCTGCAACCTCTAATACAACCAAAGGATCCCTCACCACAGTCCGAAAATCAGCTGCTACATCCACGGCCTCATCTGGACCAGATCACCCCCCTAAAATACCTTCAGAATTCTCACCTCACCCTAAAGAACAATTGCAGCCAGTTTCTACAATCAAGAAAACTACCCCTCTGGAACCAGCCACATCGGACTCCCATCACAGACACTCTCCTACGGAACCAACTACCTCTACACCACTGCTGCAACGCACAAAAAAAGTCACGTGGGGTCCACCACCCACACCATACAGACCCAACCTGGACAGCTCCACTTCTCAAATATCACCTATTCTTCCTCCAACACCTCAACACAATCACCCGGCACTTGCCCCCCTAGCAGCACCCCTTCAAGTAGAAGCACAGATCCACCATTCCCCCTCTAACACTGGCACACAAAAACCTTCCACTCTGCATTCCATTACTCTCAATAGTCACTCCAATGTTTCAGTCATCACCCCAGATAATATCTCTCCTCTCTCACAAGGTGCTGCTGTCTCCCGGACGGACCAGGCCCCGCGGCAGTCCCCACCTATAAAGATAAATCAGTCAAAAGAGGAGAAAATGATGACAGGGTCACATAAGGTTACACATACTACCATCACGACCCCCTCTGATTCCTCTCCTCTGCAACCTGGTGGGGACCTGCTGCCTGGCCGGTCCCCTCCGGGGGACGGCACCCTTACCACTCCATTGACTAACCCCTCAGAACTCCCCTCTTTGCCCTGCTCCCCTTCTTCTTCCCCCTTCTCCCCTAAGCCACCCCTGCCAACTTCTCCTTCCCCTGCTTCCCCTGCCTCGCCTAACCAGATTCCTTCTCTAGATCTCATTGTAGACCCGAACTTCAGTCCCCTTACTCCAACCCACTCTTCCCACCCTAACCACATGGGTTCTACCCAAAATACCCCCTCTACAACAGACGCTCCCTCTTCTTCTTCTTCTTCTCCTTCTTCTGCTCCAGCAATCTATAGACCCAATTACCATATTGCCCGCCACAGTCGCAAAATCCAAGACTGGCACTTTAAAGCGAGAAAACCGGTTGTCGTCCTGGGAGACTCAAACATCAACCGGATACCATCGCACAGCTACCCCCAAATCCAACTGGACAGCTACCCCGGAGCGAATGCCTATCACTTCCTTAAAGTCTGCGAAAAGATGTCACCAAATCCCAAACACCAAGATCGTCATTTTTTCCATTGGTATCAACAACAAGGACCAGGATCCGAAACAGACCACCTGCAAACAACTCAAAGCACTTTTCAGACTGGCTGCAACTGCCTTCCCCAATGCAGAGATCTACTTCCCAATTATGAACTTTTCCCCTGCTCTTACCTCCACACAAAAAAACAACCTGAAATACATTAATAACACCATGGCCACCCACTTTCCAACCCTTCTCGAAATCCCCCATGATACATTCTATACGGAAAAAGATCACATCCACTGGACGCCCAAGACAGCTAAACAAATCTTCGACAACTGGTGTGCGCAATTAAATTTATGAAATCACCCAAAACCAACCCGGCGCCCCTCATTTCCTCTGATAATCACATCCCGAACATTATTGGAAACTCGGACCTGAGGGGGACTTCTCCAACCTGCAACATCTGTAACCTCTCTACTCTATTTACACCCTCCCATACCCACCTTCAGTTACTTCAAAAGGGCCTTTCCTTTATTCCTCGTCCTTACAAATTTGACTGGGAGGAACTTCAAAGGGATTTATACAAGTACCACATACGGTTAAAAATACATACTTACTACTTTCCTTCTACTGACTATACCCACACTCCATTTATACACCCCTCCACCTGGGAACCAACCTGGACCTCAACAGACAACACTACAAGACAACTCATCCGACTGGACAACAACTATTACATAGATACAGGCCTCCGACAGATATTCCAGACAATCTGTCGGAGGTCGAACGACAGGCCCTACATCAACTGACTCACAACCCCAACATTATCGTAAAACCGGCAGATAAAGGATCCAAAATAGTCATAATGGATAAACAACAATACCTTCTAGAAGCCAATAGACAACTTACAAACCCCATATATTATAAAACCATTCCGGATACTCTCCAACCGCAGACCCAGACTCAAATCAGGATCATATTACAAACTTTATATAACAATAAATATATATCAGCCAAACAGAAACAATATCTATCAGGCCCAGACCGACCCCGACTCCGTTACTTCTATCTGCTCCCAAAAATTCATAAAGACCCCAAGACGTGGACCGTTCCCTTTGAGGTTCCTCCCGGTAGGCCCATCGTATCCGACTGTAACAGCACCACCTACAATATTTCTCGATACATCGAACACTTTCTAGGCCCTCTATCCACCAAACACCAAAGCTACGTAAAAGACACCTACCATTTTCTGGACACTATCCGACCCATGGCTGTCCCCTCTAATTCACATCTCTTCACGATAGACAAAGATTTGCACCATCATATGCAAACATTTACATGAGTGAGTGGGAACGAGAAGCCCTCTCCAAATGCACACACACCCCTCTACTTTACCTCCGTTACCTGAATGACATCTTTGGGATCTGGACACATCAGTCTTTTTCCGGATTTCATTAATACACTTAACTCCCATCATTCCTCAATAAAATTAAAATATACAATAAATCCACAAACCGTCAACTTTTTGGATACAACAGTCTTCTTCCAACCATTAAACAACACACAATTCTCACTTCATACAAAAGTTGACTTCAAAACGACAGACACTCACGCCCTTCTCCATAAATCCAGCTACCATCCAAAACACACATTTTCAGGCATCATTAAATCTCAAATCATACGATTCTACCGCATCTGTTCCAATATCACTGATTTCAATGAAGCTACAACCACACTGTTCACCAGTTACGCGCCAGGGGCTACTCCAAACGCTTCCTCCGTTCGATCAAAAATACCACCTTGGCCTCTCTCGCTCCCACTCACTCCACCCCCACACACACTCCCCCTCAGGTCCTAAACACCCACCCATTTCATGACCTAGAAATTCCTCCTCCTCCCTCCGATTTCCCATCCACCTCCAACCAGGAACCTATTCCTGAGGGTTAGGGTCAGATCACTACACCGGTCCCTCAAACACAACTTCCACTCTGTCCAAACACATCACCCACCCCTTCAGCACCTCCAGATTATCTCTGCCTTCAAAAGAAACCGCAATCTTCACGACATGCTCACCAGCTCAAAATTCTCCGATCTCAGACCCCCACTCACACCACAATTAACTGGCTATTATAGGAACAGGAAACATATTCATAATCCATACAGTAATAAATCAGCACCCTCCCTAGGTTCCTTTTCCATTCTCACTGCAAACGTAGTTTATATTATCACTTGCACCCTCTGCAATAAACATTATATTGGTGAAACTAAACACTCCATACACACCCGACTCAAACAACACCTATATACCACTGGGGAAGGCAGGAAGCAAACCCCAATAGTCACTCACTTTCAAACTCACTCACCCGCCCACCTCATCATCTCCGGATTACAAAGCAATAACCATTGGACAACAGGACAGCGTAAACGGGCAGAGAAAACTTGGATTACAACACTACAAACCACCATACCTACAGGCCTGAATGATGTTTGAGTCTCCCCGGACGACAACGATCAAACCCCCCACCTTTTTTCTGACCTATCCATTAGCTTTTACATCTCACAGATCAGTAGGCCAGTGCACATCAGTTACAACCATTAACACTAACCCACAACCCTAACCCAATTTCTAACCCCAGGGTCCCCCAATTGGAGTAACAGGTTAAAAGGGGCTGTACACACCCAAAGCTGAGACACCGTTTTATAACAAACAAAATAAAAAACCCAATTGGTGCAGTTGGTGCAGAAAGTGAAATAGGCTCAAACTGGTGAAAAACAGCTGAGCTTGCTGTAGAAATAGAGGGGTCCTGAGCAGGCTGAGGAAAAAGGCATCTAAAAGCAGAAATCTTACTGACAACGCACTGCAAAAAAGTCCTGACACAGGGAAGAAGTTCAACAGATAGAGCATCACAAGGGTTCACTTGTGAGTCAAACACATTAAAAGGAACCTGAGGTTTGTGAGCAATTTTGGAGACAAGTAAGGGCAGCTTTAACAGCTTGCTGTTAAGTTAGAAGACAATCAGGCAGGAGATCTAGAAAAAGGTAAAATTTGTCCTTTTTCCATTTGCTCTCAACTTGCCTACATGCGTCTGAGCGCACAAGTGGATTCATTCAACCACAGCTCAGGCAGAGCACCATCTAGAGGAGTCAAAAAATATCACAAGTGCTTCATGAAGCTTCATTTGCCCATCACGACTGACTGGTAACAGCCCTTTAACAGCCTGGGTGAAAACCAGCTGCAATCCCTCATTTGTCCACGGAGAGGAGCAGTGATTGTCTCCTGGCTCAACCCAGTCTCACATCATAACTATACATTGGTACAGTACACAGGAGAAAAATAACCATATTCTGCCTTGTTTCTATATGAATGCAGCCATGTCACATGACTTTAAAGTTTTTGGCTGAAATCAAATAACTTGGCTGCATTGCTGTTATTATCCATGTAAATTGTCATATTTGAAGATACTTTCTGAATTAAAATGTGCTTTACAAGGCAAAGTTTCCACAGGAAGGACTTTGTTTACAAACCACAGCTAAAACACAAGCTGCATACAGGGAAAGATTTCCCGGTGAGGAGCTCCCGTCATGCTAGATGGAATAATGAGCCTGCCTGCCTGTGAGATCATCATAGAATATTTTGTTGCACCATCAGAAAAGATATTGGGTGTGATCATAGCTTTTTCCAATTATCCAAAGCACGCCGCTATGTGACTGGACTGAGCTTGTCCTTAACTAAGCATTATAACATTAGAAACTATAAACTTTTTTAATTTTTATTTTTTATTATTAAAGCATGTCCCCGAAACGTTAAAACGTCATTGACACGCATGAGTAGGCCATGAGTTGTTGATCACAATGCATCATTTTTCATGGGAAAAATGAGGTGCATCATTGGGATGCATGGACAGTGAGTTTACAGCATCCTTTCTGATTTCAGTGCTTCAGGGACGCGGGACGTGACACGGCTTCGGACAGTGAGCGGCGAGGGACAAAATAGTCTTACTGAAGCGCTCGGAGAGGTCCAGGGCTCAGTGTGGGGGCAGAATGACCTCCTGAGTGAGTCTGTGGAGCAGGACAGTGACAGCAGTCTGTCACTGAAGCTGTTCCAGACAACGATCATGTGTGCGCAAGTGGCCACAGTGCCTTCATAAAACATTCAGCATTTATTTTCATGTCCTCCTCACCCAGGGCGTAAGATGTGAAAAAATTATCACACGTAATATTATGCCCATGCCGTCCTTTGGCCATATCAAGCACAACTCTTGTGCCCTGATTTTTTTCTGGTGCTTCGCCAGGAGATTTGCCAGTGTAAACTTGCAAATTCCAGGCAAAGCTGGACTGCGCATCACATGCTGCCCATATCTTGATGCCATATTTGGCAGGTTTACTTGGCATATATTGCCGGAATGGACAGCGCCCACGAAAGGTTCCACCCACTTGTCCCACATATCCCTTATTGCCGCAAGTTTATCGCGTTCCCGTCTGCCCTGCCTTGTTTCTTTGTCATCAAAGCATATGACACGGGACAAAACTTGGAATTTCTTCAGAGACATGGTGGCTGGAAATATTGCCCTTCCAGTTTCGGCATTCCAAAGGCTTGCTGTTGCCTCACCTTTAGACTTGTAAACACCTGCTAAAATTAGCAGGCCAATGTAGGCTTCCAAGTCTACCACATCGAGGTCTTCCCAAGTGTCCCCATACACACGCTTCCCCTCTAAATTTGTCATCACATCACAACACAATATTTTTAATTGGTAGCGTTATGAAGAGCTCAAATGATAACTTGATGTCATCAACACGACTGATAGCGTGTCTAGTTGGGCCTGGAACCATCTTTATAACATTGGCTGCCCTAAGTCTACCCTTCTGTTCAGGTGGACAAAGGGACCATAATATTTTCCCATTTTTGGAGGGGATCGTTTGTGCTGGTTGTGTGCCAACAGGAGGGTCAACACTCTCATTCTCATCAGATGAGAATGAGTCAAAATCAGGGTCTTCCTCGACACAATCCTCTGTCTCAGACACATTCTCCTCGATGTCATTCTCACTTTCAAAGAGCTGCTCTAAAACCTCACTTACAGTAAACCTTCTTCCAGAGGCCATTCTCAAGAGAGACAGATATCTTGCAGATTGAGAGCACGCTAAGGAATGATTTGGATAGGGAGCAAGCTTTTATATGCTCCTGTTTGCTCCTCCCTTATTTTGCATGAACTACCAATGTCCTTGCGGGAAAACCCACCCTCCACAGCACGAGAAATTTCAGTTCTACTTTGGCAGGTGTGAGTGCTCACTTGCAGGTGTGGGAATGCTTGGTCACATACACACACAGACAAACACACAGACACACACACACACTCCATGTAATGTGTCAACTCAAAAGTATCAATACTGCACCTGCAGGTTTGGGACAGGGAGAAGTGAGAAATGTTTCCACAACAGTCCAACACTGACAACCGGGGAGGGGAGCACACGCATATACACACATATAAGGAAAACGGGATATTATCATCAATTAATAAAAAAAAAAAAAAAAAAAAAAAAGTGGACATGTCCGGGGAAAAGAAAACGTTTGGTCAGCTCGCGGCAGTACTGTTGTGTTACAGTGAAGTTACTTTATTTGTTTTCTGCAATCACAATTTTGCATAACATATTTTCTTGAAGTATTATTCTTGACTTTTATGTTATGTAATCGTTTAAAAACAACTTCCTGCTTGAATGATTTTGCCATGTGATATGATGATATACAGTATCTATCAACATTTATCAGTGACACTGGCTGGTAACTGGTACATAGTTTTGAATCTTTGTGTTTTTTTAATCAATCAAAAATGTATTGTGCTTGTCTCTACTGAATATGATTTCAGATTTATAAATTGTTCCATAGAGACTTGAAAAGATGGTATTAATTTCACTTGGGGTGGTACATATATTGCCATCAGCAGATGTATTGCCAAAATGCATGACCGACGCTCATTAGAACAGAGCCTCATGGCTAACTCATGGGAAGGCCTACTACCACTAATGTAATGGTTCTAAGCCTCTGTTCTAAGAAGTGCGTTAATTTCATTTTTCACCAGGCTAAGCTGACCTGCTCTTCCATCCATTATCTACCGCTTATCCTCATGGGGTCGCGGGGGGGACTGGAGCCTATCCCAGCTGTCTTAGGGCGGAAGGCAGGGTACACCCTGGACAAGTCGCCACCTCATCGCAGGGCACATAGAGACAGACAACCATTCACATTCACATTCACACCGACGGTCAATTTAAATTAGCCAATTAACCTAATCCCCATGCATGTTTTTGGATGGTGGGAGGAAGCCGGAGTACCCGCAGAGAACCCATGCAGACACGGGGAGAACATGCAAACTCCACACAGAAAGGCTCTGGGCCCGGGATTCGAACCCGGTACCTTCTTGCTGTGAGGCGAGAATGCTCTGACCTGCTCTTATAGCACAAATTAGTTTTCTTGAGCTTTTTCCAAGGTTTTTAGACAACGGGATTGGTTTGCAAATGAAGCAAATGATGTAGAATTGTCTTTTATGAAACCTTTAGCTTCCCAAACAAACTTAAAATCTTCCACTGTGTCCAAATTGAACGATATAAATTCCTGCATTTAGATTTGAATTGGGAGCAAAAGTCATTGTTAACTAATAAAGTAGTATTGAATCTCCATCTGGATGCTTTATTCTCAGTGGCTGGTAGCAAAAATTTGACATTGATTGCATGATGAGACAAAGAGGTTAAAGTGATGTCAGCTGATTGTGTTGCTGAACATAGTGTATTAGATATCAAAATATAATCTATTCTCGAGTATGATTTATGTCTGCTGGAGAAAAACGTATACTCCTTTAATCCTGGATTGTAAAAATGCCATATGTCTGTCACATTTAGGTCCAGCATGCACTGTTCTAATGCTTCAGAACAGGATAACGGGGGAACTACCACCCACAAGTTTTGATTTATCTAACTTTGGATCCATTACAGTATTCATGTCTGCACCAGTGACGAGGGCTGGGATGATAACCGCATCACCACAATACCGCGGTCATGTGATGCCTACGGCGGTGTTGAGCTCATGACCGTCATCACCACAATATATTTAATAATAAAAAAAACATATTTGCTGTTGAAACTTACAGGACTGTATATTGTGTTTGATATGAAATATAAATAGAAAATTTAGTAACGTCCTGTTTTTAAAGCTGATGGAAAAACAAAACTTTTCACACTGCAGCTTGGCAGCGGGCAAGTCCATTAACTCTGGAGGGGGGGTTTGTTTTCATATTATTATATTATCATAATTTATTTCGAGGTTTTAGTACTTCTCATGATTAAATGGAACATATTCACACATAATACATATGCATAAAACACAGAAGCAATGCATAAACAGGTGTTCAATTTCAATAGTAAGTACTTACAGCCATATGGACATAACAATTATGTCGAGGGGATACCACGGTAAACCGCCATACTGCATTGATTGGGTGCCATACCGTCACAGACCTACCAATGACTAAATAATAATCTGTTAAGTTAATTAATAAATTAGACAATGTTGGATAGATTTTTTTGTCATAATTAGCCAGAGCATTAGCACTAACAAAAACAATTTTCATATTTGACAATATTACTTTAATAAAGGCAATTCTACCTTCAGTATCCTTGCCAATATCAATAATATTTATGTCCAGCAAACGTCTGCATACTACCAGTACACCTTTTGTCTTGTTATCTGCAGAGGATGAAGCTACAACCTAGGGCTGTGCGATATGGATAAAATTCTATATCCCGGTATAGCCAAGTTTATATCCCGACAACGATATATATTCCGATATAGTATTTTTTTTCTGATGTGTTTTTAATTTCCATTGCGCTCTCCTCCGTCTCCTCTTCAGCATAATCCCTTATATGCTTTTATTCTGAAGGCTTACTTTGAGAGCGACCGGAAGTCGCTGTAGCCTACTTTTACTGTGCAGTTTGGCTTCTAATAAAGATGTGTTTTTAGCGATAATAAATCATTCACACGCAACACGACATCCTCCATGGTGCTTTACCTCTGTTTACTTCCGAGCTACAACTTTTTTTTTTTACTTCCGAGCTACAACTGCCGCAAACCTGTCCTTATGGGTGACGTAAACATGCTACCACAAAGCAGTAACGTTGATACGGTTACAGTAGTCATCATACTATTATGTATATGCTTCATACAATACATGTTTTTAACTCACATAATACATTTGGATTATCCAGCGGTCATTCCGACGTTGAGTTGTACTTTACACATTGTATCTAAACCACAACCAGAGTAACGTTTATGTTAGCGTAGCAACAGAGCTAACTAAGTAGCTACATGTTAAAATTACGATATAAACAACAGGCTTATATCGTACGTTAGACATTTTTATACCGCATTACGATATATATATATATCGTAATATCGCACAGCTCTACTACAACCTCCTATTTTGAATTACTAAAACTCTTCACAGTTTCATCAGTTAGATGTGACTCTTGAATAAGTGCCACATCTATATGATTCTTATCAATAAATTTTAAACAAGCAGCTTTTTTGATCTTCCCATTTAGTCCTTGCACATTCCAGGATAAGATAGATAAACTTGTCATTAGTATCACAGAAGAATATAAGATAATCAGCTGCAGAAGTCTTGCCGCCCTCCCTCTCCCAGTACAGATCACCCTCTCCCCTCCTCATTCACCTGTGAAGAGGCACAATAGAGCTAAGCCTTGTAGGTTTTCCAGGCTCCAGAATTTAGTTTGTGATAGAAATTTAGCAGAATGTGTCAGAAGCTGTTATGTATGAACTCATGATGATGTTGCTAGAAGTTATCTTGTTTAGTCTTCACAGAAAACAGTGTGTGCAGTTTGCCTTTTCCTCACCGTCAGGCCTGATAAACATGTGGACTCTGCCTACATCAAAGCATACAGCATGTTCGTTTCTCATTATGACGGTATTGCCTGTCAGCAGGAACTCACGTACGCATGTATGTATCAGACGTGCATAAATACTGTTTTTCCTGACATTCTGTATGGGCATTCACTCACAACGCTTTGAGCTGTGTGTTTGAAATCTCATCTCTGTTCTGCAGACAGATAATAAAAGAGCAACTTTCTCTGGGCAACTGAATCAGTGAAGTTTATTCACCGGACTCTTGTGTAGTTAAAGAACCCTGTGGAAATTAAAACATCCTGATAGAATATTTCCACAACAATTTTGGCGTCACGAACAGGATCGTTCGAGAGTCCGTCCGGACCCCCAGGTCGTTGAGGGGATGACCTTTTGAACCTAGGTTAATGAACCCGTTAAGATAAGAGCTTTGGGAACAATGGGAATAAACAGTGTCTGTGAAGCACCAGCTGGCCTTATTATGGAGGCCATGAAGAGAAAATATGGGGAAGATAGTGTGCAGTATCTTCAATGTTGAGTGATCATTTAGCAGAAATCAGCTGTTACAACTTAAAGGGAACTTAAGAAGGGTAAAGTAAAAAGCTGCTTTGAGTACAAAAATGAATCAAATATGTTTTTCTTGAAAGGTTGAAGGAGTCCGGAGTATCACAATGTTACCCTCATCTACCCAGACATCACAGGCACCTGAAAAGCTCAAAAGGTAAGCACAAACCTTTTCAATAGAATTGTGCATATTGAGTATAACTAAAACTTGATGTCTGGTGTAGAGACAGGTGATGTTCAGTCTAAAGTAAGTCAATAAATATTATATTAATGGTAAAATAGAAATAAGAGAAATGAGAGAAATAAAGAGTATCATGCACAGAAAAGAAGAAAAAGAGAATTAAAATACACGTGTTGGGTTTGAATTATTTGGGCTGGGTCTTTCTTCAAGAGTTAAAAGAAAAGGAGGCCAGTGAAATGAAAACTCTGAAGACTGAGGGGAGGTTTTGGTGCATAATTTGACGTGTATTAAAACTGTTAGTGAGACTGGGTTAGGACCCCCAGTAGTCAGCCGCAGTGTAGTCACCAGGACTTTCTGTAGAAGCTTGCGCCCCCCGCGCGCCCCCACTCTATCCTCCACTCCGCGCGGGCACACGCATCGCTTCGCCGTGGCCGCAGGTATCAAGCACGCTCTTCTCTCGAAATACTTGCTAGCACTTCGACATCGCCAACTCTACCTTTAATTGATATGAAGAAACCATGGGAAAAGGGAAAATGTTAAATTGAATATGATTCTATAATGATATGTTAAACATTTCTCTGACTTTATGTGCTCTACTTCAGTCTCAATCGCTGGCTGTACGTTTTTAATTATAATGAATAAGCTGACCTTGATAATGTGATAACAAGCAAAAGCCTTTTTCTGTCTCCCACTCGAACCTGAGAGATGTGTTCTCATTCACATTCAGAGGTCAACAGTACAGAGACACTCGACTATTCGGCACCATTTCATTCGGATGTTTCTGAAAAAGGGCTGCTGTCTCCTTTTCAAAAGAAAAAAAATAAAAAGGGGGAGGAAGGCAGGTACTGATGTATTACAGTTCATATCAGACACTGTAGAAAACAGGTAACCACCATGCACACGACATGCTGAAGAAGCAAAAGCCATCACAAAAACAGAACACATAGTCATGTATCAGTCACTGACTGTACTGACAACACATAGCATCACATTAAACTGAGAGCTGATTGACAGAATGAGCCCCTTAATCATCCAGACACAAGAACTGTATTTACTGATGGTTGTTGTTTAAGGCACCCCTAAAATGGACTACAGACAGGATATGCTGTATTTTGGGTACCAAACAGGAAATGATGACTGTATGTGACTGTGACCTCTGACAGACTACAGACTTCACCCTCAGCACAGAGAGCAGGACTGAAAGCACTGACTGAAGCACTTAAAGCAGCTGAGGGACAGATTCTAGGCTCAATATATGCACACTGTAAGAAAAGATACACAATATTTACTCAATAAAAATGAGTAACAGACAAGCAATATTGTTTATTAGATTTCACAAGGTTCGGTATTGAGTAAATATTAATTAAATGATGCCCTTAATGGTTATCCATTGAGTAGATTCAAATAGAAAACAGTACATAATTAATTATAACCTAAACAAGAATATTGAGTTGATTTGAAAAAGATAAACTCCCTAATGTAAAAATACTACTTATAGAAATGAATTCTATGTGTTAATGATATATAATTGTGTAATAGTCATCTACATTAATCTGCACATTGAATTTGAATGTAATCAATGCACTAAATTTAGTCTAAATATGCGTCCTTTGTAAGAATATCCACTCTATGGCCCAGAAAGTACAGAACTTAAGAAATACTCAAATAAGAATTTCATTAACAATTCATTTTTGTGCTTTAGACACATTGCTCCACATCCATGTACACAGCAAACCACAGACTAAATGTCTGCTTTAAAATCAAAAACATAATCATATTGAATGTATCTTACCTAATACAAATTCAAATCTGCATGACCACAGAATCATTTCTTACTGACTGACTTTTTTTGGTTAATTAGCACATTATGTGCAGCTTGTAAGGTTTTTTATTTTTTATTTTTTTTCAATTAATCACTATCTACCTAGGTTTGGCAGTCCCAAGGTCAAGTTGAAAGAGTAAAAATTGGCAAAAATCTGCACAGATTCCAAATTAATCTGAGTTGAGGCCTTGCTTATTGCTTTGATGTCTATCAGAGCCTCCACCAACAATAGTATGGGTTTTTACCTTTCAAGCTTTGCACAGGACACGTTTGAGGGTCCTGCAATAGTGGGTCTCAGGGGGACGCCTCTAGACCTCACAAAACTTGATCATGTGTCAATACTATGGTGCACTAACTGTACTGGCAGCATCTCTCCATGCAGGTACAGGAAAAGAGTGACAACAGAGGGTGACAACGACAACATTCGGGTAAGGGTGTGAGACCCTCCGATTGGATAGAGGACACACAAGGTACCACCTGAATCAGTGTGCTACAGCCTCCATATCCACTACAACAGGGGTATCAAACTCCATTTCATCGAGGGCCACATTAGCGTTATGGTTATTATTGGTATTTGGTAATCACTTTGAACTATCCATATAGTTTAAGTATAACGAGGCTAAATGTTTCTGATTCTGTTTCTGGTCTCTAATATCTCACAGGTGGGATGTTACTGAAGTTTACAAAAGACTGAAGATTGAACGCAGATCAGTCCAGTTGATCCTTCAGAATAAACTCTATACATCGGGCTGGCTCATTGTCCATCCATCCATCCATTATCTACCGCTTATCCTCATAGGGTCGCGGGGGGGATGGAGCCTATCCCAGCTGTCTTAGGGTGGAAGGCAGGGTACACCCTGGACAAGTCGCCACCTCATCGCAGGGCACATAGAGACAGACAACCATTCACACTCAGGGTCAATTTAAATTAGCCAATTAGCCATGCATGTTTTTGGATGGTGGGAGGAAGCCGGAGTACCCGGAGAGAACCCACGCAGACACGGGGAGAACATGCAAACTCCACACAGTAAGGCCCCGGGCCCGGGATTCAAACCCGGTACTTTCTTGCTGTAAGGCGACAGTGCTAACCACTACACCACTGTGCCGCCCCTGGCTCATTGTCTTTCTACATAAAGCTAGTCAAGCTTGCGCTGAGTATTTATTCTTATACATACTGTATATCAAAATAAAGGTCTTGTGTTATCTTCAGTTCTATCAACAGACAAAAACACTTAAGGGCTTTTATTTTGAAATTAAAGCAGATATCAGTCCAGTTGATATCAGTCCAGCATTTTTACTCAACCAAGTCTTGAGTAAAAATAACACTTAATGGATTGTTTTATCTATGTTTGATATTGTTGCTTGTTGTGTTGTTTTGCCATTATTGTATTTTGCAGACACACTGGAGGCAGGTGGAAATGAGACATCCGGGATACAGACAGCCAATTTAACCAGTGTGCCTCAAAAGGGGTCAGATTGATTTCAACTGCAAAAGAAGATGGCCCAGTGTTCAACTGAAATGGAGGGACTGTTTCCATCCAACCACCAGGATCTGACGACGAGCAATGATGTTAATAAAGGGGTGCCATCACTGAGACAACAAGTGGCTGCTGCACTCCCTGGCCAAGCTGAAGGTCCAATGCATCAGCTCCAACCAGGGGACTACGTGGTCGTGAAAGACTTCAGAAGGAAAAGCTGGAAACAGAGATGCTGGCAAGGCCCGTTCCAGATCCTCCTCACGATGCACACAGCAGTGAAGGTTGCAGAAAGAGCAACATGGATCCACCTGTCCCACTGCAAGAAAAGTGCCAGCTCCAACTGACCTACCACCTGGAGATCCACAATATCAGGAGGAGGTAAAAGAGCTCCCTGCTACATGTGACGTGCCATGTCACCAACTGAAGAGATGGTGAAAGTAAACGCTCTGATCCAACGAAACTATGATGCCAGAACAGTGGACAAGAAACAAAGAAATCTGCACCAGCATACAGTCAACTTTTCAACATTTTCATAAATATTCATGTCATGTGATTATAATGCCTTGATGATGATTCTATCCATCCATCCATTATCTACCGCTTATAGGGTAGCCCCCCCCCCCCCGCTCATAGGGTCGTGGGGGGGCTGAAGCCTATCCCAGCTGTCTTAGGGCAGAAGGCAGGGTACACCCTGGACAAGTCGCCATCAGCGACTTGTATCATCAGCCAATTAACCTAAAGGTGGGAGGAAGCCAGAGAGAACCCACGCAGACATGGGGAAAACATGCAAACTCCACACAGAAAGGCCCTGGGATTCGAACCCGGTACCTTCTTGCTGTGAGGCGACAGTGCGAACCACTACACCACCGTGTCATGATCATTCTAATGTCTGTTTATTCTGTGTTACAACTAGGTTCACTGTAAGCCAAGAATGGTGATCGTTCCCATGGAGACCATGGAGGTGTTTTCCCCTCATCTGACACCAATGGGGTTTTTCTCATCTTTTCTCATATATATATCTATATATATATATATATATATATATATATACACACACACACACATATATATATGTATATGTATATTTATATATACATCAACATATATATATACACACACACACACACACACACGCACACACACTCCTGAAAAAAGCATCAAGCATGCCAAAACAAATTTTTGAGGTGATTAACAAGAATGGTACAGCTACTCACTACTATTCTCATTAGTACTATTTATTTCTATTTTAGGGTTTTTCTGGGGGGTTTTGAGATGTGGTCTTAAACTTTTGATCAGCTGATGGTTGTTAAAAAAACTGCTAAGGTTAGGGATAAGGTTAGTTGGCTAATTTAAATTGACCGTAGGTATGAATGTGACTGTGGTTGTCTGTATGTATGTGCCCTGCGATGAGGTGGCAACTTGTCCAGGGTGTACCCTGCCTTCCGACCTAAGACAGCTGGAATAGGCTCTAGCTTCCCCCCGACCCTATGTGAGGATAAGCGGTAGAAAATGGATGGATGGATGGATGGATGGATATATATGTATACATATACATTATATTGCCAAAAGTATTTGCTCATCCATCTAAATAATCAGAATCAGGTGTTTCAATCACTTCCATGGCCACAGATGTATAAAATCAAGCACATAAGCATGCAGACTGTTTTTACAAACATTCGTGAAAGAATGGGTCGCTCTCAGGAGCTCAGTGAATTCCAGCGTGGAACTGTGATAGGATGCCACCTGTGCAACAAATCCAGTCGTGAAATTTCCTCGCTCCTAAATATTCCACAGTCGACTGTCAGTTGTATCATAAGAACATGGAAGTGTTTGGGAACGACAGCACCTCAGCCATGAAGTGGTAGGCCACGTAAACTGACGGAGTGGGGTCAGCGGGTGATGCTGAGGCACATAGTGCGAAGAGGTCGCCAACTTTGTGCAGAGTCAATCGCTACAGACCTCCAAACTTCATGTGGCCTTCAGATTAGCTCAAGAACAGTGCGCAGAGAGCTTCATGGAATGGGTTTCCATGGCCGAGCAGCTGCATCCTAGCCATACATCACCAAGTGTAATGCAAAGCATCAGATGCAGTGGTGTAAACTGGTGGAGTCCACTGGACTCGAGAGAAACGGAGACATGTTCTCTGACGAATTACGCTGATGGACGAGTCTGGGTTTGGCGGTTGCCAGGAGAATGATACTTTTCGGACTGCATTGTGCCAAGCGTAAAGTTTGGTAGAGGGGGGATTATTGTGTGGAGTTGTTTTTCAGGAGCTGGGCTTGGCCCCTTACTTCCAGTGAAAGGAACTCTGAATACTTCAGCATACCAAGACATTTTGGACAATTCCATGCTTCCAACTTTGTGGGAACAGTTTGGAGCTGGCCCCTTCCTCTTCCAACATGACTGTGCACCAGTGCATAAAGCAAGGTCCATAAAGACATGGATGACAGAGTCTGGTGTGGATGAACTTGACTGGCCTGCACAGAGTCCTGACTTCAACCTGATAGAACACCTTTGGGATGAATTAGAGCGGAGACTGAGAACCAGGCCTTCGTCGTCCAACATCAGTGTATGACCTCACAAATACGTTTCTGGAAGAATGGTCAAAATTTCCCATAAACACACTCCTAAAAGGACAGCTTTCCCAGAAGAGTTGAAGCTGTTATAACTGCAAAGAGTCAACCAACGTCATTGAACCCTATGGATTAGGAATGGGATGTCACTTAAGTTCATATGCGAGTCAAGGCAAGTGAGCGAATACTTTTGGTGTATTCATGTATATGTATATACATGAATAGAACCAGGAACCCCTGGCTTAAAAAAAAAAACATATGTTGTTTTTTTTTTACATACACACAATATAGTGCTCAAAGCAGATGAATACATTTGAACTGTGCTCCTGTGCTTTTCAGTCCTAACATTAAATTACATTTAAGATGGATAATGACTGTATTACGATTCAACAGAATCTCATTTTCTTCTCTTACACCAACTATTTGCTGCCTCTGAAGAATGTGCAAAATGCTGCATAAAACGAAGCTGGAAAAACAAGTAATAAGATGTGTTGGACCATGGCCTGTGTGCACATGGACAAGCTTAATAATTAAGGCATCGAAAACAAATCAAATTCATATGTACGGGCTAAGGATCGTATCAGGACTTGATTTGTGAATATGATAGGAACCCCTGGCTTAAGACATTGTTAATCGGCTTTGTGCCTCTTGTGTATGGTATTGTATCGTATTCGCATCCTATGCATGCTTGAGCATTTCCACCGAGGATTTCATCCAGAAGTGGAAGGAGGCGCCGACGCCATCATAAATAGTACCGTTGTTGTCGGAAAAGTCAAACAATACGGCTTTGAAGAAATCAACAACTCACTTTTGGATGGATGAGGAGACAGAAATCAATGGGATTTACAAAATGGCAAATAAAACAAGACAGAAGCTGTATTTCGCTTCAATATTTGCTCTGGAACATCAGTGAACACCAGTAACCGCTCGGTGAGTTGCACATTTTTTAAAACGAATGTTTAGGGGTTGTTTTGGACAGGTATGGATTGGCCCATAGCGGCCTATAGCTAGCTGGCACAGCCGATTCTAAACGAGCCAAATACCCGAGATAGGACCAATCTTCAACCACTGTCAACCACTCTTTTGCATCCTAGGCAACCTAGAAAGAGGGCTTAAAGTGTAAAATACCGGAATATGCCTTTAAATGAACTCCACGTTTACTTGGATTTTGGGACAGACCACCTGCCAAATTGCAACATCGTATTTGGCGAAATCCAGTACAATACTACCATGTGACCACAGTGACTGTGTGGAATGACTCATTGGACAGCACTGCCAGGTGTGCTTCAGAGGAAGAGACACTACACTTCAATTCTCCAAAGAGACATGCTTGTCGGGGGGCTAAAGCTGAGATTTTGAAAAATTTCAAATTCAAATAATTGAGCATTGCAACACCACATCACTGGCAATACAACCTTTAGTTCTCGGGTTCCGGGTACTCTTATGTGAGGATTAGCTCATTGTTAAATTAATATAATTGAATTTTAGACTGCTAGATGGGGAAAGAAAGTTGCGTTAATGTTTCACATTTGTAAATGTACGTGATTTTATACAAAATAAGTAAGTGAGTACACTGGATATGCTCTCCTCCAAAATTAATTTACTACCTGGATTGTGTGTAAATGTCCTTCCAAACACAAAAACCATGGTCTTCTCCTTACTGTCGTTGCATGAAAGATTCACAGACCAACAAGCAAAGAGGCTAAGAAGAGACACTGCTCCGCAGCTGCAAAGAGTGCTTACGGCCTGTGGCTTAGGAAACTGAGCTTCAGCAAAGGGAGGAGAAGGGCAGAAATCGCTTAACCTCTCCCACAGCCTACAGTGTTACTTCAATGCTCCATGCTCAACGTGAACAGCTTTATCATTAGCTTATCAAAACATGATGTTTAAAGGAGACATGGTGTTTAAATGCATTATATTTTCCCTATCATCTGTCTGTCCACCGCATCTCCCTCTGCTTGAAAGAAAAATATGGTCCTCCTTTGCAAAGGAAGTTCTCAAGCTGTGGGGCTGCATGTGACACCATAAAGGCCAATTTATAGTACTCCGTAAAGTGCCGTACGTAGAGACGGAGAGCCCTCTGCTACGCCAGAGAGCCTGACGGAGAGCCTCTCCGTCCTCTCTAGGCGCAGGATTTTTTATTTTTTTTTTAACTGTCCTTCACTCCGTCAAGGGAAGACGGAGACGACAAGGGCTGTGATTGGTCCTCTAGCTGCACCCCTGCCATGAAATGCAGCCCCTCGCCCTGCACAGAAACAGCAGCAGCGCAGACAGGACAGAAACTAAAGTATCAATTAGCCTTGTGAAATGCAAGTCAAATACATTAAAGTTGAAAAAAATTCTATTTAATTCATTTAGTAATTATGGCTTTGTATATATATATATATATATATATATATATATATATATATATATACAGTCATGGAAAAAATTATTAGACCACCCTTGTTTTCTTCAATTTCTTGTTAATTTTAATGCCTGGCTCAACTAAAGGTACATTTGTTTGGACAATTATAATGATAACAACAAAAATAGCTCATGAGAGTTTAATTTAAGAACTAAGGATTATTCATTTTCCATGGTTTTCTTGATAATAACCAAAATTACTTAAATTCTTACATCAATAGCTATGGCATTGTAACGCCAAAAACACTACTTTTAAGCATTCCATGTTTTCTTTTCTGTTTGCTTTAAACACATGATACACACAAGAGTTAATACTTGATTGCATAACCATTGTTTTTGATGACTGCAGCCATGCGTCTTGGCATGCTCTCCACCAGCTTCTGACATTGTTCTGCTGTCACAGCAGCCCATTCCTGTTGGACAAATTCAAACAAATTTTCTTTGTTTTTTGGGCTTGTGGTTCTCCATTTTGAGTTTGATGATTTTCCACAGGTTTTCAATTGGATTAAAATCTGGTGATTGAGCAGGCCAAGGCATGGTGCGAATGTTGTGGTTCTCCATCCAGACTTTAACTGACCTTGCCGTGTGGCAAGGGGCATTGTCTTGTTGGAAAATCCAGTCATTCGAGGCAGGAAAGAGTTTTCCAGCTGATGGAAGAAGACTGTTTTCAAGGGTAGTCCTGTACTTGACCTGGTTCATTCGGCCTTCACACAATTGCATTTGCCCTGTTCCACTCAGACTGAAACAACCCCAGATCATGACTGATCCACCCCCATGTTTTACTGTAGGGGCAAGACAGTCTGGGTTGTAAGCTTCTCCAGGCTTCCTCCTAACCAGTAAGTTGGCTGGAGTGGGCATCAATTCAAAATTGGATTCATCACTGAAGAGAACCTTAGCCCAATCATCAACAGTCCAATCCTTGTGGTCTCGAGCAAAGAGTAACCGGGCCTTCCTCTGCCTTTCATTGATGAAGGGCTTCTTGCGTGCTCTGTGTGACTTCAAACCAGCTTCAACAAGTCGGTTTCGAACTGTCCTTGCCGAGCAAGTCACATTTCTCGACAGTGCCCACTCATTTTTAAGGTCCCTGGAGGTCTGACGACGATTCCTGACACAGGAACGGATGAGTGCACGGTCATCTCGTGGGGTAGAAAGACGTTTCCTGCCACGGCCAGGTAGCAATTTGGTAGTGCCATGTTCAGCTTGTTTTTTTTTGTTGGAATGAACCACCAGTTTTTTCGCTACCTGTCTCTCACTCATGCCAATTTCCAGCAGTGCCAAGATGGCTGCCTTTGTTGCTTCACATAATTCTTTTGTTTTAGGCATTATGTGAGAGCTGACAACTTCTGAGTTGTGCTACGGCTTGAATGTAAGCAGGAAACCACTCTAGGCCTTTGCATGTGCAGTGCTGCTTGTGACATGAAATGGCCTCTTATATACCCTGGAAATCAATTAAGCTTAAGAATGTCAAATAGGACATAAAGTATTATGTGTCCAGCTGCATTTTTTGTTGTGTTCATTGTATTATACGTTTAGTGGTACCAGATATTAGAATGAACAAGAAATTGAAGAAAACAAGGGTGGTCTAATAATTTTTTCCATGACTGTATATATATATATATATATATACACATAATGTATGTGTGTGTGTATATATACATATGTAAAACATATATGTGTATAATATATATTTTTTATTCCATTGAATTTAGACTGAAAGCAACCGAAGTTCTCCCTCACTAACCCTAACCCTAACCTAACCCTATCTCCCTCACAAATAATTAAATCATACATTAGTATTTTCCCCTGCTTTTAGCTGCGATATTAAGGCAAATTGCTTCACTTTCCGAGGGGGTGCATTTCACAGCAGGGCTGCACAACACGCGTCACAACGGAGAACTGCGAGGGCTTGAGAGGTCTCCATAGCTACGGAGCCAGATAATGTGTACGCAGTCAGAGAAGTATATTCCAGCTTTAAGGGGACACAGTTTGTGGATTGATTGGTCTCTAGATACCAAAATGTAAGCGTACAAGCACTGAAAATTAAGTTTTTCTTGATGTGTCCCCTTTAAGTAAATTCATTCAAAAGTATGAATTAAAGATGGCGTACTGTGCTTTCACATACTTTATTCCTTTCCTTCATTGTGTGTCCTTTATTTTTTGTAACACAAAAGGTATAATGTATTTTTTGTGCATGTCAATGGTCTGCAAAGTTAAAAAGTCCTCACCAAAGGCAGGTTCTCTCCTCCACAGAAATCCTGTACTTGAAATGCCTGCATGTGTTGCTTGATTTTTCTTTTGTGTAACGTGACGTCAACAAATAACAAGCCAAGCCATTGGGGTTATCTTCGTGTAGTTTTAAACTAAAATACATAATTAGTTAATCTTAACATGTTGAAAACACAGATGTGATTTAATATTGAGTGATGTCTGGCAGTGGGTGGATGACTATTTTATCTGGCATACATCTCTTTTGGACCCTCTCCCCCTGGTACAACAAACGATTTGGTTTCTCTCTCTTTACACAGCGTGTGCCCTGACATCTGACAAAAGGGTAAATGGGTAACTCTGTGGATTCGTGCACATGCTTCAACCGGACATGAAAACTTGTAACTTACACTGCTGTTCTGCCCGGACCAGTGTACCATTGCCTGGTTATGAGATGAATCCCCGGTCAAGGCGAACGTTGAGCTGTTTAGTTTTAACTCCTCCTGTCGCGGATCAGTGGCTCTCCGCTCCTCTCCGCTCCAGCGTAATTCAGAGCGCTTCATTTTGCGTGCAGCCACCACATTCATTCCTTCCCCCGGGTCTTGACTCTGGTCTGAACCGTGGAATCTCATTTTATCATAAACATCACTGTTCCTTCTGGCACGCTGTCTGTACCGGCTGGCAGAAATAAAGCCTTGGCTGACGCTGCTCTTATGCTCACTCGTTTTGAAACTGAAAACTTTCGTCTTTGAGAAGCCGCTCCCAACAGTTTCGCCGTTTACGCGTAGGTTGTCTTTATTCTGTTGCAGCCTTAGCTCCGCGTATTCCTCCAGAATCTCTGGAGTGCATTCAGCCGAAGCCGCTACGCAGCGGACCCGCCGACTGCTGGCACTTGCTTCCCCAGATTTCCTTGTTCCGTCCCCATGTCTCACAACTTCTCCATGTAATCCTGTTGTTGAGCCGAATTTCAGCAGTAATTCTTGTGCACGCCACTTATTTCCATGCTGACATGACCTGCAACTTATCTCGGCTTCGGAGGCATGACAGAAACAGAGAATCACCAAAATCAAAAACCAAAACGCACTGTGCCACTTTGAACAAAATATGGACTCCCTCTCCATCGCTGCCGGCAGAGAAGGATGCTGAGGATGCACGAAGTCCTTTTCTGTCTACCTCTCTGGGTGTAAATTGCCCTTCGCTTGTGGAGGAGGAAGTGCTGCGCAAGTTGTGGCGTTGCTCAAATGCAGCGTAGGAATAAAGTGATCCAAGTTGAAGAATTTGATCAAATGAAGCCCCACACGCACGAGGGGGTGGAGCTGATCCAGACTGAGAGACTGACAACACTGTTGGACTGACTATCTCCATTTTTAATAGTCCACACCATATGGTCGGCTATAGTTAGGCAGTAATATAGTTGTAATTATAGTAATAATGTTCTGCTGCGATTTTATTTTACCTCTCAGCCACGTTTTCAGTGAAGCTATTCCTGTTTTTTTTTTCCTGTATCACCAGCTTCCCTTTGGGGGTGTAAAAAGTTTAATTTTGCAAATGAAACTCAATAATTTTACCAATGACAGTACGGTTTGGGTTCAATGCTTTTAGGTCTGAATGAGAGCTTCCAGTAATTAGAATGTAATAATATGTTTCCAGTTAAGTGCCAGGGGGTGTCAAGGATTCTAGATTTTATGACTAATTAAACTGCAATAATCAATCCATAAAGAAGTGTAAGACTTGGACCACATACCTTTATCTGCATGTATTTTGCAGCTGATCTTACATCGACTGATAAGAAGGCTTTGCAGCTGAGAGCAAATCTGAACCATCAGTAAGGTGAAACACATTCTGGAATGAACAGTTAAATATTTTGTAAACAAATAGACATAATGTTTAACTGTATATTTTTGCCCCAACAAGAACCAGGATGTCTCAGGCAATAACAATGAGTAGAGGGTTGTGAGTTCATTTAGTTGACATCAGCTCTCAGTGTCTAATGACTGGAGGTATGGTGATTGCTGATGAGCACAAAGGGATATAGAAATTGTCACAGATGATTGTACTAGCTGGCTGCTTTCAGGATACTGCCCAGCGCGAATAAAATAGGCAGACTGTGCCTCAGGGGTTGATTAATTTTTACTACATATAAAACAAGCTATATAGGCTACTACAAATTACGATTAAAGAGTGAAAGATTATGAAATTAGGGTGTCATACAACACTGCTCATTGTACTACATCCATTCTCCCTCTACTTTTAAAGCACACAACTATTTCCTGCGGGTGAATCTTTAATCTTTACCTTTTCATCTTCTTATTAATCATAATCAGGCAATTTTTTATTGTGGGTGAAGATAATATGAATTTCGTAATGTGGGTAAAACAACCCTTTAAACAACACTCCTGAAGTCTCATTACACCCTCCCTTCTTTTTCTGGGCTTATGAGAGACATTAAAGATGATAAGTGTTGCCTCTCCTCATGGCACACTGTATCAGACACATTGTATTGGATTAATGGTATTGCAAAGGACAGGGACCACATGGCTCACAGACACATATTAACCAATTCTATGGTGTGTGTGTGGGTGTGTGTGTGAGAGTGAGAGAGAGAGAGAGAGAAAGAGACAAAGAGAGAGAGACAAAGAGAGAGAGAGAGAGAGAGTCTCCTGCGGTAACCCTCTCACACCGTATCCTCTTGACCTCCCTGGACTCACCATTCATTCACAAGGAATCAATGTCCTGCCAATGGCAGAAATTGATTTTTTGAGGATGTTGCAGAAGGCAATGTCCAAGTCTGAGTCATCTGATTTGTATGTACCCCCTTGGACTATGAATCCACAACAAGGTGGGAAGCTTCAGAAATCAGAAATATCCTTTTATGCATAAGAGAGGGCAGGGAATAAGACCTCTTGCTTCACAGAAGCTTAACATAGTAAAGAGAGCATGATTGAAAGCCTTTTCAGAGGCAGGTGGTGCCTTACAATTAGTCTTTATTTCACATGCATATACTTGGATGTTTGCAACATATTTTAAAATGTGTTATTAAAGCTAGTAGCTTGTCTGATTTTTGTTTGTAAATGTACCCTCTAAACTCACAGTCTGTCAGACTTTTTTCTTCTTTCCTTTGCTTCAGTATTTCAGTTATTTGATTGAACCATGACACAGACTCATAAAGTGTCTTTTCACATCTTTTACAACATTGTTCCCCCTCTCTTGCTCAGCTCCCAGGATTACCCCTTGGCCAAGTAAAAGCTTCAGAGCATTAACACACAACTTTGGCTTTTGGACTTTGCTCCAGGCCAGTGCATTCCTATTTCTAACAAGAAAGCTGGAAACAAAAGATGACCATTAAATGTTAGAGAAAAGCTTGTGTTTTCAGTGCTCTAGGTGCAAAAATTAGAGTTGAAAGATGGAGGAGGTTCTCAGTCATCCAGGTCGAGGTAAATCAAAAAGAGTAAAAAAGAGTCAACCAGACTTTTTGAAAAGATGGCAGAGGAAGTCAAAAAAGGAAGCCAAAGCAAGGAGTATGTTTCCCAGTAAATAATATTTTATTAGTATTCATTCATAGCAGAGAGAAGACATAGGGTCAGGAGCAATTTGTTTCACGAAGAGGGATTCAACATCTCAGTTGAGCATCTTTCAATTTCTAACTTTTCGGCATGTTTGTGTTTCAGCCTGCCATTAATTTAAAAGCCACCCATGCATATCAATGTGAGCTTGTGAGATATAGACTGCAGCCTAAATCAAAGCCTGTCCTTCACAAGAGGCAAAAAACATGTTTTCAGAAATAGACCAGTGGTTAGTGACAATTCTGTTTCCAATTGAGTTTCAAGCAATGTCCCAAATTGGCTGAGCCTGAGCAGCTCTACTTCACATTGTCATGGCATATGAAAAGCTGTAATTGGATAAACCATTTAAAGATGCAGATGAAACCCTGTCTTATGGCAGTAATGTCTGTCCCAAATAAACATGGATGGTGAGTAATATTGTCATCTCAATCAAGTGTACAGTAAGCTTAACTGAATCAATCTAGCTGTACAGTGTGAATATCCTTTGAGAAACTCCTCCGGCCCAGCACGACTACACAGAAATTTCAAGTCCAGTTTTTCTCTACGGAGTCTCTTATTTATTCCCCTCATACTGGACTTTGTCTTACAGCAGTGTATGCCCCACTGTCCAGTTTCCAATGTAAATTTTGGAGCCAAGTCTCAGTCATTATTGCACTCTCCTTAATTCACTTCATGTAAATATAAATACCAGAAATTGCTATTTTCTTGCAGTATGGCTAAAAAGATCCTGAAGCAATTCTTGTGGCTTGTAATTTTCAGTGAACAACAGAGGAAGAAAGAGGCATTCATATGTCTATTGAAAGAGACTTTTCATGAAACAAGGACTTTATTCATGCAGTTAAAAATGTGCATATTTTGCAAACAAAGCCAGTGCTCACCAGCAGCATTCAGCTTCTTCTGAGATGTGCTCTGTCTTCCAATAAATCCTTCCCTGCTCCACATCCTCCTGAAATGAAATAATGATTCCAACTGCTATTTATTCTCTAGGAGTTATTCAGCCACATATGTCATTAGTTTCTACTCATCTCTCTTTTCTATAACTCAAGAAAAATACAGGCAGAGTTATGCAGTCGCAATGTTTGGGCTGCCACTGCAGTTTTCTGCTAATATCTTTAGTTCTCATATCAACATCAGCCATAAGAGGCAATAAAAAAGTTTTGAAAAGCCACATAAAGAGAGATAACAACATCTGTCTTCATCCATTTGGAGCTCCAAATGAGTGGCTGCTTTAAAAGCTTTCCTACCGGGGTTGAAATATTAATATTTGCTGCTCAGGAACATTACCAGTATCCTCAAAGTGAGGCAATGATAATTATTAATGATGTTCTTTTTAGGGCACTGTGTTGGATGTTCAAAGTTCCATCGACCTTCAGAGGGAAAGCAAAGCACAGCAGAGCGTCACCATCTATCAGGAGTCAGTAGACTAGAAATGAAAAATCTGTGACAATTTTATTGCAGTGAGCTCATCTTGTTGATTTGTGTATCTCATCAATTGTGCTCAAGATGAGTTATTCATGAACATCTGGAAAGCCATGTCACTCTAAAAGATGTCACACTTCATTTGAATAGACTAATCAGGCTTTTTTGCACTTAATGATATTTCAAGCAACAACATCGTTTGAAACAGCCACTGTCATATTTCTATTATGTGTTATGACAAAAAAACACAGCTCTTATGCAGAGGAGACAAAAATGTAAAATATCTGAATGTGTAGGTCTAATAAATTGAATACGGAAATCTGCAGGTTGTGAGTGGCACGGTGGTGCAGTGGTTAGCATTGTCGCCTCACAGCAAGAAGGTACTGGGTTTGAATCCCGGCCCAGGGCCTGTCTGAGTGGGTTCTCTCCGGGTACTCTGGCTTCCTCCCACCATCCAAAAATGATGATGAGGATAAGCGGTAGGAAATTGATGGATGGATACAATATGCAGGTTGTATGAGTGTTCCTCATGTTTGTGGAAAATTTATAAAATAAAATATAGCCCACTTTGTTGCTATTTTTTGCCACATATCAAGCATAGAGGAAATCCATCCAAAAGGAGATCTTCTTTTTTTGGATTTATCCATGGTTAGCTGAGGGCAAACACCTGCAGATAAAGGCACCAACCATATTGTAGATGTAGTAAGTGATGCATATTTCAAATGACAAAAGTCTGTGAAATGACCACCACCACTGCATTCCATAGTGGTTGCATGGAAGTGTTAAAATATGTGCCACAACACTGTATGTAATTACATTTATTTTTTACACCTGATTTATAATAACTTTTTTCTTTAGAAGCACTGAACTGTAAGATAAGTGATGAAGAACTAGCTTTCATCTTAGAAACTGATCGATCCCTTGTGTACATAAATACAGTATGTGATGCCTGTATTGCACTGCGGTGCCAGTCAGTTTTTTTGGAAGTGTATTTTCTTTAACAATTGTTAACTCGATAGAAGAATGGGTCAGATCCACAGCAACTTCTTGTGCCACTGCCACGGAATGCAGTGTTAAGAAGTCTTGCTCATTTCACGGCTTTTTGTGAGATCAGACTTGAAAGAGCCACTGCAGAAGAGCTGCCCACCATTGATCTAAGGGATATGCTCATTGCATTCAGTGTAAGGGCTATTCTGTGAGAACTCAGATGGAGAGCCCTGCTGCAGAAAGTTTACAGACTGTGGTGGGGAGCTTGATGCCTCTGTGACCGCAAACGCTCGCAAGACTGTGCGTGATTAAACATGGCAACTCGCTGCTAGACGACCAAACTTTTTACTTTCAAACTTTCACTGTCATTTTTTCTCCGCTGTAAACTTTCCACCATTTGCCTACCACCAGCACCACTGCAACTGGATTACAATACAGACATCTTGAGGATTACATCGACGACTACTACAATAGACTCTGCACCAAGGGAAAATCAAAAAAGCGCCCAAGCACTACGGACTAACCCCCTCATCTACCTCCACCTCACCGGCAACATCACCACAAGCTGCCGACTGCAGCAGCATTAAAGAGGTACGTGACATGTTAATATCCATAGACAATAAACTCACCAGACTGGATGGCAGAGTTGCACTTATTGAAATGCTTCACAAAGAGTTTCAGCACCTCCGCGACAGCCTGGAATACAGCCAAAAACAGATTGACACACTCGTGCAGGAAAACAAATCTCTTCACCGATCCGTTTCAGACATGTCCGCCCAGCTTTCCTGCATTACCACTCAGCTGGCTTCTGTCACCTCCGAAAATAAAACCATAAAAGAAACCATCCTGGATTTACAGTCATGCAGCATGAGGGACAACCTTATCTTCACCAGCATTCTCGAGCCAGCCACAGACCAGCCTGAAACAGCAGTCACAGACTTCATGATCAACCACCTCAAACTTCCAATACAGATCGTCAAAAACATAATTTTTCACCGTGTTCACCGGCCCATCATTGTCAATTTTGAATATTACAAACATAAAGAACTGGTACAACAGCAAGGCAGACAACTTAAAGGAATGGCCTATGGACTATGAACAGTTTCCACCAGAGATCAATCACTGACGCAAACATAAGATCCAGGAAGGTAAGACAGCAATCATCTTGGTTGATAAACTATACATCGATGGACAGTTATTCAAAAATAAGGACATTACACCCTGGCTTTTCTAGAATCACCTACCCATCATGACCCATCATCTAATATGCACTACACATACACTACACCCCCCCCCCACCACCTGGTTTATCCCTAAATATGGACTATTGTAAATATTATCGCACAGTCTCACTGCACTGTAACAAAATGCACTGTAATTTGCTTTGTTTTTTGTTTTGTCTTTTTGCTCTGTACTGTGTGTTTGTTTTTGTTGTTTTTGTTTTTTTCAGTTGTTGTTGTTGTTTCATACAAATGTACGCACAGGCACACACAGGCACAAACACACACACACACCACATCACAAGCACAGACACACCTACTGTAGCATTGAGATTCCCATAAAACACCATTAATATATCAACCCTCAAGTTTGTAACTTGGAATATTCGCAGTTTTGGCTCTCAGACAAAAAAAAAAAAAAAAAAACTAAAGTACTTAACTACCTGGATAATCTTTATGCTGATATTTGTTTATTACAAGAAACCCATCTCTCAAAATTGGATCAACAAGCTATAAACATCACAATTCACTCATTCATTTTCTGCTCACTATAATTCAAAACAGAGAGGTGTATGTATATTAATTGACAAAAGAATTTCAATTATCCATAACACAACCATCACAGACCTGGAAGGACGCTTTATCATTATAAATATGTCAATAATAGCCTGATAACAATTGGCAATATTTACGGCCCTAACACAGAATACTCTTCCTTTTTTTACAACTTTTTCTCTTCCATCTCAAACATTTCCAACTGCCCAGTCGTAATAGGAGGTGATTTTATCCTAACTATCAACCCATCACTAGACAGATCCAATTATATAAGCAATAAACGCTACTGGAAATCCACAGAAACAGTAAAACAGTTCATTTTATCTCTGCTCACCGACCCAGATTTTGACAGTTATAGCAAAAGAGTGGGCATCCTTCCTGGGAATAAATGATTCCACAAAGTCATCAGCATCACTTCTCTGGGACACAGGTAAAGCAGTTTTAAGAGGCAAAATCATTTCATTCTCTGTCCATAAAAAGAAGAAAGAAAAGGAACAAGAAGATAGACTCAAACAAAAAATAAAACAATTAGAAACATTTAATGCAAATAATCCTACAGAAGAAACTCAAAATTAATTAAGAAAATATCAAATACACCTGAATGACATCTTAAATAAAAGAACTCAATTACTGATCTATAGGTTACAACAGGAACATTTTCAGCATAATAACAAATCTGGTAAATTTGGCAAAACGAATTAAAGAAAAAGCAACAATCTCCACCATTAAGGACTCAGCAGGGAAGCCCACCAACTCACCACAGGAAATAAATGACATATTTAGAAATTTCTATGCTAATCTGTATTCATCTGATAAAAATCCAAAACAGGAGGGCATTGATTTATTTTTGAAGACATCAAAATCCCACAACTCAACACAGAACAGGTCAATATTCTTGACTCACCAATTACAGAAAAAGAACTTTCCACCGCTCTTAATCTAATGCCAAACAATAAAGCACCAGGCCCTGATGGCTTCCCTGCTGAGTTCTACAAACACTTCTGGTCCATTTTATCCCCACTCATTATGAAAACAATAACTGAAATAAAACACAACACTAAACTTCCAGTACATATGAACACAGCTTTAATCTCACTCCTCCCAAAGCCAAATAAAGATCACACTGGGATTCACACATTTGGGACAACCGTCTCCTCCAGGTTGTCAGAGCTGATTGGACTCAACTTCACCCCACTACTTAATAAAATAGATGACGATCTCCAACGCTGGATTAAGCTACCACAATCCATTTCAGGCAGAATAGCAACTATTAAAATGACAAATACTCCCTAAAATAAATTCCCTAAAAATCTTTTTTTTAACGAGACCAACCCATCCCACTCTCACCTGATTTAACTCTCTTGATTCAAAAATCACTATATTCTACTGGAAAAATAGAACTCCAAGAATCAAATAAACCACACTTCAAAAGCCAAAATTACTAGGAGGATTGGATGCTCCACATTTCTATTATTACTCATTGGCAAACCAACTTCAGTACATATACAAATGGACACATCCCAATTAGTCAGATCATACCTGGTTAGATATAGAACAGGCTTTCTGTTAAGACATCCAGATTTCAGATATTCCATTTCTCAGTCAATCAATCAAACACCACTCATGTTTCAAAGCAGCTCAGGGTGGAGCTGGTCCCAGTTTGGAGCTTTTAAACAAAAAATGTTTAAAATAGGATTCATATCAGAAATATGCCCTCACTGCACACAAAACTGTCCAGACACCTACATTCACGCCACCTGGCACTGCACACCCATCAAACACTTCTGGGAAAAAGTCACTGGGTCACTATTGCACTTCTTGGGCTGTCGTATCCCATTATCCCCTTCACTCTGCCTTCTAGGACACTTATCATCATCCACAATCGATAAAACGAACCAAAAACTTCTTCTCATGGCCCTAACTACTCCCAAGAAAACCATCCTCATGAATTGGAAATCCAGAAACACCATATCTTTAGCTCACTGGCAAAACTTAGTAGTTGAACATACACTATATCGCCAAAAGTATTCGCTCCCCCATCCAAATAATCAGAATCAGGTGTTCCAATCAATTCCATGGCCACAGGTGTATAAAATCAATCAATCAATCAATCAATCAAGCACCTAGGTATGCAGACTGTTACGTCCCTGGTCTAGGGGAAACAGAGACCTAACATGAAGGTGCCTCTCCCTACTCTGCCCCCTCCCAAGGAAAAACCAATCAGTGAACCGTTTGCACAGTTCAGACAGTTTATTTCCGAACTGCGGAAATAGGTATTAACAATCTCAAAAACTCAGGAAGGTGGACTATAACCAAAACACAAAGTCCACTATTAAGGGTAATACACAAACTTAACAATAACACAACTTAAATTCCCTAACAACAATTACTAATGAAAGGAAAAGGTCAGCACTGAGCACATGGCCTGGGAACAAAGTAACAAAAGGAACAAGGTTCAAAAGGTACAAAAAAAAAAAAAAAAACAGCCTCTGGCTCCTAAGTAAACACTCTGACCATCTGCTCTAACACGACTACATACTGCTTTTAACATGCTACTGTATTACACACTGCTTCTTAATTTTACTAACACACACTAGACAGTCTCTCTCCCTCAGTCCTTGGGAGTGGACAGAGCCGAAGGGGAGGGGCAGAGGTGCTCTCAGGTGGGGCTTTTGAAGCAGTGATGTCATGCCCTGGTCCAATGGAATGGTGGCAAAGAGAGTTGAGGGACCCAATCAGGCGACACCACCTGCTGCTCATCAGGTTCACTCAGACAGAGGGAGGGGAGGAGAGAGGTCTGATGGACAGCAGTCAAACTAAAACAATAACCAATTCTTATTATGACCCATAGGGCCATAACACCTTCCCTCAAAAAAAAAAAAATCAAACATTTTCCCCTAGAAAAATGTTTGCGGTGATTGCTGTTCTGCATCTGAAATAAAAACACAAGAGGGTTATGATCTGAATAGATGATGGTTGGTACAGGGCTGGAACTAATGTACACATTAGAATGTTGTAATGCCAACAGTAAGGCTAAGGCCTATTTTTCAATGGTGCTGTAGTGCAGGTGGTGTTTCTTAAACTTTGTGGAAAAGTAACAGATCGGATGGTCCACACCACCTTCATCCTCCTGCAGTAATACAGCCCCTGCCCCGAATGTACTGGCGTCCACCTCCAACTTAAAAGGCCGTGCAAAGTTGGGGGCAGCAAGAACGGGGGCACTGCAGAGGAGGGCTTTGGCAGCCTCAAAAGAAAACTGGCACTCTTCTGACCACTGAAATGGTTTCTTAGGTCTTACTAAGGTTGTTAACAGAGCTACAATGTCTGAGAAGTTTTTGCAGAATGCACGATAGTATAGGACAATAGCGGCGCATCAGAACGCCATTATCCAAAAGGTAAGACGCAGCTTTTTCATAGGTTGGTTTTTTCACCAGCGAAAAGCAAGACATCAAGCTATTATCAGCTTCCTGAGCTTTAATTAGCTGCTCTCGGTCAACAGAAAGGGTTAGGGTTTTTTCATCTGGCTGAAGCTCAACAGACACAGGTATAGGCTCTTTACCCTCAGAAGGTGAGCTTGTGGGATCTGAGTCATTCATAAAAGAGTCACTAAGATCCACCAAGTCTCCAAATTTACGTGCCTGAGCACGCGTCACAGCACACACTGGGAACAAAGGGGGCGAGTTTAGTACAACGGGTGCCGGAACGCACGCATCAACGGTCGGATTATCAATTACCTCAGGTGCTGGGAAACCTTTTTCGCCAGCCAAATCATTTCCGAGAATGAGATCAATTCCGGCAATCGGTAGGTGTGGTCGCACAGCAATTTGAACTTTACCGGAGGGATTGTTTTGCACCTGTATCTCTCAAAATAGTGATGGGAATTTGTTTTCCTTGACCTTTTAGTGAAACAGAACCATGTGATGTGGGTTGGTTTGAACAAGACCGATAGGTGATGGTGGTTTGCCATTTTTGGTTTGCTCCTTTCTTTTAAGAACGGGACAGACAGCGATGAGGTGCCCTGGCTCGTGGCAGTAAAAACACTCTCGGGCTTCAGCTGAAGCAGTGGAGGTATGGCGGACAGGCTTTGGAGATTTGTTTTTCTTATCAATTTGATTCGGATTGCGGCGAACGGAGAGAGGAAAAACATTCTTATGTGTTAACGCAAATTCATCTACGAGAACGGCAGCAGCAGCGAGAGACATGACTTTTTGTTCATTTAAATAAATGACAATTTTTTCTGGAAGCCGATTTTTAAATTCCTCTAATAACATGAGCTCATGTAGCTCATCAAAAGTTGTGACTTTGCTGGATTGACACCTTTTGTCAAAAAGAGTGCCCTTCTCCCTGGCAAACTCTACATATGTCTGGTTGGCAGTTTTTTCACACCTTCTAAATTTTTGACGATAGGCTTCTGGCACCAACTCATAAGCACGAAGGACAGTGGTTTTTACTATATCATAATTTAAGCTTTCCTCAATTGTTAAGGATGTGCAGACCTCCTGAGCTTTACCCACTAACTTGCACTGCAGCAGCAGAGGCCACACACTCTTTGGCCAGAGTAATGTTGCAGCAATGCGCTCAAATGCATTCAAGTAGGAGTCCACCTCAGACTCTCTAAAAGGTGGAATAAGTGCAATGTGCCTACTTACATCAAAGCTGTTTTGAGGGTTTTGTTCAGGTGACTGCTGAGTAGCTGATTGTCTGGCAGCAACTCCCTGCTGTAATTCCAGAGCTTTTACCTTCAACAGCATGGCTTCCACCTCCAACTCCCGGTTTCTCATCTCAACCTCCTTTATGCGCAGTGTGAGGGTTAGCTCCTCCACACTCATGCCAGCCTGGGCTGGGGGGTTTTGGAGAGGGGCGGATACACCTGCTAGGTCCCTCAGCTCCATTTTACCTGGAAGATTTTTTTCATCCAACAACCCTTTTTCAATTAGCTTTGCATGGATAAGTTCTTTTATTTCCTTCTTTTTTGCTGTTGCAGGCACATGCACATCATAAACTTTAGCAACCAAAACTAATTCATCTTTTTTACATCTACTCAATTTGTCTTCAGTTGGATTAGCAATGAAGTTCAAAACCTGGATTTACCAACACGGAGGCCTGCCAAGACTCCTTTGGCTCCTGCTTGTCTATGAGGTGCCCATGTCAACAGTGGAGACGCTGGAACGGACCATCAGTCAGTTTCTCCGCAGGTGGCTTGGGCTCCCCCGATCCCTCAGCAGTATCGCCCTGTATGGCATGCTGCAGCTTCCAATCAGCGGCCTGTCAGAGGAGTTAATGGTCACATGTGCCAGGGAGCTGATGATGTACCGGGACTCCTCCGACAAAAAAGTCACCACAGCAGGAATCCTGGTGAAAACTGGGAGGAAGTGGAAGGCACAGGAAGCTGTTGAAAGAGCAGAAGCACGACTGCAGCACAACATCTTGGTGGGCAACACAGCAGTGGGTCGGGCGAGACTTGGTAGTTTCTCCAAGCCCCGCTATGACAAAGCCAGAGGAAGGGAGAAACGACAAATGGTTCAGGATGAGATCAGAGCAGAGGTGGAGGAAGATCGGCGGATCAAGATGGTGGCTATGTACCAGCAAGGCACCTGGATGAGGTGGGAGCACGCCGAGCAACGTAAAATCACCTGGTCAGAGCTCTGGAGACTCGAACCCCAGCACATCAAATTCCTCATCCAATCCGTGTATGACGTTCTCCCAAGCCCAACCAATCTGCAGCACTGGGGTTTGGCAAACACTGCGGCATGCCAGCTGTGCCAGAAGAGAGCCACCCTAGAGCACATCCTCAGTTGCTGTCCGAAGGCCTTGGGGGAAGGACGGTACTGTTGGCGTCACGACCAGGTCCTAAGGGCTCTGGCAGACACGCTCAGCACAGCAATTACCAACTGCAAGTACCAGCATGCCCCCAAGCAGTCCATCACCTTCGTCAGAGCTGGGGAGAAGGCACAACATCAGCCAAGTTCCTCCGGCGGGCTTCTTACCACTGCACAAGACTGGAAACTCCAAGTCGACCTGGGAAGACAGCTCAAGTTCCCAGAGAACATCTCGGCCACTTCACTCCACCCAGACATGGTGTTAACATCAGAGTCAACAAAGCAAGTGGTCTTGGTTGAGCTCACTGTCCCCTGGGAAGACAGAGTGGGGGAGGCCAACGAACGCAAGAGGGCCAAATATGCTGAGCTGGTGACTGAGTGCTGGAGCAATGGCTGGAAAGCCTGCTATGAACCAGTCGAGGTGGGGTGCCGGGGTTTTGCTGGCCAGTCACTACCCCGAACCCTAAAACTCCTTGGAGTAAAAGGTCAGCTGTGCAGAAGAGCCATCAAGAACATCATAGAGGCTGCGGAGAAAGCCTCAAGATGGCTATGGATCCGGAAGGGGGATCCGTGGAGTAGTGGGCCACTTGGACACAAGTCGGGGGCTGATCACCCCCGGCTGGGTCGCCCGGGCGAGGGTGTTTGATGATCAAAGACCCGAAACACCCCATGACCTCGGGTTCATCACTGATGATGTGTCCAAGTAGCACCTAGAGGTGTATGTAAGAACTAAGAAGTTCTCCAACTGAAACTCCATTTTGCCTGCACCACAAAGAAAAAACTGACAACCAGATTAATAGCAAATATAGAGAGAAGGTAACAAAACTTACCTCATACAACGATGTATGGTAAAAGAGAACAGACGAGCCCCCAGTTCATGTTACATCCCTGGTCTAGGGGAAACAGAGACCTAACATGAAGGTGCCTCTCCCCACTCTGCCCACTCCCAAGGAAAAACCAATCAGTGAACCGTTTGCACAGTTCAGACAGTTTATTTCTGAACTGCGGAAATAGGTATCAACAATCTCAAAAACTCAGGAAGGTGGACTATAACCAAAACACAAACACAAAGTCCACTATTAAGGGTAATACACAAACTTAACGATAACACAACTTAAATTCCCTAACAACAATTACTAATGAAAGGAAAAGGTTAGCCAGTGCTAACCTTTTCCTTTGGCCTCACATGGCCTGGGAACAAAGGAACAAGGTTCAAAAGGTACAAAAAAAAAAAAAAAACAGCCTCTGGCTCCTAAGTAAACACTCTGACCGTCTGCTCTAACACGACTACATACTGCTTTTAACATGCTACTGTATTACACACTGCTTCGTAATTTTACTAACACACACTAGACAGTCTCTCTCTCTCAGTCATTGGGAGTGGACAGAGCCGAAGGGGAGGGGCAGAGGTGCTCTCAGGTGGGGCTTTTGGAGCGGTGATGTCATCCCCTGGTCCAATGGAACGGCGGCAAAGAGAGTTGAGGGACCCAATCAGGCGACACCACCTGCTGCTCATCAGATTCACTCAGACAGAGGGAGGGGAGGAGAGTGGTCTGATGGACAGCAGTCAAACTAAAACAATAACCAATTCTTATTATGACCCATAGGGCCATAACACACTGCGCATAAAGGAGGTTGAGATGAGAAACCGGGAGTTGGAGGTGGAAGCCATTCTTTCACAAACATTTGTGAAAGAATGGGTCGCTCTCAGGAGCTCAGTGAATTCCAGCGTGGAACTGTGATAGGATGCCACCTGTGTAACAAATCCAGTCGTGAATTTTCCTTGCTCCTAAATATTCCACAGTCAACTGTCAGCTGTATTATAAGAACGTTGAAGTGTTTGGGAATGACAGCAACTCAGCCACAAAGTGGTAGGCCACGTAAACTGACAGAGCGAGGTCAGTGGATGCTGAGGTGCATAGTATGAAGAGGTCGCCAACTTCCTGCAAAGTCAGTCGCTACAGACCTCCAAACTTTATGTGGCCTTCAGATTAGCTCAAGAACAGCGTGCAGAGAGCTTCATGGAATGGGTTTCCATGGCCGAGCAGCTGCATCCAAGCCATACATCAACAAGTGCAATGCAAATTGGATGCAGTGGTGTAAAGCACGCCGCCACTGGATTCCAGAGCAGTGGAGACACGTTCTCTGGAGTGACGAATCATGCTTCTCCATCTGGCAATCTGATGGACGAGTCTGGGTTTGGTGGTTGCCAGGAGAATGATACTTGTCGGACTGCATTGTGCCAAGTGTAAAGTTTGGTGGAGGGGGGATTATGGTGTGGGGCTGTTTTTTCAGGAGCTGGACTTGGCCCCTTAGTTCCAGTGAAAGGAACTCTGAATGCTTCAGCATACCAAGACATTTTGGGCAATTCCATGCTCCCAACTTTGTGGGAACAGTTTGGAGCTTGCCCCTTCCTCTTCCAACATGACTGTGCACCAGTGCACAAAGCAAGGTCTATAATGTAGCATAAATTGAGTATAAAATAATGGACTTTTCTTATAATGAAGATATTCTGTAACTTTCTCAGTATTTTCCAGGACCCTGACACCACCTAAGTGCTAAAGGTTTAAGTTTTATGACCGGCCAAATAAACAAACTGTGGGGGGAGGACACTGACCATAAGGAACTCCAGGACACATATGGAGTTGGGGGAAGTTTTATGACTGCCCTCTACATTCCTGAATTCATCCTGAGCAGACACACTCATCCAGAGCCATGTTGTATTCCTCTTTATCTTTGCTTAGCTGGAAGAATTAACTTTTAATAATCAACTCTGCTTTGATTCTTCAGCTACTGTCATATAAGTATCACTTTTACAAAGTGTTAGATGTCAAAGATCAGTCTCCACACAGCTCCTCCTGCTTTCTCTGCTCTTACACAGAATTAATGTGACATGTTACACTAGGTTTGGAATAATTGTACATACACAGCTATGCATAGACTGTTGTAAAACACCTACCTACATGCTCTGATACCATGATTCAACTGTGTGTTTAATTTGTTGATTAATTTCAATTTAATTGGTCGTTTTGTTCTGTGGTTCCCTACTATAGGTTGCTTGGTATCATTTTAAAGCTGAGAGAGGGAGCTTTCACATAGAGAAACTTAAATAAAGTAAAACAGCAGTATTAACATTAAATAAGTTAAAAGAATATCATTTCAGCTAACTTGGATGGGGAGGGACCAGTGATCACACCCCCACTGGACCTTCAACAAAGACCATAAAAAAGCCTCAGCTGGTCTGAGTGCAGTCTCTACTCTTCTTGTCCTTGCGTCATCAATGCTTGATTCAGTCAACCGATAATGTTGTGGGCCGATCTGGGCCAAAAAATGTAAGGGCTGATTTTTTGCCCCAGTCCACCCCTACATGGGTCAGAGTCCTCTGAGAGCAGTGTGGGGCTCCCCTCACACACTGCTGGACAGGCATCGTCTTCGGGCATCTGCCTGGGTCCCCTTGCCTCACTCCCCTGCATTATAACAAAAAGAGTATTTAAAATCATAATTGTTTCTGATTCATCAGATGTTTTTTTGTAACCCTGTAAATTACAGACCATTAATTGTGAAATAATTATTGGAAATAACCAGTCACATAACAGGTGAAACATTGAAATCATGTGAAGTGAAATTATTAATGATTATCTGTGATAAATGAGTGGATTTATTTTTCTTGCTCATATTTTCTGCATCACCAACTGAATGCATGTAGATTTGTGTAGCGATACACACTGTGAGCGGAAAAATTCTTTCAGTGCCATTCCTGACACTTGGCTCAACAGGTGAGCTGATGTAGCATATCCCCTCATCTGAAATAGACGGCTACTGGTCATAGAGCATTTCATCAGGACATGCCAGCAGATCAGTGTGATCTGCAACCCCCCTCCCTCCATAGTGATGCTTGAATGATTCTGATTCCCAGCTCCACTGGACTTTCAGCGAAAGGTGACGCCATCGCCAAAACAGTTAAATGGTGAAAACAGTGGTGCTTTTACTGTATAGACAATTTTAAGCTGAAACTTTGAACATAACCTGATGAAGACCAGGTTATGAGCTAAGCTTAAGTTACCACGGTGATCTAGCCAAGTTAAAAGAGAGCCACCATTTGTGATACAGGAAAGCCCTTAGATTCAAAATACCTTGCTAACCCACTAATCTGGCTTCGTAGTATACCCCTTAAGTCTGCAAACCCCAAACAGAAAACTAGACTGCACCATTGCACACATTCTTATCTGTTGTGTATCAGCACTCATATTTTTCATTTCAATTCATGCAATACTAATCAAAAAAATAAACCTAATGACAGCCAGAGAAGCCTCTCAATGTGCATCATAATTCACACATGCAACTTCTAGCAAATGTGCAATATCTGATCACATCTTATCACAGATTGTACGGTGGGGGGTTGCATCTTCTTTTAAACACTGACCTGAGTCCTTCTGTGGGGAGCATATCTCAGCAAATCTGAGATAATGAAATCTTTTGTCTTCAGAAGGGTCTTGGCATGGTTCCTCTGGCAGGCCTCTAAAAAAAAGTTGCAGTTACAGTATGCCAGGATTTCCACTAAAACTAGACTTGCATTGGGATGAAAATGGAGAATCTGTCAAGGACCAGTCATGGAAAAGCAGGCAATTCAAGATGGCTTCATCTGAAACTTATGATGGTGGCGTACCTGAAGTACTGGATCAGTAACTGAAGTATTTCAAGCAGTAAACAAAGTAACGGTAGTAGATGTAGAAGGTAGGATATTTGAAAATGAACCTATTGAAATTGAAGAGCAACACCTTTCTTTCTCAGTGTCCTGTAGAATTTAAGAAAAAGTACACATCACCAAGGTGATAACAGCATGAGTAGTGTTGAAAGTTGTAAGTAGGCAGTTTGAGGTCACTCATACTTGTCTTGACACAAAATCTGTCTTTTTGTGTAAATGCTTTGTCTACACAGTTCATCATGGTAAATGTAAATCCAGTTTAAGGATCACGTCATGTCCAGCCTCCACTACAACCATCAAGTCTCTGGCATTATCATCTACATAGCTCAAGGCTCTCTCTCCACCATCAAGAAAATTACTGTATCACTATGTTGCATGTGTACTCTTTAAAGGAATGGATAAGAGGATAACTGGTTATTTCAGTCCCATCACAATACACAAACCTCAATTCTCAAACTGCAAATACATGTGCAAACTGTCTTTGTCCAGAGGAGGCGACCTGCTGCAGCAGCCTTGGAGCCAAGCAACTGTAGTACATTCAAGTCATTTAAGGATATGTGGGTGTATTTTTAGACCCAGATGGAGAGATGACAATGTTATAGTAATTTCAGAATAAGAATAGAGCAACTTACTTCTGTGTTTCAGAGTGCTTCAGGGTGTTCTGTTCTTCTGTGGTAGAAAATAATTCCACTGATGGTTGGACTAAAAAACAAGATTATAGAAAGTTAAGAGGGTCAATACAATACACTTAAAGAATTTCTATTTTTACTTTCACTGGAGATACTGTTGAACATAGACCTGCCTAATCTTCAAATATCATTTAAAGTATTCAAGTATTTTAAGCCGTTACACAAATCATCCTGATAGTTTTAGGCTAGATAAAGAAATTGAAAATAATTCAAATAAACACTTAAAATTCAAACAGAATTATAGATTACAGTCCAGCCTTAAATGGTAGCCAGTACCATTTACTTACAGGAGGGAATTGGGGGCATCTGTGGTACTGAGCTGATTGCAGTTTTTTTCTTTTGTTTTGCCACAGGCTCATCTATTTCAGCATCTGAAGGAGATATATTCATATATATGAGTCAGGTGTGAATATACAGTGATGTAACTAGTGACAGATATTTTATTTTGGGGTGAGGAGGTGCAATCACGCAATCTTACCAGAATCTTGGTACTGTGCAGGAGCAGCAGCCTTCCTTTGACCCATTTGGTCTTCCTCGTCACTCTCCAAATTAGAAGTCACTATCGCTGCTTTCACCTTCTCTCTGGCCTCTGCATATGTGTCTACAAAGATGGGTGGGTGAAGATCAGAGTAAAGAGGATGATACCCAGATGTAATTTTTATATGGAAATACACATTTATACATACATAAGTACATTTACATCATTGTCTTTACAAACCTTAATTTCTGATTGGCTGATAGCTGTGCAACAAAAGTGCTTAAGGCACATGTAGGTCAGAACAAGTTTACTCACTGTTCGAAATTCATCCGCTACCTGACTTGTACCATAGCAAAATTTTATCTTAGTCCTTATATATTAGTATTTATGTTCATGTTCACTTCTTCATCACATAAATGTGATTTCTGTGGAAGCATGAGGGAATATCTTAAGAGGTGTTTGTTGTCTTACTTCTGAAGATTGAACAGTGCAAGACAATACTTTACCTGTGAATTTTAAAATTCTAGCTCTGTCTCTGGTCCAGCGTGCTTTATCTGGGAGCTCTCTCCTCTTGACTTTGACTGTGATTTTGTCTGGTTTTGGCCAGTAGCAATACACACTCTGCAGAAAACATAAAAACAAGAAGGTGTGCATGTAAATAAATTAAGTATATTGTGTTTCACATTAAATAGATTAAATAGTCAATACTATAAAATAGTTAATAAAAAAGTCAGTAAAACATAAAGACAGCCATAAGGCCAGTCTTAAGAGATAAGTCTGTAAGTTTAAAAAAAATATATCAACACAAACATCTGAGCTGAAGTCTGATGGAAGAATCTTCCACAGTTTAGGAGTCATAATATTAAAGGCTCTATCACATTTTGTTTTGAGCCTAGAGTAAGGGATAGGTAATATTGAGATGCAAACTTAAGAACTTTTGTGGCGTTGATCAGTACTTGTATACTTTTCTTCTGTTTTTAGGAAAGACAGTGTGTTTCTCCTGTATTATATCCCCTTTTAATAAATAATTATGTTACTGACATGTTGTTGTAAGACATTTCATTTCATTCTTTTCATCGTCACGCATCTAAAATTCTTCTCTGCTCTCTGTTTTATGAAGGGTGGAGCTCAGCACTGACGTATACACACACCTGTCCAAACACACATCTACAGGAAGAGGACATGTTGCATCGAGGCAAAGATATCTACTGTTTTTAAATGCACACAAACTGATTCTGGCGACAATGCAAATGTTTGCTTCTCTGATTTTGACTCTGCAGTACAAGCTTATGTTTAAGATTTTGAAGTACCTTTTTGGTCTTCTCAGTCCAGTTTGTTGGCACGACGTCCACTGTGTTTGCTTCAAGGAAGATCACCACTGCAAACTGTTTTGTTTTCTCAAGGAAGAAAAGGAAACTGTGTCACATTCTACCCTGACTTAATATAGTTCAACAGATTCATAGTACACTTTCATATACTTACCACTTGTGTTATCTTTTTTCTTTACACGCATGTTGTTTAAAAAAAAAGGGGGTGGGGGGCATGAATGATACATAAAGAACTATTACTAAGTTACTATTTACAGCTATTTACAACTAGATGAGGTCTGTTAATGCCTTAAAATGAATGGAGTATTGTAACTATGACCCTCAAACCATTACTGGCCTGAGTCAAAAATCCCTGCCTACCCAAATGCCTTTCAGATCGTACTTTTATTTGAGTGTGACCATCTTTGGCTGTGTATACCCCAATCAACCTTGAGTCACAAGGCTGCATAAAGAATGGATCAAGATGATTATAGACATGGCAGAGGAACATCTTTTCCCCAAGCATGGTCTCATCAGACAGGGCAACAACTTGGCAGCACTCTAGGTCACTGAGAGTGAATACATTGTTGGACTGTGTAATTTCTACAGACTTTTTTGGTTGAGTGTGTATTTTTCGGACCTTGTCTGCTTCCCCAAGCCACCTCACAATTTATGAGAGAGGATTTCGCCCAGAACGAACAAGTCTTTTGATTTGTTGCAAGTAATTCTCAAAAGAGAATGGACTGCACTCATCAAGACTGCAAAACCGTTTAGCATCAGCTGCCAGGTGTACCAAACTGTGCACATTGTAGACAAGGAACTCATTCCTATATAGCTCCTTCCCTGGCCAATGAAGTACAGCAACATCTCCTCTGCATTGTGGCTGTATTGTTTTGTGAGTCTTGGACTAACAAGAATAGATAATGCCACGCTAAAAACCAAGAAGTGCTTATAGAACTGCTCGGAAATAATGCCCTTAAGCACAATTTTTCCAGTATAGAGGGCAAACTGTCTCAATTCTGTGGCTTTTCATCTATCAATGTCTTCTAAACCTCTTGGCTTCCTTGCAAACACATTAGGAATGCATGCTGTAAGCTCCAGAAGTTTAGAACTGACCTCCATCACATGCCCAGATGACAATCTGACTGCCTGTGGTCCCATTAGCCTCAAAAGGATTAGTTTGTGCATGACCCCAAGACAACACTGCTGCATATAATCTATGGGGAAGTGCTCAATCATATTTATCGGGAGCTGGCCAAATGGTGTCACCACAGAGTGCAGGTGATGCTCCTCCTGTGACTGCTCTCGTAATGATTTGTCAGTTCTCAATGTTAAATTGGTGATTTCAGGATAGATCAATCGATGGCCATCCCACAATCCTTTTTGTGTACATTTGTCACATCCATAGTACCTGAACGTAGTTTGATGGACTTCACCAGAGCCTTGGCTAGTGCATCACATGTAATACAACACAGCTTCACTGTAATCAAACCACTGTCTGCCTCTAGTCCATTTTCCAAAATACTGCAAAGGTCACCAACAACATCAAGAAAGTCAAGGTTAGTTGGTTTTGACAAACCATTACAGAGAGCCAGTGGGAAAACTGTGGGAGGAGAAAAGGTGCATTCCTGATTTCATCTCAAATTCAACACTTTCACAGGTGTCGAGCAGCGTTTTTGCTGTCTTTGGCAACTCTGAGTGTCCGTGCTCTCTCAAAATCTTTAACAAAGAATCAACTGCATTGTGTTTCACTTGAAATGCAGTTGCCCACTGTGCAATGGAATGTCTGAGTGGGGGCTGAGTTTAGACAGTAAATTATCAAAACTCTATCATCTGCACAATTCTGTCCCACAGAAGCCCCCTACCCTGTGTGTTCATGGTGCTGAAATGTCAATGAATGACACTGAAGAGGAATGTTTGCCTGTGTAAGCACTGATGCTACTTTTTGCTCACGTGAACATTTTTCTTCCAGTCTATTTGCTCTTTTCCAGCAGGCTGAATATGTTTTATCTGACATCTCACCTTTCCTAGATGTGAAACACAACACACCCAAGAAAAAAGAGTAGATAGAACTCATACCAACAAGTCATACCAATGCTGATGGGATATCCATGCTTTTAAACTGTAAAGAGAAAACACAAAAGATGCAGGAATAATATTACAAAGTACAATATTCATATCAAGTGAAATGTCAATACAATTACACCAAAAGTTGACTGCAGTAATGAATAAAACTATGCTACATGACAACACATTCCTACAAAAATGTGCATTTTGTCGCTTTCACAAGAAGATACATAGTATGATCTACTGTACTTAGTCTGCACCAGGAGTTGCAATAGATTTTTTCATTGTCATTTTGACTGACAGGTTCATAAAAAAATATATAACCAATAATTTTCTTTTTTAAATGATATTAAAGACACATTCAATAGCATTCATTCATTTTAATTGATATTCAATCCGAACAAGCTATAAATTGTGCATTTATAAGGTCATGAAAGACAAGATGATGTATCCATACCGTGCCCTATCACTTACAGCAGCGGTCCCCAACCTTTTTTGCGCCATGGACTGGTTTAACGTCAGACTGTATTTTCAGATGCGTCAAGAGTCAGTCATAGACGGATGTGACGGAGATAATCCTGTTATCTTTCAAAATAAAAACATAGTTCAGAGTCAGATAATAAATAAAATGGAAATAATGCAAGTTATTTATTCTTTCTGTGCGGCCCGGTGCCAAATGACCCACGGACCGGTACCGGTCCGCGCGTTACTCGCGCGATGATGGGAGCCTGCAGGTGATGCTACAGCCTGTCTATATGATGGCTAGCTAGTCCTCCAGCTGAACACACACAGAAAACATATAAACTCTTCTCTATAAACCATATATATAAACTCTATCTACAGTTTAAAGGCACACAAATCGATTCTGGCGGCAAATGTCCACTAACCGCTACCGCCGCCCCCCTTGGCCCGGTCAAAACACACCCGACAAATGTACATTACAAAGGAGTAAAATCTGCAGTTACATATAGGTTAAAAACTTTTAATTTAACTCACTCACAAACTCACTGGCATTCAAGGCATTTATTAAACTACATTTATAACCTCCGACCGACATTAAATTACTGGTACACTCTTCATTGATTTACCCGTTTGGCTCAAGTTACAGGCGTTTGGCACAGCGTCATGGAAATTGACGCTAGTAAGGAAGAAAATAACTTCACCCATATAAAGTAATAATCTATCAATCAATCTATTAATCAATTCAAAACAGTTATTGTAGCCTTACCTGTCAACCACTACGACGACCACAATCTCAAAGTGAAATTCGGCGCTAAGTTCGGAGTTGAGCTGCTAAGGCTCGCTAAACTTTGGCGAATTAGCCATCTAAATTCGAAAGGCTCTCACGTTCACATAGTGAACGTGAAGGGTGAGGGGTGCGGCCCTGAACATTCCAATGTATTAATTATCCCACCTTATTCATGGCCCCCCCTGCCCCGGTGGTAACAGGAAGTGACCCGTTCTTACTTTTTACATTTACTGATGTTGCGTAGTTGACTCCATCAACTTCATTCCACTTCTAAAACATAAAACCCAACCTGGTGAAGCTACAGTCCGAACGCCGTGAAGCAAATCGCTTCACGGGCTAATCGCGCCCGTGTGGTGGCTTCTTCTTCTGCCACTGTACTCTCTCTGGTACTAAGTCTTTCCACAGAAACACAACAAAAGTCAAAATTTTCTTCCATCCTATGTCTGTGAAGGGGGTTACAGGATCGTCTTTATCCAAAAGACGTGGTGGTTTGCTGGCAAACGTAGTTTCAAGAGGAGGAGTGTAGTATGTGTGTGGCTAATTTTTATGACATTACACTAATTTTGTCAGAGGTGAAAAAATCTTACTGGATCTCAGGTGTTGGACATCAGTGAGTTTTATGTTTCATGTGCAAAGTTCACAAAGACATTTTGAAGACATTGTGACAGAAGACTCTAAATTATACATTTTCCTGCTTCTATCAAGCTTGATGATGAACTGACAGTTAACTTGATTAATTGCATCTCCTTAAAGTGATTGATATTTCAATTTGTTGTTATATTAGCATTCTGTGTAAGTGTGTACTGCGATCTTTAACTTGTTTATGTGCTGTACTCCTATAGCGTTAGCTTACAGCCGCAGCAGCAGTTTAACAATGTATCCATGATAACCGACAAATTTCGAGACGTGTCATTGGACAATAACTACTACTACGTCATGCATGTCGAACCCCGAGGATAGCTGCCCACGTAGTTAGCCGGAACCGGTAATCCAGACGCCGTTACCGATAAACAAAAAATGTGCAAGAGGTAAGAGTGCCAACAATTTTTGTTTCATTTGTTGAAAAATGAAGATGTAGTCCACAAAAAATTAGGTCTTCCCTCAGTGGGGATTGTTTAAATAGACAAAATCTCCCCTTGGCCCACTGCCTAGATGTATTAATGTCATGCCTTACTCATGGCACCCCCCGGTGGTAAGAGGAAGTGACCCGTTCTTACTTTTTACATTAACTGATACCACATAGTTGACTCCATCAACTTCATTCCACTTCTAAAACATAAATAACAACTTGAAATTTGGTACAGTTCATCTCCAGAACTAGCTGAGCAAAAGTTGTGCTCTGCGCATAATTAGGTCAAAGGGTGTGGCCACTAGGGCTCGCCAGACTTTGGCGAATTCCCCGTTTGAATTCGAACGGCTCTCACGTTCACATAGTTGATCCTAGCAACTTCAAATTTTTAGAGCATGACGGGGGTCGGCCCTGTTCATATCAAGCCTTACTCATGGCGCTCCCCGGTGGTAACAGGAAGTGACCCGTTCTTAGTTTTTACATTAACTGATGTCACATAGTAGACTCCATCAACTTCATTCCACTTCCGAAACATAAAGAACAATTCGGTGAAGCTACATTCCGAATGCCGTGAAGTTACGACTCACGGTGCCCGTGTGGCGACGCTGCAATTTTTTGATCATTTGCCATGAAAATACGTTTGCCTTTTTGACAGCTTTAATAAAGTCGTATCATCATGAAAATTGATCCACAGGTCAAGGCTGGCCTTTGCTGCGATCTGATGTGGGCCACGCCCCTGGGCGTGGCCAAATGACTCCACAGCGCCACCCTTCATGTTTACATGTACTGACACCACATAGTTGACATCATCAACTTCATTCTACTTCTAAAACGTCCAGATCAAGTTGGTGAAGCTACATAACGAACGCCGTAAGGCTACGACGAACGGCGTTCGTGTGGCGGTACCGCGTCTTTCGATTTTTCGCCAAGAAAATACGTTTGGCTTTTAGATGGCATTAATAAAGTCGTATCATCATGAAATTTGACACACAGGTCAAGGGTAGCGACCTCTAACATCTAATGGGGGCCACGCCAGTGGGAGGGGCAAAATGGCTCCATAGCGCCCCCTTGAAATCCTTAAAAACCCATCCCCATAGGGGTTTTTATAAAGTTGGAACATGAAAATCGGTACACATGTGGAAGTTGACCAGACGCACAAAAAAATCTCTGGCACCAATTCTCTATGCCAAACAGGAAGCCGGTCATTTTGTTTCCACACATCATTTTGGTGCCTCCAAATACCTTTGGCTTTTTGATGGCTTTAATAAGCGTGTATCATCATGAAAGTTGATACACAGGTCAAGCATGGCGACCTCTAACATCTGAAGTCCATGGGCGGCGCAAAGTGGCTCCATAGCGCCACCTACAATCTTCAAAAATTCCCATAGGGAACTTTGTCGTATCTGAACAAAAATCGGTACAGATGTTAAGCATAACCAATTGAACAAAATTGTCTCTTGGCAGGAAGCTGAAATTCGAACAGGAAGTCGGCCATTTTGAATTTTGGATTTTCTGATGAAAACAAACTCGTTCTAGGGATTTCATCCGATCGACTTGAAATTTGGTACAGATCATCTCCAGACCTAGCCGAGCAAAAGTTGTGCTCTGCACGTAATTCGGTAAAAGGAGCGGCTGCTAGGGCTCCAGAAACTTTGGCGAATTCGCCGTCTAAATTCGAACAACTCTCACGTTCACATACTCTATCCAAGCAGCTTCAAATTTTCTGAGCATGACGGGGACTCAGCCCTGAACATTCTGATGTATTAATGTTCTTTGGCTTTTTGATGGCTTGAAGAAACTCGTATCATCGTGAAAGTTCATACACAGGTCAAGGGTGGCAACCTCTAACATCTGATGTGGTCCACACCAATGGGCAGGGCAAAATGGCCCGATAGCGCCCCCTTGAAATTTTCAAAAATCCCTCCCCATAGGAGTTTTTATGGAGTTGGAACACGATAATCAGCACACATGTGTAACTTGACCAGATGCACAAAAAAGTCTCTTGCACCAATTGTCTATTCCAAACGGGAAGTCAGCCATTTTCTTTCCACTCTTCATTTTGGCTGGATTTTCACATTGAACCATCGAATGGCCAAAACTCCTTTGTGTATTGGCCAAATCGCTTGAAGTTTATTGCCCTCTGTTCGCACCGGCGTCCCCATCTGACACCCAACCGCAACATACCGCGAGGGCCCTACATAACCGCTTGCGGTTTTCTAGTTATTAGGGCCCGAGCGGACTGTGAAACAGGTCCGAAAGGGACAACACCGTGAAGCTACAATAAACAGCGTCCGTATGGCGGCGCCGCGTCTTCCGATTTTTCGCCAAGAAAATACGTTTGGCTTTTTGATGGCTTTAATAAAGTCGTATCATCATGAAATTTGATTCACAGGTCAAAAGTGATGACCTCTAACATCTGATGGGGGCCACGTCCATGAGCGGTCAAAATGGCTCCATAGCGCCCCCTTTAAACTTAAGCATAACCAGTTGAACAAAATTGTCTCTTGGCAGGAAGCTGAAATTCCAACAGGAAGTCGGTCATTTTGAATTTTGGATTTTCTGATGAAAACAAACTCATCCTAGGGATTTCGTCCGATCGACGTGAAATTTGGTACAGATCATCGCCAGACCTAGCTGAGCAAAAGTTGTGCTCTGCGCGTAATTAGGTCAAAGGGCGTGGCCGCTAGGGCTTGCTAAACTTTGGCGAATTCGCCGTTTAAATTCGAACGGGTCTCACGTTCACATAGTGGATCCTAGCAACTTCAAATTTTCTGAGCATGATGGGGACGCGGCCCTGAACGTTCCGATATATTCATATCAAGCCTTACTCATGGCGCCCCCCGGTGGTAAAAGGAAGTGACCCGTTCTTACTTTTTACTTTTACCGATTTCACATAATTTACTCCATCAACTTCATTACACTTCTAAAACATAAATAACAACTCAGTGAAGCTACAGTCCGAACGCTGTGAGGCTATGGCTAACGGCGTCCGTGTGGCGGCGTGGCAAATTTTGACAATTTTTCGAGAAAATACGTTTGGCTTTTTGACAGCTTAAATAGAGTCATATCATCATGAAAATTGATACACAGGTCAAGGCTGGCGTCCTCTAACATCTGATGTGGTCCCCGCCGAGGGGCATGGCCAAATGCCTCCACAGCACCACCCTTTACGTTTACATGTTCTGATACGACATAGTTGACCCCATTGACTTCATTCTACTTCTAAAACATCCACAACACATTGGTGAAGCTACATTACGAACACCGTGAAGCTACAATAAACGGCATCCGTATGGCGGCGCCGCGTCTTCTGATTTTTTGCCAAGAAAATATGTTTGGCTTTTTGATGGCTTTAAAAAAGTCGTATCATCATGAAATTTGATACACAGGTCAAGGGTGACGACCTCTAACATCTGATGGGGGCCACGTCCATAAACGGTCAAAATGGCCCCATAGCGCCCCCTTGAAACTTTCAAAAACCCCTCCCCATAGGGGTTTTTATGGAGTTGGAACATGAAAATCGGAACACGTGAAAGTTGAGCAGACGCACAAAAAAGTCTCTTGCACCAATTGTCTACTCCAAACAGGAAGTCGGCCATTTTGAATTTCAGATTTTCTGATGAAAATGAACTCGTCCACATTGAACCATCGAATGGCCGTAACTCCTTTGAGTATTGTCCGAATCGCTTGACGTTTTTTTGCCCCATGCTCGCACCGTCGTCCTCATCTGATGCCCGACCGCGTCATACCGCGAGGGCCCTACATAACCGCTTGCGGTTTTCTAGTTATTCTTATTATTCCTGACACTTTGTATTCCCAAATTTCCCCCCTTTCCCATCGTTAAAAAGTTGTGTAACTTTGCACATTCCTGCGGCCCGATCCGAAATTCGATATTGTGAGGTGATCGCACACGGCGCTTGCGAAATGGCTGAGTAGCGCCCCCTACAAAGTCAAAAAAATCCCATAGGGAAATTCGCCAACTTTGGCGTACCTCAACGAAAATTGGAACACATGTTAAGCATACCCAGACAAACAAAATTGTCTCTTGGCAGGAAGCTGAAATTCCAACAGGAAGTCGGCCATTTTGAATTTTGGATTTTCTGATGAAAACGAACTCGTCCGAGAGATTTCGTCTGATTGACTTGAAATTTGGTACCGAATATCTCCAGACCTAGCTGAGCAAAAGTTGTGCTCTGCGCGTAATTAGGTCAAAGGGCGTGGCCGCTAGGGGTCGACAAACTTTGGCGAATTCGCCGTCAAAATTCGAACGGCTCTCACGTTCACATAGTCGATCCTAGCAGCTTCAAATTTTCAGAGCATGACGGGGACGCAGCCCTGAATGTTGCGATGTATTAACGTCATGCCTTACTCATAGCACCCCCCAGTGGTAACAGGAAGTAACCCGTTCTTACTTTTCACATTAACTGATGCCACAGAGAAGACTCCATCAATGTCATTCCACTTCTAAAACCTAAAGAACAACCGGGTGAAGCTTCGTTACGAATGCCGTGAGGCTATGACTAACGGCACCCGTATGGCGTCGCTGCGATTTTTTGATCATTCGCCATGAAAATACGTTTGTCTTTTTGACGGCTTTACTAAAGTCGTATCGTCATGAAAATTGATACACATGTCAAGGCTGGCGTCCTCTAACATCTGATGTGGTACCCGCCCAGGGGCGTGGCCAAATACCTCCACAGCACCACCCTTTACGTTGACATGTTCTGATATGATATAGTTGACCCGATCGACTTCATTCCACTTCTAAAACATCCACAACACATTGGTGAAGCTGAAGCTACATTATGAACACCGTGAAGCTACGATAAACGGCGTCCGTATGGCGGCGCCGCGACTTTTTTGTGCACCTAGATGTGATGCACAAAAAAGTCTCTTGCACCAATTGTCTACTCCAAACAGGAAGTCGGCCATTTTGAATTTTGGATCTTCTGATGAAAATGATCTCGTCCTAGGGATTTCGTCCGATCGACTTGAAATTTGGTACGCTCCATCTCCAGACCTAGCTGAGCAAAGTTGTGCTCTGCACATAATTAGGTCAAAGGGCGTGGCCGCTAGGGCTCGCCAAACTTTGGCGAATTCGCCGTCTAAATTCAAACGACTCTCACGTTCACATACTATATCTGAGAAGCTTCAAATTTTCTGAGCATGATGGGGACGTAGCCCTCAACGTGCTAATATATTAATGACATGCCTTACTCATGGCGCCCCCAGTGGTAATAGAAAGTGACCAGTTTTTTGGCTTTTTGATGGCTTTAATAAACTCGTATCACCATGAAAGTTGATACACAGGTCAAGGGTGGCGACCTCTAACATCTGATGTCCACACCAATGGACGGAGCAAAATGGCCCCATAGCGCCCCCTTGAAATTTTTAAAAAACCCTCCCCATAGGTGTTTTTATGGAGTTGGAACATGAAAATCAGTACACGTGTACCTTGACCAGACACACAAAAAAGTCTCTTGCACCGACTGTCTATTCCAAACAGGAAGTGGGCCATTTTGTTTCCACACTTCATTTTGGTATGATTTCCACATTGAACCATCAAATGACCGTAACTCCTTTGTGTATTGGCCAAATTGCTTGACGTTTTTTGCCCCATGCTTGCACCGCCGTCCCCATCTGATGCCCGACCGCGTCATACCGCGAGGGCCCTACATAACCACTTGCGGTTTTCTAGTTATTCTTATTATTCCTGACACTTTGTTTTCCCAAATTTCGCCCCTTTCCCACCGTTAAAAAGTTGTATAAATTTGCACATTCCTGCGGCCCGCCCCGAAATTCGATATTTTGGGGTGTTCGCACACGTTGCATGCAAAATGGCTGAATGGCGCCACCTACAAAGTTGAAAAATCCCATAGGGAAATTCGCCAACTTTGTCGTACCTCAACGAAAGGTGGTAGAGATGTTAAGCATACATGTACAAACAAAATTGTCTCTTGGCAGGAAGATGAAATTCCAACAGGAAGTCGGTCATTTTGAATTTTTGAGTTTCTGATGAAATCTAACTCGTCCTGGGAATTTGTCCGATCGACTTGAAATTTGGTACAGATCATCTTCAGATATAGCTGAGTAAAAGTTGTGGTCTGCACATAATTAGGTTAAAGGGCGTGGCCGCTCGGGCTCGACAAACTTTGGCGAATTCGCCGTCTAAATTCGAACGGCTCTCACGTTCACATAGTCAATCCTAGCAACTTCAAATTTTCTGAGCTTCACAGGGGCGCGGCCCTAAACGTTCTGATGTATTCATATTAAGCCTTACTCATGGCGCCCCCCGGTGGTATCAGGAAGTGTCCCGTTCTTCATTTTTACCTTAACTGATGTCACATAGTTGACTCCATCAACTTCATTCCACTTCTAAAACATAAAGAACAACTTTGTGAAGCTATGTTACGAATGCTGTGAGGCTACGACTAACTACGACCCGTGTGGCGGCGCCGTGTCTTTCGATTTTCCGCCAAGAAAATACGTTTGGCTTTTAGACGGCTTTAATAAAGTTGTATCATCATGAAATTTGACACACAGGTCAAGGGTAGTGACCTATAACATCTGATGGGGGCCATGCTCGTAGGCAGGGCAAAATGGCTCCATAACGCCCCCTTGAAATCTTCAAAAACCCCTCCCCATAGGGGTTTTTATGGAGTTGGAACATGAAAATCGGTACATATGTGCAAGTTGACTGGACACACAAAAAGTCTCTGACACCAATTCTCTATTCCAAACAGTAAGTCAGCCATTTTGTTTCCACTCATCATTTTGGTGCCCCCAAATACCTTTGGCCTTTTGATGACTTTAATAAACTTGTATCATCATGAAAGTTGATACACAGGTCAAACATGGCGACCTATAGAATCTAATGGGGGCCAAGCCAATGGGCGGCGCAAAGTGGCTTCATAGCACCCCCTATAATCTTCACAAATTCCCATAGGGAATGTCGATGACTTTGTCGTACCTGAACAAAAATTGGTACATGTTATTTACAATATTTTATTGATTTTGCATCAACAAAAACACAAATACACAAAAACAGAACAAACCAACCAGCAAACACCCCGCCATATTACAAAACGATACATCACACACAAGGGTCACATCAATACACACTCGGTCCAAATCACTTACAACACTGCTAGCATTACCCATGACAAAGGAAGACTTTCAGTTGCTTATGTCCCATATGAAAAGATAAGGTGTGGGCGCCCCTTCTGCAGCAAATCAACAAGATCAGAGGGGAGATAGTCAAGAAAAGGTTGCCAAATATTATAAAAGAAGTTGCTGTTGCCTCTTAATGCAGCACTGAAATGTTCCATGGGAAAGACCTTAAATGTTTCTCTATACCACTGTGTAACTGAGGGAGGCTTCTCCTGGATCCACTGGAACAGAATACAGCGTCTTGCTAGAAGTAAAAGTTTACACATCAGTGCTAGTTGTCCAGCAGATAGAGGAAGCTGTCCTGTAGATACACCAAGTAGAAACAGCGCTGGATCTAGTTGAACTGTTTTATGGAAAATTGAACTAAGCTCCTTAGCAATATTTTTCCAATATCTGTGTTTTTGGACATTGCCAAATACAATGAAAGTAGGTTCCTATATCTTTTTTACATTTCACACATAGGAGTGAATGCTGAGGATTGATTTTATGTAAAAATTCAGGAGTGTGCTGTACCCTGTGTAAAATTCTAAATTGACTCTCCCGCAGTCTGTTGCATATAAAAACATTCTTAACAGATACAAAAGCATCTGACCAATCCTCTGCTGTGAGTTCAACCTCTAAGTCCTTTTCCCATAGTTGCCTGGCTCTATTAGCAGGTACAGAGTTAAGGGAGACAAATTTTCCATAAAGCAGAGAGATAAATTTACTGTCATTTAAAGCAGTTAAGTTGAAATTTAGAAGGAAACTTTCTATCACATTTAAAATAGGAAGACCATTTGGTAGTGTAAGAAAAGAATCTACAAAATGTCTCACTTGAAGAAAGCCGTAAAAATGGTTATTTGGTATTTTGTACTTAGTCTGAAGTTGTTTAAATGACATGGAATTACCATTTCAAACAAATCATGAACAAATCTTAAATAATTTGAATACCGGTTATCAAAAATACTTCTTCCTATGCCTGGGGGAAAGGCTTTATTTTCAATTAAGGTTTGAAATGCTGAAGAAGAGGCTCTCCGACCAAAATGTTTAACAATATCTCGCCAAATTCTAAGTGTACAAAGCAAAATAGTGTTGCACTGAACTTCTGCTGGGAGCTCCCCCACGTCGGATGAAATGAGGCTAACAAGCGAGAGAGGGGCGCAACACCATGCATCTACGGGTGGTTCCCCTTTACGTAGAAAGTATTTAAGCCAATTTGATATTATTCGAACGTGACAACCCCAGTTGTAGAAAAGGAGTTGGGAAGAGCCTGCCCTCACTTGTCTATTGGCAATTGTAAGGTTTTCATCTTTATCTGAGATTTATTTCCATGCCAAATGAATTTTGATAAAAATCCTTCAATTTCCAGAATGACTCTCCTATTGATCTTCAGTGGTAGCATTTGCATAGGATATAGTATCCTAGGGAGTACATTCATCTTGATCAGACCTATTCTACCCATCCAAGATAGTGGGAGATCAAACCACCTATTAAGGTCATTTTTTATTGATGTCAGGACTGTTTTAAAATTTAGTTTATAAAACTCTTTAATATCAGCTGAAACTCTGATGCCCAGATATGTAAGACCTGAGGTCAATAGCCTAAAAGGAAAGTCGGCAGGCGCCACCCAGTCCCCGCAATCACCCAATGGCAAAGCCTCTGATCTGTCGTAATTAATTTTGTACCCTGAAATCAGTCCAAATTGATTAATGATAGATATTAAAGTAGGAATCGAACACTCCGGATTTGTAATAAATAATAATACATCATCAGCATAGAGCGAGATTCTGTATTCCCTGTCCCCTAACTTGACTCCGGAGAGCCCTTGATGAGTCCTGATTGCCTCTGCCAAGGGATCAAGAGCGAGTGCAAATAACAACGGCGAAAGAGGACACCCCTGACGCGTATCTCTATTCAAGGGGAAGGCATCCGACAGTGAACCATTTACTAATATCCTTGCAGCTGGAGACTTATACAGCACTTTGACCCACTCAATAAAACCGGAACCTAAACCAAACTCATTCATAACATCAAACAAATACCCCCACTCCACACGGTCAAAGGCCTTTTCAGCATCCAACGAAACTGCCAGAACCCTATTCTTTTTGTTTTGTGAGAATTGAATTACATTTAAAAGCCGTCGCACATTGGAATGGGAGTATCTACCCTTGACGAAACCCATCTGATCTGGTTTCACCAAAACTGGCAACACATCCTCCAATCTCCTAGCCAGAAGCTTTGATAAAATTTTGCAGTCGACCCCAAGCAGACTTATTGGTCTATAAGATGTACAAAGCTCTGGGGGTTTATCTTTCTTTAAAATCAAGGATATATTGGCCAGATTTAAAGTTCGGGGAAGCCTGCCTTCCTTGAATGACTCTGTAAACATGTTAGTTAAAGGGCCCGACACTAACTTGACCATCTTCTTATAAAATTCGGGCCCAAACCCGTCAGGGCCCGGAGCCTTCCCACTCTGAAGGGTTTTTATGGTCTCTTGAACTTCTTGTATTGTGATGGGCCTAGACAGATCATTTCTACACTCCTCAGACAGGGCAGGTAAGTTAATACTTTCAAAAATTGTTTTTTCAAAGCCGCTGTATCTTGACACTCTGATGAATATAATATTTCATAGAACTCCTTCATTATTCTACTGATAATTTTGGTTTCAAAGTGTTGTTCGCCATTTTTATCTTTAAGTGAGGGTATTGTATAAGACGCTGCTCTGCCCTGCGCCAGTCGGGCAAGCAAGCGGCCTGGTTTATTGCCAAATTCAAATAATCTATGTCTGGCATAAAATATAGCTGATTCTGCTTTCTGAGTTAACAAATTATTCAAAGCAGATCTGGCCGCTTCTAATTCCTTGAACATAAAGGTAGAGGAGGACATTTTAAAATCTCTCTCCATAACTGTAATGTCTCGTTCAAGCTCTAACTGTTTTACTAATGTACTCTTCCTTTTTGCGGCAGTGTAAGAAATTATGGATCCTCTAATAAAGGCCTTGCCTGTCTCCCATATGGTAGAGGCAGAAACCTCGGGCGAGTCATTCGTAGAAATAAAAAGTTCCCATTGATTTTCTAAGTACTTCATGAAATCAGCATTGTTGAGCAGAGAGGGATTTAAACGCCAATATCTAGATAAAGGGTCGTAATAAGGTGGCCGGATTTCTATAGAGACAGAAGAGTGGTCTGATATCACACATGTGTTAATGGAACAAGTCCTGGTCCTATCAAGGACTATTCTCGAAACGAAAATATAGTCAATTCTAGAGAGGGAGTGATGGGGTCGTGAGAAAAATGTAAAATCTCTATCTCGAGGATTAACAATTCTCCATGCGTCATATAGGCCGAGATCTGAACAAAGCCCTAGCGTTGCTTTTGCCATCCTTGACAGTGGCTGGGTTTTGGGTGGACTGTAGTCCGTCTCAGAGGCCAGACCACAGTTATAGTCTCCTCCAAGTATCACGTAGGGCGGACAAATTGAAGAGGTGTCAGCCAGCAACTTTGAATAAAATGAGCTATCAAAAGTATTGGGAGCATAAACGCTTCCCAACAGGACATGTTCACCATACAAAAACCCAGTAACTATAACAAACTTTCCCTCTGTATCAGTAATGACTTTATCAAGTGTGAAAGCAAGACATTTGTGGATAAGTATCGCGACCCCTCTACTTTTTGAGTTGAAAGATGAATAATAAATTTGGCCCACCCAGTCACGCTTTAACTTTAAGTGTTCTAGGTCTGTAAGATGAGTCTCTTGCAGTAAAGCCACTTGTACCTTATCCTTTTTCAGCATGGAGAGTATCTTACGTCTCTTAACAACATGGTTAATGCCTTTAACATTTAGTGTTATGCTTTTAACTCATCAATTAACCGAGTATTCTTATGTCAGATATAAGTGATCCAGAATAAATGGAAATGACCCTTTATAACATACGTAATACGATGCATCATAATTTGGCATATAAACTGGGTGGGCTATGCTGGTATGAACATTTTCATCATCTAAACATGGAAAAACAACTTCAACCTTTACCACACTCAGAAAACTGTGAATACACATAAAAAACATCACAAAACAAGATGAACAATCCAGATAAAACCAAAATAGGAAGCTACCCTCTGGGTAGTGTTAAGGGGGCACGTGCTGCTAGAAGGAGTTCTCACTTCTGGAGCAACAACAGAAAGAAAGAAAGAAAAAAAAAACCCTCCATATTTCACCCCCGCCCCCACGTCATAATGAAGTTACCCATCCATCATTATCCTGACCATCTATCTTCAACATTCTCCAGCTGGTGTTTACAATCACATTGAAAACAAAATAATAATAAAAATGATTAAAAAAAAAAAAAAATGTGAAGTTGTAAATTATTATTTGTAAACTGCCAGAATAAGCCATATGAGAAGGTGACATTATCCCTCCACCAGTATCGAGGAGAAAAAAAAGAAAACTGTGAATAACTAAACGCAGTAGAGTCGAGTCATACCCTTTATATTCCTATGTTGAGGAGTTCTCTCACAACATCAAATACATTCCACCGTAAACAACCCACGCAGTCCACAGTGCACATATTCTGCCAAATCCCTCCGGTCATATGGGACAAAAGTTATACATACTGTATAACTTCATTTCAGTGTGTTGAGAAATGTTTCTGCATCTTGTCGCGTGTCAAACCTGTGCTCAGTGTCCTTGTAGTTCACAGTCAGAGTGGCCGGGAAGCGCATATTGAAGCGGATGCCCTTCTCAATCAGAGCCTGGCACACGTCGTTGAAAGCTCGCCGCTTCTGCCGGACCGATGAGGATAAACCTTGATGTATGAAGATCCGTTGCCCTTCGTACTGCAGATTAGGTGTCGCTCTGATTGCCGCTATTATCCTCGGTTTATCCCTGGAGTTGTGAAGCTTGATAATCACCGGGCGGGGACGCTCACCGCGCGGCCCCAGGCTCCAGTGTGCTCGGTCAATTTTAATGCGGCTTTTAGCACTGGGGCTCGCCTCCAAGCCAAGCACAGTGGGCAGGCAGGTTTCGAAAAAGTGGACGGGATGCTTTCCCTCCGTGCCCTCTTTTAAGTTCAGTGCAAACACGTCCTCTAGTCAGCCATCATCACGTGATCCCAATCGGTACATGTTAAGCATAACCAGATAAACAAAATTGTCTCTTGGCAGGAAGCTGAAATTCCAACAGGAAGTCGGCCATTTTGAATTTTTCATTTTTTGATGAAAACGAACTCGTCCTGGGAATTTCATCCGATGAACTTTAAATTTGGTACAGGTCATCTCCCGACCTAGCTGAGGAAAAGTTGTGCTCTGCACTTAATTATGTCAAAGGGTGTGGCTTCTAGGGCTCGCTAAACTTTGGCGAATTTGTCATCTAAATTCAAACGACTCATGTGCACAAGGCAAGGTCCATAAAGACATGGATGACAGAGTCTGGTGTGGATGAACTTGACTGGCCTGCACAAAGTCCTGACTTCAACCCGATAGAACTCCTTTGGGATGAATTAGGGCGGAGACTGAGAGCCAGGCCTTCTCCTCCAACATCAGTGTGTGACCTCACAAATACACTTCTGGAAGAATGGTCGAAAATTCCCATAAACATACTCCTAATCCTTGTGGACAGCCTTCCCAGAAGAGTTGAAGCTGTTATAGCTGCAAAGGGTGGACCAACGTCACATTGAACCCTGTGGATTAGGAGTGGGATGTCACTTAAATTCATATGTGAGTCAAGGCAGGTGAGCGAATACTTATGGCAATATAGTGTATCTCCACTGACTTGGATGACGTATACATCGGGATTTGTTGTTTATGTAACCCAATACCACCCTACTGTCAGTGAAGAATGTGATCTTGTCCAGCCTATGACCTATTTCCTCTCTGACTTGCTCTGCAATTTCGGTGGCCAACACTGCTGCGCAGAGTTCTAATCTGGGAATAGCGACTACTGCCAGAGGTGCCAGCTTGGCCTTGCCAAGGACAAAGCTGACCTCACAAGGGCCATCCTCAGCCTTCACCTTAAGGTAGGCAACTGCTGCGATTGCTTTTACCGAGCCATCAGAAAATATGCATAGCTCTGTGCTTTTGGCCCTCGTCAGTGAAAAGGAAGCATAGGTACGTGGGATGTTGTTGTGGAAATTAATTAAAATTCTCTTGTACTGGTGAAAATTGAAACAGAGACTCCTGCCGGCAATGGTTTTATTTTCTTTGCAAAGAAAAGGTCAGTCTTCACGAGCGGTCAAAATGAAGGAAAGACCCCGAACAAAGGGTCAACTTGAATTTATACCAAAGGGACATCCCCCTTGAAGGGCATGTCTTCCCTTTGTCTGTCACAGGCCCTTGAGGTGTGAAATCAAGGGACAGAGAGTCTGGCATCCTAGTGTGAACAGGAAAGTAAGTGGTCAAAAGGCTAAGGAACTGAATTTGCCATTACAATTCCCCCTTGTGATTATTGATTAATCACTAATAACAGGAAAACAACAATAATAAAAATCAAGTATGGAAAAAAAAAAATATGACTAAAAACAAAATATATAAAAAGAATGAAAACTTCAAAGCTGGGCACAACTTAAATATCCGACACATTAATTCACATGGATTTAAAATGTATCATCATGGCAGTTGTTTAGAAGGGAAGGGCCATAAAATACAAATAGAAGAGAAAAAAAAATAACTAAAAGCTAATTAAATGATAGAAAATAAAATAAAGAAAGCAAGGAAACACTGATTACAAAATGTCATCATTAAATTCAGAGTCTGAGCTGGAGTAGTGATGGGGATCAGAGATATAAACTGAAGCTGAGTTTTGCTGGTCACTATTAACTTTCACATGAACATATGTAGTGGATTGAATTACCTTTTTGGTACATTAGATAGCCATTTCAACACACATGGAATTATGGTACAGAGTAAAAAGACAATAATTAAAACTGGGATAATCATTGTTAGTAACCATGACGACCACGCTTGGCCCCAGGCCTTTAACCAAGAAAACCATGAGTCATTTGCATTTGGTGGGGGTCGAATGGCATCTTGCATATGTTTGATAATGTTGGTGATGTTCTCGTATTCATCAGGAACATAAAAACAACAAGAAACATTAAGTATTTTGCAAATACCCCCTTTTTCAGCGAAGATAATATCAAGAGCGAGTCTGTGTTGGATAACAGCTGTTCTAATTGCAAACATTTCAGTGTTTACCAAAGTGAGAGCTTCTTCAGTTCGGTTTGCCAGGGAGAGGACCAACCAGGCCAGTCCATTGATTTTGTTTAGAGCTGCAGCTGTTCCACCTCCTAGAAACAGAGACCAGCCAACATTGGCATTGGGGGAAGTCCAGGGATCAGCCAAAACATAACCATCATATTCTGAGGGAGCACCGGTGATATCTCTGTGAATTCGAAAATGCATGGTAGATTGAGTGTTAGTAGCAGTCGGAACCTTCTTATGGAAGACTGTTGTATCTGTTGTAAATATTGATGGGTGGCAACAACCAGACCATTGAATTGAGGTGGCAAATTATGATAAGCCTTTCTACCACAAGACCACATTATTCCTGGTTGGGATGAAAGTTGTTTAAATGGGCAGGCAAATTTTGTAAGGGTGTTATTAGGCCATCTATGAGAAAAATTAGCTGGTGCTGCAGTGTTTACAAAGATTTTAGTTTGACAGCTTGACTGGCCGAGATAAGGACCTGATGATGACGCTGAACAAACACAAGTATCTGCATGTTGTAAAGGAATGTCAAATGCCATGTTACTGGAAGCTGAGTGGGACTCAATGCAAGATATGTTGGGATGTGGAGTGGTTGGGACATTACTCCTGAGTTGTTGGCCGGCGATTAGTAATGTCATCATTCCCAGAGGCACAGTGCATTTGCCATGATCTTCTGTGTCCCAGTGTTCTTTCATGTGGCCCTGTGACACAATTTTTCCTGTGAGGGGTCTAGCTTGCCATCTAGCTGCTAAGGCATGATAAACCCAACAGTCACCCAGAATCTTCAGCTCTTTTTTATGTAAAAGAGCTAGGGCACATGCACTGTTGTCATTGCATTGCTTGAGGGTTTGCTGTACTGTGTCACCTTTGTGGTCCACGACATTGTTGTCCAGGTGGTAGCTTTTTATTTCAGGGGTTGGTGAGATTGTCTTAACGTTTGGCAGCGTGTTAAGTGGAGCATCGTATGAGTCTGGTGGCTCATTGACTATGATCCTGAGTTGTCTGTACATATCAGACATTGGATATTCAATTCCACACCAATATGTGCCTGCATCAGTGAGTCTGACGTTGGAGATGATGATCTAGGCTCCGTTGGAATGTGGTTTTTTTGGTCTTTATGAAACGGGAATCTCTGTCTGGAGCAAGGGATGTGTCAGTGGCTGTCACGACCAAATGCCAATCATGTGGGCCGCAGGGGTCTCTGCACAGATACTTGTCATATTTGGCATAATATGCATGAATTTGATTGAATTGCCAACTTTCAGGGTAAATGCTGCAAGTCAGGGTGACAGTCTTGGCCGGTTTGTAGGTGTAGGCTTCTATCAGCACCATTGAATATGATAGGAGCAGGATCAGTTGGTGCATGATGTGATTTGATGAAGGGAAGGAAAGAAAACAATTGTTATTGTCCTTAATTCGGCACGTCTAGTTGGTTTCTGTTGTATTCACAGAGTTATCCCTCGTTGTCCTCTCCTGCGCTCGTTCGCCGTCGCGCTGTTCGTCCTCGCGTTGTTTGGGTTGGCAACTGAATTCCTCTGTTGGCTCAGGGACCTTCCTGCAGTGGCTGGCATGGATTCACGTTGCTCTCTCGGCAATCTTCACAGAGGTGTGCGTTGTCAGGAGTATCTGGAATGGACCTCGCCACCGTTTGGAGTGCCAGTGCTTCCTTCTTAGGTCCTTTATCACCACCCAGTCACCAGGTTGGAAATCATGGAGTGATGTGGAGGCTGGTGATGGGAGAGCTGCTTTCACCTGCTGAGAGATGAGAGAGAGAGAGGAGGATAAGTTTTTGCAGTATTGTAACATGTCATCCTCACAAAGGCCAGTGGAGGGGAGTTTGTCTGGTTACAGGCTCCACTCCTAGGGATGGAGGTCTGCCAAAAAGAATTTCAAAGGGACTCATGTTTACTCTGGACCTTTTCCTCATTCTCATGTGCATTAGAACAATTGGCAGAGCTTTGGTCCATGATAGTCCAGTTTCCTCAAAACATTTGGCTAATTTTGACTTTAGAGTGCCATTTTCTCTTTCGACAGCTCCTCCACTGGCAGCATGGTATGAGCAATGTTGTCTGAGATCAATTGCAAGAAATGTACTTATTTGGGTTATTGCAGAATTAACAAAGTGTGAGCCATTGTCACTGCTCAATCTCGTTCGTATTCCCCATCTGGGAATTATTTCAGTTAACAGAGCCTTTGCTACCACCTGACTGCTTTGATGTTTTGCTGGAAAAGCTTCAACCCATTTCGACCACATGTCAACCATCACTAGGCAGCATTTCTTCCCTTCTGCTGGTGACAGTTCTATGAAATCCATCATCAAATGTTCGAATGGTCTGTTTGGTGGTGGGTGTGCAGCGTGTGTGATTGTTTTGGTTTTACCTGCATTATGTGTTGCACAAATCATACAAGACTGGCAAAACTTCTGCGCGTTAAACTGAGAAACCTTTGGTGAACCAGTGTTGAGTTATGGCATCCAGCATTCCCCCTTTTGACACATGGTCCATTCCATGTGTCAATTTTGCAAAGTGGGAAAAGAAATGTTTAGGCAGGCAGGGTTTGTCATCGGGTCCCCACCACACTGCTTCTTTCTGCATGGCCCCACAGCGTTTCCACAGCGGCTTTTCTTGTGGTGTGGCAAAGGACTGCATTGTTTTGAGAGAAGCGGGAATAGAGACCGAAGTTGAAACAAACAAAGGATTGAGGATGGCAGTTTGCAGTGCAGCTTGTTTTGCAGCGGCATCAGCTCTTGCGTTTCCTAGGGAGACAGAATCTGAGTTGTTAGTATGAGCAAGGCATTTGCAAACAGCAATTGAGGTTGGGAGCAGAATTGCATCTAGAAGAGCTGCAACCTTGTCATGATGGAGAATGGGTTTTCCGTCAGATTTTAAAAATTGTCTGTGTTTCCACAGAGTACCAAAATCATGCACAACACCAAATGCATATCTAGAATCAATGTAGATAGTTACAGTCCTGTTGTTTGCCAGTTTGCATGCTTGAGACAACAGTTTCATGGTTAGAGACAGCAGCAAATCCAACTTTGTTGCGTCCGGTTTGTGGATCGCATGAAGCAGATTCATCTACAAAAAGAACCATATCTGGGTTGATTAGCTGTGTTTCTTGTAGATCTGGTCTTGGAGAGCAAACCTGTCGGAGGACAGCCACACAGTTATGTTCTTCTCCATCATGCTGTGTGGAAAGGAGGGTGGCAGGATTTCAAACATTGCATCTTTTGACAGTGATGTTAGGCATGTCTAAAAGCACTGTGTTATATCGTAGCCACTGTGCTGTGGAGAGGTGAGAAGTTTTTTGTTCAAGTAGAATCATGGACACAGCATGTGGAACTAGGAGAATAGCCCACAATGTCTCTGGATGCCATAATTGCTTTCTCTGAGGCATCTTGGGAGCCCTGAAGCCACTGGATCCAGTTTGGACGAAAAGTAAGCTACAGGATGTAGCTTGTTTCCATGATCCTGTAACAGAACAGAGGTCATACACACATTTTTTTTCATCTACAGTTTGAGTGAAAGGCCTGGTGGGGTCAGGCAGACCCAGAGTTGGAGTGGTTTGTAAAGCAAGCTTTAACTCAGTGAAAGATTGTTCAGCTTCAAGAGTCCATGTGATCTTATGTTGTGATTGTAGACCTTTGCCATGAATGAGGGAAGCGAGTGGAGCTTCAAGAATGGCATAGTTTAAAATGAATTGTCTGCAGTAAGAACACATGCCAAGAAATGACATCATCTGTTTTTTGTGGTGGGCTTAGGAAGATTCTGAATTGCCTCAATCCTTTTGGTGAGAGTGTCTTCCCTTCAGAAGTGATGACATGACCCAAGGAGACAACCTCCTGGACAAATTGAAGTTTAGACAAGCTGGCTTTATGACCACTACTAGCCAGACGTTTCAAGAGTTTGACTGTGTCCACTTCACATTGCTCCTTGGTTGGACTGCAGATCATGAGGTCATCAACATACTGTAAGAAGGCAGAGCCTGGAACAAGAGATTCAAGACTTTGCCTGAGAGCTTCATTGCAAGTGGTGGGACTTTCGCAGTCGCCTTGACAAAGGCGAGTGAATGTGTAGACTTGACCATTTAAGTTAGAAGAGAACGCATTGAAAGGGCGACCATTGAAAAGAATTTTGTATTAGAATAAAGGTGTGTGCGCTGGAGAGTCGTCACAGGGAACAATTAGTCCTGCTGCTTGAAGAGACTCAAAACAAAACTGGTGTTATACCATCAATGGTTTCTTGTTTAAGTGGATATTGAGCCTTGCAAGGTCTTAAGTTTGATTTTGGAGTGATGATAACAGGTTCAAAGCTTTTGATGAGGCCATATTTACTGACAGCCCACAGTGTCTTAGGGACCTCCTGTAATGCTGTAAGGGCTGCAGCTTGTTGTTCAGTAAAAAAAAAAAAAAAAGAAAAGGATTTTGAAGTGCTTTGGGATACCAGCTGGATTTTTCTTTGAGTGTGCACAATAGATGTTAAACCCTTACGGTAGCACCGCAGTGTTGGTGAAAAAAAAAAATATATATATCGATCAGATGTTTCTTGTCGGCTGCAAGCTGACGTTTTTACAAATGGGCCCAAATTTTCCCAGATATCTGATGTGTGTCTGGTGAGTGCAATGTGTGGGACAGAATGGTCCATGGTGTACATACAGTCATGGAAAAAATTATTAGACCACCCTTGTTTTCTTGTTAGTTTTAATGCCTGGCTCAACTAAAGGTACATTTGTTTGGACAATTATAATGATAACAACAAAAATAGCTCATGAGAGTTTAATTTAAGAACTAAGGATTATTCATTTTCCATGGTTTTCTTGATAATAACCAAAATTACTTAAATTCTTACATCAATAGCTATGGCATTGTACCGCCAAAAACACTACTTTTAAGCATTCCATGTTTTCTTTTCTGTTTGCTTTAAACACATGATACACACAAGAGTTAATACTCGATTGCATAACCATTGTTTTTGATGACTGCAGCCATGCGTCTTGGCATGCTCTCCACCAGCTTCTGACATTGTTCTGCTGTCACAGCAGCCCATTCCTGTTGGACAAATTCAAACAAATTTTCTTTGTTTTTGGGCTTGTGGTTCTCCATTTTGAGTTTGATGATTTTCCACAGGTTTTCAATTGGATTAAGATCTGGTGATTGAGCAGGCCAAGGCATGGTGCGAATGTTGTGGTTCTCCATCCAGGCTTTAACTGACCTTGCCGTGTGGCAAGGGGCATTGTCTTGTTGGAAAATCCAGTCATTGGAGGCAGGAAAGAGTTTTCCAGCTGATGGAAGAAGACTGTTTTCAAGGGTAGTCCTGTACTTGACCTGGTTCATTCGGCCTTCACACAATTGCATTTGCCCTGTTCCACTCAGACTGAAACAACCCCAGATCATGACTGATCCACCCCCATGTTTTACTGTAGGGGCAAGACAGTCTGGGTTGTAAGCTTCTCCAGGCTTCCTCCTAACCAGTAAGTTGGCTGGAGTGGGCATCAATTCAAAATTTGAAGAGAACCTTAGCCCAATCATCAACAGTCCAATCCTTGTGGTCTCGAGCAAAGAGTAACCGGGCCTTCCTCTGCCTTTCATTGATGAAGGGCTTCTTGCGTGCTCTGTGTGACTTCAAACCAGTTTCAACAAGTCGGTTTCGAACTGTCCTTGCCGAGCAAGTCACATTTCTCGACAGTGCCCACTCATTTTTAAGGTCCCTGGAGGTCTGACGACGATTCCTGACACAGGAGCGGATGAGTGCACGGTCATCTCGTGGGGTAGAAAGACGTTTCCTGCCACGGCCAGGTAGCAATTTGGTAGTGCCATGTTCAGCTTGTTTTTTTTTGTTGTAATGAACGGCTGTCTTGGAGATCTTCAGTTTTTTCGCTACCTGTCTCTCACTCATGCCAATTTCCAGCAGTGCCAAGATGGCTGCCTTTGTTGCTTCACATAATTCTTTTGTTTTAGGCATTATGTGAGAGCTGACAACTTCTGAGTTGTGCTACGGCTTGAATGTAAGCAGGAAACCACTCTAGGCCTTTGCATGTGCAGTGCTGCTTGTGACATGAAATGGCCTCTTATATACCCTGGGAATCAATTAAGCTTAAGAATGTCAAATAGGACATAAAGTATTATGTGACCAGCTGCATTTTTTGTTGTGTTCATTGTATTATACGTTTAGTGGTACCAGATATTAGAATGAACAAGAAATTGAAGAAAACAAGGGTGGTCTAATAATTTTTTCCATGACTGTATCATATTGAGCTGGTGAGAGAGAGACTGATCCAACACATTCGTGTTATGCCCAATAAAGGTATGTCAGTGTTAGTTCATCAAATCTGTCTCTTAACCAACCTTCCTCATATGGTTCATCAGGTCCTGGTGACATGTGAGAGGTGCATTGCAGATCCTCTGGCATCATGAAGTGTTGCATCTGTTAAAGCAATCCTTCTGGCTTCTGTGACAAGCTCAGAGGCAGTTTAATGGTTGCAATTGCCATTGATATGCATACTGCAGGTTTGGGGTGTGATGAACAAAGGCGATCAGACAAAGGCAATATTTGAAATTGGTGTGTGGCCTATTCTCACATTTAAGTGAGACGGTGATGTTCTCCCTAATTGTCTGACCTGAGGAACCAACAGAGTACACATGATTTCCACTCAATCTCAGTATGTGTGTGTCTGTGGAAACCTGAAAATGATCAGATGTGTACTGACCATATGTTAAAGCAATTGTGTGTGTGTTGCCTGAGCGCTCAGTGGATTGTGTGTCTGCTCAGCGTGTGTGTGTGTGGGTGTGGTGCAGTACCTTCCTCTGATCTCACAAGTTGGTTGAGCTTGTCAGTAGGAGTCCATCACCCTCCAACAACCCCTGACCTTCGCCAATCTGAGGTGGTTTCTGGATTCAGTGATGTAAATGCAGGGCATTTACATTTCCAATGTCCAATTTGTCCATGGTCATAACAAGCATGATTGGGAAGACTGCTGTCTCCTTTTTCCCATTTCTTGTCCTGGCCGCGTCTTCCTCCTTTGTGTTCAGATCCTGGGGCAGCAACATACTTTTTTTTTTTTTTTTTTTTTTTTGCTGCCATGTACAATTCCTTTTGAGTCCTCTTTCTTATGTTAAGGGAAGTCCATGCACTGAAAACCAATGTTGCACCTTATGGTCCAGACACTTCAACCATGAGCATGTTGAAGGCTGCATCTTGATTGGAATGATGCAGTCTATGTGCAACTGGAGATGAGGGGTTGTCCGTTGAATTTTGTGAAACCAGCATATGAGGATGAGCTGCTCCTGAGCTTGTGTTTTGCAGTGTCATGGTGGAGAGGTTTGCTTTTCCTCTCTTGCTTGGTGTTGCAGAGCTGTTTGGTGGTGGAGCTGAAAGATGAGAAGGTGGGTTGCCGTCGAGGTCCGGATCCAGCTTCAAAGCTGTCAACTGTGGAGACAAAGAAGAAGAGATCTGCAAGTCTTGTGTTCTTTGTGTAAATGTAGCTTTTCGTCTGTTTCATTCTTTTTTCTTTTTTTTTTTTTACATGGAAAAGGTAGCTGCTTCAGCATTGTTTTCCTGTTTCTGCTTTCACTTCCTCTTTCCACCTTTTTCAACATGCTATTTGGCCCTCTATAAATTCTAATTCCTTCAGACAAACTTTTTTTTTCCTTCTTATTCGACATGCTTTTCCCTTCAGTTCTGCTTCTAATACCAGTATGTTCCTTATACTGAGGAATCCCCCTATTGGGAATCCAAACTCACTTGTCCATACATTTAAATACTTCTATCCCCATATTTCCTTCTCATTACATCCACAATCGGACCCTCCGGAGATCCGGTCTCAACGGAGTTTTTACCCCCCATCCCAGCTGAGGAGGTCGCGCACAACTATTACAATACAGACGTCTCTGCAAGGATCGCTTCGTTTCTATGGCACAAGCGATTCAAAGCACCCCAAAGTCCAGTCCGGGACTCTAACCCCACTAGCAAACTCTGGTGCCAGGGACTCTAACCCCAGCGTCACGATTGTGGATAAAATAAGAAATGGAAATATTTTGCCAAATTAATGCCCAAATTTTAAAAGAAACAAGATTATGATGTCAATGTTTCAGTGCTCACCAGATGAATTTTGTTGACTTTTGTTCGTGAAATCCCAGCGGTGACGATCTGGGGCATCTGCGGTCAGTCCTCCCTTCTCACAAGAGGATTGAGGTTGGAGGCTGGAAAGCTTTTTCTCTTCCAGGATGGCCTATTCACTGTCCGCGTTTAGTCCCAGACGGTCACTCGAGGAATCCCGCTTCTGACGCCAAAATTGTTGAGGAAATTAATTAAAATTCTCTTGTGCTGGTGAAAATTGAAACAGAGACTCCTGCCAGCAATGGTTTTATTTTCTTTGCAAAGAAAATGTCAGTCTTCACGAGCGGTCAAAATGAAGGAAAGACCCTGAACAAAGGGTCAACTTGAATTTATACCAAAGGGACATCCCCCTTGAAGGGCATGTCTTCCCTTTGTCTGTCACAGGCCCTTGAGGTGTGAAACCAAAAGGGTCCAGGCAGAACAGCAGGAACACAAATGATTTGAATAAACAAGGGGGAACAGGAAGGGCTGAGTGCTCCCCCTGCACCTCAGGTAGTGGAAATCAAGGGACAGAGAGTCTGGCATCCTAGTGTGAACAGGAAAGTAAGTGGTCAAAAGGCTAAGGAACTGAATTTGCCATTACAGATGTTCAGCTCATTAAGCTCTTGCAATGAGTCTTGCCACCTTTGCCACTTAACGAGCTTCTCGTCAGGCGGGGGAGTATCCCAGTCCATACCTTGAGAGACTTGTTCTTGTAGAAGAAGTCTGTCTTGGACCGTCACAGGTGCTAGGAAACCCAATGGATCAAACAAACTGTTGATGGTGGAAAGCACTCCCAGACTGCGCTGAACAAGTACGTCATCAACAGCAAGGTCCAGAGTCTCAATGCCTTTGGCCCGATCCTCTTCGGGGAAGGATCTCATGACGTCGGCTTTGTTCAAGGCAATCTTGTGAAGCTTAAAGTTGTAACATCCCAGCAGGTTCTGGGCTCTCTTTAAAACAGCGACTGCTTCAGCCTCTGTTGGGAAAGACCTGAGTGCATCATCCACATAAAAATCTGTGTTGATGAAATGACAAACATCACTGCCGAAGTCCTTTTCACCCTCTTGTGCTGCTCTTCTTAACCGGTAGGTGGCAACCGCTGGTGATGGGCTGTTCCCAAATACATGAACCCTCATGCAATAATCCACCACTTCACTTTTTGGGTTATTGTCTCTGAAGCACAAAAAGCGCAAGACATTTCGGTCTTCTTCCCGAACAAGAAAGCAATAAAACATTTGCTTAATGTCAATGATTATGGCAACAGGTTTCTTCCGGAACCTCAGAAGGACCCCAAGCAGGCTATTGATGAGGATGGGTCCTGGAAGCAAGAACTGATTCAGTGACAATCCCTCGAAGCGGACACTAGAATCAAACACAGCCCAGATTTTCCCGGGTTTCTGCAGGTGGTACACCCCAAAAATTGGCTTTCCTTTCCATCTTCCAGAGGTGGTGCTAGTTCAGCATGGTGATTATCTAGGATACCTTGCATGAACTCCATGAAATCCTCTTTCATGCTGGGTCTTCTCCGAAATTTACGTTACAGTGATATGAGCCGTTGGTATGCATACTGACTGTTGTTAGGGAGCTGCTTCCTTGGGTTCCGAAATGGCAAGGGTGCCACCCAGCTGCGGTTTTCATCCCTAACAAACCCCTTTTCCATCAGCTGCAAGAAGGACAGGTCATCGATGGAATGTGCAAGTTGATTGTCCCTTTCGGACCTTTGGAAAACTGTTCCACCAAGGTGGTCATCTTGCTGCACTGCAATACATGACCATGGTATAGAGCTGTTCTTCTTGAAACTCTGACGGAAGTCCTCCTTAACCTTGACAAGGTTGTCACAAGGATGCAAATAGCTGGGACGGCCATTTTCCATGAAGCATGTTTTAAATGCGTTTACTTCCTTTGGGACGTGTGCTCCACTCAGGCAGATGTCGCCGACAATGACCCACCCAAGGTCATGCTTCTGGGCGAAAGGGGCATTGTGCAGGCCGTTGCACTGTTGCCGCACCTTGTGGACCTGAAGAATGTCCTGTCCTAATACGAGCAGAATGTCTGCAGAAGGGTCCAGAGGAGGCATTTGGTCAGCTATAGCTCACGTGTGGCTGTAGTGGTATGCTGCCTCTGGAGTTGGAATTTCTTCTCGGCAGTTGGGCACATTATTGCACTCTATCAGAGTTGGAAGCGGAATGCTTATTTCTCCTGTCAGAGGCTCAACCATGTAACCATGTGCTCTTCTTCTATTCATATATACAACTCCAGCACATGTGGTTAGGATGTACGGTACTAATGGTCCCCTTATGTTGAAGATGTCACAGAACTCTGGCTTGCATAATGAGACGTTACTTTGATCGTCTAAGATCATGTACATCCTTTTGCTTTCTTCACGATGACCTCGCAGATATACATTAACCAAGCATCTCTTGGAACATGACTTGCCACGGAAGCCCATGCCACAGACTTGAGTACACATCGCAGTACCACACTGTAAGAAATGACTGTGAAATTAACATAAAAACTATGTAAAATCCCTATAGAAAAGTATTGTCAACCCAAAAACGTATGTTTTTTGTTTAAATAACAGTGAACTTTTGTAAATTATTAAACAGAATGTTTTTGTTATATTTACAACAACAACATGTGATTAGAATCAAATTTATTTGTTAAAACTACAAATATTGGTAACAGAAACAGAGAAATACTGTAATACTCATAATGAAACGATTTTGTCAATTTGACATGCAAATATTGTAAAAACTATAGTTTTGGTCAGTTTCTTTTGAAAAATACAAAAAAAATATGTAAGTCACATTACAAGTTTATGCTGTACTTTTTTAACATGATTGATGAAAAGATGCAAATTGAGGTAATACAAATGTTTTCACCAGAGTGTATGGTAAAAGAAATTAAAACTATTGATATATGCAAAGTAGGCCTAATACTTATGTACACTCCTGTTCCTTGTATGCCTAGGTTTCTTTTAATCTTTAAAATTTTGTGTAATACTTCTACTACTAGTTTATATTGATAAAATAATATTAATAATTTAAGCATTGTGTCATTACCACAAGCTAAACAACCTAACACTGTCTCATCTAACCATGTACTAGTTTCTCTCTCACAACACTGTGTCCGCCTAATTTTGAATATCAAAGTGCGCAGCTGAATCTCGTCTCTGATTGGACGTGCGGGTGAAAGGAGCGGGAGAAGCTCCTCGTTCACGACTGCGCCTGACGTCATTAACGAGCAAGCCGGCGGCACTTGCTGGAGAGAACGGGGGAGCGGAGCAGAGCAGAAATCTTTGGACCACTGTCATTTAAAAAGTTTTCAGGACAAACCTACGATTTTAACACAAGTTTTGTGGAGGGTCTGCTGCTGTTAAATCGGAAAATTGAAAGTTTGCACGGTAAGCTTCGCCTACTTTTTTCCAAGACCATAGGAAAATGTGTGCTGAATGTGTGCTGTTAGCTTACACATGGTGTTAGCTTCCACATGGGTAAGCTAGCATCTGTTGATATTTACGACCAGAAGCTGCGAGCAAGATCAGTTCGTGATAACGTAGTTCAGCTGAAAAGCACAGGAAAACACTAGAAATCCTAAAAATGATCACCTGCATCTTTTGTAAAAAGAAATTGGATACATTAAAGGGCTATGTACTGCATTGCAGAGTGCATAGGAATGAGCCCCGTTGTCTTTTCAAATGTGTTGGCGCCAACTGTAGTCAATCATTTACCACTTACTCAGCTTTCAAGGGCCATTTTTATCGTGTGCACAATGCACCTACAACGCAAGCTGCTGTAGCTGTTGTTGCAGATTTAAAATGTGCAGTTTCATTATGTGCCTGCCATTTTCACACGGTGAGAGAGCTAGTGTCTCACTTAAATTATCATATTGGAGAGGGCAGGTCTGTGTCATGTCCAGTAAGTGGTTGTAAGCACGTGTTTACAAAAAAGTCATCATTTACTTCTCACATGTGTAGGAAGCATAAAGCATGCACCCCTGAGAGTATTGATGACCTGTACAGAGAAACTTGTCCTCAACTCCTAGATGTCATTGCCAGTACAGTTGATTCAGAACACACGCATGAAGCCATGCCAGCAGCTAGTGCAGCCAGTGATGTGCCAGAGAATGATAGTCAGTCTTATCTTAGAAACATTTGTCTCTTTTACCTTAAACTGGAAGGTCAGCAGCTTATTCCTGCCTCTACTATACAGACTATTGTTGAGGAAATGCAAAATGTGCACGAGTTAGGTCAAGCCTACACAATAACTAAGGTAAGTTCTTTATTAAAAAATCATATGAGCCTATCAGATGAGGTAGTTGCTAAAATCTGTCACTGCATTAAAGAGTCAGATTTGTTCTCTGCCTGTCATCAGGGACCATTAAGAACAGCATACTCCAGAAATCAGACATTCACAAAAATGTTTAAATACACAGAACCCCAAAAAGTATCATTGGGAATGGATGAAAACATGACACAAAAATATGCTTACGACATACCAGTGGCAGAAACTCTGAAGAGCTTTTTGCAGTCACATTTAGGGAGGAATGCACAATCACAACAGTTTGGAGATCTGGATGTAGAGGTTTTTAGGGATTTATATGATGGACAAAATTTCAAATTTCACCAGTTCTGCAATGAAAACCCTGAAAGCCTCAAACTGATTTTGTACCAAGATTCATTTGAAATTGTGAATCCCCTGGGTTCTGCTAAAAAGACGCACAAAGTTCTTGCAGTCTATCTTTCATTAGCAAATTTACCCATTCATTTGCGTTCAAATACTGATAATATGTTTCTAGTCTTGTTGTGTGTTGAGAATGACCTTAAGCGTTTCGGAATAGCCAAAGTTTTCTCAGAGTTGTTGGCAGATCTGAAATCCTTGGAGACAGATGGAATAAATGTAGATGGAGAAACAGTAAAAGGGGGTCTTTACTGCATTGCTGGGGATAACTTGGGTTCTCATTCCATAGGTGGGTTTACCGAGAACTTCAGCTGCTCTCAATATTTTTGTAGGTACTGTGAAATCACAAGAAGTGAGTTTGAGGCTGATCCGAATGCCTGTGGTCCTCCACGCACCCCAGAGAGGTATGACACGGCTGTTGCTGATCTCCAGGCTGAAAACCTCCAAGGCATCAGAGGAATAAAGGTAAACTCTATCTTTAATACCCTCGAGTCTTTTCACGTTTCCCAGCCTGGTCTCCCGCCTTGTTTAGGTCATGACCTCTTTGAAGGAGTCTTGTCATATGATCTAGCACTGTACCTGAAGAACATTATAAAAAAGAAAAAATGGTTCACATACTTGCTCTTAAACAGGCGCATCAAACAGTTTAAGTACAAAGGATCTGAAGCGCTCACAAAGCCATGTGCTGTCAGCCCTGACAGAGCCAAGTTATCAGGGCAAGCCATTCAAAACTGGAACCTTTTGAGATTGCTACCACTTCTGATTGGTGACAAAGTGCAAAACCATGAGGATGAAGTATGGCAGTTAGCTCTCCAGCTAAAAGACATTGTGGATCTTATTTGTGCTCAGAGCATTTCCTTGTCCCAGATAGCATATCTTGACATTTTGATCCAAGAATATTTGGAGTTGAGAAAGATGTTGTTTCCTGAAAATCAACTAAAACCCAAGCACCACTATTTGCGCCATTATTCAGCACTGTTCTTGAAATTTGGTCCATTGATTAGGTTATGGACGCTTAGGTTTGAGAGCAAGCACAGTTATTTTAAAAGATGTGCCAGACACCTGAAAAACTTCAAAAACATTTGTCAAACTTTGTCAGAGCATCATCAGATGTATCAGGCATATCTTTTAGCTGGGCCAGAATGCAGTAAACTACTGCAAGTGAAGAACAGTTGTGCATTTTATCCCAACCTCTACAGTGACACTATTAAACATGCAGTCAGGGAGTTAGCTTTTTCAGAAAGCAATACCACAGTTACCACAGACATTCAGTACAAGGGCACTGCGTATAAAAAAGGACAGCTTCTTGTGTACAGAAATGAGGAGTATATGGAGTTTGGTGAACTTCTACTCATCTTGATTCAAAATGACACATCTGTGTATGTTTTGATGGATATCCACAAAGGCATCTTCCTCTCAGAATACCATCTGTATTCTGTGACAGAGGACAGTCTTGGGTTACAGTGTTATCAACATTAATGACCTGCCCGATTTCTATCCTTTGGTATCATACATTCTTGATGGGTACCAAGTCATACCACTTAAACACAGTATTGTGGACAAATAAAGTCCAATTAAAGTTCACTTACTTCTCACTGCAAATAGTTTGACAGTAATGTAAGTGTTAGCTGATGCATCTCCCTGCTCTGTGTATGTACTGTATATTTTTTCTGTTCTGTGTTTGAAGGTGGCATTTCTTCTTCAGTGCAAATATGAGTGACTCAGAGCAAACCTTCCTAGATGTTGCCATCACGGAAGTCCTACCAGACCTTCCAGCAGTAAACAAAAACATCCTGGAAGAGCACTTGCAGTCCATTGGAGTCGAGACGTATGATGAGCTACGCTTCGTAACAGAGGCTGATGACAGCATTAAGACCTGTTCAAGCCAGAAAGCTTCTTTCCGTTTGGAAACAGAAATGTAAGTAAAAACACCACACACCACCACACAACACACAACTATTCAAAATCAAAAGCAGACATGGACATTGTGTAATATTGTGCTGTGTGAATCATAATCTTTATTTTTTGTCATTTAAAGACCAAACTCCAGAGAACAGCTCACTATCATCTGTGGAAGCCTCACCTACCCAGTCGCTGTCATCGCTCTCTGTTTCACCCCAAAGTTCATCATCAACCTCCTCCAGCAGCCCAAGACTTGACACACAGTGGGAGGACAACTTTGAAATTCCATGGAGTAAATTTCCTGAGGAAGTGATGCATTCTTTGGAGAGGGGGAAAAGGCCAGGCCCAAAACTGAGGAGGCAAATGGTCCGGATTGTTGTGACTGAGATGATGGAAAAATGCCCTCATGTAGGTAAAAAGCATTCAACTGATGTTGCAAAAAAATGGTGGCAAAATATCCCAAATCTCTGCAAGATGTAATAGAGGGTGATATTGTTGGAGCAGGTTGCCATTCCCTTGTCAAACAATTGCAAAACAGAATTGAAAATGTGAGGCGCACTTCAACACCCAAGATAAGAAAAAGAAAACATCAGACTGACTCGGACCACACAGACGAGATCCCATTAGAAGAAAGAGCAGCAATGTAAGACACTTACGGATGCATTAAATGGAATGTGAAATTTCTTCCCCTTGAAGAAACTCGAGAAAGCCAGCAGCAAAAGATGGAAAAACTCAAGGTGATGTTCCAAAACTCCGATGCCAATCCAGAGGAGGTAAAAAGTCTAATGAAGTCTACTTTTTATACACAGCGACAGCATGTCAACCAGGGAAAAAGTATCAAATGCCTTAAAGAGGAGTGGCCATTTTTGTTTGATGAACTTGGCATGTCAGTACACTTCAAGGAACTCACTGGGATTGACCTCAAAGAGACATTCACACGAAACTTGGATTTGAAGGGGAAAAGGCTTCACGACTACTTGACCACAGTTTGTGTCAACAAGAGCAAGAAGTTCCTTCAGAATTATGCCAGACTTCAGAGGATGCGGGGACCGCAGAGTGGCTGCTCAGATGATGTGATAGAGATGCTCCTGCTTCTGCTCAGCTACTTCGATGAGAAGGAGGAGTCCATGTTCTTCCATGTCGAAGATACATGTCTGGCAGAAGAGGTCCAACTGCAGCAAGTGCCTCTGACACCGGCTGTTATTGTCTGTGGTAAGTCAGTTTTCAAATCTTTTTTTTTTTTTTTTAATTGAACTGTTTATAGAATTTGTCATGTGAGTGCATTGCTTATTAATATAACCTGTTAAATAATTTGTTAATAGGACAGTCCTGCTATTCCTCAACAAGGTACATGCTGAGTCTGGATCGGAACCTTACCAACACAAACATCTCCTCCTTCATCCCCGCGTTGTGCCTCATGTTTGGGAGCTACTACTGTTTCAACATCCATTATCCATCTGAGCTGGCTTCAACTCTGGAGTTTCTTCAAAGGTGAGTAAACATGGCTTACTCATTTCTCAGACCTGGACTCGGACCTGGGACTCTGGGACCTGGAGTCTGGCTCTGAGGTCATGGTCGTAACCCTTTGGTGCAGGTCCATTCAAATATTGTTCCTCCAGGAACAAAGGCATTGTAGTATGAAACTCAAACGAATGCCTTTTACATTCATTACTAAAACCTATCCAATCAAAATCCAAAGTCTGGAAAGTTTTTTACTTGATTGGTTGTTTTTATCTGTCTATATTACTGAGTAGCACATTGACCTTCATGGCGTCACACAGCTCACACGAACATACACTCAGAGCATGCATATTTTAGCTCTCAAACTATCAAAGTAATGACGGGAAAAAGTGAGACAAACAGTCTTCCCAGAGCAAAAGACTTTGATTTTGTGCGAGAAATTACAAGAAGAAAATGTCTAATATGCTTTAATATGCTTTTATTTTACAGGTGTTTTTTCTCCATAAATCCAGAAAAAGGAACCAAAGTAGAGAATAAAAACTCCAAGCGTCCTCTCAACGTGAACCCACGAGTCCTCACCCTGATACAGGAACTCTCTGATCACGAGTGGCATTGAGCCTAAATATGGACTCTTTCCGTGGACTGTTTGTTTGGGAAGAGGTAGGCTTTGGCTTTGTTAAATCCACAATGAGTATTATGGTAATTAAGGCACAATATGCCATTTTTGTTTTAAAGTCTTAATGGTGCACTATGTAACTTTCTGGTAGCGGTGCCGCAATCTGCTTGTTTCATGAAGATGTTCTTTCTTTGCAGGAATGTTCCACAGTATGGTATAAAACGTACCTATCCTGCATTTATTCAGTTAGAACTGTTTTTATTGCAAAAAACATCAACTCACTTATTACTTACTGTGAGGGGGCTCACCTCTCTACACACCTGTAACTTGGCTTGTTGGCATCACCTGATTGTCTCCATGCAGATAAGTTTTATGCCATACTGTGGAACATTCCAGACAGGGAGAGTGTGGGTTGTTGTTGTGAATTAGGTTGTTTTGCAAGCACTTAAAATATGTGACAAAAATGTCCAGATTTAAAGAGGTCAATCTTTTGGAGTATTTCAACTTGGATTAAGTCATAGTTAAAAGAACCATGACATGGACCTTATTTGCATGTTGTATATGTTAAAAAAATGCTCCCAATTGTTTTATGCCATATACTGTGGAATATTCCATACAGGGAGTGTGGGTTGTTGTTGTGCACCTGACACTGAAACAAATGTCCAGATTTAAAGAGGCTAATCTTCTGGAGTATTTCAACCTGTATTCATTCATAGTTAAAAGATCCATTACATGTGCCTTCTTTGCATGTTATGTTTAAAAAAATAAAAGCACCCAATTGTTTTGAACTATGGGCGATGGCTGTTAAATAAATGTTCCAAAAGTGATATTTTCCTCTTGTCTTTTCTCAAGATGTATTTTTGCATGATTTGGTTTAGGTGTATATAAATAATTTAGCAGGTTTATAAGTAAATTTTGTCATTAAAACATAAAAATACAGCATGTTATGAATAGATTTTATGTATAATATACAGAACAGCTCCAGTTAAAATGCAAAGTTTTACTGTTGTACTACCAGTTTAAATTGTTTTTTTGTTTGCTATTTCCCTGTTAATTTGATCATTTATTGATGCACAATAAGCAATTATTACATGTAAAAAATACAGGAAATTGTCTATTTATATAGAACATCCTTATGCAAAATGAACACATTTTTTGTAGACTTAACAGTTTTTTAATGTGATTCAGATGTAATTTCATTCACTGTAAATCAATTTACATATTTTGACCGTAAAGTTAGCTACTGTGCTGCTGTATTTTTTACAGGAATTCTCTGGTAACCACAGCTGCCAACGTTTTCCTGTAAAAACAACAGTTTTTTTTTTACAGTGCAGCTAAGATTGATTCGTCCTCAGGTGCACTGTCTGGCTCCCTGCCATGGTCTTTAGGAGGGCTCAGCACCTTCGACTCCCTCTGGACCCGGATGAAGTGCAGCTATATGGCTCTCACTATCGCACTCTGCACATTTAATCAGAACGTCACAATTTTTGGCCTGATGAGAGACTGAAGCGCAGCAACGGAAACATATGCCCTTGTCCTTAAGGAATTTCTTCCTGTCATCGAGCAGCATTGCTCGGAAGCTCTTGCATTTCTTAAGTGCGTGAGGTTTCTTGTGTATTGGACATTCAGGTCATCCGTTGGTTTGTTCACACTACTAGTAGTCTCCTTATGCACGTTAGTTTTGCAACTGGATTTCTGTAGCTTGAGTTTCCCATCCTTTCCGCTCTGTGGAGCTGGACACATCGAAACTTGGATCATTCCTTGCCTTGGCCTCCCTGTTTATAAACTGAGAGAAGACTGAGAATGGTGGGAAAGGTACATTATGGTCTTCCTTATATTTTGACCCAAATGTCATCCATTTTTCCTGCAAGTGGAAAGGCAACTTTCCCACAATGGGACTGATTCCTCTTGCTGTGTCCACGTATACTAATCCCTGCAGATAAACATCTTCTTTTGCAGCTTCAAGTTCGAACAACAAAGTCAGCGAGCTCTGGAAGCCTGTGGTTGTCCCGGTTGGAGACTTTAGGAAAGCTGTCTATTTTTGAAAACAGAGCTCTTTCTGTGGCTTCTGGGGCACCGTAGCATTTCTCCAGTCTGGACCAAATCAGATCAAGGCCCATCGATGGGTGTTTGATATTAGCAGATTTCATCCTGCGAGCTAGCTGGCTTGATTCTGGACCTAATCATTTTATGAGCAGGTCGGTCTGTTCATGAGCAGAGAAATCTAAGCCCTTCACAGCACTTGTGAATGTTGATTTCCAGCTGAGGTAGTTCTCTGGCTGGTCATCAAATCTGGTCAATCCACCTGATACCAGCTGACTTCTAATCAGAAACTTTGCCAGATCTGATGTGTTGTCATTAACACCTTGGGTTGGAGAATCTGGTGCATAATGGCTAGTCAATTGTTGTCTTTGTCGGTGTGATGTGTCAACTTGTTGTGTATCTCCATATTTGTTTTTGTTATGTCGCTCTAGATAGCACTGGTTGCAGCCCTGCCGGCTGTTTGACTGAGTGACTTGTTGCTGGCTGTCTAGCTGATGTGACACAGACTGATGAAGATGTGTTTAACATGGTCTGCAGTGTTGCTGGGCATTATGGTCTGGGTAGGACTTCTGCCCTAAATTAAGTGAGTCAAACTCTTGGTCCAGTGTTAGCAGGCTAAATGGCGGTTGTTGGCTTCTCTCAGGCTGCTCATCTGGGTGTCTTTCTGGTACCTGTGGGTGCTTTGCCACATATTTACTCACTTTCTCAAATGAATCTTCCAATTTAGGCAAAGACTCAAAACCTGTTAAGCTTCCTTGAGAGCTTAACTCAACGGCAGCTGCCTCCATAACAACTGCTTTGGCAATAGCTGCCTCTGCTTCTCTCTCTTGCTTAAGAGCCTCTAATTCTGTTTCCAGACGAGCTTTCTCTACTTTAATTTCCATTTCCTTTCTGCTAAATGTTACTCTAGCTTTCGCTGCCTCTGCCTCTGTGCGTGCTTTAGCAGCGGCCATACTTACAGTTGATCAATGAGAGCGCATAGGATGGCAAGAACCAGACATGTGTGACTTCACATCAAGCATGTCCATATTATTATATGCCTTTGTTATCACCTCCATGGAATTGTCTGGCTGAGGATCCTTCACTTGCTCCATCTTCTGACCAGGGGCTGCCATTTTACTGGTCAGAAGATGGAGCTGTTCTCATAAGTATGAAAAAGCATAACTCATCCCTCCAGAAATTTCCTCCAATGAACAGGCCACGTGTTATATTTGGCAGGAATTTAATGAAGAAAAGGTAAAACTGAAATAAATAAAAAAATAAAACAGATAAGCATTACAAGCAGGTAATACCACAGGTAAATGTAACATGCACTTGGCTAACAAACTGTCAAAATATTACTGTCTCTTAAACAGGTAAATTAAGCTAGCCACAGGTAAGTACCAAAGTGAAGTAAACAAATACAAAATAAAATGAGAGGTGTGAATGTGAGTGTGAATGGTTGTCTGTCTCTATGTGCCCTACGATGAGGTGGCGACTTGTCCAGGGTGTCCTCTGCCTTCCGCCCTAAGACAGCTGGGATAGGCTCCAGTCCCCCCGCGACCCTATGAGGATAAGCGGTAGATAATGGATGGAAGGATGGACAATAAAATGAGGTAAACTGCTCCTAATATTAACATATATTTGCTCCTTAGATTCTTAAATGATAATATACCCACTGGCCACAAGAATGGAACAGAAAAGGCTGGATGGCGATTTCACCAGCATGCGCCAACATGTGCTTCCAGCCACAAAAACATGGCTGTGCAACAGCAAGTCCCTGCTAACAGAAAGTTACAAAATAAAAGCCTCAACGTCAAAATAATATGTTTTTAACTTAGTCATTTACTATTATGTTACATCACAATATGCAAAGGAAAAATGCTGCATAACCAATTCCTATAAGGGAAGTGCTTCAAATCTGCAGGGGGCGCTCGCAGCGTGACAGATCATTGGAGAGACACACTGAGGGGAGAAGAGATGAAGATGACGTTCAAACAGCGGCAACAAAGTGAAGTCACGACGAAACACAGTAATGTGATTTTTACACGGTAATGTGATTTTTATTCGATGATATTTGACACTGGGTGTAGTGGTTAGCACTGTCGTCTCACAGCAAGAAGGTACCGGGTTTGAATCCCGGGCCCGGGTCCTTTCTGTGTGGAGTTTGCATGTTCTCCCCGTGTCTGCGTGGGTTCTCTCCGGGTACTCCGGCTTCCTCCCACCATCCAAAAACACGCATGGGGATTAGGTTAATTGGCTAATTTAAAGTTGACCGTAGGTGTGAATGTGAGTGTGAGTGGTTGTCTGTCTCTATGTGCCCTGAGATGAGGTGGCGACTTGTCCAGGGTGTACCCTGCCTTCCGCCCTAAGACAGCTGGGATAGGCTCCAGTCCCCCCGCGACCCTATGAGGATAAGCGGTAGATAATGGATGGAAGGATGGACAATAAAATGAGGTAAACTGCTCCTAATATTAACATATATTTGCTCCTTAGATTCTTAAATGATAATATACTCACTGGCAATGCCACAAGAATGGAACAGAAAAGGCTGGATGGCGATTTCACCAGCATGCGCCAACATGTGCTTCCAGCCACAAAAACATGGCTGTGCAACAGCAAGTCCCTGCTAACAGAAAGTTACAAAATAAAAGCCTCAACGTCAAAATAATATGTTTTTAACTTAGTCATTTACTATGATGTTACATCGCAATATGCAAAGGAAAAATGCTGCATAACCAATTCCTATAAGGGAAGTGCTTCAAATCTGCAGGGGGCGCTCGCAGCGTGACAGATCATTGGAGAGACACACTGAGGGGAGAAGAGATGAAGATGACGTTCAAACAACAGCGGCAACAAAGTGAAGTCACGACGAAACACAGTAATGTGGTTTTTATTCGATGATATTTGACACCGGGTGTAGTGGTTAGCACTGTCGTCTCACAGCAAGAAGGTACCGGGTTTGAATCCTGGGCCCGGGTCCTTTCTGTGTGGAGTTTGCATGTTCTCCCCGTGTCTGCGTGGGTTCTCTCCGGGTACTCCGGCTTCCTCCCACCATCCAAAAACACGCATGGGGATTAGGTTAATTGGCTAATTTAAAGTTGACCGTAGGTGTGAATGTGAGTGTGAGTGGTTGTCTGTCTCTATGTGCCCTGAGATGAGGTGGCGACTTGTCCAGGGTGTACCCTGCCTTCCGCCCTAAGATAGCTGGGACAGGCTCCAGCCCCCCCGCGACCCTATGAGGATAAGCGGTAGATAATGATAGATGGATGGATATTTTACACCAGTCTCTAGTCCATGAATACACCAACGCTGCACATGACGTGACATTTATTTTATTGTATTTTACACCAGACTGTAGTCTATAAATATAAGTGACTGTGCAATGCTGCACATTACGTTTTATGCTTGTTCATGACAGCAGTTAACTTGTAAGCAGTTACAAATGATCTTCGCTCTGTTGGGAATTGGTAGAGTCAAATTTGATTATTAATAAAAAATATTTAAGAAAATATTAATCAAAATATGAATATTAATATGACCTATACATAGAAAAACGGGGCACCACCCTGTAGACAATAATAATTGATTTGTTATTATAGTCTCAAGAAAAGAGTTTAACCATAAATGTCAATATTTAAACAATATTTTACATTTAATCTTGAATCTCAGCGCTGACTTTCATAACAAGCTGTTATTACAACACAATCAATCAATCACAGACAACTGCTTGTTAAACTACAATTGGCTTTATTTAATCCAAACAATAATGATCAATGATCAATAATACTTGAATGGAATAAATGAATCTATCCTAAAACTAAACAAAAAAGCAACTATCAGCATTATAACTACAAAAGCAACAAATCAGCATATGTGGAGGTAGGTGTTTGTGTGTGTGTGTGTGTGTGAAGGGCGGGAAAGAAAAGGAGGGAGCAGGCGTGACCAATGTGGTGGCTATGTCACGCGAGCGTTCCCGGAAAGACCAGGTGGGGTGCGATCAACGATGTCATGTGTGATAACACAATGACGTAGGGCACAGCTGATACTTAGCTGATACTATGTTGTGTAGGTGCGCGCTGAGGCGCACGTGTGTGCATGTAGAGTGTGCATTAGTAGATAGAGAGGAGGAACTGCGCGTTAGGAGGAAAAAAAGGAGGAAATCTTAAGTCACCGTGGAAAGGTGCAATAACTGCTCTTTATCACACAGACATCAAGCCGATGGGTTGACGCTCATCGGTCTGAAACTGGTCTTTTAACTTATAAAATACAGTTATTGGCTTTGCGCGGTGGCAACAGCTGACACAAAACTCACTTGAAGAACAAAGAGCTCACTTGAAGAACCTCACGGTCACAGTGGAAAAATCATCGTCTGGAGATGCGCCAGTGTTTGTATAGCTTTTTTGATGTCAGGGGGTGCTCTGCAGGGGTCCCCAGGGGGTTCCCCAATCACAGACTAGTGGTTGGATTTAAAACCAGAGTTCACACCTAGGTGTGAAGTCAGATTTGGCGGACTTTTGGTCAGGGCTCGTTGTTCTAATGCTTTTCTCTTTACAGGTAGGGCTCATTTACAGGCTTCAGCCGGAACAGTAGGCCCAAAGTTCTTTGTTCAACATGGAGAGGTCCCAACAGCTCTTTGTGTAGCTATAGCAAGATGGACTGAAGAGCATAAATCTTAATAATGATAACTCTCACGTTTGTCATTATACTGATCTATCATCTTTTTTCCAGGCTACAATTTACTGTGGACAAAATCTGGGAACTATTTAAGTGTTCTGTGGCTCATGTGGCTCTAATGTGAACTTTTTGGCAGAGGATGCAGACAGTAAGTGGATTTTTAATTATTTGTTTATGCAGAATAGAGATTTAAATAAAATACTCATGTTCAGTATTGTAATAACATTTATATAGTTCACGCCTTGTCTTTATGCAAAATGCATTAATGTAAATGTGATTTGTAACAGCTTGTGTTGTGTAATAAATTTACAATAGTTGGTGATACAGTTAACCAAATCTTAGTCAGTTGTGTGTCACTGAGGTGCAGATAGTGAGTTTCACTGCCATAGGGTTGAAAATTAGTGCTTATGCAAATTCTGATGTTAAAAGAGCTTGATCTTTCATCAGAGGCAAAGTGTTCTAATTCTAATAAATTAATAATCTGTTTTTTATCCCGTTTTATGTTTGGCAGGGTCAGCATCAGATATCCCCACAGAAGAGGATCTGATTCAAAGCTACTTTAATCACAGCTACAGCAATGCTGAAATTTTGGATTTTTTGCATTCAAGAGATGGATGTAACTGTTTCAGAGACAGTGTGGACATTACAGAGATTACAAATATGTATTTACAGTATATGTTTAATTCATGATTTTATTATTTGTTGATTTCATGGGTTTATTCTGTGGTCAAAATGATTTTTCAAGTACTTTAAGAAGAGGTATATTGTGTCATGTACTACTACTAAGTTTGTTTACATACGGGGTCTTGACCAGGGAATTATGGGAACAGCGCCAACAGAGCTAAAAATCAGTCATGGACTCATAAGCTCTCAGAAGAAAATGGACTCTGCATTAGGTTTATGGCGCTAACGTGTTTTTCTGATTGTTCACGTTTACAGTTTCAGTTTACAGTGAAAGAGAAAATAAATACTAAAAAAAGCATCAGTATGAAGCGTAGCAGTTTATTAAACCAATGCAGCTACAATGGATACTCTCAAAAAGTGCTGTGGTTGAAACAAGCAACAGAATTATCCGAACTGTCAGAATATGGAATCATTCCAATGCAACTTCGCACAGACTGTGGTACTGAAAATGGCACAATGGTGGCAATCCATTCACTGATGACCACGTCACTGATGACTATGCTGGGGCTGCAAGTCATTTGCATGGCTCTTCAACAGCAAACCAAAGTATTGAAAGTTGGTGGTCATATTTTCGCAAACAGAGGTGTGATTATAAAATGTATTTATTTCTTAGTGTTTTATAAGTTAGAGACACATTTTTAAAATTTACTTTAAAATAGATAGACAATAGACCATAACCATCCATTCAACATTCAAACAACACACTAGTAAATGCATAGATGGATACATTTATTCACAACATTGTGGTCCTTGAATGTTTATTGCTTTTTGATGAACAACATATTCGTCATTAAATCCAAACATTTTAGTTGCATTGGAATCCAAAAACATTACATGAAATGCATCACCCTAATTCCAGTTTTTGTTTTCAGGTCTCAATTTTGGATGGACCTTCTGAATGATCTGAGAGAGGGAAATCTCTTCAATGGTAGCCATGAGCACACGTCTGCTGTGATTTGTGTTTATGGATGTGCTACAATGTGACCTTGATGAATGCAGAGAAAAGTGGAACAATCATACAATCAGACCTGTTAAACAGTCTCATTCTGGTAAACCAGAGGTCATGTACAACCTACCTCACAGGTTAGTTTTCAGTGTTTTTTTTCTTCTGTGCAATAACAGTATGCAATGTAACAACAATGACATACATGTGAAAAATCCTTGCACCTAAATAATATTATGCAGGTATACAGGATTGAATGCAACACAACAGAGTAACAGGCATGTAACACTAAGACTATATTTTCACTCTCAGGTTTGGTGGAACTGACTGTGGGTTTCCAATTTCACTGGAGGAACTGCAGCCATTTGAAACCGAGGCAACACACAGTCCATGTGGAGACTGCCGTCTCCAGTCATGCTTTAAGGATCTACAGAGACAAAGTGGTCTAATGCAGCCAAAGTCCTGGGAGACCTGTATGGAACTTTATATCTCATTGAAGCTCATGGCTGCTTTGTAATAACTGGAAATACAGGTAATAACTGTTGAATTTAAGACACTCAAGTTAACCTAGCAGTTTGTTATACAATAAACAACTTAGTACAGTCCAAAACCAGGTGAGTTTTGTATTCCAAAGTCCATGTCCTTTTGAAATTCTTCATAAGTCACTGACAGTGGAATTTCCATTGTGTTTGCACAGGTTCTGCTGCATGGGAAGCAAGACGCTCTCTGAAACATCAGCTTTGGTCTCGGCTTAATTCCAGATGGGGGCAGAGAACTGAGTCCTGTGGCGAACATCAGGATGTCAGAGAGGAAAAGTCTGGTTTGTTTATCTGAAAAAGAAAAAGCATTATTGAGCTTGTTGTTAAATGTGTTTTTATCAAAGCTGTCATTCATAAAAGAGAGAAATGGAAACAGTTTTATGACATGATGTTTTCATAAACCTTCTGCATCGAGGAGAGAGTCTCTCCAGAAGGCTATCACTCTGGTTTCTTCTTGGTGTCTTGTGGTGCCTTGCTCACTGAGTTGAACCTCAAAAAGATTATCCAGTGTTGAGGATGTCAGCTGTTCCACACCTGAGCACATGAACGTCTTGAATATGGATGCATGCTGCTCCAAGGCATGCATCACATTGAATGCTGAAAACCCATACTTGAATCTACAAAATATGTAATATAATATGTAGTATTGCACCATGCTACGTTGAAATAACAATGTTTAGAAATCACTCCACCCAGCTGGTACGTTAGGAATGTAGTTCCGGCTATGTGTTTGCCTTTAAAACAACTTGCATAATTCTGCATTATTTTGTCACACATGAAATTTTAATGAATGTGTCAAATGAAGCACATTACCTTTGAATTAAGAAATGGTTGTGTTAAATGAAGTACCACTGCATAAAGTTCCTTATGATTATCTTCTTGTCCCCGACAACATTTGGTATTTAAGACAACCAGCAGTCTGCAACAGACTTGAATGTTTGTCGCTCACTGCATGCAGTTCATCCAGTGTTGCTGCACTGGATAGCTGGATAGCTGGAAGACAATTACCATACATTTAAGTGAAATGTACTTCCCATCGTGACAGATAAAGATGGAAAGAAATTGAATAATTTTCATATTGTCCATGCCATAACATAGTAGGAGTGGCTTAATTAAGCTAATACTCTGCGCCACTCTAATGCCTGGTTTATTGTTAGTCTACTTTAGCGCATGCGCGCCCTCTGCCTCTTCCTGTTTGTATGTATGCTGAGTGTGCATTCCTTCAGTAAAGTTGTGCCCAACTACACACACACTCTCGGCTGTGAGTTATTCCTAATTACTGGCATGGTGGCAGCGCAAGTTCACCGAACCCGGATTTGCATCTGATCTTTCTCCAACTCTGACGAGAGCGTCATCGGCCGAGAAGGTAGTTTGAGAGCACATTTATCTGTGTGATGGTAGCTAACATTAACCGCGCACCAAAACAATGGTGCCTGACTAAACAAGAGACTCTGAACTCGTTTGAAAATTGGAAAAAAAACTTACTGTATACGCTCTCCTTGGACCCTGTGTTCGCTCCGTTCCTCATCGAGGGTACGACATGGGAGAAAAAGAGCCGAGCTACACCTCTCAGAGGATTTCGTGACGATGGTGAGGGTATCGCTGCAGCTCGCAGGCGGACTGCTCAGCAAAAAGTTAACCAGTTGGAACTCATGCTAGGTCAAATTGCTAACTACTGCCCTGTGATCTCTGACGTGGGACCCGGTGGTGCCATGCACGACTGGCCTCACCCCGGGGTCATACCCAGCGTCGCTGGGAGGATTCACATCCCAAACCTGTCAAGCGAGCCCCACGTGTTGAAGCGTCACCAACACTTCTGCCAAGTGGACCCCCTCTCAACGTCATCCTTTCCGAGCCAAGCACCTGACTCTCACACCATCATGCCTATAGCCTGACACCTCCCCATGAGTGTTCAGCACTCCAGGGGCGTCCAAGTAGACCCAGACAACCTACTCCCTCCCGGCTTTAAAGATAAGTTTCACTCCGTGCTGGACCAATATGACGAAGTGTTCGACCCTGCTATCTCTGGCTACAATGGCGCCGTGGGCCCATTTGAGGCCAAAGTGAACATGGGCCCAGTCGAGCCACCACAACGCAAAGGTCGCTTACCCTTGTACGGAAGAGACAAGCTCACTGAGCTGCAACAGAAATTCGACGAGCTGGAACAACTGGGAGTCTTCCGTCGCCCTGAGGACGTAGGTGTGTCGGTGGAATACCTCAACCCCTCCTTCCTAATCAGAAAGCAGAGTGGTGGTTATCGTTTGATGACTGCATTCGCCGATGTCGGCCGTTACTCAAAGCCACAGCCATCCCTCATGCCTGATGTCGACAGCACGTTACGCCAAATTGCTCAGTGGAGACACCTAATAGCCACAGACTTGACGAATGCATTCTATCAGATACCACTGTCATGCGACTCCATGAAATACTGTGGCGTGGTCACCCCCTTTCGCGGAGTCCGTGTCTATGCGCGTTCAGCCATGGGCATGCCTGGCTCAGAGACCACACTTGAGGAACTCATGTGCCGCGTGTTGGGTGATCTGCTACAGGCTGGCATTGTGGCAAAGCTTGCTGATGACTTGTATTGCGGCGGCAACTCACCTGAGGAGCTGTTGGACAACTGGACCTCTGTCCTATGCGCTCTGAGTCGATGCAACCTGCGTCTGTCTGCATCCAAGACCGTCATTAACCCGCGCTCCACTAACATGCTTGGGTGCTACATGCTACATCATTCAGTCGACGAACAAGGCGTGCGTCCTGACCGACAGCAAGCCGTGTGTGCAAGCCTAGGAAAAGCTGTGCAGGGGCGAATTCTCTGCTAGTTTCCGTGTGTCTACATTCCTCTCTACGGCGAGCAGATTCCAAGTATCTGTACAACATGTGGCCGGCGCAGCCATCCTCCCATCTGACTTCGCCAGCCGTAACCCTCCCGACTACGCAGACATGGCGTGCCAAGTATGCAGCTTTGTACAACGCTCTCAATATTCAGTCGTCCGGCTGCTGTCCAGTGACGATATCCTGGCAGGACGGGCTAGACTGCCATTTACGAGCAGAACGGCGTGGCGCTCGCTCCAGTCTGAATGCCCAGATTTGCGCCGTACCCATGCTCATCTTACCCAAGGGACCCGGCCATCTAAGAAAATGACAAATATCAAGGACGTCAAAAGGTACCTCAGCATGGCATCTATTGCTAGTGAGGGCTTACTCACCCCTCTCCCCATGTCGGGAGTGCATCATTGTCCCCAGACAGGTCCTGGATGGTCTCGTGACTGCTTTGCACTTACAACTCAGCCACCCCTCCGCCAATCAACTCAGAAAGACAATTAGCAGGTACTTCTTTGCCCTTGACCTTGACAAGGCCGTCCCCCGAGTTACAGAGGGCTGTCATGCTTGTGCGGCCCTCCGTCATACGCCCCAGGTCATCACTGAACAGTCGTCATCTGCGCCCCCAGCTGCGGTGGGTGTCACCTTTGCTGCTGACATCATGAAACGCTCACACCAACTGGTGCTGGTGTTATGTGAGTGTGTGACGTCGTACACGGTGTCAATGCTGGTGGATGATGAGGGTAGCCAAACCCTTCGGGATGGACTCATCAGGCTCTGTGTGGGACTGCGGCCCCTGGACGGCCCATTCGCCGTCATACGGACTGACCCGGCCCCTGCTTTCAAGGCTCTGGCTTCCGACTCGCTCCTCGCACAACACAGAATCTCGCTGGAGCTGGGGCGGGCGAAGAACCCGAACAAAAACCCTGTTGCAGAAAAAGCTGTGCAGGAGTTGGGTGAGGAATTGCTGCGACAGCAGCCTCGCGGTGGCCCCATATCGCCGAGGCTCCTGGCAGTCGCCACTGCGTGCCTCAACTCCAGACTGCGGTCCCGCGGTCTGTCTGCCCGGGAGATGTGGACACAGAGAGACCAGTTCACCTGCACCCAGCTGCCCCTTGCTGACGAGGAACTCATACGTTTGCAACACGAGGATAGAATGAGGAACCACACACACAGTGAAAAGTCCAAGGCCCCTCGCGGGAAGACCCTAGTCCCCTCTTCTATTGAGGTGGGTGACCTTGTCTACCTCCACGCTGACCGCAACAAAGCATGCAGCCGTGACAGATACCTCGTCGTGTCTGTTGAGGGTCTCTGGTGTGGTTTGCGCAAGTTTGCAGGGTCACAACTTAGAGACTTCACCTATCGAGTCAAGTTGTCAGACTGCTACAAAGTCTCAGTAGCCGGCCCTGACACCGTCCCTCGGGGGATGATGACGCGTCTGACGAGGACTGTCCTCTGCCCCCAACTACGCCCCAGGTGGTGCCCCCCCTGGCACCTGCTATTCCCCCAGAAATAGCATCGGTGCCCACCCCTGCTGGGCACAGTGGATCCTGCCCTGTCCTGGAATGGCAGTCGCCTGCCGCCACTGCTCTGCCGGAGGACCCGGGGTCCTCCTGCGCTGACCGTGACAGCGCGCCCCTCCACGCCCAGGCGTGGCACCAGGCTGCGCCGTCCGCCGCCTCGTCTCAGTGGCTATGTTGTGGACTTTTGATGGACCCTTCACGTATCCTTTTTTTCTCATAATGTTATGGTGTGTGACGTCATCAGTCTTGATAGTCATATGTTGCCTTAAGCAGTTGTGTTTAGTCAGTTCCCTGTGCCGACGTTCTAGTTTCTTATGTTTTGATGGGTTGCAATGATGCATTCTTTCGGGTTTTGGGGTGGGCGTGGGGAAAGAAAGTGGTCACGCCAGTCTAATGCCTGGTTTATTGTTAGTCTACTTTAGCGCATGCGCACCCTCTGCCTCTTCATGTTTGTATGTACGCTGAGTGTGCATTCCTTCAGTAAAGTTGTGCCCGACTACACACACACTCTCAGCTGTGAGTTATTCCTAATTACTGGCGCTGAGATGGTGCAAACTGGATATTACTACAAAGGGTTGGGTTGTTAGATTACTATTATTCATTATAAATGTTTCACAGGCCCAATAAGTCAAAATTTTGTTTCAGGGGTTGAGAAAGTTGTGTGATTATAACACTTTGTGAGCTTTATTGATTTGACCACAAACCTCAAGCAAGGAAGCTCTCGTGGTATCATCTGTGATGTTCTCAAGTCTTGCTTCAACATCAAAGGTTGATCTTCCTGTGAGGTGGTCATAGAGCACAAGAATCAAGGGCCTGGACCACCCTGAACTATTGATGTTGCGATCATCCTCCCAACATGAAAATATTCATCATCTCTGGCAGCTGTGGGTATTTTTGATACTTTACCAAGTATACATGAAAGTGCATACCAGGGTTAATTTCACTGAATGCAGCAGAGCTAAAAGCAGTTGTTGAATTTCCAGTATGAATTCCAAAATTACTTTCAGAAAGTCTTGTGCTTAATTAAAATCTTAAACAATAAAATGTTTACCTGCACAGTCAAACGTGAGAAATTTCCTATCTTCTAGACCATCAAAGATTCTCCTTGATCTAAGGCAGTCTATCAGCAGGGTAAGGAACTTAACCAAAATTTCATGAGATGGACCGCTATATAAGATGTTGCCCCAACAAACATCTTCTTTGCTGCTATTTGTTGGGGCAGCAGCATCAGAGCCAGCGACACCAGCAGACTTGATAAGATCATCAAGAAGGCTGGCTCTGTGGTTGGATTTAAGCTGGATTCTTTTCAAACTGTGGTGGGGAGGAGGACACTGAAAAAACTGATCTCCATCAGGGATAATGAGGATCATACTCTCCACCTCAGCTGTTGCAGCTCTGCTGTTGAAGATACAGGAAATCATTCCTGCCACACGCCATCACACTTTACAGTAAGACTTTATCCTGATACTACAATATTATACACTGTTCATTTGCACTATTTATAGTAAAATTCATCTGTATTCATCTGTTCATCTGTATTCCACTGCACCCATCTGTCTGTTTATTTGCACAATGACTATCATCAGGAGCCATAATTATTTATCAGGTTATACATTTTTATTTTTATACTTTCAGTACTGCTCTTCTGTATTATACACTCTAAATAGTGTATTTCAGCAGTAGTTGAAGTTATGTAAGGTTCTGAGTGACTTTCATTAAGATTTCTGCTTTAGTGGAGGCAGTCTACATTTGTGGAGTTTATCAACTTGTTATTATGTGTTGTTCCCTCAGTACACATGTAACCTGCAATTCTCATTTGAGTGAACCTGCATCAATTAGGTTTCTCGTGACGCTGTGCGTCTGACGTCATGACGTCTCCGCCTTCTCCAGAATGTTCTACCTGTGGACAACGGTTGAGACGCCATTTTTTCAGCTCCAACAATTTGGGAATAAGAACCGAAGACAGGGGCGTTACCGGGGGGGGCAGGGGTGGGCAGTGCCCACCCACGGACACGCTCTGCCCACCCAAAGAAAACTGGATGTAGTACTGACGGCAGTCTGGGCACCGCGTATGGTATCCCATTCATATAGTACTGTGTATGTCAGCGGACACTGCCGTGGACTCTCCCGCGTCCTACAGCACACACTGTCAGCTCAGTCCCCACGGAGCAGCCCCTCCCAGCAGGGAGACGTTAACCCCTCGGCGTCCAGGTTGCAAATGAATCGCGCATGTGCCAAAACGCAACTCGCAGACACCGTCAGTAGTTCAGACAGTAGTTGACGTTTGTCCTGCTGCTGTTCATTTATTACTCGTCTGCCTCGTCATCTAGTTTCAGTCACGTTAGCGATCTATTTGCCCTAGCACTACCACCGTCTCCTACCTTTGCCTCTCGTACCGGACTATTATCATTCATTCCACTCATCTTGCACTTTTTGTCTGTCATCTGTTGTGTGTTGTGCTACGTGTTAGCAAGACTTAGCAGTTAACTGCCTTTGGCGGGTAGCTCCTCTCAGTCAAATAAGCACATACTGCCAGAAAGAGAGATGCATAGGTGGCTCATAAAGAAGCAAGCAGCCTCCACGCCCGCTAACTCCCCCTCTACCACCGCCGCGAACACCGAGCAGGGCTCAGTATCACTGCCGGGATCTGCAGGTGATGTGCGCCCGGCAGACGCATCATGTCCCGGCGGCAGCTCGGCCCCTCTGCCGGCGGCGTCTGAAAGCGTCCCTCCTGTTCTTCCCGTCCAGTCCTCTGACTCTGGCCCTACTGTGTGTGCTCCTCCAGACTTAAACTTGGATCGCCCATCACAACCCATTCTGAATACGTACCCTAGACGGCCGTTTGGGAAAACATTAAGGTGCTTTAATGCAGCCTGGTACCAAACCCGACCATGGCTGGAATACTCTGTGATGCGCGATGCCAGTTTTTGTTTTGCTTGTCGCAAATTTAGCTCCAATAAAGACCGCGAGGACATATTTACCATGCGTGGATACACCAATTGGAAAAAAGCACTTGAAAAAGACGGAGGCTTTTTCAAACATGCATCAGGCACCGCACACACCAGAGCTATGATGGCATGGCAGGAGCATAAGCAGCGGTCAGAGACTGGTGACACTATTGCGCATCTGCTGGGTCAAACCCAAGTTGAAAAGAACAGGTACTATGTGAAAAGCATGGGTGAAGTCATTCAGTTTCTCACAGTTAATGAGCTTGCTCTGCGTGGGCACTATCATGAGGGTGGGGACGAGGAGGGACTAGTGAATAAGCTCTTTGATTATACACTGAAAAAAGATCCCAAACTTGCTGACATCACAAAATGCATCCCTGATAACGCCAAATACACATCAAATGTCATTCAAAATGAAATAATTGCAACATTGGCAAAAATGGTGTTGGATGATATCAGGACCAGATATGAAAACTCTGACTCTCCAGGGTTCTGTATCAAAAGTGACGGCACCAGGGACCGCTGCAACATTGAAAATTTATCCATTGTGGTAAGATTTGTCCGTGACTCTATCCCAGAAGAGCACCTGATCGGCTTGGTGGAACTGGGTCAGCTTGATGCTGAATATGTGAGCACCCAACTGCTCTCTCATCTTTCTGACCTGTCATATAATGCTGATAACAAAGTGTCTCAATGCTATGATGGTGCTGCGGTCATGTCTGGAGTGAGGGGTGGGGTGCAGGCCCTCCTTCAAAAAAAGCTTAGCAGGGACATTCCTTATGTTCACTGCTTCAATCACCAGCTGCATTTGGCAGTTATTCATGCAATGCAAGCTGAGCCTTCAGCTAAGAGGTTTTTTGATTGGTCCAGCTCACTGAAAGCATTTTGTCATAAACATTATGTTACACACACATACAATGCACCAACACTGAAAAGATTGCTGGAAATTCGCTGGACCAGTCACTATGGGGTCACTAAGTCCATTGTGAACAACGAGGACATCATCAGGAGACTCCTGTCTGAAGTGGCAGAGGATGACACTGCACCCTTGGACATTTGTACAGAGGCAAGTGGTCTCCTGGCCCAACTTGAGAGGCAGAGCTTCTTTGCAACTGCAAAATTCCTCCTTCGTGTGCTCGGTGCACTGACATCAGCAAACTCAATCCTACAGTCACAAACTGTGGACCTGTGCACTGCATGTAAGGTTGTGACAGCTTCACTGGGCACATTGAAGGAGATGAGAAGTGATTCCTTCTGGGAGGGGCATTTCTCTCAGTGTGGAAGTACCAATCCACCTAAAAGGAGACGGATAGTTAGCTCACAGCTTGATGGTGCCATAGTCTCATCCACATTAGGACATGGCGGAGCTGATGCTCAAACTCACCCTAGCGTGACCTTTAAAAGGGCAATATTCAACATTCTGGACAGGGCCATTGTTGAGATGGAGACAAGATTCTCTCAAAAGAATGTTGACTTAATGAAAGCCACATCCTCTCTCCTTCCTAAGACAGCCGCTTTCCTTGACCCCCACCTCCTGAAGCCACTTCAGGTGCTTGCACGCACAGAGCAAAGTAGCCTGAGCCTGCAAAATGAAATTGTGGTTGCAAGACCAGTGTTAATGGATAAACTGCCAACTGATGTGAACCTCTCTGAAGCTTGCAAATGCATTCAGCAGTACAAAGATGCATTTCCCATCCTGCACAGATTGTACGTCACTGCACTAATCATTGGTGTGTCTTCAGCTGCATGTGAAAGCTCTTTTTCAACATTAACCCGCATTCTCACTCCTCTCCGCAGAACAATGCTGCATTCCCGGAAGAGAGATTTAGTCATTTTGGCCCATGAGAAAGAAATTACAAGGAATCTTGACATGAATAGATTTGTGACAGAATTTGCCAAGAGCAGCCGCAGACTTGTCCTGTAGATAGTGTCTGGGATAACAAGAATATACCTTTAACCTAACCTGTGCCTTATTACCTGCACATCTTATTGTGTTCTAAGTTAACCTTTGTTTGTCACCTGCATGTCCATACTGTTCAGTTATGGATGTGTTCTAAGTTTTAACCTTTGTTTGTGTTGTTACCTCCTCTTTCACCTAAAAAAAACAAAACAAAACAAAAAAAAAAAAACATTGTCACCTGCATGTCCATACTGTTCAGTTATGGATGTGTTCTAAGTTTTAACCTTTGTTTGTGTTGTTACCTCCTCTTTCACCTAAAAAACAAAACAAACAAAAAAAACATTGTCACCTGCATGTCCATACTGTTCAGTTATGGATGTGTTCTAAGTCAAATAAAATAAAATCAACTTTTATTTGTTTAGCCCAAATCACAACAACAGTTATCTCAATTAAGGAGAAAACAAAACATGTTTTAAGGTGCAGTAGCCCTACACTGGATTTCGACCTACTTGAGCATTGTAGCACTTTTTTTTGCCCCCCCAGGTAAGACTAATGCCCACCCACACCTGGCATCCTGGTAACACCACTGACCGAAGATATTACTTTTTCCATCGTCCTTGAAGGTAAGTCAAATGTGGAACAAATATTTTAATATGTTAAATATAAAAAGATTCCAACTGTATTGTTAAGTTCATTAAATGTTTAGTAAACGGACCTAACCACACCAGCTATCATTCAGCCCTGCTAACATTAGCGAAATGTACGTTAGCCTAACGTTAAATATCAGACTGTTGGTAGTTTGTGCTTGGACATGTAGGTTAGTAGTTTGCGGGTGGGACTCTCTTGGTTTAATATCGGAACTTTAGCTTAAAGTTGAGTGTTCGTGCAGTGTGTTGGTGTTGGCTCACTGTTAGTTATTCATTAGCATTAATGGCAAGCGGGTCGTGTTCGGGCACTCGCACGTGTTGCTTCACATGCCTGTCGGCAAGCACAGTTCATGCGGTCACGGCCACGGGTGATGTGGGAGGTAAGGTTAACTGTGGTGCCTCCAGGAAGCGTGCATTTACTGTCGCATGCATTGTTTTATATGACATCAGACATGCAGACTGCAGTCGTCCATATTCGTATTCACTCGGTTTTCCACACACGCATGTCAATTTAAAACGTGTGTGTGTCCTGTGCAGACGCAACTGATAAATATTTACAGACGGACAAGCAACAACTTAATTAATCAGCATTTTTGATTATTTTATTTTGAAAATTGACCGGCTTCTCTCGCCTTTTCTGTGCCCGACTTCCTGTCTGGTACGATCTGGTCTATACAGCTTGATAGAAGGCGCTCGCACTGCGCATGAAAAATAGAACTGAACCGAACTGCAGGCGCGCGCACGGCGCTCCACAGCGCGAGCTGTGCCTCTAGGCAGACCGGTTAACATGTGCGCCGATCTGAAACTGCCTCCGCTCCAGGGCGCTGCGCTTCGGTTCCACGTGCAGTGCGACCAGGCCTGGCTCTGGTGTGCGGTTCGCGGTGCCGCGGTGACAGGACTGCCTTCGTATGTTTATGCTTTATATTTTCATAAATGTTTGCTGTGTGATGAGTTAACTAGCTCAGTGTTTTTGTGCCAGCATCTGTTTGTGCCTGCTGCTGCAGACTCCTGTCTTCCCTGTCCGAAATAAGTTGCCAGGTGGTGTAATGAACAGTGACAGTTATATATTTTGTACAGAAATCAAACTAAGAGACCACTTTCAAAAATGTTTTTTAAAAGCATCTCTACATGTATGACAGTCATTCTTTTCTTCTCGCAAACACAAGTCATTCTACTTAATGAGACACTGATGAGGTAATCACATGAACCACATCTGGTTTTATAGGAATATTATAAAAAACACTGCTGGGATTAAACATTGACATTGTCCCACAAAAACTGTCTGAATACATATATTTAAGTAAATAGATGCTGATGAACACTGTAAACATGATGAAAGACACACTGTCATAATATGATCACACAAACTAACTCAAACATATCTTTAACCCTCAGGACTTAGAGTAGAGCTTCCTTTCCTTCCTGTCAATCTCTCCAGAGGAGTGTCTGCTGATGGCAGAGGGACACATGACCTCTGGTTGGGAACCTTGACAGTGCCGCAACCTTTGGCTGGGTGTCCAATGTGATGTCCCCCCCACCATCACCTGGCCTAACTAATTCTCATCTCTGTGACTACTTCAAGAGGGGCATTCATGTGTGGAGGCATGCCAGGCAGCCTGTTTTATCTGTGAACCTGCGTACTTTCACTTCATCAACAACAAAGGTATGCAAAATAGTAAAAAAATAGTAATGTCTCATTTTAACTTTATCTTTACAACTAGTATTGGTTGAGGAATCAGTTGCAAAAAATGCTTTTAATGTACATATGGGCACTGGGTTTTGTTTTTAACTCTTGTTTTTTTACTTCTCCCTTAAAATCTAATAAGAGAGGGCTAGCTACATTTGATGAACACATTTTGTGTTTAAATGATTTGCTTTGTGTTGGGCTATGTAGGGAAAAAAAATCACATCACAATCATATTCATGATATCCAAAAGCTGAGATGAGATCTAGTCTCATATCACTATATTGACATATTGCCCAACCCTACCTCTGTTTTTCCCAAATTATTTATATACACACAGTAAAGCGCATCTCTTTTTTTCCCAGTAATATGCTTCATGTGGAGATGCAAGGACTGTGGGACGACATTATCAAAAAGATCTGAACTGCTCAAGCACTACAAACTGATTCATAGACATTACAGACGAGGCCACACATATCCATGCACTTACTTAAATTGTGCATGTAGGTTCAAGACTTGGAACGCCCTACTGAGCCATCTATCAAGAAATCACCCTGCCCAACAAGCAGTCACCAAAGCTGCATCCACGTTCACATGCCGTATTTGTGGCCATAATCAACTCTCTGCAGAAAGAGAATATTTTCAACATATCTATCAGCATCTTAAAAAGAAGGAGACTGTAACATGTGTGTTCCAAAACTGTGAATATAAAACCAATATCTATGAGAACTTCAAAAGTCATAAATTCAGAAAACACTCTGGTACAGTGAACACCTTTAAGCCTGAAATACGTTGTGTTGAATAAACTTGTGCCAGTGTTGCCAGTGATATTTCAGATGTGGAAATTATAGAGAGTAATGTAAATTTAAATTCTGCTTTTGACAATGGGCATTCTGAAAACTTAGAGAAGGATATTGAGCTTAAAATTGCTTCAGTGCTACTTAAGTTGGAACACATCTTTCTTGTGTCTAATGCAGCTGTAGATGAGCTTTTGCAGGAGTTAAACTATTTGATTGGTTCACTTTCTCTGCCAGTTACCCAAAAGACTATTAGCCAAGTATTACAAGACAAAGGATGCCAATTTGACCAGTCAGTTGTTGAAAAGCTAGCCAGTGTACTCTGTGAGACAAACCCTGTAAAAAAAGCAATTGGACATCAAGGTCCACTTTCCAGTGCTTGGAGGCAAAAAGCTTACTATAAGAGCCACTTTAAAGTAGTGGAACCAGTGGAATATATACTTGACAGAAAAAATAACAAGTCATTCCAATATATTTCAATTTTAAAGTCTTTGCAGCATATTCTTGACTGCCAGATAATCTTGGATCAGGCTGTTAATTTGAATACTGTTGACAATCAGCCTCAGAAAACTACTGTGCACTACAAAACTATCTTCGATGGTGCCTTCTTCCATGAAAGTGGACTGTTGTCTAAGCAGGAAAGCATTTCATTGATATTATACATTGGCGATTTCGAAATCTGTAATCCCCTTGGTACTTCAAGGAGGAAGCATAAAATTTGTGGATTGTACTGGATTTTGGGTAATTTGCCACCAGGCTGTAATTCTGCTTTATCCTCCATCTATTTGGCTGCTTTAATCAAAAGTAATGATCTGAAGTGCTATGGGTTTGAGAAAGTGTTAAAACCTTTAATTAATGATCTTGTAATTTTGGAACAGAGTGGGATATTTCTGTCAAAGTTGGGCAGAACATTAAAAGGCACTGTTCAGTGTATTGTTGCCGACAACTTCGGTGCACACAGTATAGCTGGATTTGTTGAAAATTTCTCAGGGACATATGTATGTAGATTTTGCACTGCAGAAAGATCAGAGTTCCAGGCTATTGAAGTCAAAAGTGAAGCCTTTACTTTAAGAACAAAAGATATTCATGCAGATCATTTACAAATTCTTGAGGAAAACAAATTGCCCAGTTATTATGTTGTGAAATCAAAGTGTATTTTGTCAAAGCATCTCTCATATTTTGATGTTACCACTGGTTTTCCACCAGATGTTGTACATGATCTTTTTGAGGGCATCGTTCCTTTTGAACTTGCACTTTGCCTCAGTTTGTTAATTAAAAAAAAATATTTCACATTATGTACATTGAATGAAGCAATATCATCTTTCAACTTCAAGTGGGCTGACAAAACAAATCGACCTCATCCTGTGGCCCTCAATTTTGCATCCAAAAAAACTGTGGGGGGGAATGCCCACGAGAACTGGTGTCTTATCAGATTTTTGCCTTTGTTCGTTGGGCAGAGTGTACCCTGTGAGGAGCCTGCTTGGCAGATCTTAACAGACCTGAAGGACATTGTTGATCTCGTTGTCAGTCCTGTTCATACTGAGGATTCCATTGCATATCTTGGTTTTAAGATCTCCGAGCACAGAATTAAGTTTCAAGAGGTTTTCCCGGACGTTGAGCTTAAACCTAAGCACCATCTCTTGGAACATTATCCGGACTTGATCCGGAAGTTTGGGCCACTAGTTGCACTATGGACTATGCGCTTCGAAGCGAAGCATAGCTTTTTTAAAAGAGTTGCAAGGAATGTCAGATGCTTCAAAAATGTACTTCTTTCCCTTTCACAGAGACATCAGTATCAGATTGCACATCATTTGCATGCAAATAGCTTTTCCAAACCCCCACTGGAAGTAACAGATGTTTCCACTGTCCACATTGATGTTCTTAACAAGGACATCTCAAATGCACTGAGACAGAAGTCTCCAGATATGGACATGTGTGCTTGGCTAAAAGTGTAGCATATAATGGACTAATCTACAAGTGTGGGATGATCTTGATCCACGGCTCACTGGGAGGACTGCCAGAATTTGGTGAAATAATCCAAATGGTGATACTGCAGGACAAACTAATCTTCATTGTGAAAAAGCTTAGTGGATGGTATATGGAACACTATAGAGCTTATGATCTCAAAACATCACCAAGTAAAGAAGTGGAACTTGTTGAGCCACAAGAACTGCATGATACCTACCCACTATCAGACTACAAAATTAGAGGGATGCGTCTTGTCACTTTGAAAAGATATGTCCATGTTTAAAGGGTGAGGCCTCAAAATGTGATAAGTTATTTTCTTAAGTGGGAAAACAAAACCCAGACCCATACAATACTAATGTGTTCTCAAAACATTGATTTTATACTGTAAGCCAATGTGGTGTGAAGATGTCATTGGCAACTATGTTATATTTTTTCAGTGTAGGTTGCTGAATTCCAGTCACCTCTCCTTGTCTCCCATCATCTCCTTTCCTCCACCTCTACTTCTCCTCTTTTCCTTCTCTCTTCTCCCCTCCTTTCCATCTCTCTTCTCCTCTCCTTTCCTCCACCTCTTCTTTTCCCTTGTCCTTGCTGTCTCCCAACTTCTTGCCTTCTCTCTTCTCCTCCCCTACTCAGTTTGCCTTCTCTCCTTGCTTCCTCAGCTCTTCTCCTCCAACTCCTCTTCTTTCTCTCCTCCTCTTTCCTCCTCTCTTTGCCTTCAGCCTCTCCTTGTTGTCTCCCATCTTCTCCTCACCTCCTCTCCTTCACCTCTACTTCTCCTGTCTTTTCCTTCTCTCTTCTCTTCCCTTCCTTTCCTCCACCTCTCCTTCTCTTTTCCGTCTCTCTTCTAATTGTCTCTTATCTTCCCCTCTCCTTTCCTCCACCTCTTTTCTCTTCTCGCTGTCTCCCATCTTATTGCCTTCTCTCTTCTCTGCCCTTCCTTTCCTCCACCTCTCCTTCTCCTCCCCTCTCCTTCTCTTTTCCGTCTCTCTTCTAATTGTCTCTTATCTTCTCTCCTTTCCTCCACCTCTTCTTTTCTCTTCTCCTCGCTGTCTCCCATCTTCTTGCCTTCTCCTCCTTGCTTCCTCAGCTCTTCTCCTCCACCTCTCCTCTTCTTTCTCTCCTCCTCTTTCCTCCCCCTTTGCCTTCAACCTCTCCTTGTTGTCTCCCATCTTCTCCTCACCTCCTCTCCTTTCCTCCACCTCTACTTCTCCTCTGTTCCTTCTCAATTCTCCCTTCCTTTCCTCCACCTCTCCCTCTCCTTGTTGTCTCCCATCTTCTCTTCTCCTTTCCTCCACCTCTTCTTTTCTCTTCTCCTTGCTGTCTCCCATTTTCTTGCCTTCTCTCTTCTCCTCGCTGTCTCCCATCTTCTTGCCTTCTCTCTTTTCCTCCCCTCTTCAGTTTGCCTTCCTCCTTGCTTCCCCAGCTTTTCTCCTCCACCTCTCTTATTTTTCTCCTCCCCTTTCCTCCTCTCTTTGCCTTCTCTCTTTTCCTCTAGTTCAACATTAAATTCTCCTAATTTAAATATGTCAGTGATTTACATGTTGATCCTTACTAACTGTGCTTGTGCTCTCTTCTCAGACCATCATGGCTGGTTCAACACCTGCACGACTGAAGGTGATTTTAGGAGAGAACAACATTGAAAAGCTGACTCTTCCAAATGGCATCCCAGAGTCACTCGAAGACTTTCTCAGCACGATAAAGACTACCTTTGGGTTAAAGGGTAACCTCAGACTGCAATACATGGACCAATATTTTGGCAATGACTTCTTTAATCTGAATTCTACCACTGAACTTCAGAATTTGGGGACAATCAAAGTGATCCACCAGCAAACAAATCCACCTTTGATCAGTGACCCTGAGTCCACTTCATCGCTGTCTATTTCATTTGAGTCTGATGATGGTGCTTCGTTGGCATCCAATGACACAATTATCCTCTCATCCCCTGAATCTGTGTCATCTCGAACACAACAGTAGCCAGAAGACTTTTCAATTCCACAATTTTCATATGACACAGAGCTACAGCTAGAGAGGGGGAATACTGAGTACCGTGAGAGCCAAAAAATGTTGACTGTCAGCTCCCGAATGCTGTCTGATATCCTGAAAAGAGTAGCAGAAGAAATTTACCGTTACAAGGCCTATCCAGAGGATGCACATTTCTGCGCAGCTGCAGAGGCCCTAATCAAAAAGCACCCATGTTTGAAAGAACCTGGCTCATTCAATGGCTGCTACGGTTGGAAACAACGACTCAAGTACAAAATGGCAAACTACAGGACTCAGCTCAAATTACAGGGGTGTCCAGAGCTGTGTGTAAACTCCTTGAAATCTAAAGCTACTACAGATGCTTTCCCTGCTAAAAAAGTGAAGAAGCCAAAACGTTCTGAAGCTAACTTTTATCCATCCTTTCCTACTGGTGAGACTCTGGACAGCCTGGAAAAAGTGAGACTAGAACTTCTGACAGAGATCGGGATAAGGGACAATGAAAGGGTCATCGCAGACAAAATGGCTAACACGTTTGCCTACAGACGGCATGAGGTGGTAAACCAAGAACCAAGTATTCAGGACTTGAGGGACAGATGGCCTGCACTCTTCACACAGAAAGAGGTAAGAATGGAACTGAAGTGCTGAAAGTCCGTGTGCTTCAGGATTTATTGCAGTTAACTTTCATGAATCGGTCATAACTTGATGTGGTTGAGATTGTAAAACACTGAACTTAATGACAGAATGTATATTTTGAATTTCCACATGTTGTACTTTTTGGGGTATAGACATTTTGGCATACAGGATGACATCAGTTGCATTTTATTCCATAATACAATATCTACTGTCATTTGTGTTTTGTTTTTAGATAAATACAGAGTTCCAGAGGCTCATGGCTGTTCCTCTTGAGGGGAAGTTCATGGCCCAGTTAGACATGCACTCAAGTCAGCTGATCAAAGTCATCCGTGCCAAAGGAGGAGCAACACGCCAAAAGACTGCAAACATCATGGACACATTGGACCAGGTAAATCTGTACCATCAAACGAGACACGTGTAAGAGTTAAGCAATAAGAGTAAGATGTCTGTCATGAAATTTACAACTTAATTAAATTAATCAACATTTGTTGTTCTAGGCTGTGGACATTTATCTTCGGAGGGAATGTGTGCTGAAAGCCCTCACCATCTTCCTGGGAGAAGATGCGGATGACCTGATCAAAGAATATCTTGTAAGTTTCAACAGTTTATATGTCAGCACATCTTGTCAAAAGGACAGAAAAAACTGAACTGTTAGAACAAACACAACACCTGAACCATAGTTGGATTGCTGACATGTTGCATTTATTATCATGGCCATATTTCTCCTCCTCCCCATTTCCTCTCTTTTCCTTCTCCTCCTCCACTTCTCCTTCTCTCTACTGCTCGTTTCCTCTTCTTCTCCCCTCTCTTTTCCTTCCATCTTCTCCTCCTCGTCTCCTCTTCTTTTCCTCCCATCTCCTCTTTGCTTTCTCTCTTCTCATTGTCTCCCATCTTCTCTTCACCTAACCTCATCTCTTCTTCTCCTCCCCCTTTCTCCTCTCATAGCCCTCTCTCTTCTACTCTCTTTTCCTTCTCTCTTTGCCTGTTTGTCTCTTCTTCTCCTCCTCCCCTCTCCATCTCTCTTTGCCTTCTCCTAGATTTAGTGTACTAAAAAAAGAGAGATTTTTGTTAGTTGTTTGTTTTTTAGAACACCCATAACACCTGAACCATGGTTTGATTGCTGACATGTATTTATTATCATGACCATATTGGACATTATGTAATTCCCAGCAACAATACATAACATATTGGATTGAATATTTTTATTTCAGTAAGAAGGGCTTAATTGATTATACAAGTTTAAAGCAATAGTTTGACATGTTGGAAATCTTATCTTTCTGGCTTAAAATTAGATTGCCAGATGATACACCTCTCTCTGCTGTTGTTGGTGTGTGATGACACTAGGGCTTTGTTCGTTTCCATGGTAATCGATCATGAAGTCCGTGAGAGATTTTTTGTTTTGTTTTTTCCTTTTTCACACCGGCTGTCATCGGCAGTTGTTACATTAAAATGAGTAGGCTACTGTACTTAGCATCCTGGAAACCTTCCTGATTTTGGAGATATGCAGTATTTGTTTGCCATTACTTTCATTATTTCCGCAATGATCGCGTATCTCGGCCCCCCCGCCCTAGATGACACCCAGCCAAGAAATAGCCCAGCACATAACACATATTGGTACATCACCCAAACACTTCATCACAGTAAGAAGTGAGGCTTATGATGATTTGTGTTTGTGTCTTGTACCCCTCTGTAGGACTCTGGAGCAGATGATGCTCAGAGGGACCTGGAGCAGCTCACCATGGCAGTCTTTGTGATTCGGAAGGAGGGGGAAGGACTGCAGGAGCCACCTGCAGACATTGGCATCGTCATTGAGGGCGTGGAAGTGTTGCATGAACTGACTTCGGTTGCCTCAGCTTGTGCCCTGCTTCTAGGTTGGATTTATGCACTCAACCTAGCTTATCCAAAACCCTTCCGCTTCACTTTTGAAGTGCTCCAAAAAATCTTCATGCAGCTTGATCAGCACAAGATGTCCCCCAAAGTCCAACATCTGTATAACAAACTTAAAAGCTCCCAGTAACGACACACAACAATGACCAACAAATGGCCTTGTGCCATACTGTGAAGGAACAATGGTGTTTAGACATCTAAGTCTAGTCTCTTTCGGATGTTGGGCCGTTTTTATGCTCCAAGAGACAATGAATAGACTCAACAAATATTCCTCAAACCACAAAAGTGCTTTTACACATACTTTGTAACGTGTAATGGTATTTTTTTTTTTTCAGACATAATTTCCTGTATATTCTTATATTCCTCCGTTTGTAAGGAAAGGTTTAATTTCAGTTTTGATGTGTTCAGTTATACAACAAACTGTTGTGACAGTGTGTAACAGTGTTATATACAACTCTAAAAGAGGTGTTAATATTTTTTCATCCCCATTGGTCAGCTACATGTTCAGATGCATAATATTCATTGGGTATAGCTGAAGAGAAGTTTCTGAATACTCTTAGGGCACTTTTTCATAGTTGTGATAACACTATATGTGTTGTAATTGTTGGACATATTTGTGTAATACTTTGTTGCACTATTTTACACTTTGCAGACAGGTTTGTGGTCCAGTTTCTTGTGCATTTTGTGCATATGTGTTTTTAAAAGGGACACGTGTAATGTGTTGGCCCAAAAGCTGTGTTGATGGCCATGAAGTTAATGGTTTATTACATTTATACAATAAAGCATTGAAAAAAAACATTGGATTTTGATTTTTTTATTAAAATATTTTCAGCCAACTTAAAATTGTAATTTTAGTATTTATTAAACAAACTGAAATTTCATTTTAGGGTTACTACAAAAAGTAATTTACACTAAACCATATTATTAGGTTAGAAAAGAGTAATATTTTACTTTGGGGTTATGTAAATTATTTAGTTGGAAAAACTGAAAACTTTAAGTTGACTTGCCTTAATTTTGAGTTAGATTAATGAAAAATGTTGATTTGAGAACAATTAATTCATTAAGTTCATGTGACTTAAATCCATTGTGTTGATCTAACTTATTAACTTAATTTCAAATAACTTAATTCATTTAGGTGTTACCAATTGAAACAATTCAATTAAGTCGCTTCAACTATTTTCTTTTTTCAGTGTAATTTAATTTAATTGTAAATAGTAATTTATTTTCTGTTATTTTTTTATATCCTCTTATTTGTATTGTGATTGCATTTCTTGCTGCTGCTACATAGTAATTTCCCAAGTTGGGATCAATAAAGTAATTCCATTCTATTCTATAAGATGGTCTTTTGAAGCCTCAGAGTGCTCTATCCCATATATTCGCCCTGTTGATGTTGAACCTGCTGTATGATGTATTGGTTATCTTGGAGGCCAGTTCTGAAACAATGTCTTCAGCACTCAAGCTCAAAACATGTGGACTTAAGGGTATATAAGTGTACATGATTTCCAATATTTGAGCCAAAAATAAGAATGAGAACTAGTAAGAATTTATACCTTTCTATTCCAAGGTAGTCTGTGTGGTCATCTGTCTCAGATTCACTGTCAATAACTATAGGTGCATACACACTGGTGTAGTTGCTGCAAGGAAAGCGTCCATAGATTGAGCTGTAAAATGCACAGTTAACTGTTTTTGTTTGTTTGTTTTATGAGGATGACAAGCCAGAGTTTTAATGACTTTGGATGTGAGTTGGGGTAGCTGTTTGAAAATGTAGAAAAGCTGGTCTTTAGTATTAGCATTTTAGTAATAAAAACAAATGTCAATAAAAAGTTCAGAGAAAAAATTATCAAAAATATGAAAGGGTTGCAGGAAATGGGATAAATGTTAGCATAATGCCCTTTATATTTTAGATATTTATTATTTCTTCATTCAACACATATCTACATATATTAACCAAACATGTTAAGGTTGACACTGTCCACCAGCTTACCTATAGCAGGTATTCAGATTCTGTGAAGATTTGAACTGATCCTGGGTAGTTGGTTCCTGTCCATCCTAGTTAAAAATAATATTTTTTTTTAGTTAATCAGTTAATCCCTTAGCATTGTTACCTCCTTATAACTAATGCGGGTCATAAAGGATAGATACAAAGGACTTAGGATGACTAAGTGAATTTTCAAAATCATTTACTAATATTTCACAATTCTATCAATACTATTGGGTATAATCTTGGAATAACAACCAACCATAAATTTCACAGCTCAACTACTGATTACTTATTTGTTTATAAAGCAAAAAAAAAAAAAAATCACTCGACAAAGGTAAATTTTACCCATGTAAAATGTTCTCCATTCTTGGGTTGCTCACCTTATCTGGAACGTCCTAGACCTGCACACAACACATAAAAAAACATATCCATAGCAAATTAGAGCTTTGGGGTGAATCAGTCCAATAATCCAAAAATTTAAATCAGTCCAAAAATCAAAAACCCAATTGTGAAAATTTAGTCCAATAACCCAATGTTCATGAAAAATAGAGAACAGACAGAGCAGAATGCATCTGGCCAAGCCACAGATCTTTTTCGGCTGAAAAGAGGAACTCGTAGAAAAACTCTGATTTTGTCCAAAATCCACAATGTCTTTCTGGTTACTTGAATCATAATTGCAGGCAGAGATGAAGAACTTCAGTGTCCAAAATTAAATCCACAGCTGGTTGGCAAATGCTTAATCCTCCTGTTGTCAGACCCTCCTTTTTACAGCTGTAGAAATCCAAAGAAGTTCTGAGGACGTCCAGGGAGGAAGAACGAATAATAGCACTTTTCAACATCTTATATAGCAGTCCTCTAAGTCTCTATTTTTAAATTATATCCTTCATCATTAGGTGTGTCCCTTTTTACTGATTCTGGTTCTTTCTATGGTCTAACTGCTGAAAAACAACACATGACCATGACTCATCATCTTGTGATTCTTACTTCCCTTTTTTCTTGGCTCTGGTACTTCCCCATTGTCTTAACTGTCGAATCTTGTAATATCCACTTCTTTATAATTTAATGTACACAACTTTAAACCGTTAATTCTTACAACTCCAGACCCACATTAATGATCAGAATTTGTAAGTTCACTTAGTCATAACAATAGATCATACATAATCATGTCTTAATCACTTAATACAGCAACTGCAGCTTTAATCACATATTTATTTGCTTACATTGCTTCTGTGTGTTATTAGAATTTAACTTTATTTAGGGCCTAGTGGAACGTACCTCACTCTCCTATTGATTAAGCTGATACCCTTTGAGGTCTGCTCTGTAACAGTCTCAAAAACTCCCAAAAAAGGCCTGATGATTACTGAAAGTAGGTGTTATGCTGTTTTAGGCATTTGAGGGATTCTCAACTCACTTGACAATATCATCTCCAGACCTAGCTGAGCAACAGTTGTGCTCTGCAGGTCAAAGGGCATGGCTGCTGGGACTCGCTAAACTTTGGCGAATTCGCAGTTTAAAATGAAACAACTCTCACGTTCACATACTCAATCCTAGCAGCTTCAGATTTTCTGAGCATGATGGGGGCTTGGTCCTGAACGTTCTGATATACTAACCTAATGCCTGACTCATGGCACCCGCGGTGGTAACAGGAAGTGACCAGTTCTTGGCTTTTTGATGGCTTTAATAAACTCTTATCATCATGAAAGTTGATACACAGGTCAAGGGTTGATGACCTCTAATAGCTGATGGGGGCCATGCCCACGGGCAGGGCAAAATGGCTTCATAGCTCCCCCTTGAAATTTTCAAAAACCCCTCTCCATAGGGGTATTTACAGAGTAGGAACACGAAAATTGGGACACATGTGTGTCTTGACCAGACACACAAATAAGTCTCTTGGAATTGTCTATTCCAAACAGGAAGTCGGCCATTTTGTTTTGAAACTCGGGTTGATGGTGTGGTTTGCGCAAGTTTGCAGGGTCACAACTTAGAGACTTCACCTATCGAGTCAAGTTGTCAGACTGCTACAAAGTCTCAGTAGCCGGCCCTGACACCATCCGTCCCTCAGGGGATGATGACGCGTCTGACGAGGACTGTCCTCTGCCCCCAACTACGCCCCAGGAAGTGACCAGTTCTTGGCTTTTTGATGGCTTTAATAAACTCTTATCATCATGAAAGTTGATAGACAGGTCAAGGGTTGATGACCTCTAATAGCTGATGGGGGCCATGCCCACGGGCAGGGCAAAATGGCTTCATAGCTCCCTCTTGAAATTTTCAAAAACCCCTCCCCATAGGGGTATTTACAGAGTAGGAACACGAAAATTGGGACACGTGTGTCTTGACCAGACACACAACTAAGTCTCTTGGAATTGTCTATTCCAAACAGGAAGTCGGCCATTTTGTTTTGATGGCTTTCCATCACTAAACAAGTTGGAAAACCAAAATAGACGCTTCCAATGAAGATTGTTGTAATTGTGTACTACTTAGAATTATTAAGATATAATCATGACAACAACAATATTTGAAATACTTATAATTAATAAAAAATCTCCAAAACTGACCAAGAATGTAAGGTAAATTATTTTTTGCTCACATTGACACCTTTGTTTTCAGACTACGTGGACAATCAGGCTGGAGCGTGAGGAACTGATTGTTTGATACTCTGTTTACTACAGGTGCATCTTCTTTGTAACACCGCTAACCCTAAGCCTGATAGTTAGCCTGCCACGGAGCAGGTTAGCTCAGAAGCATATGTTACCCCAGTAACTCAGCTGAGATTCCTGTTAGCGAGAGTGATGGAACCGAACTCTCGCTAAAACTAGCGGGGCTTATTGAAGTTAGCGAGGATATGCGGTTAGCGCGGTTGAGGGAATACCCCCCTGCTGGTCACAGATAAGAAGGAATCAGACTGTTTTGTTCAGAGTTGGAGGGTGTGAGAACAATCCAGCACAGTTATTTTTGCCGTGGAGAAAAACTGTAAATTAATCACTTTTTGATGAGTAATATGTGTGACAAAAGTGGGCGAGACCACACTATTTGTCCCCTTTTCAGGTGCATTCCTAGGTGCGTTCCAATTTTACCACGTTTGTGTATTGTTTGCTTTAGCCATAGCTCCTCATGAATTTGCAGATATATTGTAACTATCCCGGGTTTCTGTTTGGTATTAAATTTGTTTACAGTTCACATGGCATCAACATTTTTGTTTACAGTGAAACATACCATAGTTTTGATGAGTGTTGTTCATTGGTTCAGTTCTATGATTCCAGGTAGTCATGTTGCTACTACCATACTCACTATGGTTCACCAGAGACAAAAGGTGCAAGCATGCCATCACTTTCTCTATTGATACACTGAGTGATGCACTGATGTCACTAAATCTGTATGAGGCAAAGGTAAATTTAGGTATTTTATTGTTTGTAATTATTAGATGTATGGGTTCAGATATGGAAGATTTGGAGAGTTGAGAGCGACATTAAAGTGTGTTTCTTCCTTGGAATGAGAGAGAATGTAACTCTATTGTGATATGAGAATCTTGAAAACATTAGGTGTTACCTGCAGGATGGTACATTTGAAATGACCTCTGTTGATGGAGGGATTATTTAAGCAATCTGGGAAAAGTGTGTACATGTGTAGCTATGTGGTGTTTGTTTGATTAGTATTAGTATGAGTTTATTGAATATATTTTTTTACATATTCTGGCAAATCAAACTCAGGTAGAGATTACTTCTGGCTTAGCAGGGTCAGTGGACACCCCAGCTGCACTGACGACATGACCCAAGAAGGATGTCTCTTGCTGGAAAAGGTGACACTTATTGGGGTGCAGACGCAGTCCGGCTCGGCGAATGGCATGAAAGACAACCTCCAGGTTGGTCACAGCACTCTCAAAGTCAGCAGCATGGGAGAGGAGGTCATCTAGGTAGACAACACAGTGACTCTGAGGGATTTCAGCCAGGACCCTCTCCGTAAGGCGCTCAAAAGTGGCCGGAGCGTTGCAGAGGCCGAAAGGCATGACTTTAAATTGCCACAACCCTTGGCCAATGGAGAAGGCGGTCTTGGGGCGGGCTTCTGGTGCCAGCTCCACTTGCCAGTAGCCAGCAGGACCCTGCGATGTAATCAATGGCATCATCAACACGGGGCAGGAGATAGGAGTCCTTGCGGGTGACATCATTCAGCCAGTGGTAGTTGACGCAGAACCGCCAAGTGTCATCTTTTTTCTTCACCAGGACGGCGGGAGCTGCCCTAGGGCTACTGGAGGGTTCAATGATGCCTGCATCTGCCATCCCCTTGATCTTTTGTTCCACTGCAGCCCGCTTAGCCAGGGGTAGACAACGGGGGCGGAGACGGATGGGGAGAGCATTAACAATGTCAACGTCATGCTTACAAGACTGGTATGTGTGCAGTCCTCGTCTCTGGTTACAAAGCTGTCGGCGAACTGCTCCAGTAACTCCTGAAGCTTGCGTCTCTGATCAATGTCCAGGCCCTCACAACTTCTCTGGTACTGGTCATCAATAGCTTGTTTGGTCTCAGCTGATGGCACTTGAGGTGTTAGTTGTGATGTGGAAACCCCCTTGACTCAGACTGGTGGTGGTGGCATGGAGGGGACCCGAGTGTTTGGCAGTGGGGAAGATGCTTGCTTTAGTCCGGTTCCAACAGTGGGGTGAAGTGTCACAGCCTCAGGACCCAGATAGAGTGTAGTTCTGTGAATGTCCACCACAACCTCCCACTTGCCCAGCAGGTCCAGCCCAATGATGCAGGAGTCTTGTATGTTAGCCAGCCAGAACATGTGATTGATGGTGTGGCTAGCAAAAGTTACCTGGAGAGATCCCTCGCCCTGCATTCTGGTGCGTTCACTGGTGCTTGTGATTATATAAAGCTTAGTTGGTCTCCATTTCCGTGATCTTGGATGATCTGTATCAGGTAGCGTCCCAGGCCGGACCGGCGAAATGGTGGACCCCGTGTCCACCAAGGCTCTGCATAAGATGCCATTAAGGGTACAGTCCACGTATAGTCCATTTGTCCGGCCCAGGCGACACAGACACAACTGTGACTTGGCAAAGGAGGGATGATGAGCTGCAGGTGACAGTTCCCCCATTGTGCCACCCTGCTCTAGTTTGACGAGGGCTGAGGAGCTGGGCTTCTTGAGGCTGGTGCCGGGCAGTGACGTGCGAAGTGACCTGGCTCTCCACAGCGATAACATCCTTCCGTAGGTTGCCAGACAGTTCTCTTGGCTCCTCGTCTTGGTCGTTGCGGAGGTGTAGTGGTGGCTTGATGGATGGTTTCCTCATCATCACTCCCCTCATAGACCACCTGACGCACTCGGCACCTGGTGTTGTTGGAGCGGTCTCCCGTGGACAGCACGTGTTCGACCCGCTGTGCTTCAGTTAGGGCTGCTGTCAAGGTCTTTGGTGCATACAGGCAGATGTGTTCTAGGAGTCGCTCCAGCTGGAGCCCCTGGACAAAAGCTTGGAGCACAGCTCGTCCTGCGCTGTGTTGTAGAAGGTAGGGTACCCGCGCCTGGCATAACAATGGAGATCTGCAGCATATGCAACCAGACTCTCGTCCTCTTTTCTTCGTCGGCTGACAAGCTTGTCTCGGGCATCATCAACACGAGCATGGAGGCCAAAACGGTGCTTGATAGCTCTTTCCATGGCTTGCCAGTTGAGTCTCTCTTCAGGTTGGAGGTCTGTGAGAATCTGCAGAGCTTTCCCCTCCAAAGCGAGGGCGACTTGGACTGCTGTCTCTTCTGCTGACCAGGCATTAAGCTGGGATGCCAGTTGGACTTAAATAAGGTAAGTCTCCGGGGGCTCCTCTCCATTATAACATGGCAGCTTCATGGTACTCCGCCGAGGACCTCCAGGTGGCAATGGTGGGCCCGGGAATGCTGGTTGTGGGAGGGCAGCGGCACTGTTTCCATCTCCTACCATGGCTGGCATGCTGGCTGTTGTAGCGTATGGGGGGGCCATAACAGTGCTTCCCGGCGGCGTCATTAGTAAGAGGAAACCGGGTACCTTTGAATGAGAGGAGTCCGTCCTAGGCCCGGGCCCCAAACCATGGTCTCCTGCTGCTGGCTGTGGGGCACTTGCTCCATCAGGGAAGTCTGTAGCTTGATTACCTTGGTAACTTCTTGAGGGTCTTTGAAGTCTTTGCTTTGTTTGTGCGCCTTGCCTGGCCTCCATTCGTTTAATGAGGTTATCAATTTCCTCCATGGATGCTGCCATAGTGCATCCCACTTCTGACACCAATGTGGCAATCTGGGGTTCGAAATTAAATCAACTCAGGTAGAGATTACTTTTGGCTTCACTAGCAGCTCCTATGCGTCCTACACCACTCAGCTACAGGAGACATGCCACTTTATTAGAGATCAGAGCACACCCCCATGCACATGAATGGAGGAAGGACAAAAACATAACACATAACCTTGCATATGGTCCCTATTTCAAAACAGTAATTATAACCAAATAGAGCAATGTATAAGAGTTTATTCAATAGGACTGTAACACTGAGAATTGCAAATACTCAGAAATAACATTTGTAGTGTTTTTAAACAAAGTTAATGTTAACTGAAACTCCAAGACAGGCAGTCGCAAAGAGCTGCATACTATACAAATATTGTTATACAAAATTGAGCGTGATGAAAACTTCTCTGAATATCATCTAGATCTATTAGCAATTCTGACAACATGACAGCTTGTTGAGAACGTTTATCCAGCTGGGTTTGCTATTACTAGCTGATTAATTATGAGCATGTTTCTAAATCCAGGGACTGTGTTGTGATTGGTCAGCAGGACTATTTATGAGTTTGTAGGAAGAGGTCTTATATTGTCAATGTACCCTTGTCTCAGCCAATGGAGGGATTAAGCAGGGGGATGAAGGAGTGTGGCTGTGCATGAATCAAGGCCTTGTTCAAATACAGGCCCACTGCTCTGATTTCAAATGAGGATACTTTGATAGTATAATATACATCCCTCTTTTGTAGTCTTCCAAGGACCTTGTGGGAAGCAAGTTGTGACCAAGCAAATGGAATGTCTTGGCTTTTTCAAAAATATTTACTGACACAGATAAAGAAGAAATAACACATTCTGCTTCACTTGGATAAAAGATTTCTTTGATTGAGACAAGACACCAGATTGGTACAACACAGCACTAGTATTCATTAACTGCAAATCTAATTTCCCCCAACAGCAATTTAATTTCATCTTTCACATTATCCTGTGCATAACCATCTTATACCTCAAGCATGGTCTTACTCCCACAGAGTGAAAACTGCTCCTGCATTTAAATAGAGAAAAACTGTGAGGGTCAACTATAAATCGTTCAATGAAATATATATAAACATTTTATAATTAACGTCTGATTGTGTGTGCTGTTTCCATAAAAGTGCATTACAAGAGCAATGCAAACTAAAGCATTTTGAATGAGTCTTCTTGACAATTTGTTTGTGACAACTTAACATGATATCTATTGTAGTGCTCTGGAGCCTGTTTAGTTATTGACATAAAACATCCTCAGTCTCATCTTCATCTCTCAAGTTGTCACGTCGATTGATGCCTGACAGTTGGCTCCATTCTCCTTACAAAATACATTATTACTTCTCAATCAATTAACCATTGCTTTTAAGGACATAATATTTAATTGCATGTAAATTAGGTTCAATCCTATTTGACAGACATCTCATTCACCTGACAAATGTACTGTACATCTATATGAATTAAATGTAAATTCTATCTGAATCTTATACAGTATTTCCTTTGTGATTTAATCAATTACCAGCTGAATTACCTTCCACAAAGGGTTCTGGATGCATATTCCATTTAACTTCTATTGATAATAAGACACAAGAATCACTATTAAATAGAGTGCTAATACTTGATCCTGGGTAATATTAATTTATTTAATGGCTTTTTTAGGCATCTTAAAAAGTGTGAATCAGCAGAAAAACAAATGTGTTATGGGGGAAAGTAATTGTACAGAGACGCCAGTCTGCCTGCTGCTCTGCAATGATTTTCACTCTTTTATAAAGCCGCTCAGAGGTGTTAAGAACTCCCATCAGATTAACCATTGATTTCAGTTAGTGCTGCCTGCTACAAAACAACCTTTGTGCATCTGTAATCACTGACTTGTAGTGATCTTCAGGTTTTTTGCCACTGGCCCACTATCAGTTCTACAACCTGATTGACTTGGTACTTGGTGTGTTGTGGACTTGGTATTTTTCTCTATATGCAGCCCAGCTCTGACACTACATTCGAGTGGAAGGTTTACCCAGTAAAATCTGTTAATAAGGTTAGGATTTCCACATTAAAATTACCTCTTCACAGGGATAAAAATGGCCGACGGGTGGTTTCACTGCAAGTATTAATAAAACTGGTTATAACAATGACAACTAACAACTAGAAAACTGCAAAAGGTTATGTAGGGCCCTCGCGGTATGTCGCGGTCGGGCATCAGACGGGGATGGCGGTGTGAGCGGGGGGTAGTAAACGTCAAGCGATTCGGACAATACACGAAGGAGTTACGGCCATCCGATGGTTCAATGTGGAAATCACGCCAAAATGAAGGGTGACTTCCTGTTTGGAATAGACAGTTGGTGCAGGAGACTTTTTTGTGCGTCTGGTCAAGTTATACGTGTACCGATTTTCCTGTCCCAACTCCATAAAAACCCCTACGGGGAGGGTTTTTTGAAGAATTCAGGGGGCGCTATGGTGCCATTTTGCCCCACGCGTGGGCGTGGCAAATGTTAGAGGTCAGATGTTAGAGGTTGCCACCCTTGACCTGTTTATCAACTTTCACTAGAAAACCGCAAGCGGTTATGTAGGGCCCTCACGGTATGTCGCGGTCGGGTATCAGATGGGTACGGCGGTGCGAGCACGGGGCAATAAACGTCAAGCGATTTGGCCAATACACAAAGGAGTTACGGCCATCCGATGGTTCAATGTGGAAATCACGCCAAAATGAAGAGTGAAAACAAAATGGCCGACTTCCTGTTTGGAACAGACAGTTGGTGCAAGAGATTTTTTTGTGCATCTGGTCAAGTTACCTGTGTGTATTGATTTTCGTGTTCCAACTCCATAAAAACCCCTATGAGGAGGGATTTTTGAAAATTTCAAGGGGGCGCTATTGGGCCATTTTGGCCCGTCCATTAGTGTGGACCACATCAGATGTTAGAGGTCGCCACCCTTGACCTGTGTATCAACTTTCATGATGATACGCGTTTCTTCAAGCCATCAAAAAGCCAAAGAACTGGTCACTTCCTATTACCACTGGGGGGCGTTAAGGGTGAGGCATAACATTAATATATTAGCACGTTCAGGGCTGAGTCCTGGTCATGCTCAGAAAGTTTGAAGCTGCTCAGATAGAGTATGTGAACGTGAGAGTTATTTGAATTTAGACTGCGAATTTGCCAAAGTTTGGCGAGGCCTAGCGGCCACGCCCTTTGACCTAATTACGTGCAGAGCACAACTTTTGCTCAGCTAGGTCTGGAGATGAAGTGTACCAAATTTCAAGTCGGTCGGACGAAATCCCTAGGACGAGTTCATTTTCATCAAAAAATCCAAAATTCAAAATGGCCGACTTCCCGTTTGGAGTAGAAAATTGGTGCGATAGAATTTTTTGTGCGGCTTGTCTAGTTGCACGTGTACCGTTTTTCATGTTCCAACTCCATAAAAGCCCCTATGGGGAGGGGTTTTTGAAAGTTTCAAGGGGGCGCTATGGAGCCATTTTGACCGCTCATGGACGTGGCCCCCATCAGATGTTAGAGGTCATCACCCTTGACCTGTGAATCAAATTTCATGATGATACGACTTTTTTAAAGCCATCAAAAAGCCAAACAGGGTGACCGTAGGTGTGAATGTGAGTGTGAGTGGTTGTTTGTCTCTATGTGCCCTGCGATGAGGTGGCGACTTGTCCAGGGTGTACCCCGCCTTCCGCCCTAAGACAGCTGGGATAGGCTCCAGCCCCCCGGCGACCCTATGAGGATAAGCGGTAGATAATGGATGGATGGAAAAAGCCAAACATATTTTCTTGGCGAAAAATCGGAAGAGGCAACGCCGCCATACAGATGCCGTTTATCGTAGCTTCACGGTGTTCGTAATTTTGCTTCACTAATGTGTTGTGGATGTTTTAGAAGTGGAATGAAGTCGATGGGGTCAACTATGTCGTATCAGAACATGTAAACGTAAAGGGTGGCGCTGTGGAGGCATTTAGCCACGCCCCTGGGCGGGGACCACATCAGATGTTAGAGAACGCCAGCCTTGACCTGTGTATCGATTTTCATGATGATACAACTTTATTAAAGCTGTCAAAAAGCCAAACGTATTTTCTTGAAAAATTATCAAAATTTGCCGCGCCACCACACGGACGCCGTTAGCCGTAGCCTCACAGCGTTCGGACTGTAGCTTCACTGAGTTGTTCTTTAGGTTTTAGAAGTGTAATGAAGTTGATGGAGTAAATTATGTGAAATTGGTAAAAGGAAAAATTAAGAACGGGTCACTTCCTGTTACAACCGGGGGCGCTACTAGTAAGGCTTGATATGAATACATCGGAACGTTCAGGACCACGTCCCCGTCATGCTCAGAAAATTTGAATTTGCTAGGATCCACTACGTGAACGTGAGAGCCGTTCGAATTTTGACGGCGAATTCGCCAACGTTTGTCGATCCCTAGCGGCCACGCCCTTTGACCTAATTATGCGCAGAGCACAACTTTTGCTCAGCTAGGTCTGCAGATATTCTGTACCAAATTTCAAGTCGATCGGACGAAATCCCTAGGACGAGTTTGTTTTCATCAGAAAATCCAAAATTCAAAATGGCCGACTTCCTGTTGGAATTTCAGCTTCCTGCCAAGAGACAATTTTGTTTGTCTGGGTATGCTTAACATGTATACTGATTTTCGTTGAGGTACGCCAAAGTTGGCGAATTTCCCTATGGGATTTTTTTGACTTTGTAGGGGGCGCTCCTCAGCCAATTCGCAAGCGCCGTCTGCGATCACCCCAAAATATAGAATTTCGGATCGGGCCGCAGGAATGTGCAAAGTTACACAACTTTTTAACGATGGGAAAGGGGCGAACTTTGGGAAAAAAAAGTGTCAGGAATAATAATAATAATAATAATAATAATAATAATAACTAGAAAACCGCGAGCGGTTATGTCGGGCCCTCGCGGTATGTTGTGGTTGGGTATCAGATGGGGAAGGCGGTGCAAGCAGGAGGCAATAAACGTGTAGTGATGTGGACAAAACACAAAGGAGTTATGGCCATTTGATGGTCCAATGTGAAAATCACGAGTTTAAATAAAATGGCTGAGTTCCTGTTAGGAGTAGACCATTGGTGCAAGAGAGTTTTTTGTGCAGCTGGTCAACATACGTGTGTACTGATTTTCATGTTCCAACTACGTAAGAACCCCTATGGCGAGGGGTTTTGAATATTTCAAGGGGGCGCTGTGGCACCATTTAGCTTTGCTTGTGGGCGTGACAGCATCGGATGTTAGAGGTTGCCACTGTTGACCACTAATACTTCATGTTGAAGTAGGAGTTGGCATAGTTTTTTGCATTATTTGCAGTGTTTATTGATTGTGTTTTCTTAGCACTCTGTCTTCAGGACTTGTTTTTAGAATTGGCATGCAAGTATCACAGTTAATTGTTTTTAATTGTGTAACTAATAATTGTTATAAATGGCAATAATTGTTGACTTAGTGTTGTGTTTATACACAGAATGTACAAAGGTATACTTTGCTGTTTTATTCCCCAAGTTAAAACAACTGGCATAGGAGGTTGCATGGTGTAATTGGTGTGTGACAGTGGTGTTACCAGGATGCCAGGTGTGGGTGGGCATTAGTCTTACCTGGGGGGGCAAAAAAAAGTGCTACAATGCTCAAGTAGGTCGAAATCCAGTGTAGGGCTACTGCACCTTAAAACATGTTTTGTTTTCTCCTTAATTGAGATAACTGTTGTTGTGATTTGGGCTAAACAAATAAAAGTTGATTTTATTTTATTTGACTTAGAACACATCCATAACTGAACAGTATGGACATGCAGGTGACAATGTTTTTTTTGTTTGTTTTGTTTTTTTTAGGTGAAAGAGGAGGTAACAACACAAACAAAGGTTAAAACTTAGAACACATCCATAACTGAACAGTATGGACATGCAGGTGACAAACAAAGGTTAACTTAGAACACAATAAGATGTGCAGGTAATAAGGCACAGGTTAGGTTAAAGGTATATTCTTGTTATCCCAGACACTATCTACAGGACAAGTCTGCGGCTGCTCTTGGCAAATTCTGTCACAAATCTATTCATGTCAAGATTCCTTGTAATTTCTTTCTCATGGGCCAAAATGACTAAATCTCTCTTCCGGGAATGCAGCATTGTTCTGCGGAGAGGAGTGAGAATGCGGGTTAATGTTGAAAAAGAGCTTTCACATGCAGCTGAAGACACACCAATGATTAGTGCAGTGACGTACAATCTGTGCAGGATGGGAAATGCATCTTTGTACTGCTGAATGCATTTGCAAGCTTCAGAGAGGTTCACATCAGTTGGCAGTTTATCCATTAACACTGGTCTTGCAACCACAATTTCATTTTGCAGGCTCAGGCTACTTTGCTCTGTGCGTGCAAGCACCTGAAGTGGCTTCAGGAGGTGGGGGTCAAGGAAAGCGGCTGTCTTAGGAAGGAGAGAGGATGTGGCTTTCATTAAGTCAACATTCTTTTGAGAGAATCTTGTCTCCATCTCAACAATGGCCCTGTCCAGAATGTTGAACACACAACACAGGTCACGCTAGGGTGAGTTTGAGCATCAGCTCCGCCATGTCCTAATGTGGATGAGACTATGGCACCATCAAGCTGTGAGCTAACTATCCGTCTCCTTTTAGGTGGATTGGTACTTCCACACTGAGAGAAATGCCCCTCCCAGAAGGAATCACTTCTCATCTCCTTCAATGTGCCCAGTGAAGCTGTCACAACCTTACATGCAGTGCACAGGTCCACAGTTTGTGACTGTAGGATTGAGTTTGCTGATGTCAGTGCACCGAGCACACGAAGGAGGAATTTTGCAGTTGCAAAGAAGCTCTGCCTCTCAAGTTGGGCCAGGAGACCACTTGCCTCTGTACAAATGTCCAAGGGTGCAGTGTCATCCTCTGCCACTTCAGACAGGAGTCTCCTGATGATGTCCTCGTTGTTCACAATGGACTTAGTGACCTCATAGTGACTGGTCCAGCGAATTTCCAGCAATCTTTTCAGTGTTGGTGCATTGTATGTGTGTGTAACATAATGTTTATGACAAAATGCTTTCAGTGAGCTGGACCAATCAAAAAACCTCTTAGCTGAAGGCTCAGCTTGCATTGCATGAATAACTGCCAAATGCAGCTGGTGATTGAAGCAGTGAACATAAGGAATGTCCCTGCTAAGCTTTTTTTGAAGGAGGGCCTGCACCCCACCCCTCACTCCAGACATGACCGCAGCACCATCATAGCATTGAGACACTATGTTATCAGCATTATATGACAGGTCAGAAAGATGAGAGAGCAGTTGGGTGCTCACATATTCAGCATCAAGCTGACCCAGTTCCACCAAGCCGATCAGGTGCTCTTCTGGGATAGAGTCACGGACAAATCTTACCACAATGGATAAATTTTCAATGTTGCAGCGGTCCCTGGTGCCGTCACTTTTGATACAGAACCCTGGAGAGTCAGAGTTTTCATATCTGGTCCTGATATCATCCAACACCATTTTTGCCAATGTTGCAATTATTTCATTTTGAATGACATTTGATGTGTATTTGGCGTTATCAGGGATGCATTTTGTGATGTCAGCAAGTTTGGGATTTTTTTTCAGTGTATAATCAAAGAGCTTATTCACTAGTCCCTCCTCGTCCCCACCCTCATGATAGTGCCCACGCAGAGCAAGCTCATTAACTGTGAGAAACTGAATGACTTCACCCATGCTTTTCACATAGTACCTGTTCTTTTCAACTTGGGTTTGACCCAGCAGATGCGCAATAGTGTCACCAGTCTCTGACCGCTGCTTATGCTCCTGCCATGCCATCATAGCTCTGGTGTGTGCGGTGCCTGATGCATGTTTGAAAAAGCCTCCGTCTTTTTCAAGTGCTTTTTTCCAATTGGTGTGTCCACGCATGGTAAATATGTCCTCGCGGTCTTTATTGGAGCTAAATTTGCGACAAGCAAAACAAAAACTGGCATCGCGCATCACAGAGTATTCCAGCCATGGTCGGGTTTGGTACCAGGCTGCATTAAAGCACCTTAATGTTTTCCCAAACGGCCGTCTAGGGTACGTATTCAGAATGGGTTGTGATGGGCGATCCAAGTTTAAGTCTGGAGGAGCACACACAGCAGGGCCAGAGTCAGAGGACTGGACGGGAAGAACAGGAGGGACGCTTTCAGACGCCGCCGGCAGAGGGGCCGAGCTGCCGCCGGGACATGATGCGTCTGCCGGGCGCACATCACCTGCAGATCCCGGCAGTGATACTGAGCCCTGCTCGGTGTTCGCGGCGGTGGTAGAGGGGGAGTTAGCGGGCGTGGACGCTGCTTGCTTCTTTATGAGCCACCTATGCATCTCTCTTTCTGGCAGTATGTGCTTATTTGACTGAGAGGAGCTACCCGCCAAAGGCAGTTAACTGCTAAGTCTTGCTAACACGTAGCACAACACACAACAGAGGACACACAGATGACAGACAAAAAGTGCAAGATGAGTGGAATGAATGATAATAGTCCGGTACGAGAGGCAAAGGTAGGAGACGGTGGTAGTGCTAGGGCAAATAGATCGCTAACGTGACTGAAACTAGATGACGAGGCAGACGAGTAATAAATGAACAGCAGCAGGACAAACGTCAAGTACTGTCTGAACTACTGACGGTGTCTGCGAGTTGCGTTTTGGCACATGCGCGATTCATTTGCAACCTGGACGCCGAGGGGTTAACGTCTCCCTGCTGGGAGGGGCTGCTCCGTGGGGACTGAGCTGACAGTGTGTGCTGTAGGACGCGGGAGAGTCCACGGCAGTGTCCGCTGACATACACAGTACTATATGAATGGGATACCATACGCGGTGCCCAGACTGCCGTCAGTACTACATCCAGTTTTCTTTGGGTGGGCAGAGCGTGTCCGTGGGTGGGCACTGCCCACCCCTGCCCCCCCCTGGTAACGCCTGTGATGTTGTAAAAAAAAAACTTTGTATGCACTGATGTAACATAGTGTTTAAGGCAGAAACATGTGAAAGGGCGTTTTCGTCAATGTAAAAATCAAATGAATAGATGTCTACATTTTCACAACATAATGATAATTACACTGCCAAACAGCAAAAAAAAATATATGGCATACATAAACAAGTAACATAGAACTTCAAGTCATTTGAGGTCTTTGTAAATGTTGGAATAAAAAACATCATATATGAAGTATGTCAAGTAAGAGAATTATCCCCAAACACTGTCATAATTCCCTGCAAGACAGAAATGTATTTGTTCAATACTTGTCTGAAAACTACTTATACAGCATGAACCTTCATGTGAAATTTGTCTCATACATAAGCACTAGCATCACTGTGGTATTAAACCAGTCCAAAAATTCCTTCCTTCTTACATCATGTCAAGTACAAGTGTAGAACAACTTTGATCAACAACAACTGAAAGCATTTGTCAAAAATTTCTACAATATGAAGGAGCACCACATAAATGTTCAGTAGCAAATAACCAAAATAAAGTAATTGTAATGAAACATGAATAACAACTTAATTAAATACACATGACTCATCACACAATACTGTCTGGCAACCAAACGGCACCATTGTGTTTCATCTGCATCCTAAAAGAAGTACTTGCAGCTTCCAGCCACACCTTTTCACTAATTCACATTCACATTATCACCAGATAGATGTGTATATGAACGAACATAGCTCTAATTTGGCATCTGAATGAATGTCAACTTGTGTTGTGTTTCCAGAATGTATTCAAGCATACCCCTCCCCATGGTTTGAGCATTTTGGTGCACCATTATGTGATGTGATGGGTGCTTTTACAAAAATAAAAATGGCTAATTAAGGGTTGTTGAGTTGTAAATTTTGACCTAGCAGCCTTGTGGCTGTCCTGCAATTTGCTTGAATGAGTGAGAAATAGTGGGAGTCCAGCGTTAAGAACACATGCAGCCATGTGCACACAGGCATTGTCAGTAATGTAGCATTATTTGAAGATTTTAGTAGAGTTTAGTATTGAGATGTACCATCCAGCAGTGGCCAATAAAGTTAAGTATAGGAAAGTACAAGTACACACAGGACATATTTCTGTTGTTGATCAAATTGGCTCACAACATGTATGATGAGAGTGTCATGCTTAGATATCCAAATGTGAATATATTCTGTTAATTACAATGTTTCTGCATAACAGGTATGATCATGTTTTGTGTTCACCAGGCCTATTTATTACCTCCTGTTTGAAAATGGCATATCCAAAATAAATAGGGTATATGTTCACAACTACAAGGGTTGCATGAATAGCTTTTGTTAACGATGACACAAACACGTGCTACAAACGCATCACAATCCACGTGTGGCATTATTTCAGAGAAAAATCATCTGGAACACAGCATAAAATGTAAATATATTGTTTTTTGTTTGTTTTAGTTTTTATGAGGTTGTTTACTGTGTATGTACATAGGAAATTCAAAGGGCTGTGAAGTCTAATGTCAGATATTAGAGAAATAAGTGCTAACATGAAGCAATATTTCAGATGGTTAAATAAATTTTGTGAGAGGACATAAAATGTCCTTTTGTGTTTGATTGAGACTTTACACAAGTCAGTGACTTAATAAATATTGTTGTTTTTTGTTCTAAGTACAAAGGGGACGTTTGTATGTCTTTACTGTGAATTCAAATGTTATTTTTTCAAAATTAAAAATTTTACATGGGGAACATATGTAGCCCTGTTATTTAGGATGGGTTAGTATTTTTAAGTGGGTGGGTCCAGCTGCAGGTTGTTTTCATTTTATAGATAAACAGGTCTACATGTATTTATACAGTAAATAATACACAGCCAACAGAAAAAATTAAAAGAAATATATACATACATACAGATACATTGACAGGGGTTTAGGTTAATTGTTTGAATAGTTTATAAAATTCCAAGGTTCTTATAGCTTTTCTTTTTTAAGTTTAAGCTTAATGTTTGTCAAAGATGCAAATATATTTTATAGTTCCTCCCAAAACAAGCTGCAGGCTCGTTTGCCCCACCCTCCCATGTGTCTGTCATCCCTTGCTGTGCTGTGACTGGTTCAGGTGATTTCCAAACCCAAGTCTATAAATAAGTGCACTTTTGCACGTTCTTTGTTTCGAGCTTCGAGTTTGCAAGCGGACATTGTGTCAGCGACAAAGACTTTGAGTGAGAGACTTACTCTTCTGCAACATTTTTGCTGAAAGAGACTTTTTGCAGCACTTTTTTTTTGGATTCTACCGTTGGATTTACACCGCTGGACAAACCACATTTTACGGTAAGTGCATTGTGGTTTGAGCTTGCTTGAAGCATGGCCTATTTGCTATTGTTGTTTGTGCGTCTCTGTGTCTATAAAAATTGTGTGCCTACTAGGGATGCTAACCGGTAACCGTTTGACCGGTGTTTGACCGAATGAACGTTAACCGGGCAAAATTGTCAGTTGTCGGTTAAAAAAGTGAGTTATAGCTCACGATTCACGTGCACACACAATACTGTCCGATGCTTTGATGCGACCTGACTGCTCACACTGTAGTCCATACACGGCAAGTCAGACTTTTTTATTGTTCCGTAGTTGCGGCGGAAACAGTGCGTTGCTTCTACCTACTCCCCCTGGGAGTTTTCCTTTCCGCTCTTTTTGTCCAGCTGACGGCATGACTCGGGGGCGTGCACTGGAGCGCATATGGTTTGTGTGTGGAGAGGAGAGGACATGAATGAGTGGAGGGGCTCCTGATCAGAGGCGTGCCTGATATTGATCATATCATTTACCCATGCACAAACAGTTGTTAAAATGTTCCACTGTTGGAAATGTTATGTAAAAATAATAATAACAGGATTAAAATCACTGGAGCAGCATGGGAGCCGGTGTTTGTGTTTGGTGCATTCACTTGTACGTGAATGTTGGAATTTCCATGCTCTGAGTCAGAATTTAAATTACAAGTTCCGTGAAGTCAGATCTCTACCTCAGAAAGTCGGATTAATCTCACCAACCAGACATAAAATTTATGCTATCTGCTACATGTTTTGTTGTAAGGCCGGAAGGGCTGGCAGCACTAAACTTTGAGGTTACATTAATCTGTGCTCCAAGTTCTGACTTCAAGTAAACACAACATAAGGCAAACTACCGATCTGTTCCCGCAGTCTATTAGGCAATATTTCGCATAAAATGGGCTCAAATTAGGAAATTCAACATTTCAGGATCAGACAGACAAGGTAATGATGTCTTGCTTAATTATTATTAGCACTGCTGTCTCCTCAAACAAAACAAGCGGCGTCTCTTCAGAGCTGTCATTTTCATAAATGAGCCACGGCAGTGTTTCAAACAGTAGGCGAATGCCTTTATTTTCCACGCTATCAACACCCAAACTATTTCCAAACTATGGAGCCAAATGTCCTCCGCTTACAAGCTCCTCAGCGCAGCGTTTGAGGGACTCCATTTTTCACGCTGGAGGGGTTTTAAAAATAAGTGACGGCACCGGGGCAGAGTGTGTGAGGGAGACCTGAGGCAGGGTGTGTGTGTGAGAGAGAGAGACCTGAGGCGGAGTGTGTGTGAGAGAGACCTGAGGCAGAGTGTGTGTGTGTGTGTGTGTGTGTGTGTGTGTGTGTGTGTGTGTGTGAGAGAGAGAGACCTGAGGCAGAGTGTGTGAGAGAGAGAGAGAGAGAGACCCGAGACAGAGCAACAGAGAGGAAAGCCGAGTTATGAAACTGCAGACGATAGACGTGGCTCGAAATCACTATTATTTCAAATAGCATATTTTGTACTTACAACGGTTAACCGGTATTCACCGGCTAATGTGGCTCGGTGGCCTGTCAAAAATATTTGTAGTTTTCGCCATTCCTAGTGCCTACAGTATACTATTTGTAATATTTTGTCGCTTGTTAGTTTTGTTTAGTGTGATATATATAGTGGCTACTTTACATAATGTGTCACATAGCATCTAGTTAGCTGTGTTGTATGTGTTGTGAGGAGCTATCAGTGATATGCTGTGAAATATTCACTCAGTATGTTTACAGGCACATCTAAGACGAGTTACTGGCAATAACTGAGCTAAGGATTGAACTGGAGTTTCAGAAAAACCTAAGTTTACATGTAGGGAAGCCAGGGACCGGTAGGCTATATGGACAAAATCTGCACTATTAAAAACAGTTCTGATCTGTAACAGCATGTAAAGGTACTGAGTATGTACAACATTAATAACTGCCTATTGCGGTAAAAGACAAGCAGATGGTTCAAAGAAATTAAATTGTTTTGAACCTGTGAGTGTGGTGTTGCACATTGTTTTATGTTGATGTCTCTTGAGCAAGTTTGGGGCTGTAATAGTTCAGTAATGTAAGACAGGACATAAAGGAGCTGGCTTTGGTTCAGGAAGTGGAGCTGGACATAAAGCCTGTTTCTACTTAAAGCAACTTGTTTACAGGCTTGGCTCTACCTGTAAAGTTGATTAGTTGATTTAGCACTTTGAAGCAATTTTCAATTTTGTGTGTATTTGTTTCAGTAAAATTTGCCTGTAGTCCTTTCTTCTAATTAACATAGCAAAGTATACTGTGATATCTATTGTCAATTGTCTATGGCTCAAAATATATGGTGATTAAATTTTAGGTTTCATTGCACACCTCTAGGGTATATGCAAGACTTGTAAATTGCTGTATTAATATGCTGTTTTTAATACGTACATGCTTTATATGTAGTATTGTTGCAAAAAGTTATATATGGACAGTTTTTTCTAATGTGTGACGCAGAATGTCGTTTTGGCCTCAGTGAATATTTAGACCTTGGTTGGTGCATGGTCATTTTGCTCGTGTTTGCATATCAGTAAGCTAGAAGACATTTTTGTGTGTGAGACCACATATATTAATTAAGTGTACAAGCAGTGTGGTGGTGACAATGTCAATGGCAAATATATTCTATTTATAAAATACACTAATATTAACTGTAATGTTGTTTAATTGAGCACGTTTCAGTAGAGTTAAAGATGTCTAAGTGCTTGTGGAGATAAGACTGTTTATCTCATAATCAAGAGTAAAATGGAACGTTTTTATAATGGCATTAATTGATTTGTTTTTATACTTTTCAGATGCCACGTGGTAAGTCCCACTGTCACTCCCAGGCAGCCAAGAGGAGGGAGGCGGAGCGACGGACTGAGGTGCTTCCACCTCAGTTGGTGACTCGTGATCCTGGTGCATGTATATACTCTTCCATGTGTAAAAATGAGCTTTTCATGTATGTGTTCTACGACAGAGGTGAATTCTTAATGATACAAATTATTTTTTTTGTCATGTTTACCAATAGGTAGTGGTACAGGGTGGCGCCACAAAGTGCACCGATGGCCAATTTCTGTGCACACAGGCTACCAGCACAAACTGGTTGTCCCTGCCGAGGTCCCAGGCAAGAAGGTGTGTACAATTATAAAAAAAAAACTTTTATTATTGACATTGTAAATTTTATTGATTTGACTTTAAAATAATTCTTGTTTTTGTTTCAGTTTGTTCTTCTTGTTGGGGCGTCCCATCTGCGCTCCCTTGCAGATGGGATCGTGCCGATGCCAGAGGAGCGCTACACCTTTGGTGTCATGTCCACTCCGGGGGCGTGCGCAGACCAGCTCAGGATCGAGGTTGAGCATGCCGTTCTTCCTCGGACCCCTGATGCTGTCTGTGTCATTGCCCCTTCAAACAACCTGACGGCCAGCATTACGCAAGAGCATGGGGGCGTAGCCTTTAGCCAGTACCTGGCTACTGTCTGCAGCATCTGGCCGACTGCACAGGTAATGTAACTTATGTTTTTGTTTCTATTATTGAGGCTGCTGTGTACAGGTCAATAGAATTTTGTAATATTAATCATTATTTTCTGTTTAGGTTTTCGTTGTGGACCTCGTCCCACGCTTGACGGTCCCGGGGGATGTCCAAGAGTTTCACCGTGTGTCAGCACGTCTTGGTATGTTTCTAAATAAAAGTGATACAGCATATTTCTAGTATTATCCACTGATGATATTATGATATGAGCTTGTTTGAAATGTGTTTTTCAAGAATATATGTTCATATTATTCATTTATTTTTTGTAGGTGTTAAGTTTTATCACCATGCTGGTCGATTCCCCCTTACTGACCGCAAGCTGTGGTGTCGTGATGGTGTAAGTACAATGTATTATTTGGTAACACTAATAAAAAAATACACAACACAATGTGTTTGACAGTAAAGTTTGTCAAGATGTCTAATTATATTATTTTTGTTGTTGTAGGTGCACCTAAGTGATGACGTGGGGATGCCCCTCCTCATGGAGTCGCTGTTGGCTGCTACCACACAGCACCTGGAGACACCAGCACCTACGCCACAGGTGCCGCGCCCGGTGTCTCCTACGCCAAGACCCATTCGGGTTCCTCGTGTGGTTGTAGTGGGGGAGGTCCCTGTTCCACGCCCCCCCCCCCCCTCGTGAGTGGACATCAGCGCATACAGGCAGGAAGGTAAGAGATTGAATACTATAAATTGAATGAAAGCAAAAGAAATTCGTCAGTTGATCCTAATTTGTGTGCCATTTGTCATTACAGCGTCGCCACTCTGGTGACCAAGGGCCTGGCTCTGGTTCACCTGGGAAGAGAGTGGTTCATCATGTGGTATGTATTTTACTATTTTATCTACACAACAGTGTTAGTTTGTGTTTGCTTCATGTCAGAAAATGACAAGCTTTATGAAGAATCTCCATGTCTGTCATACAGGTGGATGGAGCTCCAGTGGCCTTGAGGGAGTGTTTCATTCCACTGAATCCTGTGCGATTCTCCCCTGCTATGCTGGCTGCCATGGAAACCGTTGTTCCATCGGCTCTTGGCGGCGTTCCCACAGAAAACAATGTAATTATCCTTAATGCTACATCTGATAGATGAAATATTAATAAACCTATTTTCTGTCCTTTAGCCTTGAAGCAATGCAACAGTGTTTGTTTGTAAGGGTTGTTATCCAAGTGTTTGATAATTTTGTTTTTGATGTTCTCACATTAGACACTGCCTGTGGAACCCAGCAGCAGACCTGTTTCCTTTAAGAACAGACATCCCAAGAAGCAGGTATGTTATGTTTTGATCCAGGTGGAGATTATGTGCAGGTTGAGCAGTTAACCAGCGATTAAAGTTGTGTGTGAAGTGATTGTGAATCAAAGATGATGTCTTGGTTTTACTTTGTTTTGAAGGTTACTTATGATTTTATGTTCTGTAATTTCAGGTGGTGGCATCACGTCCAGCTCTAGTGTTTGCCAGTGTCGTGCAGGAGGCAGCTGCGGTGAAGGTAAATGCAGTTTCATTAATGATGTACCAAAAAGCATAAAGGGAATATGAAGGAGTATTTTATACAAGTACAAAATGTACATATTTCACAGAACCTTAATACTTAGGATGCACCTAGAAAGTTTCAGGAAAAACCATAAACATTCTTTATGGTTATTTATTTATTAATTTTCTTTGTTCCTACCATTAGGTCGTGACCTCAACATCCGTGTTGACTGTCCGTCCTGAAGCCCGTGTCCTGGAGCAGGAGGCAAGTAAAGTTATTTGAAGAATCTTTGCAAAGCTCTCTGGTGTTGTGGCTTATGTGTTAGTATGGTAGTTGAATGACCATGTTTATATATTTATTGCTATTGTTAATGTGTGTTGTTGTTTTGTGCTTTTTGATGTAGGAGGCGACACCAGACCCTGTGTCGACCTGTGCTGTCCTGGGTGAGGCAGATCGTCCTGCGGCTGGCCGTCCTCGTCCTGCGGCTGTCCGTCCTCGTCCTGCGACTGTCCAGCCTCAAGGTGAACGTATTAACCCCTTGCCTTGCAGGTGTATAGACAAGCAGCCTCATGCAGTAGTGTTAGGGAGTGGTGTTCGTAGAGCATTGGCACGTTTTAATGTCAATGCTTATGTGTCATGCAGTGCTGTTGCAGCAGTTAGACATAGTGTTTCTCCAGTCTGTACCTGGCGTGCAGCAGACATTGATGATGTTTGTGTAGAGGGGTGGAAGTTGGCAGCTCAGGTGGGAAAGAAAAGGTTTGGTCAGCAGCAGTTTGGGCTTTTTGGGCATAACTGGAGGGTGGGTGTTGGGCAAGCTGTGTACTAATACTTTGTGGCATCTGACGATGGGACTGAGTTGGGTGAAGAGCTGCAGCAGCACTTGTTGAGATACGGTATGTGTGTCTTGGATATCTACAGAGCGATAGTCTTGATCATCCAGCATGGGGACCATTTTGTAGTGGTGGATTGTGGGGAACGCAATGCTTCTGGGTTGGTGTCAGAAGTTGGTCGATCTACTGTTGTTTCTAACACATGCTGGAATGATTTGATGATTCACTTACTGAATCTGAAGGGGTTGTTGGGTGCAGAGTGGTTTGGGGTCAGCAGCATTTCTGTTGAGGAGTGTGTTGCTGAGGCAGAGGGCTGCAGTGCTCCTGTGGTGGCAGATCCACAGATTCCCATTCAGTCCCAGGATCGTGCTTCTGTTAGAGGGCATTTCCATCAAGGCGACCCAAAGTTTAAATATGGTGGTCTTCAGTGTATGGCTGTTAGTTTGGTGGCTCTTGTGAAACACACCACAAACAGTGTGTTTTCATGGCAGCCTGACACTTTGGATCAGGTTGTGGTCTCAGGTGATGAGCTGTACACATCCTTGAGGGAATGCAATTTGATCAGTTGTGAGTCTGAGCTCCTTTGTGTTCCAGATTTACCTCATCAGTATAACCTAGATGGAGAAATGTTTGATCTGGACTTTGATCCTCAATTTGTAAGTGGGGATGTTAATGTTAGGGAGGGATCTCTTATTGATACAGGTGTGTATAACACCCTCTCTGATGGATTGAGTAGGAAGTGCACAGAATTCAACACCTGTTTGTTCACAATGAGTGGCAGTACTTGTGCTATCATTAGTGAAAGTAACCAGTATGCTGTGGTTGACTCCCATGCTCGCAGTGCAGATGGGATGGTCGATGGTGCAGGGAAGAGCATTGTGCTCTATTTCAGTTCTGTTGAGCATCTGTGTATGCACTTTTCAACTTTGGCAGCATCCCTTCAACAAACACCCAAGCTCTTTGAGATCTGTGGTGTTCGCAAGCTTTGTCCTTGGATGCCAGTGCAGCTGTTGACTGCACAGAGGGACAGGTTAGTGCTCTCACTGAGGAGAGCGCTATCCCACCAGTGGTTTGTGCAGCCACGAAGAGAGGTGAGAAGTGTAAACTCTCTCTTAGAAGTAGCACACGTAAAAAGGCCAAAAGCAGTGATAACGCTGCTGCTAATTCTGATGTTGTTTTTGTTGGGGATGTAGCTTGTAAAAAATTACAGTTCAATCCCCTCACTAATGATGTTGCTCTTGATCTGTGTAGACAGCTTAACATAGAGTCAAAGAGAATGGTTTCTGCATCTTCTGCGATCGGTCCTTTAGGGACTCCTTGTAGGACAGAGAAGATTCACGGCGATGGTAACTGTTTTTTCAGGGCAGGTAGTCAGGCCATTAGTGGTACTCAGAAGCACCACTTGAGTTGAGACGTGCAGTTGTGAAACACTTGAGGAGCAATCCTTCAGCATATGAGGGTATTTTGAGAAGTGAGTATTCCTCCATGTCAGAATACCTGAATGTGTCAAGGATGGGCTTTGTTGGCAGTTGGGCCACTGAATTAGAGATTCAAGCCACAGCTGATTATTTAGGTGTCAGTGTTTTCACCTTTTATAATGATCGCTGGCTTGAATATAGTTGCAAAACTTGGTGTGAGTCAAACAAGGCTGTGTATGTAGAGAATGTTTCCAATAATCATTATGATACAGTTGTCTGTGTTCATCAGCCTCAAACACAGAGCTGTTATAGCTATTGTAAGGTGAACACACCTGTTTCAGGAGATTACACCTTTAGAGAGCGTAAAACAGTTGATAGTGATGTTTCAGATCATGGTAGCATGCATCAGACTAGATACGATGCATGTCATTATATGAGAAAGAAGGCTTCTCTAATTAGGAAACAGACTGCTTTGTTTCATGAATATATGAAGGATTATGATAAGCGTAAATATCAGCAGAATATGTTTTTTAAAGACCTGAAGAAGCAGGCAAGTATTGATAAATACAAAATGAATCTTGCACATAAAATAAGGGTTAAATCCCTTAGTGTCAAGAAATATAAAGAAAATCTTGCACACAAAACAAGGGTTAAATCCCTTAGTGTCAAGAAATATAAAGAAAATCTTGCACATAAAATAAGGGTTAAATCCCTCAGTGCCTTTAAATATCAGCATAATGTGTTGCATAAACAAACAAAGATTGAACTGAGTAAAAGGAAATATCGCAAAAATCCTGATCATAGAAGACGTGTTGCAGCTTATGTTAAACATAAGCGGCTTGTCAAAAAGGAGAAGTCTGATCAGTTTGAGTTCGTTAGACAACAGTTTTTAGATAAAGTGAAGGATGGGCCTGATTTTGTTTGCTGTGTTTGTTGTAGATTGTTGTTTAAACATCAGGTCCTGCACTGTAAAAAGAAGGACTATAACAGGAGTGAGACAGTAGCCTCAATAGCAGCAAACTGCATAACAGAGCAATACCTACATAGGTGTACTGTGGACTGTGATGTGCCATGTGTGTTGTTAGACACAGCTCAGGGCAAACTGTGGATTTGTCAAAGTTGCCATAAGAAGATTAATAGAGGTGAGATGCCACCAGAGTGTTGTTCAAACAGTCTCACAGTTGATCCTGTTCCTCCTGAATTGGCCTGTTTGAATAGTTTGGAGCAACATTTGATAGCGTTGCACATTCCATTTATGAAGATGTTAGCTTTGCCTAAAGGGGGGCAAAATGGAGTCCACGGTCCAGTGACCTGTGTTCCAGCTAACATCGTAGAGACCAGTAACCTGTTGCCCCGTTCCAATATGGAGGGGTCTTTGTTGGCTGTGAAGTTGAAGCGCAAGTTGATATTGGTCAGGAGGTGCTTGATCAGTATTTTGATGATGTTTTGAATGTGGCTCCTGCAGAAGGCAATAATCCTGTGAGGCTGCTTAGTGATAACACAAATGAAGCAAAGTGTTTCCCTGTGTTGTTTCCTCAGGGCAGAAACACTTATCATGAGTGTCGGCAGTATTGTTTGACTCTGTCACGATACTTTAACAATAGGATTTTACATGCAGACGGCAGGTTTGCAAGTAACGTTGAATACATATTTTTTGCTCAGTACATGTCTGAGGTTGAACAGGTCAAGTCAAGCGTATCTATAGCTTTACGTAAAGGTAAAGGGGGTCAAAGGTCCTACAAAGTCTCTGACATTTTAAGAGATGAGGACTCTTTGAAACAGATGCTTGAGTTTGACCATGGTTATCGCTTCCTTAAGCCTATTACAGGCACTCCAGCATTTTGGCAGGGAGCACAGCGTGACCTTCTGGCCTGTGTGCGTCAGCTCGGTGTTCCCACCTGGTTTTGCTCCTTTAGTTCAGCAGATCTGCGTTGGAGGAATCTGCTGTACAGTATTCTGAAGCAGGATGGTCGAACAGCCACTGTAGAGGATTTACAGTGGGCTGACAGGTGTGATTTGTTGCGTCGCAATCCTGTCACTGCAGCACGAATGTTTGATTTCAGGTGGCATTGTTTCCTTAAGGAGGTTTTGATGTCTTCATCTCCCCAATAGGTAGAATTAAAGATTACTTCTACCGGGTTGAGTTTCAGCAGCGAGGTTCTCCTCATGTCCATTGTTTGTTCTGGATAGAGAATGCTCCGCTGATTGATAAGAACACTGATGAGGAGGTAGTTCAGTTTATTGATAAGTATGTGACTTGTGAACTACCATCATCAGATGAGGAGTTGTTGGAGATGGTAACATCTGTGCAGCAACACTCAAAACGACACTCAAAGACGTGTAAAAAGAAAAGCACTGTGTGTCGTTTCAATTTTCCCAGGCCTGCTTCTACTAGGACATTTATTAGCCGATGTGAACCTGTTGAGGAGGTTGCACCATGCACATGTTCTCGTGATCCGTCAGCACCTTTAGCACCTTGTGAGTGTGACAAGCGTTTAGCTGATAGGAAAACAAAGAAGGCACAAGCCAAAGTAATTTTGACTGCTGTTAAGATGGCTTTGTCTGATGAGAACAGTTGTTATGACAGTGTAGAACAACAGTGTAGAACAACTGTTTCATCATTTGGGGATAACCCAAGAGGCTTTTGAGGAAGCCTATAATAGCACTGTTTGGAGCACTCAGGTGGTTTTGAAAAGGCAGGTTAATGAGGTGTGGATTAACCATTACAGTAAGCCTTTGTTAAAGTGCTGGAATGCCAATATGGACATCCAGTATGTTGTTGATGCATATGCCTGTGTTGTTTACATCATTTCGTACATTTCCAAGGCTGAGCGAGAAATGGGTTTGTTGTTGGACAATGCTCATAGAGAGGCATCTAAAGAGAATAATGTTAGTGCTAAAGAGGCTCTCAAGAAGCTGGGCAGTGTTTATTTACATCATAGGGATGTGTCTGCTCAGGAGGCTATTTACAGGCTCACTAATATGCATCTTAAAGAGTGCTCCAGGAAGGTCATGTTCATTCCCACAGGGGAAAGTACCGTCAGGATGAGTTTACCTTTAAGTGTGTTAAAACAGAAGATATCCTCTGTGTCATCACATGATCTCAGCTCTGAAGACATGTGGATGACTAGCATTGTTGACAGGTACAAGAACAGACCACATGATGATGTTTTTGATGATGTGTCTGGCTCAGTTTGTGTCTGAATATCGTGTTCTTACCAAAAATGAAAAATGTAGCAACCCTATTAAGTTAAAAGGTAAGTTTGGTTTTGTTGCCAAGAGAACACGCACACAACCAGCTGTGGTGCGTTATGTTCGCTTCTCTGAGACCAAAAGTCCAGAGTTGTTTCATCAGAGCATTTTGCAGTTGTTTTTACCGCATCGTGTTGATGCGCAGCTTAAACCTCCTAACTGTATAAACTTTGAACACTTTTACACTCATGGGTATGTGAGGTTCAGCAATGGGTCCAGGCATTCTGTTAAGTCAGTTGTTGATTTAAATAGATGTCAGTTTGAACTTGATGCTGATAAGTTAGATCAAGCACAAGATCAAGTAGACACTGACGGTGTTTTAGAAGATACCTGGTGTGAGCTGTGTCCAGAAGCAGAGCTGGAAAGGTTGGAGGGTGTTCAGGAACGCAGTGACAACGTACCTGACACTGATGAGCATGAAGGAAACATTCCTGATCTGGCTGGTAACAGACATCAGGTTTCATGCTTGGACAAGAGGAATAATATCATGACCAGAAGTGAGGGCTTAACATTAATCAGATCACTGAATGAGACCCAGATGTCTATTTTCTATTGTGTCCGTCAGTGGTGTTTGGATCGAGTGGCAGGGAAAAAACCAGAGCCACTTCATGTATTTATTACAGGTGGTGCAGGGACTGGGAAAAGCCATTTGATCAAGGCTATTCAGTATGAGGCTGTGAGGCTTTTGTCAACAGTAAGTCGTCATCCTGATAGCGTGTGTGTGTTGTTGACAGCTCCAACAGGCATTGCTGCATATAATTTGAATGCAGCCACGATACACAACACATTTAGCATAGGGAAGGATGTGCGCTTGCCGTACACTCCCTTGGGGGAAGAAAAGCTCAATTCTTTGAGAGCTAAGTTTAGTGATCTGCAGATTGTGATTATTGATGAGATCTCCATGGTAGACCATAACCTCCTGGCGTACATCCATGGACGATTGAGGCAGATCAAACAAACAGGTGATTTTTCACCGTTTGGTAATGTGTGTGTGCTTGATGTTGGAGACTTTTAGCAACTGCCTCCTGTTAAAGGGAAATCATTGTACAATGATGACGTCACTGTGAACCTTTGGTCCAGTTTGTTTAAGGTTGTTGAGTTGACAACGATTGTAAGGCAGCAGGATAGTGTTTTTGCTGATGTGTTGAATCGGCTCAGAACTCGTACTAAAGGGACTCCAATGCTGAACTGTGATGTAGAAATATTGAAGAGTCGAGAAACAGGTGAAACCAGCTCAGCTTTACATATATTTCCTACTAACAGTCAAGTTAATGAGCACAATAATGAGCAACTGTTTACAGCATGTCCTGAGTATGAGACAATCCACGCCCAGGACTTTGTTAATAATAAAAGAAATGGGAAGTTGGAGTTGATGCGCGGCCATCACAGTAAAACATCTAACACATGTTTAGATGAAACGTTGCTGTTGGGTAAAAACGCTCGTGTTATGTTGATAAAAAATATTGATGTTGTTGATGGTCTTGTAAATGGGGTGTGTGGGACAGTAAGTGATATTGTGTATCACAGTGATTCTTCATTTCCTCAGGTGGTTTATGTGAAGTTTGATGATGTAAGATTTGGTGCCCAGAGGAGGAAACACAGTCCACATACCCCAGTAGTTGTAGCTGGTTCTACAGCTATAGAACCTGAAGAAGACAGAGTCACCAGTAAAGGTGGTATGCGCCGGCAATTTCCATTGAAACTTGCCTGGGCTTGTACTGCACATAAAACACAGGGCATCACTGTAGATGAGGCAGTGGTATCTCTTGTAAAGATATTTGCTCCTGGACAGGCTTATGTAGCTTTGAGTCGAGTTAGGACGTTGTCAGGATTGATCATTAGGGATTTTGCAGATAAGGCCATATTCTGTAATGCAAAAATTAAGGATGCACTTGAAAGCATGCCTACGTTTTCCGTTGGCGATGTGGCAAAGCCTAACATGGAGTCAAATACTTTCTCTGTGTTTTTGATAAATGTGCAGGGTTTAGCTAATCATATTACAGATTTGGCATCATGTACACAGCGTTTGCAGCTTAACTGTATTGCTGTAACAGAGACATGGTTGCCTGCAAATTCTTCCTTTGCATCAGTCCAGATTGATGGTTATAGTTTTCACAGCCGTCCCCGAAGTTTGTCCTATGACAGCAGTCATCCAGCACTGGTTGAACTACAGAGCCAGCAACATGGTGGTGTTGGTTTGTATTGTAGTGATGGTTTAGTGTGGGATGTCATTCAGGCACCAAATGTGAATTTAGAGTGTTTGGTTTGTGCCTGTGACAGTTATGATGTGTTGTTAGTGGTTATTTATAGACCACCATCCTATCCTGTGGCTTTGTTCAAAGACAATCTGAAGAAGTTGCTTGGCTGGTTGGATACTTTTGATAAAACAGTTGCTGTGATGGGTGATTTTAATGACAATATTTTAACATCATCATCCATTTGTAAATGTTTCATCGAGGAGAGGTTTGTGCAGCTTGGTTTGTTTGTGCAGCCCACCACAGAGAGAGTCACACTTACTGACCATGTCTATGTCAAAACATTGGTTTATGATGTACAGTCAGAAGTGTTGCCTATTTATTTCAGTGATCATGAAGGCATTGTGTGCAGTTTTAAAGTGACTGATGTCACTGATCACAGTTAACAGCTAAATAGTAGTTATAAATGTGTAAAGTTGTGTGTGTGTGTGTGTGTAATGTAAAATACCAATATAGTTATGTAGTATAATACTTTTCTATGGTATTACAAAGTGGTTGTTCATGATTTTCTTACCTGTGTGGTGTTTGTTTTGTGCTCTTGTTCCCTGGCTTGCTCTCTCTGTTCTGTGTTTCAGGTTGTTCCAGCCCTGTTCCCCTACCTTGCCAGCAGAACTCCAGCCATTCTGTCTGCAATTTGTTTTGTGTGAGATGTTGTTAATGTTTACAATACGTATTGTAAAAATGTAGATTTAAAATAAATGTGAATAATGTATTAGAAATATTGTTTAACATCTAGTTGTGTATATAGTTCTGTTGACCCTCTTTCTCCTACCCCAGCTCTTCTTGATGTGACCTTGAAGGTCACACACGCACCAAATATTAATATTTATAATATTAAATATTTGCTGCAACATTAAAATATGCATTATCTCCAAAGGTTGACACCCATTTTGTGGTGTTTAACAATGAGAATTAATGCAGACAAACCAATCAAGGCACATGGCTGCCCACACTTGCGCTTAACTCAGATGGAGGACTCTTCATGTTAAAGAGTAGTCTTGCCTCACCAATGTTACTTAATGCTTACTTTGTGTAAGAACTGTGGGATGTTTCTGTCTAAAATTGTTGAAAATAAATGTTTTATTATAACCCAGTGCAATCTTGACATTTTATTTGACATTTGTGTCAGCTTGCACCATGTCTTAAAGATGTTAGACTAATTATAATTGTCAAAATGAGCTCAGCTATTTCTACTGAAATGCATTATAACAACTACAGGCATTACACTTTCATGTTTAAACAAGATTATAATTGATCCACGGTGTACATGTATGCATAAGTAATAAACGCAAATGTCCTGTTGTAATCATCAAAGCTACACCATGTAAAATCATTGGAGTAACTTAATATTCAAAATGTTTGCGATGAAGCATCAAGACCTGAAGTACGTAACCAAGTGACAAGAGGAAGAAAAAGTGAATCCACAGATAATCTTTAATGATCATAGCACAATCTTACCTAGTATAACACAAGTAATGACATGAAATACTGCTGTGTAGCAAATGACATTAAATGTGTATACAAAATAATTTTAGTTGTGTATACAGTAATATTTTTATTGTATACAATAGTAATTTTAAAAAAATTAGTTTGTTTCTCGGTCCAGTGTGACCAATAGCTGTTGTCGCAGACCATGATGACAGCACAAACCTGTTTGAATATCAGAATAATTAGTTAAGAGTTATTCCTTGTTCTCATTAGATAGCCTGTGAAATACCACATTTCAGTGTGCACATGTCTTCTGGGGTGGGTCCTTATCATGAAAGCACAAATGGGAAATGTATTATACAGTTACATTCACTAAATTAAGGTGTCATTGTGAAGAATCAAAATTGCTGGGGCACCAGCATCAGTTAAACAGATGAGAGATCTCTTCAAATATGTAAGAATGTGATAACATCTCTGAAGTAAGAACCTGCTAAGAGCAACAGAAATGTAATGTTTCATTCATCCAGTAGGGAGCGTGTTGACTTTGACCAGAGAAATGTGCATGCAGATCATAGATCAGGGACACACCATGATCACACAGGGAAAATTATTGCAAATGTGGGAAATCCTTGATAAAGTTCTAAGTTGATGTTCCATGACAAATGTTAATATGCAAAGCATCCACCAGGGTACAGTAACCAGACATGGAATGGTGGCTCCCCCTAATCACACGTGAAATTTGAAGCAAATCAAACTGTGTGAAGGGGTTATATGTAATTGCAGTTTCATCCACCATGAGGCAGTAACAAATGTGAGCTGATGCATTCAGGAGGATGCCCTCATCACACATGTGACACATCAAGCAAATGGGACAATTCACAAAGCAGTAATGTGCTTTTGATGGTTCAATGTGGAAATCAGACCAAAATGATGATTTGAAACAAAATGGCTGACTTCCTGTTTAGAATAAACAATTGGTGCAAGACACTTTTTTTATGCAGCTGGTCAACGTACACGTGTGTACCAATTTTCATGTTGCAACTCCCAAAAACACTCTATGGGGAGCAGTTTTTCAAAAATTCAAGGGGGTGATATGGAGCCATTTTGTCCCACCCATGGATGTGGCCCTCTTCAGATGTTAGACGTCACCACCTTTGACCTGTGAATCAACTTTCATGGTGACACAAGTTTATTAAAGCCATTAAAAATCCGAAGAACTGGTCACTTTCTGTTACCACTGGGTGGCGCCATGAGTAAGGCCTGACTTTAATACATCAGAATGTTCGAGGCAGAGCCCCCATCATGCTCCTAATATTTGAAGCTGCTAGGATTGAGTGTGTGAACATGAGAGTCGTTTGAATTTAAACGGCGAATTTGCCAAAGTTTCTCAAGCCCTACCAGCCACGCCCCTTTGACTGAATTATGTGCAGAGCACAACTTTTGCTCAGCTACGTCTGGAGATGATCTGTACCAAATTTCAAGTCGATCGGACGAAATCCCTAGGACGCGTTCGTTTTCATCAGAAAATCAAAAATTCAAAATGGCCGACTTGCTGTTGGAATTTCAGCTTTCTGCCAAGAGGCAATTTTGTTCAACTGGTTATGCTTAACATCTGTAACGCTTTTCGTTCAGGTACGACAAAGTCATCAACATTCTCTATGGGAATTTTTGAAGATTGTAGGGGGCGCTACGGAGCCAATTTGTGCCGCACATGGGCTTGGCCCCCATCAGATTTTGACCTGTTTCACAGTCCGCTCGGGCCCTAATAAACACTACAGTTTCAATAGGTCCCTTACGGACCTGTTTCACAGTCCACTCGGGCCCTAATAAGAAGAAGAACTAGAAAACCGCAAGCGGTTATGGAGGGCCCTCGCGGTATGTCGCGGTCGGGTATCCGATGGGGATGGCGATGTGAGCGGGGGACAATGAACGTCAAGCGATTTGGCCAATACACAATGGAGTTACGGCCATTCGATGGTTCAATGTGGAAATCACGCCAAATTGAAGAGTTGAAACAAAATGGCCGACTTCCTGTTTGGAATAGACAGTTGGTGCAAGAAACTTTTTTGTGCCTCTGGTCAAGGTAAACATGTATACTGATTTTCATGTTCCAACTCCATAAAAACTCCTATGGGGAGGGTTTTTTGAAAATTTCAAGTGGGCGCTATGGGGCCATTTTGCCCCGCCCAGTGGTGTGAACCACATCAGATGTGAGAGGTTGCCATGTTTGACCTGTGTATCAACTTTCATGATGATACGAGTTTATTCAATCCATCAAAAAGCCAAACAACTGGTCACTTCCTGTTTCCACTGGGGGCGCCATGAGTAAGGCATGACATCAATATATTAGCACGTTCACGGCTGAGTGTCCGTCATGCTTCTCGGATAGAGTATGTGAACGTGAGACTCGTTTAAATTTAGACGAGGAATTCGCCAAAGTTTCTTGAGCCCTACCGGCCACGCCCTTTGACCTAATTATGTGCAGAGCACAACTTTTGCTCAGCTAGGTCTGGAGATGAAGTGTACCAAATTTCAAGTCGATCGGACGAAATCCCTAGGACGAGTTTGTTTTCATCAGAAAATCAGGAATTCAAAATGGCCGACTTACTGTTTGGAGTAGACAATTGGTGCAAGAGACTTTTTTGTGCATCTGGTTTAGTTGCACATGTGTACTGATTTTCATGTTCCAACTCCATAAAAACCCCTATGGGGAGGAGTTTTTGAAAGTTTCAAGGGGGCGCTATGGAGCCATTTTGACCGCTCATGGACGTGGCCCCCATCAGATGTTAGAGGTCATCACCCTTGACCTGTGAATCAAATTTCATGATGATACGACTTTTTAAAAGCCATCAAAAAGCCAAACGTATTTTCTTGGTGAAAAATCGGAAGACGCGGCGCCGCCATACGGACGCCGTTTATCGTAGCTTCACAGTGTTCGTAATGATGCTTCACCAATGTGTTGTGGATGTTTTAGAAGTGGAATGAAGTTGATGGGGTCAACTATATCGTATCAGAACATGTAAACGTTAAGGGTGGCGCTGTGGAGGCATTTGGCCACGCCCCTGGGCGGGGACCACATCAGATGTTAGAGGACGCCAGCCTTGACCTGTGTATCAATTTTCATGATGATACGACTTTAGTAAAGCCCTCAAAAAGGCAAACGTATTTTCTTGGCGAATGATCAAAAAATCGCAGCGACGGCATACGGGCGCCGTTAGTCGTAGCCTCACAGCGTTCGTAACGAAGCTTCACCAAGTTGTTCTCTAGGTTTTATAAGTGGAATGACGTTGATGGAGTCTTCTATGTGGCATCAATTAATGTGAAAAGTAAGAAATGGTCACTTCCTGTTACCACTGGGGGGTGTTATGAGTAAGGCATGACGTTAATACACGGAAAGTTCAGGGTCGCGCCCCCGTCATGCTTTGAAAATTTGAAGCTGCTAGGATCGAGTATGTGAACGTGAGAGCCGTTCGAATTGAAACGGCGAATTCGCCAAAGTTGAGCAAGCCCTAGCGGCCACGCCCTTTGACCTAATTACACGCACAGCACAACTTTTGCTCAGCTAGGTCTGGAGATGATCTGCACCAAATTTCAAGTCGATCGGACGAAATCCCTAGGACGAGTTCGCTTTCATCAGAAAATACAAAATTCAAAATGGCCGACATCGTGTTGGAATTTCAACTTCCTGCCAAGAGACAATTTTGTTTGTACATGTATGCTTAACATCTCTACCAATTTTCGTTGAGATACGACAAAGTTGGCGAATTTCCCTATGGGATTTTTTTGACGTTGTAGTGGGCACTACTCAGCCATTTCGCAAGCGCCGTGTGCGATCACCCCAAAATATTGAATTTCGGATCGGGCCGCAGGAATCTGCAAAGTTACACAACTTTTTAACGATGGGAAAGGGACGAAAATTGGGAAAACAAAGTGTCAGGAATAATAATAATAATAATAAACACTACATTTTCAATAGGTCCCTTGCGGACCTGTTTCACAGTCCGCTCGGGCCCTAAAAACACTACAGTTTCAATAGGTCCCTTGCGGACCTGTTTCACAGTCTGCTCGGGCCCTAATAAAAACTAGAGTTTCAATAGGTCCCTTGCGGACCTGTTTCACAGTCCGCTGAGGCCCTAATGAGAATAATAATAATAAGAAGAATAAACATGACAGTTTCAGTAGGTCCCTTGCGGACCTGTTTCACAGTCCACTCGGGCCCAGATAATAAGAATAAACATTACAATTTCAATAGGTCCCTTGAGTTTGTGGCATGTTCTATAGATTCACAATGTATCTGAACTTTATGTCATGTTGGGCTTTTCAAGGCAGGAAAAGGAGTTTGGGGCATTTTTAGTATGATTTACGCATAGGAAAGCTGATATACTTCTATTCTGCATTCAAAAACATATTTTCCACAAGGTATTGCTTATTCTTGTGAGATTTGAGTGGAAACATCATATTCAACATGATATAATGAGTTTTGGGTATGTTCTGTAGATTCACAATGTGTCTGATTTCTATGTCCTTTTCAGCTTTTCAAGCCGAGAAAGGCGTTTGGGGCATTTTCAGGATGATTTACGCATGGGAAAGCTGATTTACCTTTCTTGTACCTTCAGAGGCATTTTTTCCACAAAATATTGCTTATTGTTGTTAGATTCGAGTAAAAACATCATGATTCAACACGATATAATGAGTTTTGGGTATGTTCTGTAGATTCACAATGTATCTGTTTTCTATGTCTTTTGGGGCTTTTTAAGGTGACAAAAGGCGTTTGGGGCATGTACAGGATGATTTACGCATGGGAAAGCTGATCAACCTCTATTGTCTATTCAGAAGCATTTTTTCTTCTTCTTGTTAGATTTGAGTAGAAACATCATGATTCAACACAATATAATGAGTTTTTGGTATGTTCTGTAGATTCACAGTGTATCTGTTTTTTATGTTTTTTTGGGCTTTTCAAGGCGAGAAAAGGAGTCTGAGGCATTTTCAGGATGATTTACGCATGGGAAAGCTGATTAACCTCTATTGTCTATTCAGAAGCATTTTTTCTTTTTCTTGTTAGATTTGAGTAGAAACATCATGATTCAACACGATATAATAAGTTTTGGGTATGTTCTGTAGATTCACAATGTATCTGTTTTCTATGTCTTTTTGGGCTTTTCAAGGCGAGAAAAGGCGTTTGGGGCATTTTCAGCATGATTTACGCATTGGAAAGCTGATTTAACTCTAGTGTTCATTCAGAAGCATTTTTTTCCACAAAATATTGCTTATTCTTGTTAGATTTGAGTAGAAACATCATGATTCAACACGATATAATGAGTGAGTTTTGGGTATGCTCTGTAGATCCACAATGTATCTGTTTTCCATGTCTTTTTGGGCTTTTCAAGGCGAGAAAAGGCGTTTGGGGCATTTTCAGCATGATTTGCGCATGAGAAAGCTGTGATTTATCAGTATTCTTCATTTTGCAGGATTTTTTTCTACAAAATATTGCTTATTCTTGTTAGATTTGAGTAGAAACATCATGATTCAATACGATATAATGAGTTTTGGGTATGTTCTGCATATTCACAATGTTATCTGTTTTCTATGTCTTTTTGGGCTTTTCAAGGCGAGAAAAGGCGTTTGGGGCATTTTCAGCATGATTTACGCATGGGAAAGCTGATTTACCTCTCTTGTCCATTCAGAAGCATTTTTTCTTCTTCTTGTTAGATTTGAGTAGAAACATCATGATTCAACACGTTATAATGAGTTTTGGTATGTTCTGTAGATTCACAGTGTATCTGTTTTCTATGTCTTTTTGGGCTTTTCAAGGCGAGAAAAGGCGTTGGGGGCATTTTCAGGATGATTTACACATGGGAAAGCTGATTTACCCCTATTGTCCATTCAGAAGCATTTTTTCCACAAAATATTGCTCATTCTTCTTAGATTTGAGTAGAAACATCTAGTTTCAACACGATATAATGAGTTTTGTTTATGTTCTGTAGATTCACAATGTATCTGTTTTCTATGTCTTTTTGGGCTTTTCAAGGCGAGAAAAGGCGTTTGGGGCATTTTCAGGATCATTTACACATGGGAAAGCTGATTTACCTGTATTCTTCATTTTGGAGCTATTTTTCCACAAAATATTGCTTATTCTTGTTAGATTTGAGTAGAAACATCATGATTCAACACGATATAATGAGTATTGGGTATGTTCTGTAGATTCACAATACATCCGTTTTCTATGTCTTTTGGGGCTTTTCAAGGCGAGAAAAGGCGTTTGGGGCCTTTTCAGCATGATTTACGCATTGGAAAGCTGATTTACCTGTATTCTTCCTTTTGCAGGATTTTTTCCACAAAATATTGCTTATTCTTGTTAGATTTGAGTAGAAACATCATGATTCAACACGATATAATGAGTTTTGGGTATGTTCTGTAGATTCACAATGTTATCTGTTTTCTATGTCTCTTTGGGCTTTTCAAGGCGAGAAAAGCCGTTTGGGGCATTTTCAGCATGATTTACGGATGGGAAAGCTGATTTACCTGTATTCTTCATTTTGCAGGTTTTTTTTCCACAAAATATTGCTTATTCTTGTTAGATTTGAGGAGAAACATCATGTTTCAACACGATATAATGGGTTTTGGGTATGTTCTGTAGATTCACAATGTATCTGTTTTCTATGTCTTTTTGGGCTTTTCAAGGCGAGAAAAGGCGTTTGGGGCATTTTCAGGATCATTTACACATGGGAAAGCTGATTTACCCCTATTGTCCATTCAGAAGCATTTTTTCCACAAAATATTGCTTATTCTTATTAGATTTGAGTAGAAACATCATGTTTCAACACGATATAATGAGTTTTGTTTATGTTCTGTAGATTCACAATGTATCTGTTTTCTATGTGTTTTTGGGCTTTTCAAGGCGAGAAAAGGCGTTTGGGGCATTTTCAGCATTTTTTACACATGGGAAAGCTGATTTACCTGTAAATCATGCTGAAAAGGCCCCAAACGCCTTTTCTCGCCTTGAAAAACCCAAGAAGACATAGAAAACAGATACATTGTGAATCTACAGAACATACCCAAAACTCATTATATCATGTTGAAACATGTTTCTACTCAAATCTAACAAGAATAAGCAATATTTTGTGGAAATAATGCTACAAAATGAAAAATACAGGTAAATCAGCTTTCCCATGTGTAAATCATGCTGAAAATGCCCCAAACGCCTTGTCTCGCCTTGAAAACCCGAAAAAGAAATAGAAAACAGATACATTGTAAATCTACAGAACATACCCAAAACCCATTATATTGTGTCGAATCATGATGTTTCTTCTCAAATCTAACAAGAATAAGCAATATTTTGTGGAAATAATGCTTCTGAAATGACAATGGGGGTAAATCAGCTTTCCCATGTGTAAATGATCCTGAAAATGCCCCAAACGCCTTTTCTCGCCTTGAAAAGCCCAAAAAGACATAGAAAACAGATACATTGTGAATCTACAGAACATAAACAAAACTCATTATATTTGGGGTATTTTCAGCATGATTTACACATGGAAAAGCTGATTAACCTGTATTTTTCATTTTGGAGCATTATTTCCACAAAATATTGCTTATTCTTGTTAGATTTGAGTAGAAACAACATGTTTCAACACGTTATAATGAGTTTTGTTTATGTTCTGTAGATTGACAATGTATCTGTTTTCTATGTCTTTTTGGGCTTTTCAAGGCGAGAAAAGGCGTTTGGGGCATTTTCAGCATGATTTACACATGGGAAAGCTGATTTACTTCTATTGTCCATTCAGAAGCATTATTTCCACAAAATATTGCTTATTCTTGTTAGATTTGAGTAGAAACATCATGATTCAACACGATATAATGAGTATTGGGTATGTTCTGTAGATTCACAATACATCCGTTTTCTATGTCTTTTGGGGCTTTTCAAGGCGAGAAAAGGCGTTTGGGGCATTTTCAGCATAATTTACGCATGGGAAAGCTGATTTACGTCTATTGTCAATTCAGAAGCATTTTTTCCACAAAATATTGCTTATTCTTGTTAGATTTGAGTAGAAACATCATGATTCAACAAGTTATAATGAGTTTTGTTTTTGTTCCGTAGATTTACAATGTATCTGTTTTCTATGTGTTTTTGGGCTTTTCAAGGCGAGAACAGGCGTTTGGGGCATTTTCAGCATGATTTACGCATGAGAAAGCTGATTTACCTGAATTAATCATTTTGGAGCATTATTTCCACAAAATATTGCTTATTCTTGTTAGATTTGAGTAGAAACATCATGATTCAACACGTTATAATGAGTTTTGGGTATGTTCTGTAGATTCACAATACATCCGTTTTCTATGTCTTTTGGGGCTTTTCAAGGCGAGAAAAGGCGTTTGGGGCATTTTCAGCATGATTTACTCATGGGAAAGCTGATTTCCCTCTATTGTCCATTCAGAAGCATTATTTCCACAAAATATTGCTTATTCTTGTTAGATTTGAGTATAAACATCATGTTTCAACATGATATAATGAGTTTTGTTTATGTTCTGTAGATTCACAATGTATCTGTTTTCTATGTGTTTTTGGGCTTTTCAAGGCGAGAAAAGGCGTTTGGGGCATTTTCAGCATGATTTACACATGGGAAAGCTGATTTACCTGAATTAATCATTTTGGAGCATTATTTCCACAAAATATTGCTTATTCTTGTTAGATTTGAGTAGAAACATCATGATTCAACACGTTATAATGAGTTTTGGGTATGTTCTGTAGATTCACAATACATCCGTTTTCTATGTCTTTTGGGGCTTTTCAAGGCGAGAAAAGGCGTTTGGGGGCATTTTCAGCATGATTTACTCATGGGAAAGCTGATTTCCCTCTATTGTCCATTCAGAAGCATTATTTCCACAAAATATTGCTTATTCTTGTTAGATTTGAGTAGAAACATCATGATTCAACACGATATAATGAGTTTTGGGTATGTTCTGTAGATTCACAATGTATCTGTTTTCTATGTGTTTTTGGGCTTTTCAAGGCGAGAAAAGGCGTTTGGGGCATTATCAGCATGATTTACACATGGGAAAGCTGATTTACCTGTATTCTTCATTTTGCAGGGTTTTTTTCCACAAAATATTGCTTATTCTTGTTAGATTTGAGTAGAAACATCATGATTCAACACAATATTATGAGTTTTGGGTATGTTCTGTAGATACACAATGTATCTATTTTCTATGTCTTTTTGGGCTTTTCAAGGCGAGAAAAGGCGTTTGGGGCATTTTCAGCATGATTTACACATGGGAAAGTTGATTTACCTGAATTAATCATTTTGGAGCATTATTTCCACAAAATATTGCTTATTCTTGTTAGATTTGAGTAGAAACATCATGATTCAACACGTTATAATGAGTTTTGGGTATGTTCTGTAGATTCACAATGTATCTGTTTTCTATGTGTTTTTGGGCTTTTCAAGGCGAGAAAAGGCGTTTGGGGCATTTTCAGCATGATTTACACATGGGAAAGTTGATTTACCTGAATTAATCATTTTGGAGCATTATTTCCACAAAATATTGCTTATTCTTGTTAGATTTGAGTAGAAACATCATGTTTCAACACGTTATAATGAGTTTTGTTTATATTCTGTAGATTCACAATGTATCTGTTTTCTATGTGTTTTTGGGCTTTTCAAGGCGAGAAAAGGCGTTTGGGGCATTTTCAGCATGATTTACACATGGGAAAGTTGATTTACCTGAATTAATCATTTTGGAGCATTATTTCCACAAAATATTGCTTATTCTTGTTAGATTTGAGTAGAAACATCATGATTCAACACGTTATAATGAGTTTTGGGTATGTTCTGTAGATTCACAATGTATCTGTTTTCTATGTGTTTTTGGGCTTTTCAAGGCGAGAAAAGGCGTTTGGGGCATTTTCAGCATGATTTACGCATGGGAAAGCTGATTTACCTCTATTGTCCATTCAGAAGCATTATTTCCACAAAATATTGCTTATTCTTGTGCGATTTGAGTAGAAACATCATGTTTCAACACGTTATAATGAGTTTTGGGTATGTTCTGTAGATTCACAATGTATCTGTTTTCTATGTGTTTTTGGGCTTTTCAAGGCGAGAAAAGGCGTTTGGGGCATTATCAGCATGATTTACACATGGGAAAGCTGATTTACCTGTATTCTACATTAAGCAGGGTTATTTACACAAAATATTGCTTATTCTTGTTAGATTTGAGTAGAAACATCATGATTCAACACGATATAATGAGTTTTGGGTATGTTCTGTAGATTCACAATGTATCTGTTTTCTATGTGTTTTTGGGCTTTTCAAGGCGAGAAAAGGCGTTTGGGGCATTATCAGCATGATTTACACATGGGAAAGCTGATTTACCTGTATTCTTCATTTTGCAGGGTTTTTTTCCACAAAATATTGCTTATTCTTGTTAGATTTGAGTAGAAACATCATGATTCAACACAATATTATGAGTTTTGGGTATGTTCTGTAGATTCACAATGTATCTGTTTTCTATGTCTCTTTGGGCTTTTCAAGGCGAGACAAGCCGTTTGGGGCATTTTCAGCATGATTTACGGATGGGAAAGCTGATTTACCTGTATTCTTCATTTTGCAGGGTTTTTTTCCACAAAATATTGCTTATTCTTGTTAGATTTGAGTAGAAACATCATGTTTCAACACGTTATAATGAGTTTTGGGTATGTTCTGTAGATTCACAATGTATCTGTTTTCTATGTGTTTTTGGGCTTTTCAAGGCGAGAAAAGGCGTTTGGGGCCTTTTCAGCATGATTTACACATGGGAAAGCTGATTTCCCTCTATTGTCCATTCAGAAGCATTATTTCCACAAAATATTGCTTATTCTTGTTAGATTTGAGTAGAAACATCATGATTCAACACGTTATAATGAGTTTTGGGTATGTTCTGTAGATTCACAATGTATCTGTTTTCTATGTGTTTTTGGGCTTTTCAAGGCGAGAAAAGGCGTTTGGGGCATTTTCAGCATGATTTACACATGGGAAAGTTGATTTACCTGAATTAATCATTTTGGAGCATTATTTCCACAAAATATTGCTTATTCTTGTTAGATTTGAGTAGAAACATCATGTTTCAACACGTTATAATGAGTTTTGTTTATATTCTGTAGATTCACAATGTATCTGTTTTCTGTGTGTTTTTGGGCTTTTCAAGGCGAGAAAAGGCGTTTGGGGCATTTTCAGCATGATTTACGCATGGGAAAGCTGATTTACCTCTATTGTCCATTCAGAAGCATTATTTCCACAAAATATTGCTTATTCTTGTTAGATTTGAGTAGAAACATCATGATTCAACACGTTATAATGAGTTTTGGGTATGTTCTGTAGATTCACAATGTATCTCTTTTCTAGGTGTTTTTGGGCTTTTCAAGGCGAGAAAAGGCGTTTGGGGCATTTTCAGCATGATTTACGCATGGGAAAGCTGATTTCCCTCTATTGTCCATTCAGAAGCATTATTTCCACAAAATATTGCTTATTCTTGTTAGATTTGAGTAGAAACATCATGATTCAACACGTTATAATGAGTTTTGGGTATGTTCTGTAGATTCACAATGTATCTGTTTTCTATGTGTTTTGGGCTTTTCAAGGCGAGAAAAGGCGTTTGGGGCATTTTCAGCATGATTTACACATGGGAAAGTTGATTTACCTGAATTAATCATTTTGGAGCATTATTTCCACAAAATATTGCTTATTCTTGTTAGATGTGAGTAGAAACATCATGATTCAACACGTTATAATGAGTTTTGGGTATGTTCTGTAGATTCACAATGTATCTGTTTTCTATGTGTTTTTGGGCTTTTCAAGGCGAGAAAAGGCGTTTGGGGCATTTTCGGCATGATTTACACATGGGAAAGCGGATTTTCCTGTATTGTCCATTCAGACCATTATTTCCGCAAAATATTAGTTATTCTTGTTAGATTTGAGTAGAAACATCATGATTCAACACGTTATAATGAGTTTTGGGTATGTTCTGTAGATTCACAATGTATCTCTTTTCTAGGTGTTTTTGGGCTTTTCAAGGGGAGAAAAGGCGTTTGGGGCATTTTCAGCATGATTTACGCATGGGAAAGCTGATTTACCTCTATTGTCCATTCAGAAGCATTATTTCCACAAAATATTGCTTATTCTTGTTAGATTTGAGTAGAAACATCATGATTCAACACGTTATAATGAGTTTTGGGTATGTTCTGTAGATTCACAATGTATCTGTTTTCTATGTGTTTTTGGGCTTTTCAAGGCGAGAAAAGGCGTTTGGGGCATTTTCAGCATGATTTACGCATGGGAAAGCTGATTTACCTCTATTGTCCATTCAGAAGCATTATTTCCACAAAATATTGCTTATTCTTGTTAGATTTGAGTAGAAACATCATGATTCAACACGTTATAATGAGTTTTGGGTATGTTCTGTAGATTCACAATGTATCTGTTTTCTATGTGTTTTTGGGCTTTTCAAGGCGAGAAAAGGCGTTTGGGGCATTATCAGCATGATTTACACATGGGAAAGCTGATTTACCTGTATTCTTCATTTTGCAGGGTTTTTTTCCACAAAATATTGCTTATTCTTGTTAGATTTGAGTAGAAACATCATGATTCAACACAATATTATGAGTTTTGGGTATGTTCTGTAGATTCACAATGTATCTGTTTTCTATGTCTCTTTGGGCTTTTCAAGGCGAGACAAGCCGTTTGGGGCATTTTCAGCATGATTTACGGATGGGAAAGCTGATTTACCTGTATTCTTCATTTTGCAGGGTTTTTTTCCACAAAATATTGCTTATTCTTGTTAGATTTGAGTGGAAACATCATGATTCAACACGTTATAATGAGTTTTGGGTATGTTCTGTAGATTCACAATGTATCTGTTTTCTATGTGTTTTTGGGCTTTTCAAGGCGAGAAAAGGCGTTTGGGGCCTTTTCAGCATGATTTACACATGGGAAAGCTGATTTCCCTCTATTGTCCATTCAGAAGCATTATTTCCACAAAATATTGCTTATTCTTGTTAGATTTGAGTGGAAACATCATGATTCAACACGTTATAATGAGTTTTGGGTATGTTCTGTAGATTCACAATGTATCTCTTTTCTAGGTGTTTTTGGGCTTTTCAAGGCGAGAAAAGGCGTTTGGGGCATTTTCAGCATGATTTACACATGGGAAAGTTGATTTACCTGAATTAATCATTTTGGAGCATTATTTCCACAAAATATTGCTTATTCTTGTTAGATTTGAGTAGAAACATCATGATTCAACACGTTATAATGAGTTTTGGGTATGTTCTGTAGATTCACAATGTATCTGTTTTCTATGTGTTTTTGGGCTTTTCAAGGCGAGAAAAGGCGTTTGGGGCATTTTCAGCATGATTTACACATGGGAAAGTTGATTTACCTGAATTAATCATTTTGGAGCATTATTTCCACAAAATATTGCTTATTCTTGTTAGATTTGAGTAGAAACATCATGTTTCAACACGTTATAATGAGTTTTGTTTATATTCTGTAGATTCACAATGTATCTGTTTTCTAGGTGTTTTTGGGCTTTTCAAGGCGAGAAAAGGCGTTTGGGGCATTTTCAGCATGATTTACGCATGGGAAAGCTGATTTACCTCTATTGTCCATTCAGAAGCATTATTTCCACAAAATATTGCTTATTCTTGTTAGATTTGAGTAGAAACATCATGATTCAACACGTTATAATGAGTTTTGGGTATGTTCTGTAGATTCACAATGTATCTCTTTTCTAGGTGTTTTTGGGCTTTTCAAGGCGAGAAAAGGCGTTTGGGGCATTTTCAGCATGATTTACACATCGTAAAGATTATTTAACTCAATTGTCCATTCAGAAGTATTTTTTCAACAAAAATATTGCTTATTCTTGTTAGATTTGAGTAGAAACATCATGATTCAACAGGTTATAATGAGTTTTGGGTATGTTCTGTAGATTCACAATGTATCTCTTTTCTATGTGTTTTTGGGCTTTTCAAGGCGAGAAAAGGCGTTTGGGGCATTTTCAGCATGATTTACACATGGGAACGTTGATTTACCTGAATTAATCATTTTGGTGCATTATTTCCACAAAATATTGCTTATTCTTGTTAGATTTGAGTAGAAACATCATGATTCAACACGTTATAATGAGTTTTGGGTATGTTCTGTAGATTCACAATGTATCTCTTTTCTAGGTGTTTTTGGGCTTTTCAAGGCGAGAAAAGGCGTTTGGGGCCTTTTCAGCATGATTTACACATGGGAAAGCTGATTTACCTGTATTTTTCATTTTGGACCATTTTTCCGCAAAATATTGCTTATTCTTGTTAGATTTGAGTAGAAACATCATGATTCAACACGTTATAATGAGTTTTGGGTATGTTCTGTAGATTCACAATGTATCTCTTTTCTAGGTGTTTTTGGGCTTTTCAAGGCGAGAAAAGGCGTTTGGGGCATTTTCAGCATGATTTACACATGGGAAAGCTGATTTACCTCTATTGTCCATTCAGAAGCATTATTTCCACAAAATATTGCTTATTCTTGTTAGATTTGAGTAGAAACATCATGATTCAACACGTTATAATGAGTTTTGGGTATGTTCTGTAGATTCACAATGTATCTGTTTTCTATGTGTTTTTGGGCTTTTCAAGGCGAGAAAAGGCGTTTGGGGCCTTTTCAGCATGATTTACACATGGGAAAACTGATTTACCTCTATTGTCCATTCAGAAGCATTATTTCCACAAAATATTGCTTATTCTTGTTAGATTTGAGTAGAAACATCATGATTCAACACGTTATAATGAGTTTTGGGTATGTTCTGTAGATTCACAATGTATCTCTTTTCTAGGTGTTTTTGGGCTTTTCAAGGCGAGAAAAGGCGTTTGGGGCATTTTCAGCATGATTTACGCATGGGAAAGCTGATTTCCCTCTATTGTCCATTCAGAAGCATTATTTCCACAAAATATTGCTTATTCTTGTTAGATTTGAGTAGAAACATCATGATTCAACACGTTATAATGAGTTTTGGGTATGTTCTGTAGATTCACAATGTATCTGTTTTCTATGTGTTTTTGGGCTTTTCAAGGCGAGAAAAGGCGTTTGGGGCATTTTCAGCATGATTTACACATGGGAAAGTTGATTTACCTGAATTAATCATTTTGGAGCATTATTTCCACAAAATATTGCTTATTCTTGTTAGATTTGAGTAGAAACATCATGATTCAACACGTTATAATGAGTTTTGGGTATGTTCTGTAGATTCACAATGTATCTCTTTTCTAGGTGTTTTTGGGCTTTTCAAGGCGAGAAAAGGCGTTTGGGGCATTTTCGGCATGATTTACACATGGGAAAGCTGATTTCCCTGTATTTTACATTAAGAACCATTATTTCCACAAAATATTAGTTATTCTTGTTAGATATGAGTAGAAACTTCATGATTCAACACGTTATAATGAGTTTTGGGTATGTTCTGTAGATTCACAATGTATCTGTTTTCTAGGTGTTTTTGGGCTTTTCAAGGCGAGAAAAGGCGTTTGGGGCATTTTCAGCATGATTTACGCATGGGAAAGCTGATTTACCTCTATTGTCCATTCAGAAGCATTATTTCCACAAAATATTGCTTATTCTTGTTAGATTTGAGTAGAAACATCATGATTCAACACGTTATAATGAGTTTTGGGTATGTTCTGTAGATTCACAATGTATCTGTTTTCTATGTGTTTTTGGGCTTTTCAAGGCGAGAAAAGGCGTTTGGGGCATTTTCAGCATGATTTACGCATGGGAAAGCTGATTTACCTCTATTGTCCATTCAGAAGCATTATTTCCACAAAATATTGCTTATTCTTGTGCGATTTGAGTAGAAACATCATGTTTCAACACGTTATAATGAGTTTTGGGTATGTTCTGTAGATTCACAATGTATCTGTTTTCTATGTGTTTTTGGGCTTTTCAAGGCGAGAAAAGGCGTTTGGGGCATTTTCAGCATGATTTACACATGGGAAAGTTGATTTACCTGAATTAATCATTTTGGAGCATTATTTCCACAAAATATTGCTTATTCTTGTTAGATTTGAGTAGAAACATCATGTTTCAACACGTTATAATGAGTTTTGGGTATGTTCTGTAGATTCACAATGTATCTGTTTTCTATGTGTTTTTGGGCTTTTCAAGGCGAGAAAAGGCGTTTGGGGCATTTTCAGCATGATTTACGCATGGGAAAGCTGATTTACCTCTATTGTCCATTCAGAAGCATTATTTCCACAAAATATTGCTTATTCTTGTGCGATTTGAGTAGAAACATCATGTTTCAACACGTTATAACGAGTTTTGGGTATGTTCTGTAGATTCACAATGTATCTGTTTTCTATGTGTTTTTGGGCTTTTCAAGGCGAGAAAAGGCGTTTGGGGCATTTTCAGCATGATTTACGCATGGGAAAGCTGATTTCCCTCTATTGTCCATTCAGAAGCATTATTTCCACAAAATATTGCTTATTCTTGTTAGATTTGAGTAGAAACATCATGATTCAACACGTTATAATGAGTTTTGGGTATGTTCTGTAGATTCACAATGTATCTGTTTTCTTTGTGTTTTTGGGCTTTTCAAGGCGAGAAAAGGCGTTTGGGGCATTTTCAGCATGATTTACGCTTGGGAAAGCTGATTTACCTCTATTAATCATTCAGAAGCATTATTTCCACAAAATATTGCTTATTCTTGTTAGATTTGAGTAGAAACATCATGATTCAACACGTTATAATGAGTTTTGGGTATGTTCTGTAGATTCACAATGTATCTCTTTTCTAGGTGTTTTTGGGCTTTTCAAGGCGAGAAAAGGCGTTTGGGGCATTTTCAGCATGATTTACGCATGGGAAAGCTGATTTCCCTCTATTGTCCATTCAGAAGCATTATTTCCACAAAATATTGCTTATTCTTGTGCCATTTGAGTAGAAACATCATGTTTTAACACGTTATAATGAGTTTTGGGTATGTTCTGTAGATTTACAATGTATCTGTTTTCAATGTGTTTTTGGGCTTTTCAAGGCGAGAAAAGGCGTTTGGGGCATTTTCAGCATGATTTACACATGGGAAAGTTGATTTACCTGAATTAATCATTTTGGAGCATTATTTCCACAAAATATTGCTTATTCTTGTTAGATTTGAGTAGAAACATCATGATTCAACAGGTTATAATGAGTTTTGGGTATGTTCTGTAGATTCACAATGTATCTCTTTTCTAGGTGTTTTTGGGCTTTTCAAGGCGAGAAAAGGCGTTTGGGGCATTTTCGGCATGATTTACACATGGGAAAGCTGATTTACCTGTATTTTTCATTTTGGACCATTTTTCCGCAAAATATTAGTTATTCTTGTTAGATTTGAGTAGAAACATCATGATTCAACACGTTATAATGAGTTTTGGGTATGTTCTGTAGATTCACAATGTATCTCTTTTCTAGGTGTTTTTGGGCTTTTCAAGGGGAGAAAAGGCGTTTGGGGCATTTTCAGCATGATTTACGCATGGGAAAGCTGATTTACCTCTATTGTCCATTCAGAAGCATTATTTCCACAAAATATTGCTTATTCTTGTTAGATTTGAGTAGAAACATCATGATTCAACACGTTATAATGAGTTTTGGGTATGTTCTGTAGATTCACAATGTATCTCTTTTCTAGGTGTTTTTGGGCTTTTCAAGGCGAGAAAAGGCGTTTGGGGCATTTTCAGCATGATTTACGCATGGGAAAGCTGATTTCCCTCTATTGTCCATTCAGAAGCATTATTTCCACAAAATATTGCTTATTCTTGTTAGATTTCAGTAGAAACATCATGATTCAACACGTTATAATGAGTTTTGGGTATGTTCTGTAGATTCACAATGTATCTGTTTTCTATGTGTTTTTGGGCTTTTCAAGGCGAGAAAAGGCGTTTGGGGCATTTTCAGCATGATTTACACATGGGAAAGTTGATTTACCTGAATTAATCATTTTGGAGCATTATTTCCACAAAATATTGCTTATTCTTGTTAGATTTGAGTAGAAACATCATGATTCAACAGGTTATAATGAGTTTTGGGTATGTTCTGTAGATTCACAATGTATCTCTTTTCTAGGTGTTTTTGGGCTTTTCAAGGCGAGAAAAGGCGTTTGGGGCATTTTCGGCATGATTTACACATGGGAAAGCTGATTTTCCTGTATTGTCCATTCAGAAGCATTATTTCCACAAAATATTGCTTATTCTTGTTAGATTTGAGTAGAAACATCATGATTCAACACGTTATAATGAGTTTTGGGTATGTTCTGTAGATTCACAATGTATCTCTTTTCTAGGTGTTTTTGGGCTTTTCAAGGCGAGAAAAGGCGTTTGGGGCATTTTCAGCATGATTTACGCATGGGAAAGCTGATTTCCCTCTATTGTCCATTCAGAAGCATTATTTCCACAAAATATTGCTTATTCTTGTTAGATTTGAGTAGAAACATCATGATTCAACAGGTTATAATGAGTTTTGGGTATGTTCTGTAGATTCACAATGTATCTCTTTTCTATGTGTTTTTGGGCTTTTCAAGGCGAGAAAAGGCGTTTGGGGCATTTTCAGCATGATTTACACATGGGAACGTTGATTTACCTGAATTAATCATTTTGGTGCATTATTTCCACAAAATATTGCTTATTCTTGTTAGATTTGAGTAGAAACATCATGATTCAACACGTTATAATGAGTTTTGGGTATGTTCTGTAGATTCACAATGTATCTCTTTTCTAGGTGTTTTTGGGCTTTTCAAGGCGAGAAAAGGCGTTTGGGGCCTTTTCAGCATGATTTACACATGGGAAAGCTGATTTACCTGTATTTTTCATTTTGGACCATTTTTCCGCAAAATATTAGTTATTCTTGTTAGATTTGAGTAGAAACATCATGATTCAACACGTTATAATGAGTTTTGGGTATGTTCTGTAGATTCACAATGTATCTCTTTTCTAGGTGTTTTTGGGCTTTTCAAGGCGAGAAAAGGCGTTTGGGGCATTTTCAGCATGATTTACGCATGGGAAAGCTGATTTCCCTCTATTGTCCATTCAGAAGCATTATTTCCACAAAATATTGCTTATTCTTGTTAGATTTGAGAAGAAACATCATGATTCAACACGTTATAATGAGTTTTGGGTATGTTCTGTAGATTCACAATGTATCTGTTTTCTATGTGTTTTTGGGCTTTTCAAGGCGAGAAAAGGCGTTTGGGGCCTTTTCAGCATGATTTACACATGGGAAAACTGATTTCCCTCTATTGTCCATTCAGAAGCATTATTTCCACAAAATATTGCTTATTCTTGTTAGATTTGAGTAGAAACATCATGATTCAACACGTTATAATGAGTTTTGGGTATGTTCTGTAGATTCACAATGTATCTCTTTTCTAGGTGTTTTTGGGCTTTTCAAGGCGAGAAAAGGCGTTTGGGGCATTTTCAGCATGATTTACGCATGGGAAAGCTGATTTCCCTCTATTGTCCATTCAGAAGCATTATTTCCACAAAATATTGCTTATTCTTGTTAGATTTCAGTAGAAACATCATGATTCAACACGTTATAATGAGTTTTGGGTATGTTCTGTAGATTCACAATGTATCTGTTTTCTATGTGTTTTTGGGCTTTTCAAGGCGAGAAAAGGCGTTTGGGGCATTTTCAGCATGATTTACACATGGGAAAGTTGATTTACCTGAATTAATCATTTTGGAGCATTATTTCCACAAAATATTGCTTATTCTTGTTAGATTTGAGTAGAAACATCATGATTCAACACGTTATAATGAGTTTTGGGTATGTTCTGTAGATTCACAATGTATCTCTTTTCTAGGTGTTTTTGGGCTTTTCAAGGCGAGAAAAGGCGTTTGGGGCATTTTCAGCATGATTTACGCATGGGAAAGCTGATTTCCCTCTATTGTCCATTCAGAAGCATTATTTCCACAAAATATTGCTTATTCTTGTTAGATTTGAGTAGTAACATCATGATTCAACACGTTATAATGAGTTTTGGGTATGTTCTGTAGATTCACAATGTATCTGTTTTCTATGTGTTTTTGGGCTTTTCAAGGCGAGAAAAGGCGTTTGGGGCCTTTTCAGCATGATTTACACATGGGAAAACTGATTTCCCTCTATTGTCCATTCAGAAGCATTATTTCCACAAAATATTGCTTATTCTTGTTAGATTTGAGTAGAAACATCATGATTCAACACGTTATAATGAGTTTTGGGTATGTTCTGTAGATTCACAATGTATCTGTTTTCTATGTGTTTTTGGGCTTTTCAAGGCGAGAAAAGGCGTTTGGGGCATTTTCAGCATGATTTACGCATGGGAAAGCTGATTTACCTCTATTGTCCATTCAGAAGCATTATTTCCACAAAATATTGCTTATTCTTGTTAGATTTGAGTAGAAACATCATGATTCAACACGTTATAATGAGTTTTGGGTATGTTCTGTAGATTCACAATGTATCTGTTTTCTATGTGTTTTTGGGCTTTTCAAGGCGAGAAAAGGCGTTTGGGGCCTTTTCAGCATGATTTACACATGGGAAAACTGATTTCCCTCTATTGTCCATTCAGAAGCATTATTTCCACAAAATATTGCTTATTCTTGTTAGATTTGAGTAGAAACATCATGATTCAACACGTTATAATGAGTTTTGGGTATGTTCTGTAGATTCACAATGTATCTGTTTTCTATGTGTTTTTGGGCTTTTCAAGGCGAGAAAAGGCGTTTGGGGCATTTTCAGCATGATTTACACATGGGAAAGTTGATTTACCTGAATTAATCATTTTGGAGCATTATTTCCACAAAATATTGCTTATTCTTGTTAGATTTGAGTAGAAACATCATGATTCAACAGGTTATAATGAGTTTTGGGTATGTTCTGTAGATTCACAATGTATCTCTTTTCTAGGTGTTTTTGGGCTTTTCAAGGCGAGAAAAGGCGTTTGGGGCATTTTCGGCATGATTTACACATGGGAAAGCTGATTTACCTGTATTTTTCATTTTGGACCATTTTTCCGCAAAATATTAGTTATTCTTGTTAGATTTGAGTAGAAACATCATGATTCAACACGTTATAATGAGTTTTGGGTATGTTCTGTAGATTCACAATGTATCTCTTTTCTAGGTGTTTTTGGGCTTTTCAAGGGGAGAAAAGGCGTTTGGGGCATTTTCAGCATGATTTACGCATGGGAAAGCTGATTTACCTCTATTGTCCATTCAGAAGCATTATTTCCACAAAATATTGCTTATTCTTGTTAGATTTGAGTAGAAACATCATGATTCAACACGTTATAATGAGTTTTGGGTATGTTCTGTAGATTCACAATGTATCTCTTTTCTAGGTGTTTTTGGGCTTTTCAAGGCGAGAAAAGGCGTTTGGGGCATTTTCAGCATGATTTACACATGGGAAAGTTGATTTACCTGAATTAATCATTTTGGAGCATTATTTCCACAAAATATTGCTTATTCTTGTTAGATGTGAGTAGAAACATCATGTTTCAACACGTTATAATGAGTTTTGGGTATGTTCTGTAGATTTACAATGTATCTGTTTTCTATGTGTTTTTGGGCTTTTCAAGGCGAGAAAAGGCGTTTGGGGCATTTTCAGCATGATTTACGCATGGGAAAGCTGATTTACCTCTATTGTCCATTCAGAAGCATTATTTCCACAAAATATTGCTTATTCTTGTTAGATTTGAGTAGAAACATCATGATTCAACACGTTATAATGAGTTTTGGGTATGTTCTGTAGATTCACAATGTATCTGTTTTCTATGTGTTTTTGGGCTTTTCAAGGCGAGAAAAGGCGTTTGGGGCCTTTTCAGCATGATTTACACATGGGAAAACTGATTTCCCTCTATTGTCCATTCAGAAGCATTATTTCCACAAAATATTGCTTATTCTTGTTAGATTTGAGTAGAAACATCATGATTCAACACGTTATAATGAGTTTTGGGTATGTTCTGTAGATTCACAATGTATCTGTTTTCTATGTGTTTTGGGCTTTTCAAGGCGAGAAAAGGCGTTTGGGGCCTTTTTCAGCATGATTTACACATGGGAAAACTGATTTCCCTCTATTGTCCATTCAGAAGCATTATTTCCACAAAATATTGCTTATTCTTGTTAGATTTGAGTAGAAACATCATGATTCAACACGTTATAATGAGTTTTGGGTATGTTCTGTAGATTCACAATGTATCTGTTTTCTATGTGTTTTTGGGCTTTTCAAGGCGAGAAAAGGCGTTTGGGGCCTTTTCAGCATGATTTACACATGGGAAAACTGATTTCCCTCTATTGTCCATTCAGAAGCATTATTTCCACAAAATATTGCTTATTCTTGTTAGATTTGAGTAGAAACATCATGATTCAACACGTTATAATGAGTTTTGGGTATGTTCTGTAGATTCACAATGTATCTCTTTTCTAGGTGTTTTTGGGCTTTTCAAGGCGAGAAAAGGCGTTTGGGGCATTTTCAGCATGATTTACGCATGGGAAAGCTGATTTCCCTCTATTGTCCATTCAGAAGCATTATTTCCACAAAATATTGCTTATTCTTGTTAGATTTGAGTAGAAACATCATGATTCAACACGTTATAATGAGTTTTGGGTATGTTCTGTAGATTCACAATGTATCTGTTTTCTATGTGTTTTTGGGCTTTTCAAGGCGAGAAAAGGCGTTTGGGGCATTTTCAGCATGATTTACACATGGGAAAGTTGATTTACCTGAATTAATCATTTTGGAGCATTATTTCCACAAAATATTGCTTATTCTTGTTAGATGTGAGTAGAAACATCATGTTTCAACACGTTATAATGAGTTTTGGGTATGTTCTGTAGATTTACAATGTATCTGTTTTCTATGTGTTTTTGGGCTTTTCAAGGCGAGAAAAGGCGTTTGGGGCATTTTCAGCATGATTTACGCATGGGAAAGCTGATTTACCTCTATTGTCCATTCAGAAGCATTATTTCCACAAAATATTGCTTATTCTTGTTAGATTTGAGTAGAAACATCATGATTCAACACGTTATAATGAGTTTTGTGTATGTTCTGTAGATTCACAATGTATCTGTTTTCTATGTGTTTTTGGGCTTTTCAAGGCGAGAAAAGGCGTTTGGGGCATTTTCAGCATGATTTACGCATGGGAAAGCTGATTTACCTCTATTGTCCATTCAGAAGCATTATTTCCACAAAATATTGCTTATTCTTGTTAGATTTGAGTAGAAACATCATGATTCAACACGTTATAATGAGTTTTGTGTATGTTCTGTAGATTCACAATGTATCTGTTTTCTTTGTGTTTTTGGGCTTTTCAAGGCGAGAAAAGGCGTTTGGGGCATTTTCAGCATGATTTACGCATGGGAAAGCTGATTTCCCTCTATTGTCCATTCAGAAGCATTATTTCCACAAAATATTGCTTATTCTTGTGCGATTTGAGTAGAAACATCATGTTTCAACACGTTATAATGAGTTTTGGGTATGTTCTGTAGATTCACAATGTATCTGTTTTCTATGTGTTTTTGGGCTTTTCAAGGCGAGAAAAGGCGTTTGGGGCATTTTCAGCATGATTTACACATGGGAAAGCTGATTTACCTGAATTAATCATTTTGGAGCATTATTTCCACAAAATATTGCTTATTCTTGTTAGATTTGAGTAGAAACATCATGATTCAACACGTTATAATGAGTTTTGGGTATGTTCTGTAGATTCACAATGTATCTGTTTTCTATGTGTTTTTGGGCTTTTCAAGGCGAGAAAAGGCGTTTGAGGCATTTTCAGCATGATTTACGCATGGGAAAGCTGATTTCCCTCTATTGTCCATTCAGAAGCATTATTTCCACAAAATATTGCTTATTCTTGTTAGATTTGAGTAGAAACATCATGATTCAACACGTTATAATGAGTTTTGGGTATGTTCTGTAGATTCACAATGTATCTGTTTTCTTTGTGTTTTTGGGCTTTTCAAGGCGAGAAAAAGGCGTTTGGGGCATTTTCAGCATGATTTACGCATGGGAAAGCTGATTTCCCTCTATTGTCCATTCAGAAGCATTATTTCCACAAAATATTGCTTATTCTTGTTAGATTTGAGTAGAAACATCATGATTCACACATGATTTACACATGGGAAAGCTGATTTACCTGAATTAATCATTTTGGAGCATTATTTCCACAAAATATTGCTTATTCTTGTTAGATTTGAGTAGAAACATCATGATTCAACACGTTATAATGAGTTTTGGGTATGTTCTGTAGATTCACAATGTATCTGTTTTCTATGTGTTTTTGGGCTTTTCAAGGCGAGGAAAGGCGTTTGGGGCATTTTCAGCATGATTTACACATAGGAAAGCTGATTTACCTGTATTGTTCATTTTGGAGCATTATTTCCACAAATTTTTGCTTATTCTTGTTAGATTTGAGTAGAAACATCATGATTCAACACGTTATAATGAGTTTTGGGTATGTTCTGTAGATTCACAATGTATCTCTTTTCTAGGTGTTTTTGGGCTTTTCAAGGGGAGAAAAGGCGTTTGGGGCATTTTCAGCATGATTTACGCATGGGAAAGCTGATTTACCTCTATTGTCCATTCAGAAGCATTATTTCCACAAAATATTGCTTATTCTTGTGCGATTTGAGTAGAAACATCATGTTTCAACACGTTATAATGAGTTTTGGGTATGTTCTGTAGATTCACAATGTATCTGTTTTCTATGTGTTTTTGGGCTTTTCAAGGCGAGAAAAGGCGTTTGGGGCATTTTCAGCATGATTTACACATGGGAAAGCTGATTTACCTGAATTAATCATTTTGGAGCATTATTTCCACAAAATATTGCTTATTCTTGTTAGATTTGAGTAGAAACATCATGATTCAACACGTTATAATGAGTTTTGGGTATGTTCTGTAGATTCACAATGTATCTGTTTTCTATGTGTTTTTGGGCTTTTCAAGGCGAGAAAAGGCGTTTGAGGCATTTTCAGCATGATTTACGCATGGGAAAGCTGATTTCCCTCTATTGTCCATTCAGAAGCATTATTTCCACAAAATATTGCTTATTCTTGTTAGATTTGAGTAGAAACATCATGATTCAACACGTTATAATGAGTTTTGTGTATGTTCTGTAGATTCACAATGTATCTGTTTTCTTTGTGTTTTTGGGCTTTTCAAGGCGAGAAAAGGCGTTTGGGGCATTTTTCAGCATGATTTACGCATGGGAAAGCTGATTTCCCTCTATTGTCCATTCAGAAGCATTATTTCCACAAAATATTGCTTATTCTTGTTAGATTTGAGTAGAAACATCATGATTCACACATGATTTACACATGGGAAAGCTGATTTACCTGAATTAATCATTTTGGAGCATTATTTCCACAAAATATTGCTTATTCTTGTTAGATTTGAGTAGAAACATCATGATTCAACACGTTATAATGAGTTTTGGGTATGTTCTGTAGATTCACAATGTATCTGTTTTCTATGTGTTTTTGGGCTTTTCAAGGCGAGGAAAGGCGTTTGGGGCATTTTCAGCATGATTTACACATAGGAAAGCTGATTTACCTGTATTGTTCATTTTGGAGCATTATTTCCACAAATTTTTGCTTATTCTTGTTAGATTTGAGTAGAAACATCATGATTCAACACGTTATAATGAGTTTTGTGTATGTTCTGTAGATTCACAATGTATCTGTTTTCTTTGTGTTTTTGGGCTTTTCAAGGCGAGAAAAGGCGTTTGGGGCATTTTCAGCATGATTTACGCATGGGAAAGCTGATTTCCCTCTATTGTCCATTCAGAAGCATTATTTCCACAAAATATTGCTTATTCTTGTGCGATTTGAGTAGAAACATCATGTTTCAACACGTTATAATGAGTTTTGGGTATGTTCTGTAGATTCACAATGTATCTGTTTTCTATGTGTTTTTGGGCTTTTCAAGGCGAGAAAAGGCGTTTGGGGCATTTTCAGCATGATTTACACATGGGAAAGCTGATTTACCTGAATTAATCATTTTGGAGCATTATTTCCACAAAATATTGCTTATTCTTGTTAGATTTGAGTAGAAACATCATGATTCAACACGTTATAATGAGTTTTGGGTATGTTCTGTAGATTCACAATGTATCTGTTTTCTATGTGTTTTTGGGCTTTTCAAGGCGAGAAAAAGGCGTTTGAGGCATTTTCAGCATGATTTACGCATGGGAAAGCTGATTTCCCTCTATTGTCCATTCAGAAGCATTATTTCCACAAAATATTGCTTATTCTTGTTAGATTTGAGTAGAAACATCATGATTCAACACGTTATAATGAGTTTTGTGTATGTTCTGTAGATTCACAATGTATCTGTTTTCTTTGTGTTTTTGGGCTTTTCAAGGCGAGAAAAGGCGTTTGGGGCATTTTCAGCATGATTTACGCATGGGAAAGCTGATTTCCCTCTATTGTCCATTCAGAAGCATTATTTCCACAAAATATTGCTTATTCTTGTTAGATTTGAGTAGAAACATCATGATTCACACATGATTTACACATGGGAAAGCTGATTTACCTGAATTAATCATTTTGGAGCATTATTTCCACAAAATATTGCTTATTCTTGTTAGATTTGAGTAGAAACATCATGATTCAACACGTTATAATGAGTTTTGGGTATGTTCTGTAGATTCACAATGTATCTGTTTTCTATGTGTTTTTGGGCTTTTCAAGGCGAGGAAAGGCGTTTGGGGCATTTTCAGCATGATTTACACATAGGAAAGCTGATTTACCTGTATTGTTCATTTTGGAGCATTATTTCCACAAATTTTTGCTTATTCTTGTTAGATTTGAGTAGAAACATCATGATTCAACACGTTATAATGAGTTTTGGGTATGTTCTGTAGATTCACAATGTATCTCTTTTCTAGGTGTTTTTGGGCTTTTCAAGGGGAGAAAAGGCGTTTGGGGCATTTTCAGCATGATTTACGCATGGGAAAGCTGATTTACCTCTATTGTCCATTCAGAAGCATTATTTCCACAAAATATTGCTTATTCTTGTGCGATTTGAGTAGAAACATCATGTTTCAACACGTTATAATGAGTTTTGGGTATGTTCTGTAGATTCACAATGTATCTGTTTTCTATGTGTTTTTGGGCTTTTCAAGGCGAGAAAAGGCGTTTGGGGCATTTTCAGCATGATTTACACATGGGAAAGCTGATTTACCTGAATTAATCATTTTGGAGCATTATTTCCACAAAATATTGCTTATTCTTGTTAGATTTGAGTAGAAACATCATGATTCAACACGTTATAATGAGTTTTGGGTATGTTCTGTAGATTCACAATGTATCTGTTTTCTATGTGTTTTGGGCTTTTCAAGGCGAGAAAAGGCGTTTGAGGCATTTTCAGCATGATTTACGCATGGGAAAGCTGATTTCCCTCTATTGTCCATTCAGAAGCATTATTTCCACAAAATATTGCTTATTCTTGTTAGATTTGAGTAGAAACATCATGATTCAACACGTTATAATGAGTTTTGTGTATGTTCTGTAGATTCACAATGTATCTGTTTTCTTTGTGTAGTTGGGCTTTTCAAGGCGAGAAAAGGCGTTTGGGGCATTTTCAGCATGATTTACGCATGGGAAAGCTGATTTCCCTCTATTGTCCATTCAGAAGCATTATTTCCACAAAATATTGCTTATTCTTGTTAGATTTGAGTAGAAACATCATGATTCACACATGATTTACACATGGGAAAGCTGATTTACCTGAATTAATCATTTTGGAGCATTATTTCCACAAAATATTGCTTATTCTTGTTAGATTTGAGTAGAAACATCATGATTCAACACGTTATAATGAGTTTTGGGTATGTTCTGTAGATTCACAATGTATCTGTTTTCTATGTGTTTTTGGGCTTTTCAAGGCGAGGAAAGGCGTTTGGGGCATTTTCAGCATGATTTACACATAGGAAAGCTGATTTACCTGTATTGTTCATTTTGGAGCATTATTTCCACAAATTTTTGCTTATTCTTGTTAGATTTGAGTAGAAACATCATGATTCAACACGTTATAATGAGTTTTGGGTATGTTCTGTAGATTCACAATGTATCTCTTTTCTAGGTGTTTTTGGGCTTTTCAAGGCGAGAAAAGGCGTTTGGGGCATTTTCAGCATGATTTACGCATGGGAAAGCTGATTTACCTCTATTGTCCATTCAGAAGCATTATTTCCACAAAATATTGCTTATTCTTGTTAGATTTGAGTAGAAACATCATGATTCAACACGTTATAATGAGTTTTGGGTATGTTCTGTAGATTCACAATGTATCTGTTTTCTATGTGTTTTTGGGCTTTTCAAGGCGAGAAAAGGCGTTTGGGGCATTTTCAGCATGATTTACACATGTGAAAGCTGATTTCCCTCTATTGTCCATTCAGAAGCATTATTTCCACAAAATATTGCTTATTCTTGTTAGATTTGAGTGGAAACATCATGATTCAACACGTTATAATGAGTTTTGGGTATGTTCTGTAGATTCACAATGTATCTGTTTTCTAGTGTTTTTGGGCTTTTCAAGGCGAGAAAAGGCGTTTGGGGCCTTTTCAGCATGATTTACACATGGGAAAGCTGATTTCCCTCTATTGTCCATTCAGAAGCATTATTTCCACAAAATATTGCTTATTCTTGTTAGATTTGAGTAGAAACATCATGATTCACACATGATTTACACATGGGAAAGCTGATTTACCTGAATTAATCATTTTGGAGCATTATTTCCACAAAATATTGCTTATTCTTGTTAGATTTGAGTAGAAACATCATGATTCAACACGTTATAATGAGTTTTGGGTATGTTCTGTAGATTCACAATGTATCTGTTTTCTATGTGTTTTTGGGCTTTTCAAGGCGAGGAAAGGCGTTTGGGGCATTTTCAGCATGATTTACACATAGGAAAGCTGATTTACCTGTATTGTTCATTTTGGAGCATTATTTCCACAAATTTTGCTTATTCTTGTTAGATTTGAGTAGAAACATCATGATTCAACACGTTATAATGAGTTTTGGGTATGTTCTGTAGATTCACAATGTATCTGTTTTCTATGTGTTTTTGGGCTTTTCAAGGCGAGAAAAGGCGTTTGGGGCATTTTCAGCATGATTTACGCATGGGAAAGCTGATTTACCTCTATTGTCCATTCAGAAGCATTATTTCCACAAAATATTGCTTATTCTTGTGCGATTTGAGTAGAAACATCATGTTTCAACACGTTATAATGAGTTTTGGGTATGTTCTGTAGATTCACAATGTATCTGTTTTCTATGTGTTTTTGGGCTTTTCAAGGCGAGAAAAGGCGTTTGGGGCATTTTCAGCATGATTTACACATGGGAAAGCTGATTTACCTGAATTAATCATTTTGGAGCATTATTTCCACAAAATATTGCTTATTCTTGTTAGATTTGAGTAGAAACATCATGATTCAACACGTTATAATGAGTTTTGGGTATGTTCTGTAGATTCACAATGTATCTGTTTTCTATGAGTTTTGGGCTTTTCAAGGCGAGAAAAGGCGTTTGGGGCATTTTCAGCATGATTTACGCATGGGAAAGCTGATTTACCTGTATTTTTCATTTTGGACCATTTTTTCCGCAAAATATTAGTTATTCTTGTTAGATTTGAGTAGAAACATCATGATTCAACACGTTATAATGAGTTTTGGGTATGTTCTGTAGATTCACAATGTATCTGTTTTCTATGCGTTTTTGGGCTTTTCAAGGCGAGAAAAGGCGTTTGGGGCCTTTTCAGCATGATGTACACATGAGAAAGCTGATTTACCTGAATTAATCATTTTGGAGCATTATTTCCACAACATATTGCTTATTCTTGTTAGATTTGAGTAGAAACATCATGATTCAACACGTTATAATGAGTTTTGGGTATGTTCTGTAGATTCACAATGTATCTGTTTTCTATGCGTTTTTGGGCTTTTCAAGGCGAGAAAAGGCGTTTGGGGCATTTTCAGCATGATTTACACATGGGAAAGCTGATTTACCTGTATTGTCCATTTTGAAGCATTATTTCCACAAAATATTGCTTATTCTTGTTAGATTTGAGTAGAAACATCATGATTCAACACGTTATCATGAGTTTTGGGTATGTTCTGTAGATTCACAATGTATCTGTTTTCTATGTGTTTTGGGCTTTTCAAGGCGAGAAAAGGCGTTTGGGGCCTTTTCAGCATGATTTACATATGGGAAAGCTGATTTCCCTCTATTGTCCATTCAGAAGCATTATTTCCACAAAATATTGCTTATTCTTGTTAGATTTGAGTAGAAACATCATGCTTCAACACGTTATAATGAGTTTTGGGTATGTTCTGTAGATTCACAATGTATCTGTTTTCTATGTGTTTTTGGGCTTTTCAAGGCGAGAAAAGGCGTTTGGGGCCTTTTCAGCATGATTTACACATTGGAAAGCTGATTTACCTGAATTAATCATTTTGGAGCATTATTTCCACAACATATTGCTTATTCTTGTTAGATTTGAGTAGAAACATCATGATTCAACACGTTATAATGAGTTTTGGGTATGTTCTGCAGATTCACAATGTATCTGTTTTCTATGTGTTTTTGGGCTTTTCAAGGCGAGAAAAGGCGTTTGGGGCCTTTTCAGCATGATTTACACATGGGAAAGCTGATTTACCTGTATTTTTCATTTTGGACCATTTTTTCCGCAAAATATTAGTTATTCTTGTTAGATTTGAGTAGAAACATCATGATTCAACACGTTATAATGAGTTTTGGGTATGTTCTGTAGATTCACAATGTATCTCTTTTCTATGTTTTTTTGGGCTTTTCAAGGGGAGAAAAGGCGTTTGGGGCATTTTCAGCATGATTTACACATGGGAAAGCTGATTTACCTGAATTAATCATTTTGGAGCATTATTTCCACAAAATATTGCTTATTCTTGTGCGATTTGAGTAGAAACATCATGTTTCAACACGTTATAATGAGTTTTGGGTATGTTCTGTAGATTCACAATGTATCTGTTTTCTATGTGTTTTTGGGCTTTTCAAGGCGAGAAAAGGCGTTTGGGGCATTTTCAGCATGATGTACACATGAGAAAGCTGATTTCCCTCTATTGTCCATTCAGAAGCATTATTTCCACAAAATATTGCTTATTCTTGTTAGATTTGAGTAGAAACATCATGATTCAACACGTTATAATGAGTTTTGGGTATGTTCTGTAGATTCACAATGTATCTCTTTTCTAGGTGTTTTTGGGCTTTTCAAGTCGAGAAAAGGCGTTTGGGGCATTTTCAGCATGATTTACGCATGGGAAAGCTGATTTCCCTCTATTGTCCATTCAGAAGCATTATTTCCACAAAATATTGCTTATTCTTGTTAGATTTGAGTAGAAACATCATGATTCAACACGTTATAATGAGTTTTGGGTATGTTCTGTAGATTCACAATGTATCTGTTTTCTATGTGTTTTTGGGCTTTTCAAGGCGAGAAAAAGGCGTTTGGGGCATTTTCAGCATGATTTACACATGGGAAAGCTGATTTACCTGTATTTTTCATTTTGGACCATTTTTTCCGCAAAATATTAGTTATTCTTGTTAGATTTGAGTAGAAACATCATGTTTCAACACGTTATAATGAGTTTTGGGTATGTTCTGTAGATTCACAATGTATCTGTTTTCTATGTGTTTTTGGGCTTTTCAAGGCGAGAAAAGGCGTTTGGGGCCTTTTCAGCATGATTTACACATGGGAAAGCTGATTTACCTGTATTTTTCATTTTGGACCATTTTTTCCGCAAAATATTAGTTATTCTTGTTAGATTTGAGTAGAAACATCATGATTCAACACTTTATAATGAGTTTTCGGTATGTTCTGTAGATTCACAATGTATCTGTTTTCTATGCGTTTTTGGGCTTTTCAAGGCGAGGAAAGGCGTTTGGGGCATTTCAGCATGATTTACACATGGGAAAGCTGATTTACCTGTATTGTCCATTTTGGAGCATTATTTCCACAAAATATTGCTTATTCTTGTTAGATTTGAGTAGAAACATCATGTTTCAACACGTTATAATGAGTTTTGGGTATGTTCTGTAGATTCAAAATGTATCTGTTTTCTATGTCTTTTGGGCTTTTCAAGGCGAGAAACGGCGTTTGGGGCATTTTCAGCATGATTTACACATGGGAAAGCTGATTTACCTGAATTAATCATTTTGGAGAATTATTTCCACAAAATATTGCTTATTCTTGTTAGATTTGAGTAGAAACATCATGATTCAACACGTTATAATGAGTTTTGGGTATGTTCTGTAGATTCAAAATGTATCTGTTTTTCTATGTCTTTTGGGCTTTTCAAGGCGAGAAACGGCGTTTGGGGCATTTTCAGCATGATTTACACATGGGAAAGCTGATTTACCTGAATTAATCATTTTGGAAGCATTATTTCCACAAAATATTGCTTATTCTTGTTAGATTTGAGTAGAAACATCATGATTCAACACGTTATAATGAGTTTTGGGTATGTTCTGTAGATTCACAATGTATCTGTTTTTTATGTGTTTTTGGGCTTTTCAAGGCGAGAAAAGGCGTTTGGGGCATTTCAGCATGATTTACTCATGGGAAAGCTGATTTACCTCTATTGTATGTTCAGAAGCATTTTTTCCACAAAATATTGCTTAGTCTTGTTAGATTTTAGTGGAAACATCAAGATTCAACACGATATAATGATTTTTGGGTATGTTCTGTAGAGTCACAATGTTTCTGTTTGCTATGTCTTTTTGGCCTTTTAAAGGCGAAAAAAGGCGTTTGGGGCATTTTCAGCATGATTTACACATGGGAAAGCTGATGTACCTGTATTGTCCATTCATTTTGGACCATTATTTCCACAAAATATTGCTTATTCTTGTCAGATTTGAGTAGAAACATCATGATTCAACACGATGTAATGAGTTTTGTTTATGTTCTGCAGATTCACATTGTATCTGTTTTCTATGTGTTTTTGGGCTTTTCAAGGCGAGAAAAGGCGTTGGGGGCATTTTCAGGATGATTTACACATGGGAAAGATGATTTACCCCTATTGTCCATTCAGAAGCATTTTTTCCACAAAATATTGCTTATTCTTGTTAGATTTGAGGAGAAACATCATGATTCAACACGTTATAATGAGTTTTGGGTATGTTCTGTAGATTCACAATGTATCTGTTTTCTATGTCTTTTTGGGCTTTTCAAGGCGAGAAAAGGCGTTTGGGGCATTTTCAGCATGATTTACACATGGGAAAGCTGATTTCCCTCTATTGTCCATTCAGAAGCATTTTTTCCACAAAATATTGCTTATTCTTGTTAGATTTGAGTAGAAACATCATGTTTCAACACGTTATAATGAGTTTTGGGTATGTTCTGTAGATTCACAATGTATCTGTTTTCTATGTCTTTTTGGGCTTTTCAAGGCGAGAAAAAGGCGTTTGGGGCATTTTCAGCATGATTTACACATGGGAAAGTTGATTTACCTCTATTGTCCATTCAGAAGCATTATTTCCACAAAATATTGCTTATTCTTGTTAGATTTGAGTAGAAACATCATGATTCAACACGTTATAATGAGTTTTGGGTATGTTCTGTAGATTCACAATGTATCTCTTTTCTAGGTGTTTTTGGGCTTTTCAAGGCGAGAAAAGGCGTTTGGGGCATTTTCAGCATGATTTACGCATGGGAAAGCTGATTTCCCTCTATTGTCCATTCAGAAGCATTATTTCCACAAAATATTGCTTATTCTTGTTAGATTTGAGTAGAAACATCATGATTCAACACGTTATAATGAGTTTTGGGTATGTTCTGTAGATTCACAATGTATCTGTTTTCTATGTGTTTTTGGGCTTTTCAAGGCGAGAAAAAGGCGTTTGGGGCATTTTCAGCATGATTTACACATGGGAAAGCTGATTTACCTGAATTAATCATTTTGGAGCATTATTTCCACAAAATATTGCTTATTCTTGTTAGATTTGAGTAGAAAGATCATGATTCAACACGTTATAATGAGTTTTGATTCACAATGTATCTGTTTTCTATGTGTTTTGGGCTTTTCAAGGCGAGAAAAGCCCTTTGGGGCATTTTCAGCATGATTTACACATGGGAAAGCTGATTTACCTCTATTGTCCATTCAGAAGCATTTTTTCCACAAAATATTGCTTATTCTTGTTAGATTTGAGTAGAAACATCATGATTCAACACGTTATAATGAGTTTTGGGTATGTTCTGTAGATTCACAATGTATCTGTTTTCTATGTGTTTTTGGGCTTTTCAAGGCGAGAAAAAGGCGTTTGGGGCCTTTTCAGCATGATTTACACATGGGAAAACTGATTTCCCTCTATTGTCCATTCAGAAGCATTATTTCCACAAAATATTGCTTATTCTTGTTAGATTTGAGTAGAAACATCATGATTCAACACGTTATAATGAGTTTTGGGTATGTTCTGTAGATTCACAATGTATCTGTTTTCTATGTGTTTTTGGGCTTTTCAAGGCGAGAAAAGGCGTTTGGGGCATTTTCAGCATGATTTACACATGGGAAAGCTGATTTCCCTCTATTGTCCATTCAGAAGCATTATTTCCACAAAATATTGCTTATTCTTGTTAGATTTGAGTAGAAACATCATGATTCAACACAATATAATGAGTTTTGGGTATGTTCTGTAGATTTACAATGTACCTGTTTTCTATGTGTTTTTGGGCTTTTCAAGGCGAGAAAAGGCGTTTGGGGCATTTTCAGCATGATTTACACATGGGAAAGCTGATTTACCTGTATTGTTCATTTTGGAGCATTATTTCCCCAAAATATTGCTTATTCTTCTTAGATTTGAGTAGAAACATCATGATTCAACACGATATAATGAGTTTTGGGTATGTTCTGTAGATTCACAATGTATCTCTTTTCTAGGTGTTTTTGGGCTTTTCAAGGCGAGAAAAGGCGTTTGGGGCATTTTCAGCATGATTTACGCATGGGAAAGCTGATTTCCCTCTATTGTCCATTCAGAAGCATTATTTCCACAAAATATTGCTTATTCTTGTTAGATTTGAGTAGAAACATCATGATTCAACACGTTATAATGAGTTTTGGGTATGTTCTGTAGATTCACAATGTATCTGTTTTCTATGTGTTTTTGGGCTTTTCAAGGCGAGAAAAGGCGTTTGGGGCATTTTCAGCATGATTTACACATGGGAAAGTTGATTTACCTGAATTAATCATTTTGGAGCATTATTTCCACAAAATATTGCTTATTCTTGTTAGATGTGAGTAGAAACATCATGTTTCAACACGTTATAATGAGTTTTGGGTATGTTCTGTAGATTTACAATGTATCTGTTTTCTATGTGTTTTTGGGCTTTTCAAGGCGAGAAAAGGCGTTTGGGGCATTTTCAGCATGATTTACGCATGGGAAAGCTGATTTACCTCTATTGTCCATTCAGAAGCATTATTTCCACAAAATATTGCTTATTCTTGTTAGATTTGAGTAGAAACATCATGATTCAACACGTTATAATGAGTTTTGGGTATGTTCTGTAGATTCACAATGTATCTGTTTTCTATGTGTTTTTGGGCTTTTCAAGGCGAGAAAAGGCGTTTGGGGCCTTTTCAGCATGATTTACACATGGGAAAACTGATTTCCCTCTATTGTCCATTCAGAAGCATTATTTCCACAAAATATTGCTTATTCTTGTTAGATTTGAGTAGAAACATCATGATTCAACACGTTATAATGAGTTTTGGGTATGTTCTGTAGATTCACAATGTATCTGTTTTCTATGTGTTTTTGGGCTTTTCAAGGCGAGAAAAGGCGTTTGGGGCCTTTTCAGCATGATTTACACATGGGAAAACTGATTTCCCTCTATTGTCCATTCAGAAGCATTATTTCCACAAAATATTGCTTATTCTTGTTAGATTTGAGTAGAAACATCATGATTCAACACGTTATAATGAGTTTTGGGTATGTTCTGTAGATTCACAATGTATCTGTTTTCTAGGTGTTTTTGGGCTTTTCAAGGCGAGAAAAGGCGTTTGGGGCATTTTCAGCATGATTTACGCATGGGAAAGCTGATTTCCCTCTATTGTCCATTCAGAAGCATTATTTCCACAAAATATTGCTTATTCTTGTTAGATTTGAGTAGAAACATCATGATTCAACACGTTATAATGAGTTTTGGGTATGTTCTGTAGATTCACAATGTATCTGTTTTCTATGTGTTTTTGGGCTTTTCAAGGCGAGAAAAGGCGTTTGGGGCATTTTCAGCATGATTTACACATGGGAAAGCTGATTTACCTGAATTAATCATTTTGGAGCATTATTTCCACAAAATATTGCTTATTCTTGTTAGATTTGAGTAGAAACATCATGTTTCAACACGTTATAATGAGTTTTGGGTATGTTCTGTAGATTCACAATGTATCTGTTTTCTATGTGTTTTTGGGCTTTTCAAGGCGAGAAAAGGCGTTTGGGGCATTTTCAGCATGATTTACACATGGGAAAGTTGATTTACCTGAATTAATCATTTTGGAGCATTATTTCCACAAAATATTGCTTATTCTTGTTAGATGTGAGTAGAAACATCATGTTTCAACACGTTATAATGAGTTTTGGGTATGTTCTGTAGATTTACAATGTATCTGTTTTCTATGTGTTTTTGGGCTTTTCAAGGCGAGAAAAAGGCGTTTGGGGCATTTTCAGCATGATTTACGCATGGGAAAGCTGATTTACCTCTATTGTCCATTCAGAAGCATTATTTCCACAAAATATTGCTTATTCTTGTTAGATTTGAGTAGAAACATCATGATTCAACACGTTATAATGAGTTTTGTGTATGTTCTGTAGATTCACAATGTTTCTGTTTTCTATGTGTTTTGGGCTTTTCAAGGCGAGAAAAGGCGTTTGGGGCATTTTCAGCATGATTTACGCATGGGAAAGCTGATTTACCTCTATTGTCCATTCAGAAGCATTATTTCCACAAAATATTGCTTATTCTTGTTAGATTTGAGTAGAAACATCATGATTCAACACGTTATAATGAGTTTTGTGTATGTTCTGTAGATTCACAATGTATCTGTTTTCTTTGTGTTTTTGGGCTTTTCAAGGCGAGAAAAGGCGTTTGGGGCATTTTCAGCATGATTTACGCATGGGAAAGCTGATTTCCCTCTATTGTCCATTCAGAAGCATTATTTCCACAAAATATTGCTTATTCTTGTGCGATTTGAGTAGAAACATCATGTTTCAACACGTTATAATGAGTTTTGGGTATGTTCTGTAGATTCACAATGTATCTGTTTTCTATGTGTTTTTGGGCTTTTCAAGGCGAGAAAAGGCGTTTGGGGCATTTTCAGCATGATTTACACATGGGAAAGCTGATTTACCTGAATTAATCATTTTGGAGCATTATTTCCACAAAATATTGCTTATTCTTGTTAGATTTGAGTAGAAACATCATGATTCAACACGTTATAATGAGTTTTGGGTATGTTCTGTAGATTCACAATGTATCTGTTTTCTATGTGTTTTTGGGCTTTTCAAGGCGAGAAAAGGCGTTTGAGGCATTTTCAGCATGATTTACGCATGGGAAAGCTGATTTCCCTCTATTGTCCATTCAGAAGCATTATTTCCACAAAATATTGCTTATTCTTGTTAGATTTGAGTAGAAACATCATGATTCAACACGTTATAATGAGTTTTGGGTATGTTCTGTAGATTCACAATGTATCTGTTTTCTTTGTGTTTTTGGGCTTTTCAAGGCGAGAAAAGGCGTTTGGGGCATTTTCAGCATGATTTACGCATGGGAAAGCTGATTTCCCTCTATTGTCCATTCAGAAGCATTATTTCCACAAAATATTGCTTATTCTTGTTAGATTTGAGTAGAAACATCATGATTCACACATGATTTACACATGGGAAAGCTGATTTACCTGAATTAATCATTTTGGAGCATTATTTCCACAAAATATTGCTTATTCTTGTTAGATTTGAGTAGAAACATCATGATTCAACACGTTATAATGAGTTTTGGGTATGTTCTGTAGATTCACAATGTATCTGTTTTCTATGTGTTTTTGGGCTTTTCAAGGCGAGGAAAGGCGTTTGGGGCATTTTTCAGCATGATTTACACATAGGAAAGCTGATTTACCTGTATTGTTCATTTTGGAGCATTATTTCCACAAATTTTTGCTTATTCTTGTTAGATTTGAGTAGAAACATCATGATTCAACACGTTATAATGAGTTTTGGGTATGTTCTGTAGATTCACAATGTATCTCTTTTCTAGGTGTTTTTGGGCTTTTCAAGGGGAGAAAAGGCGTTTGGGGCATTTTCAGCATGATTTACGCATGGGAAAGCTGATTTACCTCTATTGTCCATTCAGAAGCATTATTTCCACAAAATATTGCTTATTCTTGTGCGATTTGAGTAGAAACATCATGTTTCAACACGTTATAATGAGTTTTGGGTATGTTCTGTAGATTCACAATGTATCTGTTTTCTATGTGTTTTTGGGCTTTTCAAGGCGAGAAAAGGCGTTTGGGGCATTTTTCAGCATGATTTACACATGGGAAAGCTGATTTACCTGAATTAATCATTTTGGAGCATTATTTCCACAAAATATTGCTTATTCTTGTTAGATTTGAGTAGAAACATCATGATTCAACACGTTATAATGAGTTTTGGGTATGTTCTGTAGATTCACAATGTATCTGTTTTCTATGTGTTTTTGGGCTTTTCAAGGCGAGAAAAGGCGTTTGAGGCATTTTCAGCATGATTTACGCATGGGAAAGCTGATTTCCCTCTATTGTCCATTCAGAAGCATTATTTCCACAAAATATTGCTTATTCTTGTTAGATTTGAGTAGAAACATCATGATTCAACACGTTATAATGAGTTTTGTGTATGTTCTGTAGATTCACAATGTATCTGTTTTCTTTGTGTTTTTGGGCTTTTCAAGGCGAGAAAAGGCGTTTGGGGCATTTTCAGCATGATTTACGCATGGGAAAGCTGATTTCCCTCTATTGTCCATTCAGAAGCATTATTTCCACAAAATATTGCTTATTCTTGTTAGATTTGAGTAGAAACATCATGATTCACACATGATTTACACATGGGAAAGCTGATTTACCTGAATTAATCATTTTGGAGCATTATTTCCACAAAATATTGCTTATTCTTGTTAGATTTGAGTAGAAACATCATGATTCAACACGTTATAATGAGTTTTGGGTATGTTCTGTAGATTCACAATGTATCTGTTTTCTATGTGTTTTTGGGCTTTTCAAGGCGAGGAAAGGCGTTTGGGGCATTTTTCAGCATGATTTACACATAGGAAAGCTGATTTACCTGTATTGTTCATTTTGGAGCATTATTTCCACAAATTTTTGCTTATTCTTGTTAGATTTGAGTAGAAACATCATGATTCAACACGTTATAATGAGTTTTGTGTATGTTCTGTAGATTCACAATGTATCTGTTTTCTTTGTGTTTTTGGGCTTTTCAAGGCGAGAAAAGGCGTTTGGGGCATTTTCAGCATGATTTACGCATGGGAAAGCTGATTTCCCTCTATTGTCCATTCAGAAGCATTATTTCCACAAAATATTGCTTATTCTTGTTAGATTTGAGTAGAAACATCATGTTTCAACACGTTATAATGAGTTTTGGGTATGTTCTGTAGATTCACAATGTATCTGTTTTCTATGTGTTTTTGGGCTTTTCAAGGCGAGAAAAGGCGTTTGGGGCATTTTCAGCATGATTTACACATGGGAAAGCTGATTTACCTGAATTAATCATTTTGGAGCATTATTTCCACAAAATATTGCTTATTCTTGTTAGATTTGAGTAGAAACATCATGATTCAACACGTTATAATGAGTTTTGGGTATGTTCTGTAGATTCACAATGTATCTGTTTTCTATGTGTTTTTGGGCTTTTCAAGGCGAGAAAAGGCGTTTGAGGCATTTTCAGCATGATTTACGCATGGGAAAGCTGATTTCCCTCTATTGTCCATTCAGAAGCATTATTTCCACAAAATATTGCTTATTCTTGTTAGATTTGAGTAGAAACATCATGATTCAACACGTTATAATGAGTTTTGTGTATGTTCTGTAGATTCACAATGTATCTGTTTTCTTTGTGTTTTTGGGCTTTTCAAGGCGAGAAAAGGCGTTTGGGGCATTTTCAGCATGATTTACGCATGGGAAAGCTGATTTCCCTCTATTGTCCATTCAGAAGCATTATTTCCACAAAATATTGCTTATTCTTGTTAGATTTGAGTAGAAACATCATGATTCACACATGATTTACACATGGGAAAGCTGATTTACCTGAATTAATCATTTTGGAGCATTATTTCCACAAAATATTGCTTATTCTTGTTAGATTTGAGTAGAAACATCATGATTCAACACGTTATAATGAGTTTTGGGTATGTTCTGTAGATTCACAATGTATCTGTTTTCTATGTGTTTTGGGCTTTTCAAGGCGAGGAAAGGCGTTTGGGGCATTTTCAGCATGATTTACACATAGGAAAGCTGATTTACCTGTATTGTTCATTTTGGAGCATTATTTCCACAAATTTTTGCTTATTCTTGTTAGATTTGAGTAGAAACATCATGATTCAACACGTTATAATGAGTTTTGTGTATGTTCTGTAGATTCACAATGTATCTCTTTTCTAGGTGTTTTTGGGCTTTTCAAGGGGAGAAAAGGCGTTTGGGGCATTTTCAGCATGATTTACGCATGGGAAAGCTGATTTACCTCTATTGTACATTATGAAGCATTATTTACACAAAATATTTCTTATTATTTTGAGATTTGAGTAGAAACATCATGTTTCAACAAGTTATAATGAGTTTTGTTTATGTTCTGTAGATTCACATTGTATCTGTTTTCTATGTTTTTGGGCTTTTCAAGGCGAGAAAAGGCGTTTGGGGCATTTTCAGCATGATTTACACATGGGAAAGCTGATTTACCTGAATTAATCATTTTGGAGCATTATTTCCACAAAATATTGCTTATTCTTTTTAGATTTGAGTAGAAACATCATGATTCAACACGTTATAATGAGTTTTGGGTATGTTCTGTAGATTCACAATGTATCTGTTTTCTATGTGTTTTGGGCTTTTCAAGGCGAGAAAAGGCGTTTGAGGCATTTTCAGCATGATTTACGCATGGGAAAGCTGATTTCCCTCTATTGTCCATTCAGAAGCATTATTTCCACAAAATATTGCTTATTCTTGTTAGATTTGAGTAGAAACATCATGATTCAACACGTTATAATGAGTTTTGTGTATGTTCTGTAGATTCACAATGTATCTGTTTTCTTTGTGTTTTTGGGCTTTTCAAGGCGAGAAAAGGCGTTTGGGGCATTTTCAGCATGATTTACGCATGGGAAAGCTGATTTCCCTCTATTGTCCATTCAGAAGCATTATTTCCACAAAATATTGCTTATTCTTGTTAGATTTGAGTAGAAACATCATGATTCACACATGATTTACACATGGGAAAGCTGATTTACCTGAATTAATCATTTTGGAGCATTATTTCCACAAAATATTGCTTATTCTTGTTAGATTTGAGTAGAAACATCATGATTCAACACGTTATAATGAGTTTTGGGTATGTTCTGTAGATTCACAATGTATCTGTTTTCTATGTGTTTTTGGGCTTTTCAAGGCGAGGAAAGGCGTTTGGGGCATTTTCAGCATGATTTACACATAGGAAAGCTGATTTACCTGTATTGTTCATTTTGGAGCATTATTTCCACAAATTTTTGCTTATTCTTGTTAGATTTGAGTAGAAACATCATGATTCAACACGTTATAATGAGTTTTGGGTATGTTCTGTAGATTCACAATGTATCTCTTTTCTAGGTGTTTTTGGGCTTTTCAAGGGGAGAAAAGGCGTTTGGGGCATTTTCAGCATGATTTACGCATGGGAAAGCTGATTTACCTCTATTGTCCATTCAGAAGCATTATTTCCACAAAATATTGCTTATTCTTGTTAGATTTGAGTAGAAACATCATGATTCAACACGTTATAATGAGTTTTGGGTATGTTCTGTAGATTCACAATGTATCTGTTTTCTATGTGTTTTTGGGCTTTTCAAGGCGAGAAAAGGCGTTTGGGGCATTTTCAGCATGATTTACACATGTGAAAGCTGATTTCCCTCTATTGTCCATTCAGAAGCATTATTTCCACAAAATATTGCTTATTCTTGTTAGATTTGAGTGGAAACATCATGATTCAACACGTTATAATGAGTTTTGGGTATGTTCTGTAGATTCACAATGTATCTGTTTTCTAGTGTTTTTGGGCTTTTCAAGGCGAGAAAAGGCGTTTGGGGCCTTTTCAGCATGATTTACACATGGGAAAGCTGATTTCCCTCTATTGTCCATTCAGAAGCATTATTTCCACAAAATATTGCTTATTCTTGTTAGATTTGAGTAGAAACATCATGATTCACACATGATTTACACATGGGAAAGCTGATTTACCTGAATTAATCATTTTGGAGCATTATTTCCACAAAATATTGCTTATTCTTGTTAGATTTGAGTAGAAACATCATGATTCAACACGTTATAATGAGTTTTGGGTATGTTCTGTAGATTCACAATGTATCTGTTTTCTATGTGTTTTTGGGCTTTTCAAGGCGAGGAAAGGCGTTTGGGGCATTTTCAGCATGATTTACACATAGGAAAGCTGATTTACCTGTATTGTTCATTTTGGAGCATTATTTCCACAAATTTTTGCTTATTCTTGTTAGATTTGAGTAGAAACATCATGATTCAACACGTTATAATGAGTTTTGGGTATGTTCTGTAGATTCACAATGTATCTGTTTTCTATGTGTTTTTGGGCTTTTCAAGGCGAGAAAAGGCGTTTGGGGCATTTTCAGCATGATTTACGCATGGGAAAGCTGATTTACCTCTATTGTCCATTCAGAAGCATTATTTCCACAAAATATTGCTTATTCTTGTGCGATTTGAGTAGAAACATCATGTTTCAACACGTTATAATGAGTTTTGGGTATGTTCTGTAGATTCACAATGTATCTGTTTTCTATGTGTTTTTGGGCTTTTCAAGGCGAGAAAAGGCGTTTGGGGCATTTTCAGCATGATTTACACATGGGAAAGCTGATTTACCTGAATTAATCATTTTGGAGCATTATTTCCACAAAATATTGCTTATTCTTGTTAGATTTGAGTAGAAACATCATGATTCAACACGTTATAATGAGTTTTGGGTATGTTCTGTAGATTCACAATGTATCTGTTTTCTATGTGTTTTTGGGCTTTTCAAGGCGAGAAAAGGCGTTTGGGGCATTTTCAGCATGATTTACGCATGGGAAAGCTGATTTACCTGTATTTTTCATTTTGGACCATTTTTTCCGCAAAATATTAGTTATTCTTGTTAGATTTGAGTAGAAACATCATGATTCAACACGTTATAATGAGTTTTGGGTATGTTCTGTAGATTCACAATGTATCTGTTTTCTATGCGTTTTTGGGCTTTTCAAGGCGAGAAAAGGCGTTTGGGGCCTTTTCAGCATGATGTACACATGAGAAAGCTGATTTACCTGAATTAATCATTTTGGAGCATTATTTCCACAACATATTGCTTATTCTTGTTAGATTTGAGTAGAAACATCATGATTCAACACGTTATAATGAGTTTTGGGTATGTTCTGTAGATTCACAATGTATCTGTTTTCTATGCGTTTTTGGGCTTTTCAAGGCGAGGAAAGGCGTTTGGGGCATTTTCAGCATGATTTACACATAGGAAAGCTGATTTACCTGTATTGTTCATTTTGAAGCATTATTTCCACAAAATATTGCTTATTCTTGTTAGATTTGAGTAGAAACATCATGATTCAACACGTTATAATGAGTTTTGGGTATGTTCTGTAGATTCACAATGTATCTGTTTTCTATGTGTTTTTGGGCTTTTCAAGGCGAGAAAAGGCGTTTGGGGCCTTTTCAGCATGATTTACATATGGGAAAGCTGATTTCCCTCTATTGTCCATTCAGAAGCATTATTTCCACAAAATATTGCTTATTCTTGTTAGATTTGAGTAGAAACATCATGCTTCAACACGTTATAATGAGTTTTGGGTATGTTCTGTAGATTCACAATGTATCTGTTTTCTATGTGTTTTTGGGCTTTTCAAGGCGAGAAAAGGCGTTTGGGGCCTTTTCAGCATGATGTACACATGAGAAAGCTGATTTACCTGAATTAATCATTTTGGAGCATTATTTCCACAACATATTGCTTATTCTTGTTAGATTTGAGTAGAAACATCATGATTCAACACGTTATAATGAGTTTTGGGTATGTTCTGCAGATTCACAATGTATCTGTTTTCTATGTGTTTTTGGGCTTTTCAAGGCGAGAAAAGGCGTTTGGGGCCTTTTCAGCATGATTTACACATGGGAAAGCTGATTTACCTGTATTTTTCATTTTGGACCATTTTTTCCGCAAAATATTAGTTATTCTTGTTAGATTTGAGTAGAAACATCATGATTCAACACGTTATAATGAGTTTTGGGTATGTTCTGTAGATTCACAATGTATCTCTTTTCTATGTTTTTTTGGGCTTATCAAAGGGGAGAAAAGGCGTTTGGGGCATTTTCAGCATGATTTACACATGGGAAAGCTGATTTACCTGAATTAATCATTTTGGAGCATTATTTCCACAAAATATTGCTTATTCTTGTGCGATTTGAGTAGAAACATCATGTTTCAACACGTTATAATGAGTTTTGGGTATGTTCTGTAGATTCACAATGTATCTGTTTTCTATGTGTTTTTGGGCTTTTCAAGGCGAGAAAAGGCGTTTGGGGCATTTTCAGCATGATGTACACATGAGAAAGCTGATTTACCTGTATTGTTCATTTTGGAGCATTATTTCCACAAAATATTGCTTATTCTTGTTAGATTTGAGTAGAAACATCATGATTCAACACGTTATAATGAGTTTTGGGTATGTTCTGTAGATTCACAATGTATCTGTTTTCTAGGTGTTTTTGGGCTTTTCAAGGCGAGAAAAGGCGTTTGGGGCATTTTCAGCATGATTTACGCATGGGAAAGCTGATTTCCCTCTATTGTCCATTCAGAAGCATTATTTCCACAAAATATTGCTTATTCTTGTTAGATTTGAGTAGAAACATCATGATTCAACACGTTATAATGAGTTTTGGGTATGTTCTGTAGATTCACAATGTATCTCTTTTCTAGGTGTTTTTGGGCTTTTCAAGTCGAGAAAAGGCGTTTGGGGCATTTTCAGCATGATTTACACATGGGAAAGCTGATTTACCTGTATTTTTCATTTTGGACCATTTTTTCCGCAAAATATTAGTTATTCTTGTTAGATTTGAGTAGAAACATCATGTTTCAACACGTTATAATGAGTTTTGGGTATGTTCTGTAGATTCACAATGTATCTGTTTTCTATGTGTTTTTGGGCTTTTCAAGGCGAGAAAAGGCGTTTGGGGCCTTTTCAGCATGATTTACACATGGGAAAGCTGATTTACCTGTATTTTTCATTTTGGACCATTTTTTCCGCAAAATATTAGTTATTCTTGTTAGATTTGAGTAGAAACATCATGATTCAACACTTTATAATGAGTTTTCGGTATGTTCTGTAGATTCACAATGTATCTGTTTTCTATGCGTTTTTGGGCTTTTCAAGGCGAGGAAAGGCGTTTGGGGCATTTCAGCATGATTTACACATAGGAAAGCTGATTTACCTGTATTGTTCATTTTGGAGCATTATTTCCACAAATTTTTGCTTATTCTTGTTAGATTTGAGTAGAAACATCATGTTTCAACACGTTATAATGAGTTTTGGGTATGTTCTGTAGATTCAAAATGTATCTGTTTTCTATGTCTTTTTGGGCTTTTCAAGGCGAGAAACGGCGTTTGGGGCATTTTCAGCATGATTTACACATGGGAAAGCTGATTTACCTGAATTAATCATTTTGGAGAATTATTTCCACAAAATATTGCTTATTCTTGTTAGATTTGAGTAGAAACATCATGATTCAACACGTTATAATGAGTTTTGGGTATGTTCTGTAGATTCAAAATGTATCTGTTTTCTATGTCTTTTTGGGCTTTTCAAGGCGAGAAACGGCGTTTGGGGCATTTTCAGCATGATTTACACATGGGAAAGCTGATTTACCTGAATTAATCATTTTGGAGAATTATTTCCACAAAATATTGCTTATTCTTGTTAGATTTGAGTAGAAACATCATGATTCAACACGTTATAATGAGTTTTGGGTATGTTCTGTAGATTCACAATGTATCTGTTTTTTATGTGTTTTTGGGCTTTTCAAGGCGAGAAAAGGCGTTTGGGGCATTTCAGCATGATTTACTCATGGGAAAGTTGATTTCCCTCTATTGTCCATTCAGAAGCATTATTTCCACAAAATATAGCTTATTCTTGTTAGATTTGAGTATAAACATCATGTTTCAACATGATATAATGAGTTTTGTTTATGTTCTGTAGATTCACAATGTATCTGTTTTCTATGTCTTTTTGGGCTTTTCAAGGCGAGAAACGGCGTTTGGGGCATTTTCAGCATGATTTACACATGGGAAAGCTGATTTACCTGTATTTTTCATTTTGGACCATTTTTCCGCAAAATATTAGTTATTCTTGTTAGATGTGAGTAGAAACATCATGTTTCAACACGTTATAATGAGTTTTGGGTATGTTCTGTAGATTCACAATGTATCTGTTTTCTATGTGTTTTTGAGCTTTTCAAGGCGAGAAAAGGCGTTTGGGGCCTTTTCAGCATGATTTACACATGGGAAAGCTGATTTCCCTCTATTGTCCATTCAGAAGCATTATTTCCACAAAATATTGCTTATTCTTGTGCGATTTGAGTAGAAACATCATGTTTCAACACGTTATAATGAGTTTTGGGTATGTTCTGTAGATTTACAATGTATCTGTTTTCTATGTGTTTTTGGGCTTTTCAAGGCGAGAAAAGGCGTTTGGGGCATTTTCAGCATGATTTACACATGGGAAAGCTGATTTACCTGTATTTTTCATTTTGGACCATTTTTTCCGCAAAATATTAGTTATTCTTGTTAGATTTGAGTAGAAACATCATGTTTCAACACGTTATAATGAGTTTTGGGTATGTTCTGTAGATTCACAATGTATCTGTTTTCTATGTGTTTTTGGGCTTTTCAAGGCGAGAAAAGGCGTTTGGGGCCTTTTCAGCATGATTTACACATGGGAAAGCTGATTTCCCTCTATTGTCCATTCAGAAGCATTATTTCCACAAAATATTGCTTATTCTTGTTAGATTTGAGTAGAAACATCATGATTCAACACTTTATAATGAGTTTTGGGTATGTTCTGTAGATTCACAATGTATCTCTTTTCTAGGTGTTTTTGGGCTTTTCAAGGCGAGAAAAGGCGTTTGGGGCATTTTCAGCATGATTTACGCATGGGAAAGCTGATTTCCCTCTATTGTCCATTCAGAAGCATTATTTCCACAAAATATTGCTTATTCTTGTGCGATTTGAGTAGAAACATCATGTTTCAACACGTTATAATGAGTTTTGGGTATGTTCTGTAGATTCACAATGTATCTGTTTTCTATGTGTTTTTGGGCTTTTCAAGGCGAGAAAAGGCGTTTGGGGCCTTTTCAGCATGATGTACACATAAGAAAGCTGATTTACCTGAATTAATCATTTTGGAGCATTATTTCCACAAAATATTGCTTATTCTTGTTAGATTTGAGTAGAAACATCATGATTCAACACGTTATAATGAGTTTTGGGTATGTTCTGTAGATTCACAATGTATCTGTTTTCTATGTGTTTTTGGGCTTTTCAAGGCGAGAAAAGGCGTTTGGGGCCTTTTCAGCATGATTTACACATGGGAAAGCTGATTTCCCTCTATTGTCCATTCAGAAGCATTATTTCCACAAAATATTGCTTATTCTTGTGCGATTTGAGTAGAAACATCATGTTTCAACACGTTATAATGAGTTTTGGGTATGTTCTGTAGATTTACAATGTATCTGTTTTCTATGTGTTTTTGGGCTTTTCAAGGCGAGAAAAGGCGTTTGGGGCCTTTTCAGCATGATTTACACATGGGAAAGCTGATTTCCCTCTATTGTCCATTCAGAAGCATTATTTCCACAAAATATTGCTTATTCTTGTTAGATTTGAGTAGAAACATCATGATTCAACACTTTATAATGAGTTTTGGGTATGTTCTGTAGATTCACAATGTATCTCTTTTCTAGGTGTTTTTGGGCTTTTCAAGTCGAGAAAAGGCGTTTGGGGCATTTTCAGCATGATTTACGCATGGGAAAGCTGATTTCCCTCTATTGTCCATTCAGTAGCATTATTTCCACAAAATATTGCTTATTCTTGTGCGATTTGAGTAGAAACATCATGTTTCAACACGTTATAATGAGTTTTGGGTATGTTCTGTAGATTTACAATGTATCTGTTTTCTATGTGTTTTTGGGCTTTTCAAGGCGAGAAAAGGCGTTTGGGGCATTTTCAGCATGATTTACACATGGGAAAGCTGATTTACCTGTATTTTTCATTTTGGACCATTTTTTCCGCAAAATATTAGTTATTCTTGTTAGATTTGAGTAGAAACATCATGTTTCAACACGTTATAATGAGTTTTGGGTATGTTCTGTAGATTCACAATGTATCTCTTTTCTAGGTGTTTTTGGGCTTTTCAAGGCGAGAAAAGGCGTTTGGGGCATTTTCAGCATGATTTACGCATGGGAAAGCTGATTTCCCTCTATTGTCCATTCAGAAGCATTATTTCCACAAAATATTGCTTATTCTTGTGCGATTTGAGTAGAAACATCATGTTTCAACACGTTATAATGAGTTTTGGGTATGTTCTGTAGATTCACAATGTATCTGTTTTCTATGTGTTTTTGGGCTTTTCAAGGCGAGAAAAGGCGTTTGGGGCCTTTTCAGCATGATGTACACATAAGAAAGCTGATTTACCTGAATTAATCATTTTGGAGCATTATTTCCACAAAATATTGCTTATTCTTGTTAGATTTGAGTAGAAACATCATGATTCAACACGTTATAATGAGTTTTGGGTATGTTCTGCAGATTCACAATGTATCTGTTTTCTATGTGTTTTTGGGCTTTTCAAGGTGAGAAAAGGCGTTTGGGGCCTTTTCAGCATGATTTACACATGGGAAAGCTGATTTACCTGTATTTTTCATTTTGGACCATTTTTTCCGCAAAATATTAGTTATTCTTGTTAGATTTGAGTAGAAACATCATGATTCAACACTTTATAATGAGTTTTCGGTATGTTCTGTAGATTCACAATGTATCTGTTTTCTATGCGTTTTTGGGCTTTTCAAGGCGAGGAAAGGCGTTTGGGGCATTTTCAGCATGATTTACACATAGGAAAGCTGATTTACCTGTATTGTTCATTTTGGAGCATTATTTCCACAAATTTTTGCTTATTCTTGTTAGATTTGAGTAGAAACATCATGTTTCAACACGTTATAATGAGTTTTGGGTATGTTCTGTAGATTCAAAATGTATCTGTTTTCTATGTGTTTTTGGGCTTTTCAAGGCGAGAAACGGCGTTTGGGGCATTTTCAGCATGATTTACACATGGGAAAGCTGATTTACCTGAATTAATCATTTTGGAGCATTATTTCCACAAAATATTGCTTATTCTTGTTAGATTTGAGTATAAACATCATGTTTCAACATGATATAAGGAGTTTTGTTTATGTTCTGTAGATTCACAATGTATCTGTTTTCTATGTGTTTTTGGGCTTTTCAAGGCGAGAAAAGGCGTTTGGCGCATTTCAGCATGATTTGCGCATGATAAAGCTGTGATTTTTCAGTATTCTTCATTTTGCAGGATTTTTTTCTACAAAATATTGCTTATTCTTGTTAGATTTGAGTAGAAACATCATGCTTCAACACGTTATAATGAGTTTTGGGTATGTTCTGCATATTCACAATGTATCTGTTTTCTATGTCTTTTTGGGCTTTTCAAGGCGAGAAAAGGCATTTGGGGCATTTCAGCATGATTTAGGCAATGGAAAGCTGATTTACCTCTATTGTCCATTACGAATCATTTTTTCCACAAAATATTGCTTATGTGTGTTAGATTTGAGTAGAAGCATCATGAATCAACACGACATAATGAGTTTTGGGTATGTTGTGTAGACTCACAATGTATCTGTTTTCTATGTCTTTTTGGGCTTTTCAAGGCGAGAAAAGGCGTTTGGGGCATTTTCAGCATGATTTACACATGGGAAAGCTGATTTACCTGTATTTTTCATTTTGGACCATTTTTTCCGCAAAATATTAGTTATTCTTGTTAGATTTGAGTAGAAACATCATGTTTCAACACGTTATAATGAGTTTTGGGTATGTTCTGTAGATTCACAATGTATCTGTTTTCTATGTGTTTTTGGGCTTTTCAAGGCGAGAAAAGGCGTTTGGGGCCTTTTCAGCATGATTTACACATGGGAAAGCTGATTTCCCTCTATTGTCCATTCAGAAGCATTATTTCCACAAAATATTGCTTATTCTTGTTAGATTTGAGTAGAAACATCATGATTCAACACTTTATAATGAGTTTTGGGTATGTTCTGTAGATTCACAATGTATCTCTTTTCTAGGTGTTTTTGGGCTTTTCAAGGCGAGAAAAGGCATTTGGGGCATTTCAGCATGATTTAGGCAATGGAAAGCTGATTTACCTCTATTGTCCATTACGAATCATTATTTCCACAAAATATTGCTTATTCTTGTGCGATTTGAGTAGAAACATCATGTTTCAACACGTTATAATGAGTTTTGGGTATGTTCTGTAGATTCACAATGTATCTGTTTTCTATGTGTTTTTGGGCTTTTCAAGGCGAGAAAAGGCGTTTGGGGCCTTTTCAGCATGATGTACACATAAGAAAGCTGATTTACCTGAATTAATCATTTTGGAGCATTATTTCCACAAAATATTGCTTATTCTTGTTAGATTTGAGTAGAAACATCATGATTCAACACGTTATAATGAGTTTTGGGTATGTTCTGCAGATTCACAATGTATCTGTTTTCTATGTGTTTTTGGGCTTTTCAAGGCGAGAAAAGGCGTTTGGGGCCTTTTCAGCATGATTTACACATGGGAAAGCTGATTTACCTGTATTTTTCATTTTGGACCATTTTTTCCGCAAAATATTAGTTATTCTTGTTAGATTTGAGTAGAAACATCATGATTCAACACTTTATAATGAGTTTTCGGTATGTTCTGTAGATTCACAATGTATCTGTTTTCTATGCGTTTTTGGGCTTTTCAAGGCGAGGAAAGGCGTTTGGGGCATTTTCAGCATGATTTACACATAGGAAAGCTGATTTACCTGTATTGTTCATTTTGGAGCATTATTTCCACAAATTTTTGCTTATTCTTGTTAGATTTGAGTAGAAACATCATGTTTCAACACGTTATAATGAGTTTTGGGTATGTTCTGTAGATTCACAATGTGTCTGTTTTCTATGTGTTTTTGGTCTTTTCAAGGCGAGAAAAGGCGTTTGGGGCATTTTCAGCATGATTTACACATGGGGCATTTTCAGCATGATTTACACATAGGAAAGCTGAATTACCTGTATTGTTCATTTTGGAGCATTATTTCCACAAAATATTAGTTATTCTTGTTAGATTTGAGTAGAAACATCATGATTCAACACGTTATAATAAGTTTTGGGTATGTTCTGTAGATTCACAATGTATCTGTTTTCTATGCGTTTTTGGGCTTTTCAAGGCGAGGAAAGGCGTTTGGGGCATTTTCAGCATGATTTACACATAGGAAAGCTGATTTACCTGTATTTTTCATTTTGGAGCATAATTTCCACAAATTATTAGTTATTCTTGTTAGATTTGAGTAGAAACATCATGTTTCAACACGTTATAATGAGTTTTGGGTATGTTCTGTAGATTCAAAATGTAGCTGTTTTCTATGTCTTTTGGGCTTTTCAAGGCGAGGAAAGGCGTTTGGGGCAGTTTCAGCATGATTTACACATGGGAGAGCTGATTTACCTGAATTAATCATTCAGAAGCATTATTTCCACAAAATATTGCTTATTCTTGTTATATTTGAGTAGAAACATCATGATTCAACACGTTATAATGAGTTTTGGGTATGTTCTGCAGATTCACAATGTATCTGTTTTCTATGTGTTTTTGGGCTTTTCAAGGCGAGAAACGGCGTTTGGGGCATTTTCAGCATGATTTACACATGGGAAAGCTGATTTACCTGAATTAATCATTTTGGAGCATTATTTCCACAAAATATTGCTTATTCTTGTTAGATTTGAGTAGAAACATCATGATTCAACACGTTATAATGAGTTTTGGGTATGTTCTGTAGATTCACAATGTATCTGTTTTCTATGTGTTTTTGGGCTTTTCAAGGCGAGAAAAGGCGTTTGGGGCATTTTCAGCATGATTTACACATGGGAAAGCTGATTTCCCTGAATTTATCATTTTGGAGCATTATTTCCACAAAATATTGCTTATTCTTGTTAGATTTTGGCAGAAACATCATGATTCAACACGATATAATGAGTTTTGGGTATGTTCTGCATATTCACAATGTATCTGTTTTCTATGTCTTTTTGGGCTTTTTAAGGCGAGAAAAGGCGTTTGGCGCATTTCAGCATGATTTGCGCATGATAAAGCTGTGATTTTTCAGTATTCTTCATTTTGCAGGATTTTTTTCTACAAAATATTGCTTATTCTTGTTAGATTTGAGTAGAAACATCATGCTTCAACACGTTATAATGAGTTTTGGGTATGTTCTGCATATTCACAATGTGTCTGTTTTCTATGTCTTTTTGGGCTTTTCAAGGCGAGAAAAGGCATTTGGGGCATTTCAGCATGATTTAGGCAATGGAAAGCTGATTTACCTCTATTGTCCATTACGAATCATTTTTTCCACAAAATATTGCTTATGTGTGTTAGATTTGAGTAGAAGCATCATGAATCAACACGATATAATGAGTTTTGGGTATGTTGTGTAGACTCACAATGTATCTGTTTTCTATGTCTTTTTGGGCTTTTCAAGGCGAGAAAAGGCGTTGGGAGCATTTTCAGCATGATTTCACATGGGAAAGCTGATTTCCCTCTATTGTCCATTCAGAAGCATTTTTTCTACAAAATATTGCTTATTCTTGTTAGATTTGATTAGAAACATCATGATTCAACAAGATATAATGAGTTTTGGGTATGTTCTGTAGATTCACAATATATCTGTTTTCTATGTCTTTTGGGGCTTTTCAAGGCGAGAAAAGGCGTTTGGGGCATTTTCAGCATGATTTGCGCATGAGAAAGCTGGTTTACCTCTATTGTCCATTCACAAGCATTATTTCCACAAAATATTGCTTATTCTTGTTAGATTTGAGTAGAAACATCATGATTCAACACAATATAATGAGTTTTGGGTATGTTCTGTAGATTCACAATGTATCTGTTTTCTATGTGTTTTTGGGCTTTTCAAGGCGAGAAAAGGCGTTGGGGGCATTTTCAGCATGATTTCACATGGGAAAGCTGATTTCCCTCTATTGTCCATTCAGAAGCATTTTTTTACACAAAATATTGCTTATTCTTATCAGATATGAGTAGAAACATCATCATTCAACACGATATAATGAGTTTTGGGTATGTTCTGTAGATTCACAATGTATCTGTTTTCTATGTCTTTTTGGGGTTTTCAAGGCGAGAAAAGGCGTTTGGGGCATTTTCAGCATGATTTAGGCAATGGAAAGCTGATTTACCTCTATTGTCCATTACGAATCATTTTTTCCAAAAAATATTGCTTATGTTTGTTAGATTTGAGTAGAAGCATCATGAATCAACACGATATAATGAGTTTTGGGTATGTTGTGTAGACTCACAATGTATCTGTTTTCTATGTCTTTTTGGGCTTTTCAAGGCGAGAAAAGGCGTTTGGGGCATTTTCAGGATGATTTAGACATCGGGAAGCTGATTTCCCTCTATTGTCCATTCAGAAGCATTTTTTCTACAAAATATTGCTTATTCTTGTTAGATTTGAGTAGAAACATCATGTTTCAACACGTTATAATGAGTTTTGTTTATGTTCTGTAGATTCACAATATATCTCTTTTCTATGTGTTTTTGGGCTTTTCAAGGCGAGAAAAGGCGTTTTGGGGCATTTTCAGCATGATTTAGGCAATGGAAAGCTGTGATTTATCAGTATTCTTCATTTTGCAGGATTTTTTTCAACAAAATATTGCTTATTCTTGTTAGATTTGATTAGAAACATCATGATTCAACAAGATATAATGAGTTTTGGGTATGTTCTGTAGATTCACAATGTATCTGTTTTCTATGTGTTTTTGGGCTTTTCAACGCGAGAAAAGGCGTTTGGGGCATTTTCAGCATGATTTACACATGGCAAAGCTGATTTACCTGTATTTTTCATTTTGGAGCATTATTTCCACAAAATATTGCTTATTCTTGTTAGATTTGAGTAGAAACATCATGTTTCAACATGATATAATGAGTTTATGTTCTGTAGATTCACAATGTATCTGTTTTCTTTGACTTTTTGGGCTTTTCAAGGCGAGAAAAGGCATTTGGGGCATTTTCAGCATGATTTACGCATGGGAAAGCTGATTTATCTGTATTCTTCATTTTGGAGCTATTTTTTCACAAAATATTGCTTATTCTTATTAGATTTGAGTAGAAACATCATGATTCAACACATTATAGTGAGTTTTGGGTATGTTCTGTAGATTCACAATGTATCTGTTATCTATTTGTTTTTGGGCTTTTCGAGGCGAGAAAAGGCGTTTGGGGCATTTTCAGCATGATTTACGCATGGGAAAGCTGATTTACCTCTATTGTCCATTCAGAAGCATTATTTCCACAAAATATTGCTTATTCTTGTTAGATTTGAGTAGAAACATCATGTTTCAACATGATATAATGAGTTTATGTTCTGTAGATTCACAATGTATCTGTTTTCTTTGTCTTTTTGGGCTTTTCAAGGCGAGAATGGGCGTTTGGGGCATTTTCAGCATGATTTACGGATGGGAAAGCTGATTTACCTGTTTTCTTCATTTTGCAGGATTTTTTCCACAAATTATTGCTTATTATTGTTAGATTTGAGTAGAAACATCATGATTCAACACGTTATAATGAGTTTTGGGTATGTTCTGTAGATTCACAATGTATCTGTTTTCTATGTGTTTTTGGGCTTTTCAAGGCGAGAAAAGGCGTTTGGGGCATTTTCAGCATGATTTACGCATGGGAAAGCTGATTTACCTCTATTGTCCATTCAGAAGCATTATTTCCACAAAATATTGCTTATTCTTGTTAGATTTGAGTAGAAACATCATGATTCAACACGTTATAATGAGTTTTGGGTATGTTCTGTAGATTCACAATGTATCTGTTTTCTATGTGTTTTTGGGCTTTTCAAGGCGAGAAAAGGCGTTTGGGGCCTTTTCAGCATGATTTACACATGGGAAAGCTGATTTCCCTCTATTGTCCATTCAGAAGCATTATTTCCACAAAATATTGCTTATTCTTGTGCGATTTGAGTAGAAACATCATGTTTCAACATGATATAATGAGTTTATGTTCTGTAGATTCACAATGTATCTGTTTTCTTTGTCTTTTTGGGCTTTTCAAGGCGAGAAAAGGCATTTGGGGCATTTTCAGCATGATTTACACATAGGAAAGCTGATTTACCTCTATTGTCCATTCAGAAGCATTTTTTCCACAAAATATTGCTTATTCTTGTTAGATTTGAGTAGAAACATCATGTTTCAACACGTTATAATGAGTTTTGGGTATGTTCTGTAGATTCAAAATGTATCTGTTTTCTATGTCTTTTTGGGCTTTTCAAGGCGAGAAACGGCGTTTGGGGCATTTTCAGCATGATTTACACATGGGAAAGCTGATTTACCTGAATTAATCATTTTGGAGCATTATTTCCACAAAATATTGCTTATTCTTGTTAGATTTGAGTAGAAACATCATGATTCAACACGTTATAATGAATTTTGGGTATGCTCTGTAGATTCACAATGTATCTGTTTTCGATGTGTTTTTGGGCTTTTCAAGGGGAGAAAAGGCGTTTGGGGCATTTTCAGCATGATTTACACATGGGAAAGCTGATTTACCTGAATTAATCATTTTTTCCACAAAATATTGCTTATTCTTGTTAGATTTGAGTAGAAACATCTTGTTTCAACACGTTATAATGAGTTTTGTTTATGTTCTGTAGATTCACAATGTATCTGTTTTCTATGTGTTTTTGGGCTTTTCAAGGCGAGAAAAGGCGTTTGGGGCATTTTCAGCATGATTTAGGCAATGGAAAGCTGTGATTTATCAGTATTCTTCATTTTGCAGGATTTTTTTCTACAAAATATTGATTATTTTTGTTAGATTTGAGTAGAAGCATCATGATTCAACACGATATAATGAGTTTTGGGTATGCTCTGTAGATTCACAATGTATCTGTTTTCTATGTCTTTTTGGGCTTTTCAAGGCGAGAAAAGGCGTTTGGGGCCTTTTCAGCATGATTACGCATGGGAAAGCTGATTTATCAGTATTCTTCATTTTGGAGCTATTTTTCCACAAAATATTCCTTATTCTTATTACATTTGAGTCGAAAAATTATGATTCAACACGATATAATGAATTTTGGGTATGTTCTGTAGATTCACAATGCATCTGTTTTCTATGTCTTTTTGGGCTTTTCAAGGCGAGAAAAGGCGTTTGAGGCATTTTCAGCATGATTTACGCATTGGAAAGCTGATTTAACTCTATTGTTCATTTAGAAGCATTTTTTTCCACAAAATATTGCTTATTCTTGTTAGATTTGAGTAGAAACATCATGATTCAACACGATATAATGGGTTTGGGGTATGTTTGCATATTCACAATGTATCTGTTTTCTATGTCTTTTTGGGCTTTTCAAGGCGAGAAAAGGCGTTTGGGGCATTTTCAGCATGATTTACGGATGGGAAAGCTGATTTACCTGTATTCTTCCGTTTTTCTAGGATTTTTTCCACAAAATATTGCTTATTCTTGTTAGATTTGAGTAGAAACATCATGATTCAACACGATATAATGAGTTTTGGGTATGTTCTGTAGATTCACAATGCATCTGTTTTCTATGTCTTTTTGGGCTTTTCAAGGCGAGAAAAGGCGTTTGAGGCATTTTCAGCATGATTTACGCATGGGAAAGCTGATTTACCTCTATTGTCTATTAACAAGCATTTTTTCCACGAAATTTTGCTTATTCTTGTTAGATTTGAGTAGAAACGGCGTTATTCAACACGATATAATGAGTTATGGGAATGTTCTGCATAGTCACAATGTATCTGTTTTCGATGTCTTTTTGGGCTTTTCAAGGCGAGAAAAGGCGTTTGGGACATTTTCAGCATGAATTTTTTTTTTTCTTCACTTTGTCTGCATTGTTCTCATTGTTCAACACCACAAAAGAGTGTCGACCTTTTATGAGATTATGCCTATTTTAGTCTTGCAGCAAAAGCTATTAATATGTGGTGCGTGTATGTGACCATCACCGGCCCTCCCTGGAATCTAATCTTACTTTATTTATTGGAATTTCCTGTTATAAGCCAGAGAGGGACGTGCTACACCTGGGTGATAAGAGGGGGAAATAAATGACAGACAGGGAGATAAAACAAAAAGGGAAGTTTACAGACAGGCAGTGCTATTGGAATAAAAAAAAACGTGTAAGCTACTGTGTCATTCCTAACACCTTCAACCCAACACCCAACAGTATTGAACACCAGAGTAGTGGAGGACCTAACCGTATAGAGTAGGCTACCAAGAACACAAATGAAAGAAGTATGTGGAGAAAATATGACCTTAGTGAGAAGTCGTACGAATGATTTGGCACATACTAGCAGTTCACATCAGTACTCATCAATGTGACTCGGGAGGAGTTAATAAGGTCTGGATAAAACATGCATGTGTGTAGAACACCGAAGCCCAGAGCGTCTACCACGACCCCTCATGGCCAGATCGGCCAGGTGTCCACAACAACCCGGGGAAGTGGGAGCATCGACGATGCCAAACCCAGAGAGCCACCCGGGCCACCGAGAACCACGCAGATCCAACGACCAGGAGGAGACAGAAACCTCCGACAGGGAGCCCCACCCCACACACAGAGACAACCGAGAGCATGGGCGAGAGCAGGCCGGATCCACCAATCAGGGAGCAGCAACCGCACGCGCCGACCCACTCACCCAACCCCCGGCCAGCAAAGAGCCCACCATCAGCCCCCCGACCATACTGACCAGCCGCCACACCCCCAAAACCCAGCTGCCGTGGCACCGCCACTGAGGCCACAGCATCAGGGGGCCCACCATAGCTGCAAGGGGACCCGGCCCATGGGAACAGAGCCGCGAGGGGAGTAGAAGAGATGGGCATAGCTCCTGAAGCACTGGGCCCCCAGGATCAAGAGGCCAGGGGCCAGGGAGATCCCACACAAACCAGCAGGCCCCACCAACACCATGACCCTGAAAGCTGCAGCCTCAGAGCAGAGCCCCAGCAGCCATGCAGAATTAGAGATGCAGCGACCAACCAGCACAGCCGAAAAGGATCGATACGCACTCAACCAGCCGGGAGCCAGATGCGCAAGCCAGCGCTGTCCGGCAAACAATCCCCCTACCGGCGGAACCAGATCGCTCCCCCCCAAGCCCCGGGATGCACCCTTGTGTGCGAGGGGAGGCCCCCCCCGACCCACCGTAACACTGATCCGCCCCACCACCCCCCCAGCACGAGGAGACAAGCTCCGCTGGGAACGGAGCAAGCCCCCATCCGGCTTGGCCCCATCACAGCCCAGGAACGCGTCGGACCCGGATCGAGGATCGAGCAAGCTGAGCTTGGAACTCCAGTGGTGATATGCAGGCCCAGGCGATTGCCTGAGCACGTGTGGGCCAGAGCACCCACACATTATACATTTTATACAGCGTTACGTGTGCTCTGTTGTAGTTGTAGGTTAGTATTTTTTGTCATGCTAAATGTGTTTAAACAGATCTGAGTCCAAAAATCATGGTCTAAGGGCATGGATAAGTCTTTCTCCCATTTTGGGATTGGTAAATGTATAGAGTCTGTCTTTGAGAGGAAACTATACATTTTTGAGATGTTTTTCTTATTTTTGGGCAACAGTTTGGTGATGTATTTGATAAATTCAGGTGGCTGTAAATCAGGTGGCTGAGAGGTGGACTGAAGTGTTGGGATTGTCTTTGTAATTGTTTTCTTTACTTGCAGGTATTGGAGAAAATTTCCATTCCTTATTCCAAAGGTTTGGAATAAGTCTGTGTATGTCATAAATATGTTATCTTGGAGGAGGTGATGGAGATGGGTGACCCCCTTCTCTGCCCATGTACTGAGATAGAGAGGGGTTTTATTGTTTACAAAGTCTGGGTTGTACCAGATTGGTGAGAGAAAACTGGGTTGAAGTGGTGTACCTGTGATTTCAAGGGCTCTCCACCATGCAGACAGTGTGGAGGTGATCAAGGGATTCTTGAAGCAGGAATGATTTTTGAGAATAGAGGTGATAAAGGGTAGATCAGCGAGTTTAATATGGATGCAGTCTAACTGTTCTAGTTCCATCCAGGAGTTATATTCTTCCTGTGGATGGATCCACTTGATAAGGTATTGTAACTGATTAGCTAGGTAGTAATGCAGAAAATTGGGAGCCTCCAGTCCACCTTCAGACTTATTCTTCTGGAGAGTAGCCAGGCTGATTGTAGCCTTTTTGTTCTTTGAGTAGAATTTACCGATAGCTGAATCTAATGTTTGGAACCATTTTGTTGTGGGTTTAAATGGGATCATGGAGAAGAGATAGTTGATTTGGGGTAATATTTTCATCTTGACAGTAGCTATTCGTCCCAACAGTGAGATAGGAAGGTTATTCCAACGGCTCAGATCACCACACACTTTGTCCACAAGTGGTGTGAAGTTCAGGTGGACAAGATCTGAGAGTTTGGAGGAAATATTTATGCCCAGATATCTAATGTTGCCTGTAGGGAAAGAGTAATGAGTGTTTTGGATTGCAGGATTCCATGAGCTCTCTGTTAATGGCAGTATAATTGATTTGGACCAGTTGATGGAGTAATCTGATAGGCGTGAGAAGGTTGTGATGAGTTTACATACTTCCTTCATTGATGTTTTTGGTTTTTCTAAATAAAGTAAAATGTCATCCGCGTATAGATTAATTTTGTGTTCAGACTTCAGAGAGCAGATACCTTTGATATTGTTGGTCTGACGTACCGCTGCAGCCAATGGTTCGATAAAAATTGCAAACAGTAAGGGAGAGAGTGGACATCCTTGTCCAGTTCCCCTTTGCAAAGTGAAGCTTTGTGAAGTGATCCCATTAGTCGTGACAGTAGCTTTAGGTGAGTTATACAGAGTTGAAACCCACTGGATAAATGAGTCGTGTTCTGTAGATTCACCTATTTCTGTCATCTGTTTTCTATGTCTTTTTGGGTTTTCAGGGCGAGAAAAGGCTTTTGTGGCATTTTTAGAATGATTGAAAGCTGATTTACCGCTATTTCTCCATTCAGAAGCATTTTTTTGCCACAAAATATTGCTTTTTCTTGTTAGATTTGAGTAGAAACATCATGATTCAACACGATATAATGAGTTTTGGGTATGTTCTGCAAATCCACAATGTATCTGTATTCTATGTCTTTTTGGGCTTTTGAAGGTGAGAAAAGGCGTTTGGGGCATTTTCAGCATGATTTGCGCATGATAAAGCTGTGATTTATCAGTATTCTTCATTTTGCAGGATTTTTTTCTTCAAAATATTGCTTATTCTTGTTAGATTTGAGTAGAAACATCATGATTCAACACGATATAATGAGTTTTGGGTATGTTCTGTAGATTCACAATGTATCTGTTTTCTATGTCTTTTTGGACTTTTCAAGGGGAGAAAAGGCGTTTGGGGCATTTTCAGCATGATTTACACATGGGAAAGCTGATTTACCTGTATTTTTCATTTTGGAGCATTTTTTCCACAAAATATTGCTTATTCTTGTTAGATTTGAGTAGAAACATCATGAAACAACACGTTATAATGAGTTTTGGGTATGTTCTGTAGATTCACAATATATCTCTTTTCTATGTGTTTTTGGGCTTTTCAAGGCGAGAAAAGGCGTCGGTGGCATTTTCAGCATGATTTACACATGGGAAAGCTGATTTCCCTCTATTGTCCATTCAGAAGCATTTTTTACACAAAATATTGCTTATTCTTGTCAGATTTGAGTAGAAACATCATGATTCAACACGATGTAATGAGTTTTGTTTATGTTCTGCAGATTCACATTGTATCTGTTTTCTATGTGTTTTTGGGCTGTTCAAGGCGAGAAAAGGCGTTGGGGGCATTTTCAGCATGATTTACACATGGGAAAGCTGATTTCCCTCTATTGTCAATTCAGAAGCATTTTTTACACAAAATATTGCTTATTCTTGTTAGATTTTGGCAGAAACATCATGATTCAACACGATATAATGAGTTTTGGGTATGTTCTGCATATTCACAATGTATCTGTTTTCTATGTCTTTTTGGGCTTTTTAAGGCGAGAAAAGGCGTTTGGGGCATTTCAGCATGATTTGCGCATGATAAAGCTGTGATTTTTCAGTATTCTTCATTTTGCAGGATTTTTTTCTACAAAATATTGCTTATTCTTGTTAGATTTGAGTAGAAGCATCATGATTCAATACGATATAATGAGTTTTGGGTATGTTCTGTAGATTCACAATGTATCTGTTTTCTATGTCTTTTTGGGCTTTTCAAGGCGAGAAAAGGCGTTTGGGGCCTTTTCAGCATGATTACGCATGGGAAAGCTGATTTATCTGTATTCTTCATTTTGGAGCTATTTTTCCACAAAATATCGCTTATTCTTATTACATTTGAGTCGAAAAATTATGATTCAACACGATATAATGAATTTTGGTTATGTTCTGTAGATTCACAATGTATCTGTTTTCTATGTCTTTTGGGCTTTTCAAGGCGAGAAAAAGGCGTTTGAGGCATTTTCAGTATGATTTACACATGGGAAAGCTGATTTACTTCTATTGTCCATTCAGAAGCATTTTTTACACAAAGTATTGCTCATTCTTGTTAGATTTGAGTAGAAACATCATGATTCAACACGTTATGATGAGTTTTGGGTATGTTCTGTAGATTCACAATGTATCTGTTTTCTATGTGTTTTTGGGCTTTTCAAGGCGAGAAAAGGCGTTTGGGGCATTTTCAGCATGACTTACGCATGGGAAAGCTGAATTACCCCTATTGTCCATTCAGAAGCATTTTTTCCACAAAATATTGCTTATTCTTGTTAAATTTGAGTAGAAACATCATGATTCAACACGTTATAATGAGTTTTGGGTATGTTCTGTAGATTCACAATGTATCTGTTTTCTATGTCTTTTTGGGCTTTTCAAGGCGAGAAAATGCGTCTGGGGCATTTTCAGCATGATTTACACATGGGAAAGCTGATTTACCTGTATTGTTCATTTTGGAGCATTATTTCCACAAAATATTGCTTATTCTTGTTAGATTTGAATAGAAACATCATGATTCGTCACGATATAATGAGTTTTGTTTATGTTCTGTAGATTTACAATGTATCTGTTTTCTATGTCTTTTTGGGCTTTTCAAGGCGAGAAAAGGCGTTGGGGGCATTTTCAGCATGATTTACACATGGGAAAGCTGATTTCCCTCTATTGTCAATTCAGAAGCATTTTTTACACAAAATATTGCTTATTCTTGTTAGATTTTGGCAGAAACATCATGATTCAACACGATATAATGAGTTTTGGGTATGTTCTGCATATTCACAATGTATCTGTTTTCTATGTCTTTTTGGGCTTTTTAAGGCGAGAAAAGGCGTTTGGGGCATTTCAGCATGATTTGCGCATGATAAAGCTGTGATTTTTCAGTATTCTTCATTTTGCAGGATTTTTTTCTACAAAATATTGCTTATTCTTGTTAGATTTGAGTAGAAGCATCATGATTCAATACGATATAATGAGTTTTGGGTATGTTCTGTAGATTCACAATGTATCTGTTTTCTATGTCTTTTTGGGCTTTTCAAGGCGAGAAAAGGCGTTTGGGGCCTTTTCAGCATGATTACGCATGGGAAAGCTGATTTATCTGTATTCTTCATTTTGGAGCTATTTTTCCACAAAATATCGCTTATTCTTATTACATTTGAGTCGAAAAATTATGATTCAACACGATATAATGAATTTTGGTTATGTTCTGTAGATTCACAATGTATCTGTTTTCTATGTGTTTTTGGGCTTTTCAAGGCGAGAAAAGGCGTTTGGGGCATTTTCAGCATGACTTACGCATGGGAAAGCTGAATTACCCCTATTGTCCATTCAGAAGCATTTTTTCCACAAAATATTGCTTATTCTTGTTAAATTTGAGTAGAAACATCATGATTCAACACGTTATAATGAGTTTTGGGTATGTTCTGTAGATTCACAATGTATCTGTTTTCTATGTCTTTTTGGGCTTTTCAAGGCGAGAAAATGCGTCTGGGGCATTTTCAGCATGATTTACACATGGGAAAGCTGATTTACCTGTATTGTTCATTTTGGAGCATTATTTCCACAAAATATTGCTTATTCTTGTTAGATTTGAATAGAAACATCATGATTCGTCACGATATAATGAGTTTTGTTTATGTTCTGTAGATTTACAATGTATCTGTTTTCTATGTCTTTTTGGGCTTTTCAAGGCGAGAAAAGGCGTTTGTGGCATTTTCAGCATGATTTTTTTTTTTTTCTTCACTTTGTCTGCATTGTTCTCATTGTTCAACACCACAAAAGAGTGTCGACCTTTTATGAGATTATGCCTATTTTAGTCTTGCAGCAAAAGGTATTAATATGTGGTGCGTGTATGTGACCATCACCGGCCCTCCCTGGAATCTAATCTTACTTTATTTATTGGAATTTCCTGTTATAAGCCAGAGAGGGACGTGCTACACCTGGGTGATAAGAGGGGGAAATAAATGACAGACAGGGAGATAAAACAAAAAGGGAAGTTTACAGACAGGCAGTGCTATTGGAATAAAAAAAAAAACGTGTAAGCTACTGTGTCATTCCTAACACCTTCATCCCAACACCCAACAGTATTGAACACCAGAGTAGTGGAGGACCTAACCGTATAGAGTAGGCTACCAAGAACACAAATGAAAGAAGTATGTGGAGAAAATATGACCTTAGTGAGAAGTCGGACGAATGATTTGGCACATACTGGCAGTTCACATCAGTACTCATCAATGTGACTCGGGAGGAGTTAATAAGGTCTGGATAAAACATGCATGTGTGTAGAACACCGAAGCCAAGAGCGTCTACCACGACCCCTCATTGCCAGATCGGCCCGGTGTCCACAACAACCCGGGGAAGTGGGAGCATCGACGATGCCAAACCCAGAGAGCCACCCGGGCCACCGAGAACCACGCAGATCCAACGACCAGGAGGAGACAGAAACCTCCGACAGGGAGCCCCACCCCACACACAGAGACAACCGAGAGCATGGGCGAGAGCAGGCCGGATCCACCAATCAGGGAGCAGCAACCGCACGCGCCGACCCACTCACCCAACCCCTGGCCAGCAAAGAGCCCACCATCAGCCCCCCGACCATACTGACCAGCCGCCACACCCCCAAAACCCAGCTGCCGTGGCACCGCCACTGAGGCCACAGCATCAGGGGGCCCACCATAGCTGCAAGGGGACCCGGCCCATGGGAACAGAGCCGCGAGGGGAGTAGAAGAGATGGGCATAGCTCCTGAAGCACTGGGCCCCCAGGATCAAGAGGCCAGGGGCCAGGGAGATCCCACACAAACCAGCAGGCCCCACCAACACCATGACCCTGAAAGCTGCAGCCTCAGAGCAGAGCCCCAGCAGCCATGCAGAATTAGAGATGCAGCGACCAACCAGCACAGCCGAAAAGGATCGATACGCACTCAACCAGCCGGGAGCCAGATGCGCAAGCCAGCGCTGTCCGGCAAACAATCCCCCTACCGGCGGACCCAGATCGCTCCCCCCCAAGCCCCGGGATGCCCCCTCGTGTGCGAGGGGAGGCCCCCCCCCGACCCACCGTAACACTGATCCGCCCCACCACCCCCCCAGCACGAGGAGACAAGCTCCGCTGGGAACGGAGCAAGCCCCCATCCGGCTTGGCCCCATCACAGCCCAGGAACGCGTCAGACCCGGATCGAGGATCGAGCAAGCTGAGCTTGGAACTCCAGTGGTGATATGCAGGCCCAGGCGATTGCCTGAGCACGTGTGGGCCAGAGCACCCACACATTATACATTTTATACTGCGTTACGTGTGCTCTGTTGTAGTTGTAGGTTAGTATTTTTTGTCATGCTAAATGTGTTTAAACAGATCTGAGTCTAAAAATCATGGTCTAAGGGCATGGATAAGTCTTTCTCCCATTTTGGGATTGGTAAATGTATAGAGTCTGTCTTTGAGAGGAAACTATACATTTTTGAGAGGTTTTTCTTATTTTTGGGCAACAGTTTGGTGATGTATTTGATAAATTCAGGTGGCTGTAAATCAGGTGGCTGAGAGGTGGACTGAAGTGTTGGGATTGTCTTTGTAATTGTTTTCTTTACTTGCAGGTATTGGAGAAAATTTCCATTCCTTATTCCAAAGGTTTGGAATAAGTCTGTGTATGTCATAAATATGTTATCTTGGAGGAGGTGATGGAGATGGGTGACCCCCTTCTCTGCCCATGTACTGAGATAGAGAGGGGTTTTATTGTTTACAAAGTCTGGGTTGTACCAGATTGGTGAGAGAAAACTGGGTTGAAGTGGTGAACCTGTGATTTCAAGGGCTCTCCACCATGCAGACAGTGTGGAGCTGATCAAGGGATTCTTGAAGCAGGAATGATTTTTAAGAATAGAGGTGATAAAGGGTAGATCAGCGAGTTTAATATGGATGCAGTCTAACTGTTCTAGTTCCATCCAGGAGTTATATTCTTCCTGTGGATGGATCCACTTGATAAGGTATTGTAACTGATTAGCTAGGTAGTAATGCAGAAAATTGGGAGCCTCCAGTCCACCTTCAGACTTATTCTTCTGGAGAGTAGCCAGGCTGATTGTAGCCTTTTTGTTCTTTGAGTAGAATTTACCGATAGCTGAATCTAATGTTTGGAACCATTTTGTTGTGGGTTTAAATGGGATCATGGAGAAGAGATAGTTGATTTGGGGTAATATTTTCATCTTGACAGTAGCTATTCGTCCCAACAGTGAGATAGGAAGGTTATTCCAACGGCTCAGATCACCACACACTTTGTCCACAAGTGGTGTGAAGTTCAGGTGGACAAGATCTGAGAGTTTGGAGGAAATATTTATGCCCAGATATCTAATGTTGCCTGTAGGGAAAGAGTAATGAGTGTTTTGGATTGCAGGATTCCATGAGCTCTCTGTTAATGGCAGTATAATTGATTTGGACCAGTTGATGGAGTAATCTGATAGGCGTGAGAAGGTTGTGATGAGTTTACATACTTCCTTCATTGATGTTTTTGGTTTTTCTAAATAAAGTAAAATGTCATCCGCGTATAGATTAATTTTGTGTTCAGACTTCAGAGAGCAGATACCTTTGATATTGTTGTTCTGACGTACCGCTGCAGCCAATGGTTCGATAAAAATTGCAAATAGTAAGGGAGAGAGTGGACATCCTTGTCCAGTTCCCCTTTGCAAAGTGATCCCATTAGTCGTGACAGTAGCTTTAGGTGAGTTATACAGAGTTGAAACCCACTGGATAAATGAGTCGTGTTCTGTAGATTCACCTATTTCTGTCATCTGTTGTCTATGTCTTTTTGGGCTTTTCACGGCGAGAAAAGGCTTTTGTGGCATTTTCAGAATGATTGAAAGCTGATTTACCGCTATTTCTCCATTCAGAAGCATTTTTTTGCCACAAAATATTGCTTTTTCTTGTTAGATTTGAGTAGAAACATCATGATTCAACACGATATAATGAGTTTTGGGTATGTTCTGTAGATTCACAATATATCTGTTTTCTATGTCTTTTTGGGCTTTTGAAGGCGAGAAAAGGCGTTTGGGGCATTTTCAGCATGATTTACGCATTGGAAAGGTGATTTAAATCTATTGTTCATTCAGAAGCATTTTTTTTCCCACAAAATATTGCTTATTTTTGTTAGATTTGAGTAGAAACATCATGATTCAACACGATATAATGGTTTTGGGGTATGTTTGCATATTCACAATGTATCTGTTTTCTATGTCTTTTTGGGCTTTTGAAGGCGAGAAAAGGCGTTTGGAGCATTTTCAGCATGATTTACGCATTGGAAAGCTGATTTAAATCTATTGTTCATTTAGAAGCATTTTTTTCCACGAAATTTTGCTTATTCTTGTTAGATTTGAGTAGAAACATCATGATTCAACACGATATAATGGTTTTGGGGTATGTTTGCATATTCACAATGTATCTGTTTTCTATGTCTTTTTGGGCTTGTCAAGGCGAGAAAACGCTTTTGGGGCATTTTCAGGATGATTTACGCATGGGAAAGCTGATTTACCTGTATTTTTCATTTTGGACCATTTTTTCCGCAAAATATTGGTTATTCTTGTTAGATTTGAGTAGAAACATCATGATTCAACACGTTATAATGAATTTTGGGTATGTTCTGAAGATTCACACTGTATCTGTTTTCTATGTCTTGTTGGGCTTTTCAAGGCGAGAAAAGGCGTTTGGGGCATTTTCAGCATGATTTGCCCATGATAAAGCTGTGATTTATCAGTATGCTTCATTTTGCAGGATTTTTTTCTCCAAAATATTGCTTATTCTTGTTAGATTTGAGTAGAAACATCATGATTCAACACGATATAATGAGTTTTGGGTATGTTCTGTAGATTCACAGTGTATCTGTTTTCTATGTCTTTTTTGGCTTTTCAAGGCGAGAAAAGGCGTTTGGGGCATTTTCAGCATGATTTGCGCATGAGAAAGCTGTGATTTATCAGTATTCTTCATTTTGCAGGATTTTTTTCTACAAAATATTGCTTATTCTTGTTAGATTTGAGTAGAAACATCATGATTGAACACGATATAATGGGTTTTGGGTATGTTCTGTAGATTCACAATATATCTGTTTTCTATGTCTTTTTGGACTTTTCAAGGCGAGAAAAGGCGTTTGGGGCATTTTCAGCATGATTTGCGCATGAGAAAGCTGATTTACCTCTATTGTCCATTCAGAAGCATTATTTCCACAAAATCTTGCTTATTCTTGTTAGATTTGAGTAGAAACATCATGTTTAAATACGATATAATCAGTTTTGTTTATGTTCTGTAGATTCACAATGTATCTGTTTTCTATGTCTTTTTGGACTTTTCAAGGGGAGAAAAGGCGTTTGGGGCATTTTCAGCATGATTTACACATGGGAAAGCTGATTTACCTGTATTGTTCATTTAGAAGCATTTTTTTCCACGAAATTTTGCTTATTCTTGTTAGATTTGAGTAGAAACATCATGATTCAACACGATATAATGGTTTTGGGGTATGTTTGCATATTCACAATGTATCTGTTTTCTATGTCTTTTTGGGCTTGTCAAGGCGAGAAAACGCTTTTGGGGCATTTTCAGGATGATTTACGCATGGGAAAGCTGATTTACCTGTATTTTTCATTTTGGACCATTTTTTCCGCAAAATATTGGTTATTCTTGTTAGATTTGAGTAGAAACATCATGATTCAACACGTTATAATGAATTTTGGGTATGTTCTGAAGATTCACACTGTATCTGTTTTCTATGTCTTGTTGGGCTTTTCAAGGCGAGAAAAGGCGTTTGGGGCATTTTCAGCATGATTTGCCCATGATAAAGCTGTGATTTATCAGTATGCTTCATTTTGCAGGATTTTTTTCTCCAAAATATTGCTTATTCTTGTTAGATTTGAGTAGAAACATCATGATTCAACACGATATAATGAGTTTTGGGTATGTTCTGTAGATTCACAGTGTATCTGTTTTCTATGTCTTTTTTGGCTTTTCAAGGCGAGAAAAGGCGTTTGGGGCATTTTCAGCATGATTTGCGCATGAGAAAGCTGTGATTTATCAGTATTCTTCATTTTGCAGGATTTTTTTCTACAAAATATTGCTTATTCTTGTTAGATTTGAGTAGAAACATCATGATTGAACACGATATAATGGGTTTTGGGTATGTTCTGTAGATTCACAATATATCTGTTTTCTATGTCTTTTTGGACTTTTCAAGGCGAGAAAAGGCGTTTGGGGCATTTTCAGCATGATTTGCGCATGAGAAAGCTGACTTACCTCTATTGTCCATTCACAAGCATTATTTCCACAAAATCTTGCTTATTCTTGTTAGATTTGAGTAGAAACATCATGTTTAAACACGATATAATCAGTTTTGTTTATGTTCTGTAGATTCACAATGTATCTGTTTTCTATGTCTTTTTGGGCTTTTCAAGGGGAGAAAAGGCGTTTGGGACATTTTCAGCATGATTTACGCATGGGAAAGCTGATTTACCTGTATTTTTTCATTTTGGACCATTTTTTCCGCAAAATATTGGTTATTCTTGTTAGATTTGACTAGAAACATCATGTTTCAACACGATATAATGAGTTTTGTTTATGTTCTGTAGAATCACAATGTATCTGTTTTCTATGTGTTTTTGGGCTTTTCAAGGCGAGAACAGGCGTTTGGGGCATTTTCAGCATGATTTCACATGGGAAAGCTGATTTAAATCTATTGTTCATTTAGAAGCATTTTTTTCCACGAAATTTTGCTTATTCTTGTTAGATTTGAGTAGAAACATCATGATTCAACACGATATAATGGTTTTGGGGTATGTTTGCATATTCACAATGTATCTGTTTTCTATGTCTTTTTGGGCTTGTCAAGGCGAGAAAACGCTTTTGGGGCATTTTCAGGATGATTTACGCATGGGAAAGCTGATTTACCTGTATTTTTCATTTTGGACCATTTTTTCCGCAAAATATTGGTTATTCTTGTTAGATTTGAGTAGAAACATCATGATTCAACACGTTATAATGAATTTTGGGTATGTTCTGAAGATTCACACTGTATCTGTTTTCTATGTCTTGTTGGGCTTTTCAAGGCGAGAAAAGGCGTTTGGGGCATTTTCAGCATGATTTGCCCATGATAAAGCTGTGATTTATCAGTATTCTTCATTTTGCAGGATTTTTTTCTACAAAATATTGCTTATTCTTGTTAGATTTGAGTAGAAACATCATGATTCAACACGTTATAATGAGTTTTGTTTATGTTCTGTAGATTCACAATGTATCTGTTTTCTATGTCTTTTTGGGCTTTTCAAGGCGAGAAAAGGCGTTTGAGGCATTTTCAGGATGATTTACACATGAGAAAGCTGTGATTTATCAGTATTCTTCATTTTGCAGGATTTTTTCCACAAAATATTGCTTATTCTTGTTAGATTTGAGTAGAAACATCATGATTGAACATGATATAATGAGTTTATGTTCTGTAGATTCACAATGTATCAGTTTTCTATGTCTTTTTGGGCTTTTCAAGGCGACAAAAAGGCGTTTGGGGCATTTTCAGCATGATTTGCGCATGAGAAAGCTGACTTACCTCTATTGTCCATTCACAAGCATTATTTCCACAAAATCTTGCTTATTCTTGTTAGATTTGAGTAGAAACATCATGTTTAAACACGATATAATCAGTTTTGTTTATGTTCTGTAGATTCACAATGTATCTGTTTTCTATGTCTTTTTGGGCTTTTCAAGGGGAGAAAAGGCGTTTGGGACATTTTCAGCATGATTTACGCATGGGAAAGCTGATTTACCTGTATTTTTTCATTTTGGACCATTTTTTCCGCAAAATATTGCTTATTCTTGTTAGATTTGAGTAGAAACATCATGACACAACACGTTATAATGAGTTTTGGGTATGTTCTGTAGATTCACAATATATCTCTTTTCTATGTGTTTTTGGGCTTTTCAGGGCGAGAAAAGGCGTCGGTGGCATTTTCAGCATGATTTACACATGGGAAAGCTGATTTCCCTCTATTGTCCATTCAGAAGCATTTTTTACACAAAATATTGCTTATTCTTGTCAGATTTGAGTAGAAACATCATGATTCAACACGATGTAATGAGTTTTGTTTATGTTCTGCAGATTCACATTGTATCTGTTTTCTATGTGTTTTTGGGCTTTTCAAGGCGAGAAAAGGCGTTTGGGGCATTTCAGCATGATTTGCGCATGATAAAGCTGTGATTTTTCAGTATTCTTCATTTTGCAGGATTTTTTTCTACAAAATATTGCTTATTCTTGTCAGATTTGAGTAGAAACATCATGATTCAACACGATGTAATGAGTTTTGGGTATGTTCTGTAGATTCACAATGTATCTGTTTTCTATGTCTTTTGGGGCTTTTCAAGGCGAGAAAAGGCGTTTGGGGCATTTTCAGCATGATTTGCGCATGAGAAAGCTGACTTACCTCTATTGTCCATTCACAAGCATTATTTCCACAAAATCTTGCTTATTCTTGTTAGATTTGAGTAGAAACATCATGTTTAAACACGATATAATCAGTTTTGTTTATGTTCTGTAGATTCACAATGTATCTGTTTTCTATGTCTTTTTGGGCTTTTCAAGGGGAGAAAAGGCGTTTGGGACATTTTCAGCATGATTTACGCATGGGAAAGCTGATTTACCTGTATTTTTTCATTTTGGACCATTTTTTCCGCAAAATATTGGTTATTCTTGTTAGATTTGACTAGAAACATCATGTTTCAACACGATATAATGAGTTTTGTTTATGTTCTGTAGAATCACAATGTATCTGTTTTCTATGTGTTTTTGGGCTTTTCAAGGCGAGAACAGGCGTTTGGGGCATTTTCAGCATGATTTCACATGGGAAAGCTGATTTACCTCTATTGTCCATTCAGAAGCATTATTTCCACAAAATATTGCTTATTCTTGTTAGATTTGAGTAGAAAAATCATGTTTCAACACGTTATAATGGGTTATGTTTATGTTCTATAGATTCACAATGTATCTGTTTTCTATGGCTTTTTGGGCTTTTCAAGGCGAGAAAAGGCGTTTGGGGCATTTTCAGGATGATTTACACATGGGAAAGCTGATTTACCTGAATTAATCATTTTGGAGCATTATTTCCACAAAATATTGCTTATTCTTTTTAGATTTGAGTAGAAACATCATGATTCAACACGTTATAATGAGTTTTGGGTATGTTCTGTAGATTCACAATGTATCTGTTTTCTATGTCTTTTTGGGCTTTTCAAGGCGAGAAAAGGCGTTTGGGGCATTTTCAGCATGATTTACACATGGGAAAGCTGATTTCCCTCTATTGTCCATTCAGAAGCATTTTTTCCACAAAATATTGCTTATTCTTGTGAGATTTGAGTAGAAACATCATGTTTCAACACGATATAATGAGTTTTGTTTATGTTCTGTAGATTCACAATGTATCAGTTTGCTATTTCTTTTTTGGCTTTTCAAGGCGAGAAAAGGCGTTTGACGCATTTTCAGTATGATTTACGCATGGGAAAGCTGATTTCCCTCTATTGTCCATTCAGAAGCATTATTTCCACAAAATATTGCTTATTTTTGTTAGATTTGAGTAGAAACATCATGTTTCAATATGATATAATGAGTTTATGTTCTGTAGATTCACAATGTATCTGTTTTCTTTGTCTTTTTGGGCTTTTCAAGGCGAGAAAAGGCGTTTGGGGCCGTTTGGGGGCGTTTTGGGAAATCAGCTTTCCCATGAGTAAATCATGCTGAAAAGCATGATTTACTCTTGGGAAAGCTGATTTCCCTCTATTGTCCATTCAGAAGCATTATTTCCACAAAATATTGCTTAATCTTGTTAGATTTGAGTAGAAACATCATGTTTCAACATGATATGATGAGTTTATGTTCTGTAGATTCACAATGTATCTGTTTTCTATGACTTTTTGGGCTTTTCAAGGCGAGAAAAGGCATTTGGGGCATTTTCAGCATGATTTACGCACGGGAAAGCTGATTTATCTGTATTCTTCATTTTGGAGCTATTTTTTCCACAAAATATTGCTTATTCTTGTTAGATTTTGGCAGAAACATCATGATTCAACACGATATAATGAGTTTTGGGTATGTTCTGCATTTTCACAATGTATCTGTTTTCTATGTCTTTTTGGGCTTTTGAAGGCGAGAAAAGGCGTTTGGGGCATTTTCAGCATGATTTACACATGGGAAAGCTGATTTACTTCTATTGTCCATTCAGAAGCATTTTTTACACAAAGTATTGCTTCTTCTTGTTAGATTTGAGTAGAAACGGCGTTATTCCACACGATATAATGAGTTATGGGAATGTTCTGCATAGTCACAATGTATCTGTTTTCTTTGTCTTTTTGGGTTTTTCAAGGCGAGAAAAGGCGTTTGGGGCATTTTTAGCATGATTTACGGATGGGAAAGCTGATTTACCTGTTTTCTTCATTTTGCAGGATTTTTTCCACAAAATATTGCTTATTCTTGTTAGATTTGAGTAGAAACATCATGTTTCAACATGATATAATGAGTTTATGTTCTGTAGATTCACAATGTATCAGTTTTCTATGTCTTTTTGGGCTTTTCAAGGCGACAAAAAGGCGTTTGGGGCATTTTCAGCATGATTTGCGCATGAGAAAGCTGTGATTTATCAGTATTCTTCATTTTGCAGGATTTTTTTCTACAAAATATTGATTATTTTTGTTAGATTTGAGTAGAAGCATCATGATTCAACAAGATATAATGAGTTTTGGGTATGCTCTGTAGATCCACAATGTATCTGTTTTCTATGTCTTTTTGGGCTTTTCAAGGCGAGAAAAGGCGTTTGGGGCATTTTCAGCATGATTTACGGATGGGAAAGCTGATTTACCTGTATTCTTCCTTTTTTCTAGCATTTTTTCCACAAAATATTGCTTATTCTTGTTAGATTTGAGTAGAAACATCATGTTTCAATATGATATAATGAGTTTTGGGTATGTTCTGCATATTCACAATGTATCTGTTTTCTATGTCTTTTTGGGCTTTTGAAGGCGAGAAAAGGCGTTTGGGGCATTTTCAGCATGATTTGCGCATGAGAAAGCTGTGATTTATCAGTATTCTTCATTTTGCAGGATTTTTTTCTACAAAATATTGATTATTTTTGCTAGATTTGAGTAGAAGCATCATGATTCAACAAGATATAATGAGTTTTGGGTATGCTCTGTAGATCCACAATGTATCTGTTTTCTATGTCTTTTTGGGCTTTTCAAGGCGAGAAAAGGCGTTTGGGGCATTTTCAGCATGATTTACGGATGGGAAAGCTGATTTACCTGTATTCTTCCTTTTTTCTAGCATTTTTTCCACAAAATATTGCTTATTCTTGTTAGATTTGAGTAGAAACATCATGTTTCAATATGATATAATGAGTTTTGTTTATGTTCTGTAGATTCACAATGTATCTGTTTTCTTTGTCTTTTTGGGCTTTTCAAGGCGAGAAAAGGCATTTGGGGCCTTTTCAGCATGATTTACACATGGGAAAGCTGATTTCCCTGTATTTTTCATTTTGGACCATTTTTTCCGCAAAATATTGGTTATTCTTGTTAGATTTGAGTAGAAACATCATGACTCAACACGTTATAATGAGTTTTGGGTATGTTCTGTAGATTCACAATGTATCTGTTTTCTATATGTTTTTGGGCTTTTCAAGGCGAGAAAAGGCGTTTGGGGCCTTTTCAGCATGATTTACACATGGGGAAGCTGATTTCCCTCTATTGTCCATTCAGAAGCATTATTTCCATAAAATATTGCTTATTCTTGTTAGATTTGAGTAGAAATATCATGTTTCAACACGTTATAATGAGTTTTGTTTATGTTCTGTAGATTCACAATGTATCTGTTTTCTATGTCTTTTTGGGCTTTTCAAGGCGAGAAAAGGCGTTTGGGGCCGTTTGGGGGCGTTTTGGGAAATCAGCTTTCCCATGAGTAAATCATGCTGAAAAGCATGATTTACTCATGGGAAAGCTGATTTCCCTCTATTGTCCATTCAGAAGCATTATTTCCACAAAATATTGCTTAATCTTGTTAGATTTGAGTAGAAACATCATGTTTCAACATGATATAATGAGTTTATGTTCTGTAGATTCACAATGTATCTGTTTTCTTTGTCTTTTTGGGCTTTTCAAGGCGAGAAAAGGCATTTGGGGCATTTTCAGCATGATTTACGCATGGGAAAGCTGATTTATCTGTATTCTTCATTTTGGAGCTATTTTTTCACAAAATATTGCTTATTCTTGTTAGATTTGAGTAGAAACATCATGATTCAACACGTTATAATGAGTTTTGTTTATGTTCTGTAGATTCACAATGTATCTGTTTTCTTTGTCTTTTTGGGCTTTTCAAGGCGAGAAAAGGCATTTGGGGCCTTTTCAGCATGATTTACACATGGGAAAGCTGATTTCCCTGTATTTTCATTTTGGACCATTTTTCCGCAAAATATTGGTTATTCTTGTTAGATTTGAGTAGAAACATCATGACTCAACACGTTATAATGAGTTTTGGGTATGTTCTGTAGATTCACAATGTATCTGTTTTCTATGTGTTTTTGGGCTTTTCAAGGCGAGAAAAGGCGTTTGGGGCCTTTTCAGCATGATTTACACATGGGGAAGCTGATTTCCCTCTATTGTCCATTCAGAAGCATTATTTCCATAAAATATTGCTTATTCTTGTTAGATTTGAGTAGAAAAATCATGTTTCAACACGTTATAATGAGTTATGTTTATGTTCTGTAGAATCACAATGTATCTGTTTTCTATGACTTTTTGGGCTTTTCAGGGCGAGAAAAGGCATTTGGGGCATTTTCAGCATGATTTAGGCAATGGAAAGCTGATTTACCTCTATTGTCCATTCAGAAGCATTTTTTCCACAAAATATTGCTTATTCTTGTTAGATTTTGGCAGAAACATCATGATTCAACACGATATAATGAGTTTTGGGTATGTTCTGCATTTTCACAATGTATCTGTTTTCTATGTCTTTTTGGGCTTTTGAAGGCGAGAAAAGGCGTTTGGGGCATTTTCAGCATGATTTGCGCATGATAAAGCTGTGATTTATCAGTATTCTTCATTTTGCAGGATTTTTTTCTACAAAATATTGCTTATTCTTGTTAGATTTGAGTAGAAACATCATGATTCAACACGATATAATGAGTTTTGGGTATGTTCTGCAGATTCACAATGTATCTGTTTTCTATGTGTTTTTGGGCTTTTGAAGGCGAGACAAGGCGTTTGGGGCATTTTCAGCATGATTTACGGATGGGAAAGCTGATTTACCTGTTTTCTTCATTTTGCAGGATTTTTTCCACAAAATATTGCTTATTCTTGTTAGATTTAAGTAGAAACATCATGACTCAACACGTTATAATGAGTTTTGGGTATGTTCTGTAGATTCACAATGTATCAGTTTGCTATTTCTTTTTTGGCTTTTCAAGGCGAGAAAAGGCGTTGGGGGCATTTTCAGCATGATTTACACATGGGAAAGCTGATTTACCTCTATTGTTCATTTAGAAGCATTTTTTTCCACAAAAGATTGCTTATTCTTGTTAGATTTGAGTAGAAACGGCGTTATTCCACACGATATAATGAGTTATGGGAATGTTCTGCATAGTCACAATGTATCTGTTTTCTATGTCTTTTTGGGCTTTTCAAGGCGAGAAAAGGCGTTTGGGGCCTGTTCAGCATGATTACGGATGGGAAAGCTGATTTATCTGTATTCTTCATTTTGGAGCTATTTTTCCACAAAATATCGCTTATTCTTATTACATTTGAGTCGAAAAATTATGATTCAACACGATATAATGAGTTTTTTTCATGTTCTGTAGATTCACAATGTATCTGTTTTCTATGTGTTTTTGGGCTTTTCAAGACGAGAAAAGGCGTTTGGGGCATTTTCAGGATGATTTGGGCTTTTCAAGGCGAGAAAAGGCGTTTGGGGCATTTTCAGGATGATTTACACATGGGAAAGCTGATTTGCCTGTATTTTTCATTTTGGAGCATTATTTCCACAAAATATTGCTTATTCTTGTTAGATTTGAGTAGAAACATCATGTTTCAACACGATATAATGAGTTTTGTGTATATTCTGTAGATTCACAATGTATCTGTTTTCTATGTCTTTTTGGGCTTTTCAAGGCGAGAAAAGGCGTTTGGGGCATTTTCAGGATGATTTACACATGGGAAAGCTGATTTACCTCTATTGTCCATTCAGAAGCATTTTTTAAACAAAATATTGCTTATTCTTGTTAGATTTGAGTAGAAACATCATGTTTCAACACGATATAATGAGTTTTGTGTATGTTCTGTAGATTCACAATGTATCTGTTTTTTATGTGTTTTTGGGCTTTTCAAGGCGAGAAAAGGCGTTTGGGGCATTTTCAGGATGATTTACGCATGGGAAAGCTGATTTACCTCTATTGTCCATTCAGAAGCACTTTTTTCCACAAAATATTGCTTATTCTTGTTAGATTTGAGTAGAAACATCTTGTTTCAACAAGATATAATAGGTTTTTTTCATGTTCTGTAGATTCACAATGTATCTGTTTTCTATGTGTTTTTGGGCTTTTCAAGGCGAAAAAAGGCGTTTGGGGCATTTTCAGGATGATTTGGGTTTTCAAGGCGAGAAAAGGCGTTTGGGGCATTTTCAAGATGATTTACACATGGGAAAGCTGATTTGCCTGTATTTTTCATTTCGGAGCATTATTTCCACAAAATATTGCTTATTCTTGTTAGATTTGAGTAGAAACATCTTGTTTCAACACGATATAATGGGTTTTGGGTATGTTCTGTATATTCACATTGTATCTGTTTTCTATGTGTTTTTGGGCTTTTCAAGGCGAGAAAAGGCGTTTGGGCCATTTTCAGCATGATTTACAAATTGGGAAAGCTGATTTGCCTGTATTTTTCATTTTGGAGCATTATTTCCACAAAATATTGCTTATTCTTGTTAGATTTGAGTAGAAACATCATGTTTCAACACGATATAATGGGTTTTGGGTATGTTCTGTATATTCACAGTGTATCTGTTTTCTATGTCTTTTTGGGCTTTTCAAGGCGAGAAAAGGCGTTTGGGCCATTTTCAGCATGATTTACACATGGGAAAGCTGATTTCCCTCTATTGTCCATTCAGAAGCATTATTTCCACAAAATATTGCTTATTCTTGTGCGATTTGAGTAGAAACATCATGTTTCAACACGTTATAATGAGTTTTGGGTATGTTCTGTAGATTCACAATGTATCTGTTTTTTATGTGTTTTTGGGCTTTTCAAGGCGAGAAAAGGCGTTTGGGGCATTTCAGCATGATTTACTCATGGGAAAGTTGATTTCCCTCTATTGTCCATTCAGAAGCATTATTTCCACAAAATATAGCTTATTCTTGTTAGATTTGAGTATAAACATCATGTTTCAACATGATATAATGAGTTTTGTTTATGTTCTGTAGATTCACAATGTATCTGTTTTCTATGTCTTTTTGGGCTTTTCAAGGCGAGAAACGGCGTTTGGGGCATTTTCAGCATGATTTACACATGGGAAAGCTGATTTACCTGTATTTTTCATTTTGGACCATTTTTCCGCAAAATATTAGTTATTCTTGTTAGATATGTGAGTAGAAACATCATGTTTCAACACGTTATAATGAGTTTTGGGTATGTTCTGTAGATTCACAATGTATCTGTTTTCTATGTGTTTTTGAGCTTTTCAAGGCGAGAAAAGGCGTTTGGGGCCTTTTCAGCATGATTTACACATGGGAAAGCTGATTTACCTGTATTTTTCATTTTGGACCATTTTTTCCGCAAAATATTAGTTATTCTTGTTAGATTTGAGTAGAAACATCATGATTCAACACTTTATAATGAGTTTTCGGTATGTTCTGTAGATTCACAATGTATCTGTTTTCTATGCGTTTTTGGGCTTTTCAAGGCGAGGAAAGGCGTTTGGGGCATTTTCAGCATGATTTACACATAGGAAAGCTGATTTACCTGTATTGTTCATTTTGGAGCATTATTTCCACAAATTTTTGCTTATTCTTGTTAGATTTGAGTAGAAACATCATGTTTCAACACGTTATAATGAGTTTTGGGTATGTTCTGTAGATTCAAAATGTATCTGTTTTCTATGTCTTTTTGGGCTTTTCAAGGCGGCGTTTGGGGCATTTTCAGCATGATTTACACATGGGAAAGCTGATTTACCTGAATTAATCATTTTGGAGCATTATTTCCACAAAATATTGCTTATTCTTGTTAGATTTGAGTAGAAACATCATGATTCAACACGTCATAATGAGTTTTGGGTATGTTCTGTAGATTCACAATGTATCTGTTTTCTATGTGTTTTGGGCTTTTCAAGGCGAGAAAAGGCGTTTGGGGCATTTTCAGCATGATTTACGCATGGGAAAGCTGATTTCCCTCTATTGTCCATTCAGAAGCATTATTTCCACAAAATATTGCTTATTCTTGTGCGATTTGAGTAGAAACATCATGTTTCAACACGTTATAATGAGTTTTGGGTATGTTCTGTAGATTCACAATGTATCTGTTTTCTATGTGTTTTTGGGCTTTTCAAGGCGAGAAAAGGCGTTTGGGGCCTTTTCAGCATGATGTACACATGAGAAAGCTGATTTACCTGAATTAATCATTTTGGAGCATTATTTCCACAAAATATTGCTTATTCTTGTTAGATTTGAGTAGAAACATCATGATTCAACACGTTATAATGAGTTTTGGGTATGTTCTGCAGATTCACAATGTATCTGTTTTCTATGTGTTTTTGGGCTTTTCAAGGCGAGAAACGGCGTTTGGGGCATTTTCAGCATGATTTACACATGGGAAAGCTGATTTACCTGAATTAATCATTTTGGAGCATTATTTCCACAAAATCTTGCTTATTCTTGTTAGATTTGAGTAGAAACATCATGATTCAACACGTTATAATGAGTTTTCGGTATGTTCTGTAGATTCACAATGTATCTGTTTTCTATGCGTTTTTGGGCTTTTCAAGGCGAGGAAAGGCGTTTGGGGCATTTTCAGCATGATTTACACATAGGAAAGCTGATTTACCTGTATTGTTCATTTTGGAGCATTATTTCCACAAATTTTTGCTTATTCTTGTTAGATTTGAGTAGAAACATCATGTTTCAACACGTTATAATGAGTTTTGGGTATGTTCTGTAGATTCAAAATGTATCTGTTTTCTATGTCTTTTTGGGCTTTTCAAGGCGAGAAACGGCGTTTGGGGCATTTTCAGCATGATTTACACATGGGAAAGCTGATTTACCTGAATTAATCATTTTGGAGCATTATTTCCACAAAATATTGCTTATTCTTGTTAGATTTGAGTAGAAACATCATGATTCAACACGTCATAATGAGTTTTGGGTATGTTCTGTAGATTCACAATGTATCTGTTTTCTATGTGTTTTTGGGCTTTTCAAGGCGAGAAAAGGCGTTTGGGGCATTTTCAGCATGATTTACGCATGGGAAAGCTGATTTCCCTCTATTGTCCATTCAGAAGCATTATTTCCACAAAATATTGCTTATTCTTGTGCGATTTGAGTAGAAACATCATGTTTCAACACGTTATAATGAGTTTTGGGTATGTTCTGTAGATTCACAATGTATCTGTTTTCTATGTGTTTTTGGGCTTTTCAAGGCGAGAAAAGGCGTTTGGGGCCTTTTCAGCATGATGTACACATGAGAAAGCTGATTTACCTGAATTAATCATTTTGGAGCATTATTTCCACAAAATATTGCTTATTCTTGTTAGATTTGAGTAGAAACATCATGATTCAACACGTTATAATGAGTTTTGGGTATGTTCTGTAGATTCACAATGTATCTGTTTTCTATGTGTTTTTGGGCTTTTCAAGGCGAGAAAAGGCGTTTGGGGCATTTTCAGCATGATTTACACATGGGAAAGCTGATTTCCCTGAATTTATCATTTTGGAGCATTATTTCCACAAAATATTGCTTATTCTTGTTAGATTTGAGTATAAACATCATGTTTCAACATGATATAAGGAGTTTTGTTTATGTTCTGTAGATTCACAATGTATCTGTTTTCTATGTGTTTTTGGGCTTTTCAAGGCGAGAAAAGGCGTTTGGCGCATTTCAGCATGATTTGCGCATGATAAAGCTGTGATTTTTCAGTATTCTTCATTTTGCAGGATTTTTTTCTACAAAATATTGCTTATTCTTGTTAGATTTGAGTAGAATCATCATGCTTCAACACGTTATAATGAGTTTTGGGTATGTTCTGCATATTCACAATGTGTCTGTTTTCTATGTCTTTTTGGGCTTTTCAAGGCGAGAAAAGGCATTTGGGGCATTTCAGCATGATTTAGGCAATGGAAAGCTGATTTACCTCTATTGTCCATTACGAATCATTTTTTCCACAAAATATTGCTTATGTGTGTTAGATTTGAGTAGAAGCATCATGAATCAACACGATATAATGAGTTTTGGGTATGTTGTGTAGACTCACAATGTATCTGTTTTCTATGTCTTTTTGGGCTTTTCAAGGCGAGAAAAGGCGTTGGGAGCATTTTCAGCATGATTTCACACGGGAAAGCTGATTTCCCTCTATTGTCCATTCAGAAGCATTTTTTCTACAAAATATTGCTTATTCTTGTTAGATTTGATTAGAAACATCATGTTTCAACACGTTATAATGAGTTTTGGGTATGTTCTGTAGATTCACAATGTATCTGTTTTCTATGTGTTTTTGGGCTTTTCAAGGCGAGAAAAGGCGTTTGGGGCATTTTCAGCATGATTTGCGCATGAGAAAGCTGATTTACCTGAATTAATCATTTTGGAGCATTATTTCCACAAAATATTGCTTATTCTTGTTAGATTTGAGTAGAAACATCATGTTTCAACACGTTATAATGAGTTTTGGGTATGTTCTGTAGATTCACAATGTGTCTGTTTTCTATGTGTTTTTGGTCTTTTCAAGGCGAGAAAAGGCGTTTGGGGCATTTTCAGCATGATTTACACATGGGGCATTTTCAGCATGATTTACACATAGGAAAGCTGAATTACCTGTATTGTTCATTTTGGAGCATTATTTCCACAAAATATTGCTTATTCTTGTTAGATTTGAGTAGAAACATCATGATTCAACACGTTATAATGAGTTTTGTTCATGTTCTGTAGATTCACAATGTATCTGTTTTCTATGTGTTTTTGGGCTTTTCAAGGCGAGAAAAGGCGTTTGGGGCCTTTTCAGCATGATGTACACATGGGAAAGCTGATTTACCTGAATTAATCATTTTGGACCATTTTTTCCGCAAAATATTAGTTATTCTTGTTAGATTTGAGTAGAAACATCATGTTTCAACACGTTATAATGAGTTTTGGGTATGTTCTGTAGATTCACAATGTATCTGTTTTCTATGCGTTTTTGGGCTTTTCAAGGCGAGGAAAGGCGTTTGGGGCATTTTCAGCATGATTTACACATAGGAAAGCTGATTTACCTGTATTGTTCATTTTGGAGCATTATTTCCACAAATTTTTGCTTATTCTTGTTAGATTTGAGTAGAAACATCATGTTTCAACACGTTATAATGAGTTTTGGGTATGTTCTGTAGATTCAAAATGTAGCTGTTTTCTATGTCTTTTTGGGCTTTTCAAGGCGAGAAACGGCGTTTGGGGCATTTTCAGCATGATTTACACATGGGAAAGCTGATTTACCTGAATTAATCATTTTGGAGCATTATTTCCACAAAATATTGCTTATTCTTGTTAGATTTGAGTAGAAACATCATGATTCAACACGTTATAATGAGTTTTGGGTATGTTCTGTAGATTCACAATGTAACTGTTTTCTATGTGTTTTTGGGCTTTTCAAGGCGAGAAAAGGCGTTTGGGGCATTTTCAGCATGATTTACGCATGGGAAAGCTGATTTCCCTCTATTGTCCATTCAGAAGCATTATTTCCACAAAATATTGCTTATTCTTGTGCGATTTGAGTAGAAACATCATGTTTCAACACGTTATAATGAGTTTTGGGTATGTTCTGTAGATTCACAATGTATCTGTTTTCTATGTGTTTTTGGGCTTTTCAAGGCGAGAAAAGGCGTTGGGAGCATTTTCAGCATGATTTCACATGGGAAAGCTGATTTCCCTCTATTGTCCATTCAGAAGCATTTTTTCTACAAAATATTGCTTATTCTTGTTAGATTTGATTAGAAACATCATGATTCAACAAGATATAATGAGTTTTGGGTATGTTCTGTAGATTCACAATATATCTGTTTTCTATGTCTTTTGGGGCTTTTCAAGGCGAGAAAAGGCGTTTGGGGCATTTTCAGCATGATTTGCGCATGAGAAAGCTGGTTTACCTCTATTGTCCATTCACAAGCATTATTTCCACAAAATATTGCTTATTCTTGTTAGATTTGAGTAGAAACATCATGATTCAACACAATATAATGAGTTTTGGGTATGTTCTGTAGATTCACAATGTATCTGTTTTCTATGTGTTTTTGGGCTTTTCAAGGCGAGAAAAGGCGTTGGGGGCATTTTCAGCATGATTTCACATGGGAAAGCTGATTTCCCTCTATTGTCCATTCAGAAGCATTTTTTTACACAAAATATTGCTTATTCTTATCAGATATGAGTAGAAACATCATCATTCAACACGATATAATGAGTTTTGGGTATGTTCTGTAGATTCACAATGTATCTGTTTTCTATGTCTTTTTGGGGTTTTCAAGGCGAGAAAAGGCGTTTGGGGCATTTTCAGCATGATTTAGGCAATGGAAAGCTCATTTACCTCTATTGTCCATTACGAATCATTTTTTCCACAAAATATTGCTTATGTTTGTTAGATTTGAGTAGAAGCATCATGAATCAACACGATATAATGAGTTTTGGGTATGTTGTGTAGACTCACAATGTATCTGTTTTCTATGTCTTTTTGGGCTTTTCTAGGCGAGAAAAGGCGTTTGGGGCATTTTCAGCATGATTTACACATGGGAAAGCTGATTTACCTGAATTAATCATTTTGGAGCATTATTTCCACAAAATATTGCTTATTCTTGTTAGATTTGAGTAGAAACATCATGTTTCAATATGATATAATGAGTTTATGTTCTGTAGATTCACAATGTATCTGTTTTCTATGTCTTTTTGGGCTTTTCAAGGCGAGAAAAGGCGTTTGGGGCATTTTCAGCATGATTTACACATGGGAAAGCTGATTTACCTGAATTAATCATTTTGGAGCATTATTTCCACAAAATATTGCTTATTCTTGTTAGATTTGAGTAGAAACATCATGATTCAACACGTTATAATGAGTTTTGGGTATGTTCTGTAGATTCACAATGTATCTGTTTTCTATGTGTTTTTTGGGCTTTTCAAGGCGAGAAAGGCGTTTGGGGCATTTTCAGCATGATTTACACATGATGGAAAGCTGATTTACCTGTATTGTTCATTTTGGAGCATTATTTCCACAAAATATTGCTTATTCTAGTTAGATTTGAGTAGAAACATCATGTTTCAACACATTATAATGGGTTTTGGGTATGTTCTGTATATTCACAGTGTATCTGTTTTCTATGTCTTTTTGGGCTTTTCAAGGCGAGAAAAGGCGTTTGAGGCATTTTCAGTATGATTTACGCATGGGAAAGCTGATTTACCTCTATTGTCTATTCAGAAGCATTTTTTAAACAAAATATTGCTTATTCTTGTTAGATTTGAGTAGAAACATCATGTTTCAGCACGATATAATGGGTTTTGGGTATGTTCTGTATATTCACAATGTATCTGTTTTCTATGTGTTTTTGGGCTTTTCAAGGCGAGAAAAGGCGTTTGGGGCCTTTTCAGCATGATTTACACATGGGAAAGCTGATTTCCCTCTATTGTCCATTCAGAAGCATTATTTCCACAAAATATTGCTTATTCTTGTTAGATTTGAGTAGAAACACCATGTTTCAACATGATATAATGAGTTTTGTTTATGTTCTGTAGATTCACAATGTATCTGTTTTCTATGTCTTTTTGGGCTTTTCAAGGCGAGAACAGGCGTTTGGGGCATTTTCAGCATGATTTACACATGGGAAAGCTGATTTACCTGAATTAATCATTTTGGAACATTATTTCCACAAAATATTGCTTATTCTTGTTAGATTTGAGTAGAAACATCATGATTCAACACGTTATAATGAGTTTTGGGTATGTTCTGTAGATTCACAATGTATCTGTTTTCTATGTGTTTTTGGGCTTTTCAAGGCGAGAAAAGGCGTTTGGGGCATTTTCAGCATGATTTCACATGGGAAAGCTGATTTCCCTCTATTGTCCATTCAGAAGCATTTTTTTACACAAAATATTGCTTATTCTTATCAGATATGAGTAGAAACATCATCATTCAACACGATATAATGAGTTTTGGGTATGTTCTGTAGATTCACAATGTATCTGTTTTCTATGTCTTTTTGGGGTTTTCAAGGCGAGAAAAGGCGTTTGGGGCATTTTCAGCATGATTTAGGCAATGGAAAGCTGATTTACCTCTATTGTCCATTACGAATCATTTTTTCCACAAAATATTGCTTATGTTTGTTAGATTTGAGTAGAAGCATCATGAATCAACACGATATAATGAGTTTTGGGTATGTTGTGTAGACTCACAATGTATCTGTTTTCTATGTCTTTTTGGGCTTTTCAAGGCGAGAAAAGGCGTTTGGGGCATTTTCAGGATGATTTAGACATCGGGAAGCTGATTTCCCTCTATTGTCCATTCAGAAGCATTTTTTCTACAAAATATTGCTTATTCTTGTTAGATTTGAGTAGAAACATCATGTTTCAACAAGTTATAATGAGTTTTGTTTATGTTCTGTAGATTCACAATATATCTCTTTTCTATGTGTTTTTGGGCTTTTCAAGGCGAGAAAAGGCGTTTTGGGGCATTTTCAGCATGATTTAGGCAATGGAAAGCTGTGATTTATCAGTATTCTTCATTTTGCAGGATTTTTTTCAACAAAATATTGCTTATTCTTGTTAGATTTGATTAGAAACATCATGATTCAACAAGATATAATGAGTTTTGGGTATGTTCTGTAGATTCACAATGTATCTGTTTTCTATGTGTTTTTGGGCTTTTCAACGCGAGAAAAGGCGTTTGGGGCATTTTCAGCATGATTTACACATGGCAAAGCTGATTTACCTGTATTTTTCATTTTGGAGCATTATTTCCACAAAATATTGCTTATTCTTGTTAGATTTGAGTAGAAACATCATGTGTCACACGATATAATGAGTTTTGTTTATGTTCTGTAGATTCACATTGTATCTGTTTTCTATGTTTTTGGGCTTTTCAAGGCGAGAAAAGGCGTTTGGGGGCATTTTCAGCATGATTTACACATGGGAAAGCTGATTTACCCCTATTGTCCATTCAGAAGCATTTTTTCCACAAAATATTGCTTATTCTTGTTAGATTTGAGTAGAAACATCATGTTTCAACATGATATAATGAGTTTATGTTCTGTAGATTCACAATGTATCTGTTTTCTTTGACTTTTTGGGCTTTTCAAGGCGAGAAAAGGCATTTGGGGCATTTTCAGCATGATTTACGCATGGGAAAGCTGATTTATCTGTATTCTTCATTTTGGAGCTATTTTTTCACAAAATATTGCTTATTCTTATTAGATTTGAGTAGAAACATCATGATTCAACACATTACAGTGAGTTTTGGGTATGTTCTGTAGATTCACAATGTATCTGTTATCTATTTGTTTTTGGGCTTTTCGAGGCGAGAAAAGGCGTTTGGGGCATTTTCAGCATGATTTACGCATAGGAAAGCTGATTTACCTCTATTGTCCATTCAGAAGCATTATTTCCACAAAATATTGCTTATTCTTGTTAGATTTGAGTAGAAACATCATGTTTTAACATGATATAATGAGTTTATGTTCTGTAGATTCACAATGTATCTGTTTTCTTTGTCTTTTTGGGCTTTTCAAGGCGAGAATGGGCGTTTGGGGCATTTTCAGCATGATTTACGGATGGGAAAGCTGATTTACCTGTTTTCTTCATTTTGCAGGATTTTTTCCACAAATTATTGCTTATTATTGTTAGATTTGAGTAGAAACATCATGATTCAACACGATATAATGAGTTTTGGGTATGTTCTGCATATTCACAATGTGTTTGTTTTCTATGTCTTTTTGGGCTTTTCAAGGCGAGAAAAGCCGTTTGGGGCATTTTCAGCATGATTCACGCATGGGAAAGCTGATTTACCTCTATTGTCCATTCAGAAGCATTATTTCCACAAAATATTGCTTATTCTTGTTAGATTTGAGTAGAAGCATCATGATTCAATACGATATAATGAGTTTTGGGTATGTTCTGTAGATTCACAATGTATCTGTTTTCTATGTGTTTTTGGGCTTTTCAAGGCGAGAAAAGGCGTTTGGGGCCTTTTCAGCATGATTTACACATGGGAAAGCTGATTTCCCTCTATTGTCCATTCAGAAGCATTATTTCCACAAAATATTGCTTATTCTTGTGCGATTTGAGTAGAAACATCATGTTTCAACATGATATAATGAGTTTATGTTCTGTAGATTCACAATGTATCTGTTTTCTTTGTCTTTTTGGGCTTTTCAAGGCGAGAAAAGGCATTTGGGGCATTTTCAGCATGATTTACACATAGGAAAGCTGATTTACCTCTATTGTCCATTCAGAAGCATTTTTTCCACAAAATATTGCTTATTCTTGTTAGATTTGAGTAGAAACATCATGATTCAACACGTTATAATGAATTTTGGGTATGCTCTGTAGATTCACAATGTATCTGTTTTCGATGTGTTTTTGGGCTTTTCAAGGGGAGAAAAGGCGTTTGGGGCATTTTCAGCATGATTTACACATGGGAAAGCTGATTTACCTGAATTAATCATTTTTTCCACAAAATATTGCTTATTCTTGTTAGATTTGAGTAGAAACATCGTGATTCAACACGTTATAATGAGTTTTGTTTATGTTCTGTAGATTCACAATGTATCTGTTTTCTATGTGTTTTTGGGCTTTTCAAGGCGAGAAAAGGCGTTTGGGGCATTTTCAGCATGATTTAGGCAATGGAAAGCTGTGATTTATCAGTATTCTTCATTTTGCAGGATTTTTTTCTACAAAATATTGATTATTTTTGTTAGATTTGAGTAGAAGCATCATGATTCAACACGATATAATGAGTTTTGGGTATGCTCTGTAGATACACAATGTATCTGTTTTCTATGTCTTTTTGGGCTTTTCAAGGCGAGAAAAGGCGTTTGGGGCCTTTTCAGCATGATTACGCATGGGAAAGCTGATTTATCAGTATTCTTCATTTTGGAGCTATTTTTCCACAAAATATTCCTTATTCTTATTACATTTGAGTCGAAAAATTATGATTCAACACGATATAATGAATTTTGGGTATGTTCTGTAGATTCACAATGCATCTGTTTTCTATGTCTTTTTGGGCTTTTCAAGGCGAGAAAAGGCGTTTAAGGCATTTTTAGCATGATTTTACGCATTGGAAAGCTGATTTAACTCTATTGTTCATTTAGAAGCATTTTTTTCCACAAAATATTGCTTATTCTTGTTAGATTTGAGTAGAAACATCATGATTCAACACGATATAATGGGTTTGGGGTATGTTTGCATATTCACAATGTATCTGTTTTCTATGTCTTTTTTGGGCTTTTCAAGGCGAGAAAAGGCGTTTGGGGCATTTTCAGCATGATTTACGGATGGGAAAGCTGATTTACCTGTATTCTTCCTTTTTTCTAGGATTTTTTCCACAAAATATTGCTTATTCTTGTTAGATTTGAGTAGAAACATCATGATTCAACACGATATAATGAGTTTTGGGTATGTTCTGTAGATTCACAATGCATCTGTTTTCTATGTCTTTTTGGGCTTTTCAAGGCGAGAAAAGGCGTTTGAGGCATTTTCAGCATGATTTACGCATGGGAAAGCTGATTTACCTCTATTGTCTATTAACAAGCATTTTTTCCACGAAATTTTGCTTATTCTTGTTAGATTTGAGTAGAAACGGAGTTATTCAACACGATATAATGAGTTATGGGAATGTTCTGCATAGTCACAATGTATCTGTTTTCGATGTCTTTTTGGGCTTTTCAAGGCGAGAAAAGGCGTTTGGGACATTTTCAGCATGAATTTTTTTTTTTTCTTCACTTTGTCTGCATTGTTCTCATTGTTCAACACCACAAAAGAGTGTCGACCTTTTATGAGATTATGCCTATTTTAGTCTTGCAGCAAAAGCTATTAATATGTGGTGCGTGTATGTGACCATCACCGGCCCTCCCTGGAATCTAATCTTACTTTATTTATTGGAATTTCCTGTTATAAGCCAGAGAGGGACGTGCTACACCTGGGTGATAAGAGGGGGAAATAAATGACAGACAGGGAGATAAAACAAAAAGGGAAGTTTACAGACAGGCAGTGCTATTGGAATAAAAAAAAACGTGTAAGCTACTGTGTCATTCCTAACACCTTCAACCCAACACCCAACAGTATTGAACACCAGAGTAGTGGAGGACCTAACCGTATAGAGTAGGCTACCAAGAACACAAATGAAAGAAGTATGTGGAGAAAATATGACCTTAGTGAGAAGTCGTACGAATGATTTGGCACATACTAGCAGTTCACATCAGTACTCATCAATGTGACTCGGGAGGAGTTAATAAGGTCTGGATAAAACATGCATGTGTGTAGAACACCGAAGCCCAGAGCGTCTACCACGACCCCTCATGGCCAGATCGGCCAGGTGTCCACAGTGGGAGTGGGAAGTGGGAGCATCGACGATGCCAAACCCAGAGAGCCACCCGGGCCACCGAGAACCACGCAGATCCAACGACCAGGAGGAGACAGAAACCTCTGACAGGGAGCCCCACCCCACACACAGAGACAACCGAGAGCATGGGCGAGAGCAGGCCGGATCCACCAATCAGGGAGCAGCAACCGCACGCGCCGACCCACTCACCCAACCCCCGGCCAGCAAAGAGCCCACCATCAGCCCCCCGACCATACTGACCAGCCGCCACACCCCCAAAACCCAGCTGCCGTGGCACCGCCACTGAGGCCACAGCATCAGGGGGCCCACCATAGCTGCAAGGGGACCCGGCCCATGGGAACAGAGCCGCGAGGGGAGTAGAAGAGATGGGCATAGCTCCTGAAGCACTGGGCCCCCAGGATCAAGAGGCCAGGGGCCAGGGAGATCCCACACAAACCAGCAGGCCCCACCAACACCATGACCCTGAAAGCTGCAGCCTCAGAGCAGAGCCCCAGCAGCCATGCAGAATTAGAGATGCAGCGACCAACCAGCACAGCCGAAAAGGATCGATACGCACTCAACCAGCCGGGAGCCAGATGCGCAAGCCAGCGCTGTCCGGCAAACAATCCCCCTACCGGCGGAACCAGATCGCTCCCCCCCAAGCCCCGGGATGCACCCTTGTGTGCGAGGGGAGGCCCCCCCCGACCCACCGTAACACTGATCCGCCCCACCACCCCCCCAGCACGAGGAGACAAGCTCCGCTGGGAACGGAGCAAGCCCCCATCCGGCTTGGCCCCATCACAGCCCAGGAACGCGTCGGACCCGGATCGAGGATCGAGCAAGCTGAGCTTGGAACTCCAGTGGTGATATGCAGGCCCAGGCGATTGCCTGAGCACGTGTGGGCCAGAGCACCCACACATTATACATTTTATACAGCGTTACGTGTGCTCTGTTGTAGTTGTAGGTTAGTATTTTTTGTCATGCTAAATGTGTTTAAACAGATCTGAGTCCAAAAATCATGGTCTAAGGGCATGGATAAGTCTTTCTCCCATTTTGGGATTGGGAAATGTATAGAGTCTGTCTTTGAGAGGAAACTATACATTTTTGAGATGTTTTTCTTATTTTTGGGCAACAGTTTGGTGATGTATTTGATAAATTCAGGTGGCTGTAAATCAGGTGGCTGAGAGGTGGACTGAAGTGTTGGGATTGTCTTTGTAATTGTTTTCTTTACTTGCAGGTATTGGAGAAAATTTCCATTCCTTATTCCAAAGGTTTGGAATAAGTCTGTGTATGTCATAAATATGTTATCTTGGAGGAGGTGATGGAGATGGGTGACCCCCTTCTCTGCCCATGTACTGAGATAGAGAGGGGTTTTATTGTTTACAAAGTCTGGGTTGTACCAGATTGGTGAGAGAAAACTGGGTTGAAGTGGTGTACCTGTGATTTCAAGGGCTCTCCACCATGCAGACAGTGTGGAGGTGATCAAGGGATTCTTGAAGCAGGAATGATTTTTGAGAATAGAGGTGATAAAGGGTAGATCAGCGAGTTTAATATGGATGCAGTCTAACTGTTCTAGTTCCATCCAGGAGTTATATTCTTCCTGTGGATGGATCCACTTGATAAGGTATTGTAACTGATTAGCTAGGTAGTAATGCAGAAAATTGGGAGCCTCCAGTCCACCTTCAGACTTATTCTTCTGGAGAGTAGCCAGGCTGATTGTAGCCTTTTTGTTCTTTGAGTAGAATTTACCGATAGCTGAATCTAATGTTTGGAACCATTTTGTTGTGGGTTTAAATGGGATCATGGAGAAGAGATAGTTGATTTGGGGTAATATTTTCATCTTGACAGTAGCTATTCGTCCCAACAGTGAGATAGGAAGGTTATTCCAACGGCTCAGATCACCACACACTTTGTCCACAAGTGGTGTGAAGTTCAGGTGGACAAGATCTGAGAGTTTGGAGGAAATATTTATGCCCAGATATCTAATGTTGCCTGTAGGGAAAGAGTAATGAGTGTTTTGGATTGCAGGATTCCATGAGCTCTCTGTTAATGGCAGTATAATTGATTTGGACCAGTTGATGGAGTAATCTGATAGGCGTGAGAAGGTTGTGATGAGTTTACATACTTCCTTCATTGATGTTTTTGGTTTTTCTAAATAAAGTAAAATGTCATCCGCGTATAGATTAATTTTGTGTTCAGACTTCAGAGAGCAGATACCTTTGATATTGTTGTTCTGACGTACCGCTGCAGCCAATGGTTCGATAAAAATTGCAAACAGTAAGGGAGAGAGTGGACATCCTTGTCCAGTTCCCCTTTGCAAAGTGAAGCTTTGTGAAGTGATCCCATTAGTCGTGACAGTAGCTTTAGGTGAGTTATACAGAGTTGAAACCCACTGGATAAATGAGTCGTGTTCTGTAGATTCACCTATTTCTGTCATCTGTTTTCTATGTCTTTTTGGGTTTTCAGGGCGAGAAAAGGCTTTTGTGGCATTTTTAGAATGATTGAAAGCTGATTTACTGCTATTTCTCCATTCAGAAGCATTTTTTTGCCACAAAATATTGCTTTTTCTTGTTAGATTTGAGTAGAAACATCATGATTCAACACGATATAATGAGTTTTGGGTATGTTCTGTAGATCCACAATGTATCTGTATTCTATGTCTTTTTGGGCTTTTGAAGGTGAGAAAAGGCGTTTGGGGCATTTTCAGCATGATTTGCGCATGATAAAGCTGTGATTTATCAGTATTCTTCATTTTGCAGGATTTTTTTCTTCAAAATATTGCTTATTCTTGTTAGATTTGAGTAGAAACATCATGATTCAACACGATATAATGAGTTTTGGGTATGTTCTGTAGATTCACAATGTATCTGTTTTCTATGTGTTTTTGGGCTTTTGAAGGCGAGAACAGGCGTTTGGGGCATTTTCAGCATGATTTACGCATGGGAAAGCTGATTTACCTGTAATGTTCATTTTGGAGCATTATTTCCACAAAATATTGGTTATTCTTGTCAGATTTGAGTAGAAACATCATGATTCAACACGTTATAATGAGTTTTGGGTATGTTCTGTAGATTCACAATATATCTCTTTTCTATGTGTTTTTGGGCTTTTCAAGGCGAGAAAAGGCGTCGGTGGCATTTTCAGCATGATTTACACATGGGAAAGCTGATTTCCCTCTATTGTCCATTCAGAAGCATTTTTTACACAAAATATTGCTTATTCTTGTCAGATTTGAGTAGAAACATCATGATTCAACACGATGTAATGAGTTTTGTTTATGTTCTGCAGATTCACATTGTATCTGTTTTCTATGTGTTTTTGGGCTGTTCAAGGCGAGAAAAGGCGTTGGGGGCATTTTCAGCATGATTTACACATGGGAAAGCTGATTTCCCTCTATTGTCAATTCAGAAGCATTTTTTACACAAAATATTGCTTATTCTTGTTAGATTTTGGCAGAAACATCATGATTCAACACGATATAATGAGTTTTGGGTATGTTCTGCATATTCACAATGTATCTGTTTTCTATGTCTTTTTGGGCTTTTTAAGGCGAGAAAAGGCGTTTGGGGCATTTCAGCATGATTTGCGCATGATAAAGCTGTGATTTTTCAGTATTCTTCATTTTGCAGGATTTTTTTCTACAAAATATTGCTTATTCTTGTTAGATTTGAGTAGAAGCATCATGATTCAATACGATATAATGAGTTTTGGGTATGTTCTGTAGATTCACAATGTATCTGTTTTCTATGTCTTTTTGGGCTTTTCAAGGCGAGAAAAGGCGTTTGGGGCCTTTTCAGCATGATTACGCATGGGAAAGCTGATTTATCTGTATTCTTCATTTTGGAGCTATTTTTCCACAAAATATCGCTTATTCTTATTACATTTGAGTCGAAAAATTATGATTCAACACGATATAATGAATTTTGGTTATGTTCTGTAGATTCACAATGTATCTGTTTTCTATGTCTTTTTGGGCTTTTCAAGGCGAGAAAAGGCGTTTGAGGCATTTTCAGTATGATTTACACATGGGAAAGCTGATTTACTTCTATTGTCCATTCAGAAGCATTTTTTACACAAAGTATTGCTCATTCTTGTTAGATTTGAGTAGAAACATCATGATTCAACACGTTATGATGAGTTTTGGGTATGTTCTGTAGATTCACAATGTATCTGTTTTCTATGTGTTTTTGGGCTTTTCAAGGCGAGAAAAGGCGTTTGGGGCATTTTCAGCATGACTTACGCATGGGAAAGCTGAATTACCCCTATTGTCCATTCAGAAGCATTTTTTCCACAAAATATTGCTTATTCTTGTTAAATTTGAGTAGAAACATCATGATTCAACACGTTATAATGAGTTTTGGGTATGTTCTGTAGATTCACAATGTATCTGTTTTCTATGTCTTTTTGGGCTTTTCAAGGCGAGAAAATGCGTCTGGGGCATTTTCAGCATGATTTACACATGGGAAAGCTGATTTACCTGTATTGTTCATTTTGGAGCATTATTTCCACAAAATATTGCTTATTCTTGTTAGATTTGAATAGAAACATGATTCGTCACGATATAATGAGTTTTGTTTATGTTCTGTAGATTTACAATGTATCTGTTTTCTATGTCTTTTTGGGCTTTTCAAGGCGAGAAAAGGCGTTGGGGTCATTTTCAGCATGATTTACACATGGGAAAGCTGATTTCCCTCTATTGTCAATTCAGAAGCATTTTTTACACAAAATATTGCTTATTCTTGTTAGATTTTGGCAGAAACATCATGATTCAACACGATATAATGAGTTTTGGGTATGTTCTGCATATTCACAATGTATCTGTTTTCTATGTCTTTTTGGGCTTTTTAAGGCGAGAAAAGGCGTTTGGGGCATTTCAGCATGATTTGCGCATGATAAAGCTGTGATTTTTCAGTATTCTTCATTTTGCAGGATTTTTTTCTACAAAATATTGCTTATTCTTGTTAGATTTGAGTAGAAGCATCATGATTCAATACGATATAATGAGTTTTGGGTATGTTCTGTAGATTCACAATGTATCTGTTTTCTATGTCTTTTTGGGCTTTTCAAGGCGAGAAAAGGCGTTTGGGGCCTTTTCAGCATGATTACGCATGGGAAAGCTGATTTATCTGTATTCTTCATTTTGGAGCTATTTTTCCACAAAATATCGCTTATTCTTATTACATTTGAGTCGAAAAATTATGATTCAACACGATATAATGAATTTTGGTTATGTTCTGTAGATTCACAATGTATCTGTTTTCTATGTCTTTTTGGGCTTTTCAAGGCGAGAAAAGGCGTTTGAGGCATTTTCAGTATGATTTACACATGGGAAAGCTGATTTACTTCTATTGTCCAATCAGAAGCATTTTTTCCACAAAATATTGCTTATTCTTGTTAAATTTGAGTAGAAACATCATGATTCAACACGTTATAATGAGTTTTGGGTATGTTCTGTAGATTCACAATGTATCTGTTTTCTATGTCTTTTTGGGCTTTTCAAGGCGAGAAAATGCGTCTGGGGCATTTTCAGCATGATTTACACATGGGAAAGCTGATTTACCTGTATTGTTCATTTTGGAGCATTATTTCCACAAAATATTGCTTATTCTTGTTAGATTTGAATAGAAACATCATGATTCGTCACGATATAATGAGTTTTGTTTATGTTCTGTAGATTTACAGTGTATCTGTTTTCTATGTCTTTTTGGGCTTTTCAAGGCGAGAAAAGGCGTTTGTGGCATTTTCAGCATGATTTTTTTTTTTTTCTTCACTTTGTCTGCATTGTTCTCATTGTTCAACACCACAAAAGAGTGTCGACCTTTTATGAGATTATGCCTATTTTAGTCTTGCAGCAAAAGGTATTAATATGTGGTGCGTGTATGTGACCATCACCGGCCCTCCCTGGAATCTAATCTTACTTTATTTATTGGAATTTCCTGTTATAAGCCAGAGAGGGACGTGCTACACCTGGGTGATAAGAGGGGGAAATAAATGACAGACAGGGAGATAAAACAAAAAGGGAAGTTTACAGACAGGCAGTGCTATTGGAATAAAAAAAAAAAACGTGTAAGCTACTGTGTCATTCCTAACACCTTCATCCCAACACCCAACAGTATTGAACACCAGAGTAGTGGAGGACCTAACCGTATAGAGTAGGCTACCAAGAACACAAATGAAAGAAGTATGTGGAGAAAATATGACCTTAGTGAGAAGTCGGACGAATGATTTGGCACATACTGGCAGTTCACATCAGTACTCATCAATGTGACTCGGGAGGAGTTAATAAGGTCTGGATAAAACATGCATGTGTGTAGAACACCGAAGCCAAGAGCGTCTACCACGACCCCTCATGGCCAGATCGGCCAGGTGTCCACAACAACCCGGGGAAGTGGGAGCATCGACGATGCCAAACCCAGAGAGCCACCCGGGCCACCGAGAACCACGCAGATCCAACGACCAGGAGGAGACAGAAACCTCCGACAGGGAGCCCCACCCCACACACAGAGACAACCGAGCATGGGCGAGAGCAGGCCGGATCCACCAATCAGGGAGCAGCAACCGCACGCGCCGACCCACTCACCCAACCCCTGGCCAGCAAAGAGCCCACCATCAGCCCCCCGACCATACTGACCAGCCGCCACACCCCCAAAACCCAGCTGCCGTGGCACCGCCACTGAGGCCACAGCATCAGGGGGCCCACCATAGCTGCAAGGGGACCCGGCCCATGGGAACAGAGCCGCGAGGGGAGTAGAAGAGATGGGCATAGCTCCTGAAGCACTGGGCCCCAAGGATCAAGAGGCCAGGGGCCAGGGAGATCCCACACAAACCAGCAGGCCCCACCAACACCATGACCCTGAAAGCTGCAGCCTCAGAGCAGAGCCCCAGCAGCCATGCAGAATTAGAGATGCAGCGACCAACCAGCACAGCCGAAAAGGATCGATACGCACTCAACCAGCCGGGAGCCAGATGCGCAAGCCAGCGCTGTCCGGCAAACAATCCCCCTACCGGCGGACCCAGATCGCTCCCCCAAGCCCGGGATGCCCCTGGGTGTGCGAGGGAGGCCCCCGACCCACCGTAACACTGATCCGCCCCACCACCCCCCCAGCACGAGGAGACAAGCTCCGCTGGGAACGGAGCAAGCCCCCATCCGGCTTGGCCCCATCACAGCCCAGGAACGCGTCAGACCCGGATCGAGGATCGAGCAAGCTGAGCTTGGAACTCCAGTGGTGATATGCAGGCCCAGGCGATTGCCTGAGCACGTGTGGGCCAGAGCACCCACACATTATACATTTTATACTGCGTTACGTGTGCTCTGTTGTAGTTGTAGGTTAGTATTTTTTGTCATGCTAAATGTGTTTAAACAGATCTGAGTCCAAAAATCATGGTCTAAGGGCATGGATAAGTCTTTCTCCCATTTTGGGATTGGTAAATGTATAGAGTCTGTCTTTGAGAGGAAACTATACATTTTTGAGAGGTTTTTCTTATTTTTGGGCAACAGTTTGGTGATGTATTTGATAAATTCAGGTGGCTGTAAATCAGGTGGCTGAGAGGTGGACTGAAGTGTTGGGATTGTCTTTGTAATTGTTTTCTTTACTTGCAGGTATTGGAGAAAATTTCCATTCCTTATTCCAAAGGTTTGGAATAAGTCTGTGTATGTCATAAATATGTTATCTTGGAGGAGGTGATGGAGATGGGTGACCCCCTTCTCTGCCCATGTACTGAGATAGAGAGGGGTTTTATTGTTTACAAAGTCTGGGTTGTACCAGATTGGTGAGAGAAAACTGGGTTGAAGTGGTGAACCTGTGATTTCAAGGGCTCTCCACCATGCAGACAGTGTGGAGCTGATCAAGGGATTCTTGAAGCAGGAATGATTTTTAAGAATAGAGGTGATAAAGGGTAGATCAGCGAGTTTAATATGGATGCAGTCTAACTGTTCTAGTTCCATCCAGGAGTTATATTCTTCCTGTGGATGGATCCACTTGATAAGGTATTGTAACTGATTAGCTAGGTAGTAATGCAGAAAATTGGGAGCCTCCAGTCCACCTTCAGACTTATTCTTCTGGAGAGTAGCCAGGCTGATTGTAGCCTTTTTGTTCTTTGAGTAGAATTTACCGATAGCTGAATCTAATGTTTGGAACCATTTTGTTGTGGGTTTAAATGGGATCATGGAGAAGAGATAGTTGATTTGGGGTAATATTTTCATCTTGACAGTAGCTATTCGTCCCAACAGTGAGATAGGAAGGTTATTCCAACGGCTCAGATCACCACACACTTTGTCCACAAGTGGTGTGAAGTTCAGGTGGACAAGATCTGAGAGTTTGGAGGAAATATTTATGCCCAGATATCTAATGTTGCCTGTAGGGAAAGAGTAATGAGTGTTTTGGATTGCAGGATTCCATGAGCTCTCTGTTAATGGCAGTATAATTGATTTGGACCAGTTGATGGAGTAATCTGATAGGCGTGAGAAGGTTGTGATGAGTTTACATACTTCCTTCATTGATGTTTTTGGTTTTTCTAAATAAAGTAAAATGTCATCCGCGTATAGATTAATTTTGTGTTCAGACTTCAGAGAGCAGATACCTTTGATATTGTTGTTCTGACGTACCGCTGCAGCCAATGGTTCGATAAAAATTGCAAACAGTAAGGGAGAGAGTGGACATCCTTGTCCAGTTCCCCTTTGCAAAGTGAAGCTTTGTGAAGTGATCCCATTAGTCGTGACAGTAGCTTTAGGTGAGTTATACAGAGTTGAAACCCACTGGATAAATGAGTCGTGTTCTGTAGATTCACCTATTTCTGTCATCTGTTGTCTATGTCTTTTTGGGCTTTTCACGGCGAGAAAAGGCTTTTGTGGCATTTTCAGAATGATTGAAAGCTGATTTACCGCTATTTCTCCATTCAGAAGCATTTTTTTGCCACAAAATATTGCTTTTTCTTGTTAGATTTGAGTAGAAACATCATGATTCAACACGATATAATGAGTTTTGGGTATGTTCTGTAGATTCACAATATATCTGTTTTCTATGTCTTTTTGGGCTTTTGAAGGCGAGAAAAGGCGTTTGGGGCATTTTCAGCATGATTTACGCATTGGAAAGGTGATTTAAATCTATTGTTCATTCAGAAGCATTTTTTTTTCCACAAAATATTGCTTATTTTTGTTAGATTTGAGTAGAAACATCATGATTCAACACGATATAATGAGTTTTGGGTATGTTCTGTAGATTCACAATGTATCTGTTTTCTATGTCTTTTTGGGCTTTTGAAGGCGAGAAAAGGCGTTTGGAGCATTTTCAGCATGATTTACGCATTGGAAAGCTGATTTAAATCTATTGTTCATTTAGAAGCATTTTTTTCCACGAAATTTTGCTTATTCTTGTTAGATTTGAGTAGAAACATCATGATTCAACACGATATAATGGTTTTGGGGTATGTTTGCATATTCACAATGTATCTGTTTTCTATGTCTTTTTGGGCTTGTCAAGGCGAGAAAACGCTTTTGGGGCATTTTCAGGATGATTTACGCATGGGAAAGCTGATTTACCTGTATTTTTCATTTTGGACCATTTTTTCCGCAAAATATTGGTTATTCTTGTTAGATTTGAGTAGAAACATCATGATTCAACACGTTATAATGAATTTTGGGTATGTTCTGAAGATTCACAGTGTATCTGTTTTCTATGTCTTTTTTGGCTTTTCAAGGCGAGAAAAGGCGTTTGGGGCATTTTCAGCATGATTTGCGCATGAGAAAGCTGTGATTTATCAGTATTCTTCATTTTGCAGGATTTTTTTCTACAAAATATTGCTTATTCTTGTTAGATTTGAGTAGAAACATCATGATTGAACACGATATAATGGGTTTTGGGTATGTTCTGTAGATTCACAATATATCTGTTTTCTATGTCTTTTTGGACTTTTCAAGGCGAGAAAAGGCGTTTGGGGCATTTTCAGCATGATTTGCGCATGAGAAAGCTGATTTACCTCTATTGTCCATTCAGAAGCATTATTTCCACAAAATCTTGCTTATTCTTGTTAGATTTGAGTAGAAACATCATGTTTAAATACGATATAATCAGTTTTGTTTATGTTCTGTAGATTCACAATGTATCTGTTTTCTATGTCTTTTTGGACTTTTCAAGGGGAGAAAAGGCGTTTGGGGCATTTTCAGCATGATTTACACATGGGAAAGCTGATTTACCTGTATTTTTCATTTTGGAGCATTTTTTCCACAAAATATTGCTTATTCTTGTTAGATTTGAGTAGAAACATCATGACACAACACGTTATAATGAGTTTTGGGTATGTTCTGTAGATTCACAATATATCTCTTTTCTATGTGTTTTTGGGCTTTTCAGGGCGAGAAAAGGCGTCGGTGGCATTTTCAGCATGATTTACACATGGGAAAGCTGATTTCCCTCTATTGTCCATTCAGAAGCATTTTTTACACAAAATATTGCTTATTCTTGTCAGATTTGAGTAGAAACATCATGATTCAACACGATGTAATGAGTTTTGTTTATGTTCTGCAGATTCACATTGTATCTGTTTTCTATGTGTTTTTGGGCTTTTCAAGGCGAGAAAAGGCGTTTGGGGCATTTCAGCATGATTTGCGCATGATAAAGCTGTGATTTTTCAGTATTCTTCATTTTGCAGGATTTTTTTCTACAAAATATTGCTTATTCTTTTTAGATTTGAGTAGAAACATCATGATTCAACACGATGTAATGAGTTTTGTTTATGTTCTATAGATTCACAATGAATCTGTTTTCTATGGCTTTTTGGGCTTTTCAAGGCGAGAAAAGGCGTTTGGGGCATTTTCAGGATGATTTACACATGGGAAAGCTGATTTACCTGAATTAATCATTTTGGAGCATTATTTCCACAAAATATTGCTTATTCTTTTTAGATTTGAGTAGAAACATCATGATTCAACACGTTATAATGAGTTTTGGGTATGTTCTGTAGATTCACAATGTATCTGTTTTCTATGTCTTTTTGGGCTTTTCAAGGCGAGAAAAGGCGTTTGGGGCATTTTCAGCATGATTTACACATGGGAAAGCTGATTTCCCTCTATTGTCCATTCAGAAGCATTTTTTCCACAAAATATTGCTTATTCTTGTGAGATTTGAGTAGAAACATCATGTTTCAACACGATATAATGAGTTTTGTTTATGTTCTGTAGATTCACAATCTATCTGTTTTCTATGTGTTTTTGGGCTTTTCAAGGCGAGAAAAGGCGTTTGGGGCATTTTCAGCATGATTTACACATGGGAAAGCTGATTTACCTGAATTAATCATTTTGGAGCATTATTTCCACAAAATATTGCTTATTCTTTTTAGATTTGAGTAGAAACATCATGTTTCAACACGTTATAATGAGTTTTGTTTATGTTCTGTAGATTCACAATGTATCAGTTTGCTATTTCTTTTTTGGCTTTTCAAGGCGAGAAAAGGCGTTTGACGCATTTTCAGTATGATTTACGCATGGGAAAGCTGATTTCCCTCTATTGTCCATTCAGAAGCTTATTTCCACAAAATATTGCTTATTTTTGTTAGATTTGAGTAGAAACATCATGTTTCAATATGATATAATGAGTTTATGTTCTGTAGATTCACAATGTATCTGTTTTCTTTGTCTTTTTGGGCTTTTCAAGGCGAGAAAAGGCGTTTGGGGCCGTTTGGGGGCGTTTTGGGAAATCAGCTTTCCCATGAGTAAATCATGCTGAAAAGCATGATTTACTCTTGGGAAAGCTGATTTCCCTCTATTGTCCATTCAGAAGCATTATTTCCACAAAATATTGCTTAATCTTGTTAGATTTGAGTAGAAACATCATGTTTCAACATGATATGATGAGTTTATGTTCTGTAGATTCACAATGTATCTGTTTTCTATGACTTTTTGGGCTTTTCAAGGCGAGAAAAGGCATTTGGGGCATTTTCAGCATGATTTAGGCAATGGAAAGCTGATTTACCTCTATTGTCCATTCAGAAGCATTTTTTCCACAAAATATTGCTTATTCTTGTTAGATTTTGGCAGAAACATCATGATTCAACACGATATAATGAGTTTTGGGTATGTTCTGCATTTTCACAATGTATCTGTTTTCTATGTCTTTTTGGGCTTTTGAAGGCGAGAAAAGGCGTTTGGGGCATTTTCAGCATGATTTACACATGGGAAAGCTGATTTACTTCTATTGTCCATTCAGAAGCATTTTTTACACAAAGTATTGCTCATTCTTGTTAGATTTGAGTAGAAACATCATGATTCAACACGTTATAATGAGTTTTGGGTATGTTCTGTAGATTCACAATGTATCTGTTTTCTATGTCTTTTTGGGCTTTTCAAGGCGAGAAAAGGCGTTTGGGGCATTTTCAGCATGATTTACACATGGGGCATTTTCAGCATGACTTACGCATGGGAAAGCTGAATTACCCCTATTGTCCATTCAGAAGCATTTTTTCCACAAAAGATTGCTTATTCTTGTTAGATTTGAGTAGAAACGGCGTTATTCCACACGATATAATGAGTTATGGGAATGTTCTGCATAGTCACAATGTATCTGTTTTCTATGTCTTTTTGGGTTTTTCAAGGCGAGAAAAGGCGTTTGGGGCATTTTTAGCATGATTTACGGATGGGAAAGCTGATTTACCTGTTTTCTTCATTTTGCAGGATTTTTTCCACAAAATATTGCTTATTCTTGTTAGATTTGAGTAGAAACATCATGTTTCAACATGATATAATGAGTTTATGTTCTGTAGATTCACAATGTATCAGTTTTCTATGTCTTTTTGGGCTTTTCAAGGCGACAAAAAGGCGTTTGGGGCATTTTCAGCAAGATTTGCGCATGAGAAAGCTGTGATTTATCAGTATTCTTCATTTTGCAGGATTTTTTTCTACAAAATATTGATTATTTTTGTTAGATTTGAGTAGAAGCATCATGATTCAACAAGATATAATGAGTTTTGGGTATGCTCTGTAGATCCACAATGTATCTGTTTTCTATGTCTTTTTGGGCTTTTCAAGGCGAGAAAAGGCGTTTGGGGCATTTTCAGCATGATTTACGGATGGGAAAGCTGATTTACCTGTATTCTTCCTTTTTCTAGCATTTTTTCCACAAAATATTGCTTATTCTTGTTAGATTTGAGTAGAAACATCATGTTTCAATATGATATAATGAGTTTTGGGTATGTTCTGCATATTCACAATGTATCTGTTTTCTATGTCTTTTGGGCTTTTGAAGGCGAGAAAAAGGCGTTTGGGGCATTTTCAGCATGATTTGCGCATGAGAAAGCTGTGATTTATCAGTATTCTTCATTTTGCAGGATTTTTTTCTACAAAATATTGATTATTTTTGCTAGATTTGAGTAGAAGCATCATGATTCAACAAGATATAATGAGTTTTGGGTATGCTCTGTAGATCCACAATGTATCTGTTTTCTATGTCTTTTTGGGCTTTTCAAGGCGAGAAAAGGCGTTTGGGGCATTTTCAGCATGATTTACGGATGGGAAAGCTGATTTACCTGTATTCTTCCTTTTTTCTAGCATTTTTTCCACAAAATATTGCTTATTCTTGTTAGATTTGAGTAGAAACATCATGTTTCAATATGATATAATGAGTTTTGTTTATGTTCTGTAGATTCACAATGTATCTGTTTTCTTTGTCTTTTTGGGCTTTTCAAGGCGAGAAAAGGCATTTGGGGCCTTTTCAGCATGATTTACACATGGGAAAGCTGATTTCCCTGTATTTTTCATTTTGGACCATTTTTTCCGCAAAATATTGGTTATTCTTGTTAGATTTGAGTAGAAACATCATGACTCAACACGTTATAATGAGTTTTGGGTATGTTCTGTAGATTCACAATGTATCTGTTTTCTATATGTTTTTGGGCTTTTCAAGGCGAGAAAAGGCGTTTGGGGCCTTTTCAGCATGATTTACACATGGGGAAGCTGATTTCCCTCTATTGTCCATTCAGAAGCATTATTTCCATAAAATATTGCTTATTCTTGTTAGATTTGAGTAGAAATATCATGTTTCAACACGTTATAATGAGTTTTGTTTATGTTCTGTAGATTCACAATGTATCTGTTTTCTATGTCTTTTTGGGCTTTTCAAGGCGAGAAAAGGCGTTTGGGGCCGATTGGGGGCGTTTTGGGAAATCAGCTTTCCCATGAGTAAATCATGCTGAAAAGCATGATTTACTCATGGGAAAGCTGATTTCCCTCTATTGTCCATTCAGAAGCATTTTTTCCACAAAATATTGCTTAATCTTGTTAGATTTGAGTAGAAACATCATGTTTCAACATGATATAATGAGTTTTGGGTATGTTCTGTAGATTCACAATGTATCTGTTTTCTTTGTCTTTTTGGGCTTTTCAAGGCGAGAAAAGGCATTTGGGGCATTTTCAGCATGATTTACGCATGGGAAAGCTGATTTATCTGTATTCTTCATTTTGGAGCTATTTTTTCACAAAATATTGCTTATTCTTGTTAGATTTGAGTAGAAACATCATGATTCAACACGTTATAATGAGTTTTGTTTATGTTCTGTAGATTCACAATGTATCTGTTTTCTATGTCTTTTTGGGCTTTTCAAGGCGAGAAAAGGCATTTGGGGCCTTTTCAGCATGATTTACACATGGGAAAGCTGATTTCCCTGTATTTTTCATTTTGGACCATTTTTTCCGCAAAATATTGGTTATTCTTGTTAGATTTGAGTAGAAACATCATGACTCAACACGTTATAATGAGTTTTGGGTATGTTCTGTAGATTCACAATGTATCTGTTTTTTATGTGTTTTTGGGCTTTTCAAGGCGAGAAAAGGCGTTTGGGGCCTTTTCAGCATGATTTACACATGGGGAAGCTGATTTCCCTCTATTGTCCATTCAGAAGCATTATTTCCATAAAATATTGCTTATTCTTGTTAGATTTGAGTAGAAAAATCATGTTTCAACACGTTATAATGAGTTATGTTTATGTTCTGTAGAATCACAATGTATCTGTTTTCTATGTCTTTTTGGGCTTTTCAAGGCGAGAAAAGGCGTTTGGGGCCGTTTGGGAGCGTTTTGGGAAATCAGCTTTCCCATGAGTAAATCATGCTGAAAAGCATGATTTACTCATGGGAAAGCTGATTTCCCTCTATTGTCCATTTAGAAGCATTATTTCCACAAAATATTGCTTATTCTTGTTAGATTTGAGTAGAAAAATCATGTTTCAACACGTTATAATGAGTTATGTTTATGTTCTGTAGATTCACAATGTATCTGTTTTCTATGACTTTTTGGGCTTTTCAGGGCGAGAAAAGGCATTTGGGGCATTTTCAGCATGATTTGCGCATGATAAAGCTGTGATTTATCAGTATTCTTCATTTTGCAGGATTTTTTTCTACAAAATATTGCTTATTCTTGTTAGATTTGAGTAGAAACATCATGTTTCAATATGATATAATGAGTTTTGGGTATGTTCTGCATATTCACAATGTATCTGTTTTCTATGTCTTTTTGGGCTTTTGAAGGCGAGAAAAGGCGTTTGGGGCATTTTCAGCATGATTTGCGCATGAGAAAGCTGTGATTTATCAGTATTCTTCATTTTGCAGGATTTTTTTCTACAAAATATTGATTATTTTTGCTAGATTTGAGTAGAAGCATCATGATTCAACAAGATATAATGAGTTTTGGGTATGCTCTGTAGATCCACAATGTATCTGTTTTCTATGTCTTTTTGGGCTTTTCAAGGCGAGAAAAGGCGTTTGGGGCATTTTCAGCATGATTTACGGATGGGAAAGCTGATTTACCTGTATTCTTCCTTTTTTCTAGCATTTTTTCCACAAAATATTGCTTATTCTTGTTAGATTTGAATAGAAACATCATGTTTCAATATGATATAATGAGTTTTGTTTATGTTCTGTAGATTCACAATGTATCAGTTTGCTATTTCTTTTTTGGCTTTTCAAGGCGAGAAAAGGCGTTGGGGGCATTTTCAGCATGATTTACACATGGGAAAGCTGATTTACCTCTATTGTTCATTTAGAAGCATTTTTTTCCACAAAAGATTGCTTATTCTTGTTAGATTTGAGTAGAAACGGCGTTATTCCACACGATATAATGAGTTATGGGAATGTTCTGCATAGTCACAATGTATCTGTTTTCTATGTCTTTTTGGGCTTTTCAAGGCGAGAAAAGGCGTTTGGGGCCTGTTCAGCATGATTTACAAATTGGGAAAGCTGATTTGCCTGTATTTTTCATTTTGGAGCATTATTTCCACAAAATATTGCTTATTCTTGTTAGATTTGAGTAGAAACATCATGTTTCAACACGATATAATGAGTTTTGTGTATGTTCTGTAGATTCACAATGTATCTGTTTTCTATGTGTTTTTGGGCTTTTCAAGGCGAGAAAAGGCGTTTGGGGCATTTTCAGGATGATTTACGCATGGGAAAGCTGATTTACCTCTATTGTCCATTCAGAAGCACTTTTTTCCACAAAATATTGCTTATTCTTGTTAGATTTGAGTAGAAACATCTTGTTTCAACAAGATATAATAGGTTTTTTTCATGTTCTGTAGATTCACAATGTATCTGTTTTCTATGTGTTTTTGGGCTTTTCAAGGCGAAAAAAGGCGTTTGGGGCATTTTCAGGATGATTTGGGTTTTCAAGGCGAGAAAAGGCGTTTGGGGCATTTTCAAGATGATTTACACATGGGAAAGCTGATTTGCCTGTATTTTTCATTTCGGAGCATTATTTCCACAAAATATTGCTTATTCTTGTTAGATTTGAGTAGAAACATCTTGTTTCAACAAGATATAATGGGTTTTGGGTATGTTCTGTATATTCACATTGTATCTGTTTTCTATGTGTTTTTGGGCTTTTCAAGGCGAGAAAAGGCGTTTGGGCCATTTTCAGCATGATTTACAAATTGGGAAAGCTGATTTGCCTGTATTTTTCATTTTGGAGCATTATTTCCACAAAATATTGCTTATTCTTGTTAGATTTGAGTAGAAACATCATGTTTCAACACGATATAATGAGTTTTGTGTATGTTCTGTAGATTCACAATGTATCTGTTTTCTATGTCTTTTTGGGCTTTTCAAGGCGAGAAAAGGCGTTTGGGGCCGTTTGGGGGCGTTTTGGGAAATCAGCTTTCCCATGAGTAAATCATGCTGAAAAGCATGATTTACTCATGGGAAAGCTGATTTCCCTCTATTGTCCATTCAGAAGCATTATTTCCACAAAATATTGCTTAATCTTGTTAGATTTGAGTAGAAACATCATGTTTCAACATGATATAATGAGTTTATGTTCTGTAGATTCACAATGTATCTGTTTTCTTTGTCTTTTTGGGCTTTTCAAGGCGAGAAAAGGCATTTGGGGCATTTTCAGCATGATTTACGCATGGGAAAGCTGATTTATCTGTATTCTTCATTTTGGAGCTATTTTTTCACAAAATATTGCTTATTCTTGTTAGATTTGAGTAGAAACATCATGATTCAACACGTTATAATGAGTTTTGTTTATGTTCTGTAGATTCACAATGTATCTGTTTTCTTTGTCTTTTTGGGCTTTTCAAGGCGAGAAAAGGCATTTGGGGCCTTTTCAGCATGATTTACACATGGGAAAGCTGATTTCCCTGTATTTTTCATTTTGGACCATTTTTTCCGCAAAATATTGGTTATTCTTGTTAGATTTGAGTAGAAACATCATGACTCAACACGTTATAATGAGTTTTGGGTATGTTCTGTAGATTCACAATGTATCTGTTTTTTATGTGTTTTTGGGCTTTTCAAGGCGAGAAAAGGCGTTTGGGGCCTTTTCAGCATGATTTACACATGGGGAAGCTGATTTCCCTCTATTGTCCATTCAGAAGCATTATTTCCATAAAATATTGCTTATTCTTGTTAGATTTGAGTAGAAAAATCATGTTTCAACACGTTATAATGAGTTATGTTTATGTTCTGTAGAATCACAATGTATCTGTTTTCTATGTCTTTTTGGGCTTTTCAAGGCGAGAAAAGGCGTTTGGGGCCGTTTGGGAGCGTTTTGGGAAATCAGCTTTCCCATGAGTAAATCATGCTGAAAAGCATGATTTACTCATGGGAAAGCTGATTTCCCTCTATTGTCCATTTAGAAGCATTATTTCCACAAAATATTGCTTATTCTTGTTAGATTTGAGTAGAAAAATCATGTTTCAACACGTTATAATGAGTTATGTTTATGTTCTGTAGATTCACAATGTATCTGTTTTCTATGACTTTTTGGGCTTTTCAGGGCGAGAAAAGGCATTTGGGGCATTTTCAGCATGATTTGCGCATGATAAAGCTGTGATTTATCAGTATTCTTCATTTTGCAGGATTTTTTTCTACAAAATATTGCTTATTCTTGTTAGATTTGAGTAGAAACATCATGATTCAACACGATATAATGAGTTTTGGGTATGTTCTGTAGATTCACAATGTATCTGTTTTCTATGTGTTTTTGGGCTTTTGAAGGCGAGAAAAGGCGTTTGGGGCATTTTCAGCATGATTTACGGATGGGAAAGCTGATTTACCTGTTTTCTTCATTTTGCAGGATTTTTTCCACAAAATATTGCTTATTCTTGTTAGATTTAAGTAGAAACATCATGACTCAACACGTTATAATGAGTTTTGGGTATGTTCTGTAGATTCACAATGTATCAGTTTGCTATTTCTTTTTTGGCTTTTCAAGGCGAGAAAAGGCGTTGGGGGCATTTTCAGCATGATTTACACATGGGAAAGCTGATTTACCTCTATTGTTCATTTAGAAGCATTTTTTTCCACAAAAGATTGCTTATTCTTGTTAGATTTGAGTAGAAACGGCGTTATTCCACACGATATAATGAGTTATGGGAATGTTCTGCATAGTCACAATGTATCTGTTTTCTATGTCTTTTTGGGCTTTTCAAGGCGAGAAAAGGCGTTTGGGGCCTGTTCAGCATGATTTACAAATTGGGAAAGCTGATTTGCCTGTATTTTTCATTTTGGAGCATTATTTCCACAAAATATTGCTTATTCTTGTTAGATTTGAGTAGAAACATCATGTTTCAACACGATATAATGAGTTTTGTGTATGTTCTGTAGATTCACAATGTATCTGTTTTCTATGTGTTTTTGGGCTTTTCAAGGCGAGAAAAGGCGTTTGGGGCATTTTCAGGATGATTTACGCATGGGAAAGCTGATTTACCTCTATTGTCCATTCAGAAGCACTTTTTTCCACAAAATATTGCTTATTCTTGTTAGATTTGAGTAGAAACATCTTGTTTCAACAAGATATAATAGGTTTTTTTCATGTTCTGTAGATTCACAATGTATCTGTTTTCTATGTCTTTTGGGCTTTTCAAGTCGAATAAAGGCGTTTGTGGAATTTTCAGGTTTATTTGGGTTTTCAAGGCGAGAAAAGGCGTTTGGGGCATTTTCAAGATGATTTACACATGGGAAAGCTGATTTGCCTGTATTTTTCATTTCGGAGCATTATTTCCACAAAATATTGCTTATTCTTGTTAGATTTGAGTAGAAACATCTTGTTTCAACAAGATATAATGGGTTTTGGGTATGTTCTGTATATTCACATTGTATCTGTTTTCTATGTGTTTTTGGGCTTTTCAAGGCGAGAAAAGGCGTTTGGGCCATTTTCAGCATGATTTACAAATTGGGAAAGCTGATTTGCCTGTATTTTTCATTTTGGAGCATTATTTCCACAAAATATTGCTTATTCTTGTTAGATTTGAGTAGAAACATCATGTTTCAACACGATATAATGAGTTTTGTGTATGTTCTGTAGATTCACAATGTATCTGTTTTCTATGTCTTTTTGGGCTTTTCAAGGCGAGAAAAGGCGTTTGGGGCATTTTCAGGATGATTTACAAATTGGGAAAGCTGATTTGCCTGTATTTTTCATTTTGGAGCATTATTTCCACAAAATATTGCTTATTCTTGTTAGATTTGAGCAGAAACATCATGTTTCAATACGATATAATGAGTTTTGTGTATGTTCTGTAGATTCACAATGTATCTGTTTTCTATGTCTTTTTGGGCTTTTCAAGGCGAGAAAAGGCGTTTGGGGCATTTTCAGCATGATTTACACATGGGAAAGCTGATTTACCTGTATTGTTCATTTTGGAGCATTATTTCCACAAAATATTGCTTATTCTTGTTAGATTTGGGTAGAAACATCATGATTCAACACGATATAATGAGTTTTGGGTATATTCTGTAGATTCACAATGTATCTGTTTTCTGTGTCTTTTTATGCTTTTCAAGGCGAGAAAAGGCGTTTGAGGCATTTTCAGCATGATTTACGCAGGGGAAAGCTGATTTAACCCTATTGTCCATTCAGAAGCATTTTTTACACAAAATATTGCTTATTCTTGTTAGATTTGAGTAGAAACGGCGTTATTCCACACGATATAATGAGTTATGGGAATGTTCTGCATAGTCACAATGTATCTGTTTTCTATGTCTTTTTGGGTTTTTCAAGGCGAGAAAAGGCGTTTGGGGCATTTTCAGCATGATTTGCGCATGAGAAAGCTGTGATTTATCAGTATTCTTCATTTTGCAGGATTTTTTTCTACAAAAGATTGCTTATTCTTGTTAGATTTGAGTAGAAACGGCGTTATTCCACACGATATAATGAGTTTTGGGTATGCTCTGTAGATTCACAATGTATCTGTTTTCTATGTCTTTTTGGGCTTTTCAAGGCGAGAAAAGGCGTTTGGGGCATTTTCAGCATGATTTACGGATGGGAAAGCTGATTTACCTGTATTCTTCCTTTTTTCTAGCATTTTTTCCACAAAATATTGCTTATTCTTGTTAGATTTGAGTAGAAACATCATGTTTCAACATGATATAATGAGTTTTGTTTATGTTCTGTAGATTCACAATGTATCTGTTTTCTATGTCTTTTTGGGCTTTTCAAGGCGAGAAAAGGCGTTCGTGGCATTTTCAGCATGAATTTTTTTTTTTCTTCACTTTGTCTGCATTGTTCTCATTGTTCAACACCACAAAAGAGTGTCGACCTTTTATGAGATTATGCATATTTTAGTCTTACATCAAAAGCTATTAATATTTGGTGCGTGTATGTGACCATCACCGGCCCTCCCTGGAATCTAATCTTTATTTATTGGAATTTCCTGTTATAAGCCAGAGAGGGACGTGCTACACCTGGGTGATAAGAGGGGGAAATAAATGACAGACAGGGAGATAAAACAAAAAGGGAAGTTTACAGACAGGCAGTGCTATTGGAATAAAAAAAAAAACGTGTAAGCTACTGTGTCATTCCTAACACCTTCAACCCAACACCCAACAGTATTGAACACCAGAGTAGTGGAGGACCTAACCGTATAGAGTAGGCTACCAAGAACACAAATGAAAGAAGTATGTGGAGAAAATATGACCTTAGTGAGAAGTCGTACGAATGATTTGGCACATACTAGCAGTTCACATCAGTACTCATCAATGTGACTCGGGAGGAGTTAATAAGGTCTGGATAAAACATGCATGTGTGTAGAACACCGAAGCCCAGAGCGTCTACCACGACCCCTCATGGCCAGATCGGCCAGGTGTCCACAACAACCCGGGGAAGTGGGAGCATCGACGATGCCAAACCCAGAGAGCCACCCGGGCCACCGAGAACCACGCAGATCCAACGACCAGGAGGAGACAGAAACCTCCGACAGGGAGCCCCACCCCACACACAGAGACAACCGAGAGCATGGGCGAGAGCAGGCCGGATCCACCAATCAGGGAGCAGCAACCGCACGCGCCGACCCACTCACCCAACCCCCGGCCAGCAAAGAGCCCACCATCAGCCCCCCGACCATACTGACCAGCCGCCACACCCCCAAAACCCAGCTGCCGTGGCACCGCCACTGAGGCCACAGCATCAGGGGGCCCACCATAGCTGCAAGGGGACCCGGCCCATGGGAACAGAGCCGCGAGGGGAGTAGAAGAGATGGGCATAGCTCCTGAAGCACTGGGCCCCAAGGATCAAGAGGCCAGGGGCCAGGGAGCTCCCACACAAACCAGCAGGCCCCACCAACACCATGACCCTGAAAGCTGCAGCCTCAGAGCAGAGCCCCAGCAGCCATGCAGAATTAGAGATGCAGCGACCAACCAGCACAGCCGAAAAGGATCGATACGCACTCAACCAGCCGGGAGCCAGATGCGCAAGCCAGCGCTGTCCGGCAAACAATCCCCCTACCGGCGGAACCAGATCGCTCCCCCAAGCCCGGGATGCCCCTTGTGTGCGAGGAGGCCCCCGACCCACCGTAACACTGATCCGCCCCACCACCCCCAGCACGAGGAGACAAGCTCCGCTGGGAACGGAGCACGCCCCCCACCGGCTTGGCCCCATCACAGCCCAGGAACAGCGTCGGACCCGGATCGAGGATCGAGCAAGCTGAGCTTGGAACTCCAGTGGTGATATGCAGGCCCAGGCGATTGCCTGAGCACGTGTGGGCCAGAGCACCCACACATTATACATTTTATACAGCGTTACGTGTGCTCTGTTGTAGTTGTAGGTTAGTATTTTTTGTCATGCTAAATGTGTTTAAACAGATCTGAGTCCAAAAATCATGGTCTAAGGGCATGGATAAGTCTTTCTCCCATTTTGGGATTGGTAAATGTATAGAGTCTGTCTTTGAGAGGAAACTATACATTTTTGAGAGGTTTTTCTTATTTTTGGGCAACAGTTTGGTGATGTATTTGATAAATTCAGGTGGCTGTAAATCAGGTGGCTGAGAGGTGGACTGAAGTGTTGGGATTGTCTTTGTAATTGTTTTCTTTACTTGCAGGTATTGGAGAAAATTTCCATTCCTTATTCCAAAGGTTTGGAATAAGTCTGTGTATGTCATAAATATGTTATCTTGGAGGAGGTGATGGAGATGGGTGACCCCCTTCTCTGCCCATGTACTGAGATAGAGAGGGGTTTTATTGTTTACAAAGTCTGGGTTGTACCAGATTGGTGAGAGAAAACTGGGTTGAAGTGGTGAACCTGTGATTTCAAGGGCTCTCCACCATGCAGATAGTGTGGAGGTGATCAAGGGATTCTTGAAGCAGGAATGATTTTTAAGAATAGAGGTGATAAAGGGTAGATCAGCGAGTTTAATATGGTTGCAGTCTAACTGTTCTAGTTCCATCCAGGAGTTATATTCTTCCTGTGGATGGATCCACTTGATAAGGTATTGTAACTGATTAGCTAGGTAGTAATGCAGAAAATTGGGAGCCTCCAGTCCACCTTCAGACTTATTCTTCTGGAGAGTAGCCAGGCTGATTGTAGCCTTTTTGTTCTTTGAGTAGACTTTACCGATAGCTGAATCTAATGTTTGGAACCATTTTGTTGTGGGTTTAAATGGGATCATGGAGAAGAGATAGTTGATTTGGGGTAATATTTTCATCTTGACAGTAGCTATTCGTCCCAACAGTGAGATAGGAAGGTTATTCCAACGGCTCAGATCACCACACACTTTGTCCACAAGTGGTGTGAAGTTCAGGTGGACAAGATCTGAGAGTTTGGAGGAAATATTTATGCCCAGATATCTAATGTTGCCTGTAGGGAAAGAGTAATGAGTGTTTTGGATTGCAGGATTCCATGAGCTCTCTGTTAATGGCAGTATAATTGATTTGGACCAGTTGATGGAGTAATCTGATAGGCGTGAGAAGGTTGTGATGAGTTTACATACTTCCTTCATTGATGTTTTTGGTTTTTCTAAATAAAGTAAAATGTCATCCGCGTATAGATTAATTTTGTGTTCAGACTTCAGAGAGCAGATACCTTTGATATTGTTGTTCTGACGTACCGCTGCAGCCAATGGTTCGATAAAAATTGCAAACAGTGAGGGAGAGAGTGGACATCCTTGTCCAGTTCCCCTTTGCGAAGTGAAGCTTTGTGAAGTGATCCCATTAGTCGTGACAGTAGCTTTAGGTGAGTTATACAGAGTTGAAACCCACTGGATAAATGAGTCGTGTTCTGTAGATTCACCTATTTCTGTCATCTGTTTTCTATGTCTTTTTGGGTTTTCAGGGCGAGAAAAGGCTTTTGTGGCATTTTTAGAATGATTGAAAGCTGATTTACCGCTATTTCTCCATTCAGAAGCATTTTTTTGCCACAAAATATTGCTTTTTCTTGTTAGATTTGAGTAGAAACATAATGATTCAACACGATATAATGAGTTTTGGGTATGTTCTGCATATCCACAATGTATCTGTATTCTATGTCTTTTTGGGCTTTTGAAGGTGAGAAAAGGCGTTTGGGGCATTTTCAGCGTGATTTGCGCATGATAAAGCTGTGATTTATCAGTATTCTTCATTTTGCAGGATTTTTTTCTACAAAATATTGCTTATTCTTGTTAGATTTGAGTAGAAACATCATGATTCAACACGATATAATGAGTTTTGGGTATGTTCTGTAGATTCACAATGTATCTGTTTTCTATGTCTTTTTGGGCTTTTGAAGGCGAGAAAAGGCGTTTGGAGCATTTTCAGCATGATTTACGCATTGGAAAGCTGATTTAAATCTATTGTTCATTTAGAAGCATTTTTTTCCACGAAATTTTGCTTATTCTTGTTAGATTTGAGTAGAAACATCATGATTCAACACGATATAATGGGTTTGGGGTATGTTTGCATATTCACAATGTATCTGTTTTCTATGTCTTTTTGGGCTTGTCAAGGCGAGAAAACGCTTTTGGGGCATTTTCAGGATGATTTACGCATGGGAAAGCTGATTTACCTGTATTTTTCATTTTGGACCATTTTTTTCCGCAAAATATTGGTTATTCTTGTTAGATTTGAGTAGAAACATCATGATTCAACACGTTATAATGAATTTTGGGTATGTTCTGAAGATTCACACTGTATCTGTTTTCTATGTCTTGTTGGGCTTTTCAAGGCGAGAAAAGGCGTTTGGGGCATTTTCAGCATGATTTGCCCATGATAAAGCTGTGATTTATCAGTATGCTTCATTTTGCAGGATTTTTTTCTCCAAAATATTGTTTCTTCTTGTTAGATTTGAGTAGAAACATCATGATTCAACACAATATAATGAGTTTTGGGTATGTTCTGCATATTCACAATGTATCTGTTTTCCATGTCTTTTTGGGCTTTTCAAGGCGAGAAAAGGCGTTTTGGGGCATTTTCAGCATGATTTAGGCAATGGAAAGCTGTGATTTATCAGTATTCTTCATTTTGCAGGATTTTTTTCTACAAAATATTGCTTATTCTTGTTAGATTTGAGTAGAAACATCATGTTTCAACACGATATAATGAGTTTTGTTTATGTTCTGTAGAATCACAATGTATCTGTTTTCTATGTGTTTTTGGGCTTTTCAAGGCGAGAACAGGCGTTTGGGGCATTTTCAGCATGATTTCACATGGGAAAGCTGATTTACCTCTATTGTCCATTCAGAAGCATTATTTCCACAAAATATTGCTTATTCTTGTTAGATTTGAGGAGAAACATCATGTTTCATACGATATAATGAGTTTTGGGTATGTTCTGTAGATTCACAATGTATCTGTTTTCTGTGTCTTTTTGGGCTTTTCAAGGCGAGAAAAGGCGTTTGGGGCATTTTCAGCATGATTTACACATGGGAAAGCTGATTTCCCTCTATTGTCCATTCAGAAGCATTTTTTCCACAAAATATTGCTTATTCTTGTTAGATTTGAGTAGAAACATCATGTTTCAATATGATATAATGAGTTTATGTTCTGTAGATTCACAATGTATCTGTTTTCTATGTCTTTTTGGGCTTTTCAAGGCGAGAAAAGGCGTTTGGGGCATTTTCAGCATGATTTACAAATTGGGAAAGCTGATTTGCCAGTATTTTTCATTTTGGAGCATTATTTCCACAAAATATTGCTTATTCTAGTTAGATTTGAGTAGAAACATCATGTTTCAACACATTATAATGGGTTTTGGGTATGTTCTGTATATTCACAGTGTATCTGTTTTCTATGTCTTTTTGGGCTTTTCAAGGCGAGAAAAGGCGTTTGAGGCATTTTCAGTATGATTTACGCATGGGAAAGCTGATTTACCTCTATTGTCTATTCAGAAGCATTTTTTAAACAAAATATTGCTTATTCTTGTTAGATTTGAGTAGAAACATCATGTTTCAGCACGATATAATGGGTTTTGGGTATGTTCTGTATATTCACATGGTATCTGTTTTCTATGTGTTTTTGGGCTTTTCAAGGCGAGAAAAGGCGTTTGGGCCATTTTCAGCATGATTTACAAATTGGGAAAGCTGATTTGCCTGTATTTTTCATTTTGGAGCATTATTTCCACAAAATATTGCTTATTCTTGTTAGATTTGAGTAGAAACATCATGTTTCAACACGATATAATGAGTTTTGTGTATGTTCTGTAGATTCACAATGTATCTGTTTTCTATGTGTTTTTGGGCTTTTCAAGGCGAGAAAAGGCGTTTGGGGCATTTTCAGCATGATTTGCCCATGATAAAGCTGTGATTTATCAGTATGCTTCATTTTGCAGGATTTTTTTCTCCAAAATATTGTTTCTTCTTGTTAGGTTTGAGTAGAAACATCATGATTCAACACAATATAATGAGTTTTGGGTATGTTCTGTAGATTCACAGTGTATCTGTTTTCTATGTCTTTTTTGGCTTTTCAAGGCGAGAAAAGGCGTTTGGGGCATTTTCAGCATGATTTGCGCATGAGAAAGCTGTGATTTATCAGTATTCTTCATTTTGCAGGATTTTTTTCTACAAAATATTGCTTATTCTTGTTAGATTTTAGCAGAAACATCATGACTCAACACGTTATAATGAGTTTTGGGTATGTTCTGTAGATTCACAATATATCTCTTTTCTATGTGTTTTTGGGCTTTTCAAGGCGAGAAAAGGCGTCGGTGGCATTTTCAGCATGATTTACACATGGGAAAGCTGATTTCCCTCTATTGTCCATTCAGAAGCATTTTTTTACACAAAATATTGCTTATTCTTGTCAGATTTGAGTAGAAACATCATGATTCGACACGATGTAATGAGTTTTGTTTATGTTCTGCAGATTCACATTGTATCTGTTTTCTATGTGTTTTTGGGCTTTTCAAGGCGAGAAAAGGCGTTGGGGGCATTTTCAGCATGATTTACACATGGGAAAGCTGATTTCCCTCTATTGTCAATTCAGAAGCATTTTTTACACAAAATATTGCTTATTCTTGTTAGATTTTGGCAGAAACATCATGATTCAACACGATATAATGGGTTTTGGGTATGTTCTGCATATTCACAATGTATCTGTTTTTCATGTCTTTTTGGGCTTTTCAAGGCGAGAAAAGGCGTTTTGGGGCATTTTCAGCATGATTTAGGCAATGGAAAGCTGTGATTTATCAGTATTCTTCATTTTGCAGGATTTTTTTCTACAAAATATTGCTTATTCTTGTTAGATTTGAGTAGAAAAATCATGTTTCAACACGTTATAATGAGTTATGTTTATGTTCTATAGATTCACAATGTATCTGTTTTCTATGGCTTTTTGGGCTTTTCAAGGCGAGAAAAGGCGTTGGGGGCATTTTCAGGATGATTTACACATGGGAAAGCTGATTTACCCCTATTGTCCATTCAGAAGCATTTTTTCCACAAAATATTGCTTATTCTTGTTAGATTTGAGGAGAAACATCATGTTTCATACGATATAATGAGTTTTGTTTATGTTCTGTAGATTCACATTGTATCTGTTTTTCTATGTTTTTGGGCTTTTCAAGGCGAGAAAAGGCGTTTGGGGCATTTTCAGCATGATTTACACATGGGAAAGCTGATTTACCTGAATTAATCATTTTGGCGCATTGTTTCCACAAAATATTGCTTATTCTAGTTAGATTTGAGTAGAAACATCATGTTTCAACACATTATAATGGGTTTTGGGTATGTTCTGTATATTCACATTGTATCTGTTTTCTATGTGTTTTTGGGCTTTTCAAGGCGAGAAAAGGCGTTTGGGGCATTTTCAGGATGATTTACGCATGGGAAAGCTGATTTACCTCTATTGTCCATTCAGAAGCACTTTTTTCCACAAAATATTGTTTATTCTTGTTAGATTTGAGTAGAAACATCTTGTTTCAACAAGATATAATAGGTTTTTTTCATGTTCTGTAGATTCACAATGTATCTGTTTTCTATGTGTTTTTGGGCTTTTCAAGACGAAAAAAGGCGTTTGGGGCATTTTCAGGATGATTTGGGCTTTTCAAGGCGAGAAAAGGCGTTTGGGGCATTTTCAAGATGATTTACACGGGAAAGCTGATTTGCCTGTATTTTTCATTTCGGAGCATTATTTCCACAAAATATTGCTTATTCTTGTTAGATTTGAGTAGAAACATCATGTTTCAATACGATATAATGAGTTTTGTGTATGTTCTGTAGATTCACAATGTATCTGTTTTCTATGTCTTTTTGGGCTTTTCAAGGCGAGAAAAGGCGTTTGGGGCATTTTCAGTATGATTCACGCATGGGAAAGCTGATTTACCTCTATTGTCCATTCAGAAGCACTTTTTTCCACAAAATATTGCTTATTCTTGTTAGATTTGAGTAGAAACATCATGTTTCAACACGATATAATGAGTTTTGTTTATGTTCTGTAGATTAACAATGTATCTGTTTTCTATGTCTTTTTGGCTTTTCAAGGCGAGAAAAGGCGTTTGGGGCCTTTTCAGCATGATTACGCATGGGAAAGCTGATTTATCTGTATTCTTCATTTTGGAGCTATTTTTCCACAAAATATCGCTTATTCTTATTACATTTGAGTCGAAAAATTATGATTCAACACGATATAATGAATTTTGGTTATGTTCTGTAGATTCACAATGTATCTGTTTTCTATGTCTTTTTGGGCTTTTCAAGGCGAGAAAAGGCGTTTGGGGCATTTTCAGTATGATTTACGCATGGGAACGCTGATTTACCTCTATTGTCCATTCAGAAGCACTTTTTTCCACAAAATATTGCTTATTCTTGTTAGATTTGAGTAGAAACATCTTGTTTCAACACGATATAATGGGTTTTGGGTATGTTCTGTATATTCACATTGTATCTGTTTTCTATGTGTTTTTGGGCTTTTCAAGGCGAGAAAAGGCGTTTGGGCCATTTTCAGCATGATTTACAAATTGGGAAAGCTGATTTGCCTGTATTTTTCATTTTGGAGCATTATTTCCACAAAATATTGCTTATTCTTGTTAGATTTGAGTAGAAACATCATGTTTCAACACGATATAATGAGTTTTGTGTATGTTCTGTAGATTCACAATGTATCTGTTTTCTATGTCTTTTTGGGCTTTTCAAGGCGAGAAAAGGCGTTTGGGGCATTTTCAGGATGATTTACAAATTGGGAAAGCTGATTTGCCTGTATTTTTCATTTTGGAGCATTATTTCCACAAAATATTGCTTATTCTTGTTAGATTTGAGTAGAAACATCATGTTTCAATACGATATAATGAGTTTTGTGTATGTTCTGTAGATTCACAATGTATCTGTTTTCTATGTCTTTTTGGGCTTTTCAAGGCGAGAAAAGGCGTTTGGGGCATTTTCAGTATGATTTACGCATGGGAAAGCTGATTTACCTCTATTGTCCATTCAGAAGCACTTTTTTCCACAAAATATTGCTTATTCTTGTTAGATTTGAGTAGAAACATCTTGTTTCAACACGATATAATGGGTTTTGGGTATGTTCTGTATATTCACATTGTATCTGTTTTCTATGTGTTTTTGGGCTTTTCAAGGCGAGAAAAGGCGTTTGGGCCATTTTCAGCATGATTTACAAATTGGGAAAGCTGATTTGCCTGTATTTTTCATTTTGGAGCATTATTTCCACAAAATATTGCTTATTCTTGTTAGATTTGAGTAGAAACATCATGTTTCAACACGATATAATGAGTTTTGTGTATGTTCTGTAGATTCACAATGTATCTGTTTTCTATGTCTTTTTGGGCTTTTCAAGGCGAGAAAAGGCGTTTGGGGCATTTTCAGGATGATTTACAAATTGGGAAAGCTGATTTGCCTGTATTTTTCATTTTGGAGCATTATTTCCACAAAATATTGCTTATTCTTGTTAGATTTGAGTAGAAACATCATGTTTCAATACGATATAATGAGTTTTGTGTATGTTCTGTAGATTCACAATGTATCTGTTTTCTATGTCTTTTTGGGCTTTTCAAGGCGAGAAAAGGCGTTTGGGGCATTTTCAGTATGATTTACGCATGGGAAAGCTGATTTACCTCTATTGTCCATTCAGAAGCACTTTTTTCCACAAAATATTGCTTATTCTTGTTAGATTTGAGTAGAAACATCTTGTTTCAACACGATATAATGGGTTTTGGGTATGTTCTGTATATTCACATTGTATCTGTTTTCTATGTGTTTTTGGGCTTTTCAAGGCGAGAAAAGGCGTTTGGGCCATTTTCAGCATGATTTACAAATTGGGAAAGCTGATTTGCCTGTATTTTTCATTTTGGAGCATTATTTCCACAAAATATTGCTTATTCTTGTTAGATTTGAGTAGAAACATCATGTTTCAACACGATATAATGAGTTTTGTGTATGTTCTGTAGATTCACAATGTATCTGTTTTCTATGTCTTTTTGGGCTTTTCAAGGCGAGAAAAGGCGTTTGGGGCATTTTCAGCATGATTTACAAATTGGGAAAGCTGATTTGCCTGTATTTTTCATTTTGGAGCATTATTTCCACAAAATATTGCTTATTCTTGTTAGATTTCAGTAGAAACATCATGTTTCAACACGATATAATGGGTTTTGGGTATGTTCTGTATATTCACATTGTATCTGTTTTCTATGTGTTTTTGGGCTTTTCAAGGCGAGAAAAGGCGATTAGGGCATTTTCAGCATGATTTACGCATGGGAAAGCTGATTTAACCCTATTGTCCATTCAGAAGCATTTTTTACACAAAATATTGTTTATTCCTGTTAGATTTGAGTAGAAACATCATGTTTCAACATGATATAATGAGTTTTGTTAATGTTCTGTAGATTCACAATGTATCTGTTTTCTATGTCTTTTTGGGCTTTTCAAGGCGAGAAAAGGCGTTTGTGGCATTTTCAGCATGAATTTTTTTTTTTTCTTCACTTTGTCTGCATTGTTCTCATTGTTCAACACCACAAAAGAGTGTCGACCTTTTATGAGATTATGCATATTTTAGTCTTACATCAAAAGCTATTAATATTTGGTGCGTGTATGTGACCATCACCGGCCCTCCCTGGAATCTAATCTTACTTTATTTATTGGAATTTCCTGTTATAAGCCAGAGAGGGACGTGCTACACCTGGGTGATAAGAGGGGGAAATAAATGACAGACAGGGAGATAAAACAAAAAGGGAAGTTTACAGACAGGCAGTGCTATTGGAATAAAAAAAAACGTGTAAGCTACTGTGTCATTCCTAACACCTTCAACCCAACACCCAACAGTATTGAACACCAGAGTAGTGGAGGACCTAACCGTATAGAGTAGGCTACCAAGAACACAAATGAAAGAAGTATGTGGAGAAAATATGACCTTAGTGAGAAGTCGGACGAATGATTTGGCACATACTAGCAGTTCACATCAGTACTCATCAATGTGACTCGGGAGGAGTTAATAAGGTCTGGATAAAACATGCATGTGTGTAGAACACCGAAGCCCAGAGCGTCTACCACGACCCCTCATGGCCAGATCGGCCAGGTGTCCACAACAACCCGGGGAAGTGGGAGCATCGACGATGCCAAACCCAGAGAGCCACCCGGGCCACCGAGAACCACGCAGATCCAACGACCAGGAGGAGACAGAAACCTCCGACAGGGAGCCCCACCCCACACACAGAGACAACCGAGAGCATGGGCGAGAGCAGGCCGGATCCACCAATCAGGGAGCAGCAACCGCACGCGCCGACCCACTCACCCAACCCCCGGCCAGCAAAGAGCCCACCATCAGCCCCCCGACCATACTGACCAGCCGCCACACCCCCAAAACCCAGCTGCCGTGGCACTGAGGCCACAGCATCAGGGGGCCCACCATAGCTGCAAGGGGACCCGGCCCATGGGAACAGAGCCGCGAGGGGAGTAGAAGAGATGGGCATAGCTCCTGAAGCACTGGGCCCCAAGGATCAAGAGGCCAGGGGCCAGGGAGATCCCACACAAACCAGCAGGCCCCACCAACACCATGACCCTGAAAGCTGCAGCCTCAGAGCAGAGCCCCAGCAGCCATGCAGAATTAGAGATGCAGCGACCAACCAGCACAGCCGAAAAGGATCGATAGGCACTCCACCAGCCGGGAGCCAGATGCGCAAGCCAGCGCTGTCCGGCAAACAATCCCCCTACCGGCGGACCCAGATCGCTCCCCCCCAAGCCCCGGGATGCCCCCTTGTGTGCGAGGGGAGGCCCCCGACCCACCGTAACACTGATCCGCCCCACCACCCCCAGCACGAGGAGACAAGCTCCGCTGGGAACGGAGCAAGCCCCCATCCGGCTTGGCCCCATCACAGCCCAGGAACGCGTCGGACCCGGATCGAGGATCGAGCAAGCTGAGCTTGGAACTCCAGTGGTGATATGCAGGCCCAGGCGATTGCCTGAGCACGTGTGGGCCAGAGCACCCACACATTATACATTTTATACTGCGTTACGTGTGCTCTGTTGTAGTTGTAGGTTAGTATTTTTTGTCATGCTAAATGTGTTTAAACAGATCTGAGTCCAAAAATCATGGTCTAAGGGCATGGATAAGTCTTTCTCCCATTTTGGGATTGGTAAATGTATAGAGTCTGTCTTTGAGAGGAAACTATACATTTTTGAGAGGTTTTTCTTATTTTTGGGCAACAGTTTGGTGATGTATTTGATAAATTCAGGTGGCTGTAAATCAGGTGGCTGAGAGGTGGACTGAAGTGTTGGGATTGTCTTTGTAATTGTTTTCTTTACTTGCAGGTATTGGAGAAAATTTCCATTCCTTATTCCAAAGGTTTGGAATAAGTCTGTGTATGTCATAAATATGTTATCTTGGAGGAGGTGATGGAGATGGGTGACCCCTTCTCTGCCCATGTACTGAGATAGAGAGGGGTTTTATTGTTTACAAAGTCTGGGTTGTACCAGATTGGTGAGAGAAAAACTGGGTTGAAGTGGTGAACCTGTGATTTCAAGGGCTCTCCACCATGCAGATAGTGTGGAGGTGATCAAGGGATTCTTGAAGCAGGAATGATTTTTAAGAATAGAGGTGATAAAGGGTAGATCAGCGAGTTTAATATGGTTGCAGTCTAACTGTTCTAGTTCCATCCAGGAGTTATATTCTTCCTGTGGATGGATCCACTTGATAAGGTATTGTAACTGATTAGCTAGGTAGTAATGCAGAAAATTGGGAGCCTCCAGTCCACCTTCAGACTTATTCTTCTGGAGAGTAGCCAGGCTGATTGTAGCCTTTTTGTTCTTTGAGTAGAATTTACCGATAGCTGAATCTAATGTTTGGAACCATTTTGTTGTGGGTTTAAATGGGATCATGGAGAAGAGATAGTTGATTTGGGGTAATATTTTCATCTTGACAGTAGCTATTCGTCCCAACAGTGAGATAGGAAGGTTATTCCAACGGCTCAGATCACCACACACTTTGTCCACAAGTGGTGTGAAGTTCAGGTGTACAAGATCTGAGAGTTTGGAGGAAATATTTATGCCCAGATATCTAATGTTGCCTGTAGGGAAAGCGTAATGAGTGTTTTGGATTGCAGGATTCCATGAGCTCTCTGTTAATGGCAGTATAATTGATTTGGACCAGTTGATGGAGTAATCTGATAGGCGTGAGAAGGTTGTGATGAGTTTACATACTTCCTTCATTGATGTTTTTGGTTTTTCTAAATAAAGTAAAATGTCATCCGCGTATAGATTAATTTTGTGTTCAGACTTCAGAGAGCAGATACCTTTGATATTGTTGTTCTGACGTACCGCTGCAGCCAATGGTTCGATAAAAATTGCAAACAGTGAGGGAGAGAGTGGACATCCTTGTCCAGTTCCCCTTTGCAAAGTGAAGCTTTGTGAAGTGATCCCATTAGTCGTGACAGTAGCTTTAGGTGAGTTATACAGAGTTGAAACCCACTGGATAAATGAGTCGTGTTCTGTAGATTCACCTATTTCTGTCATCTGTTTTCTATGTCTTTTTGGGTTTTCAGGGCGAGAAAAGGCTTTTGTGGCATTTTTAGAATGATTGAAAGCTGATTTACCGCTATTTCTCCATTCAGAAGCATTTTTTTGCCACAAAATATTGCTTTTTCTTGTTAGATTTGAGTAGAAACATCATGATTCAAGACGATATAATGAGTTTTGGGTATGTTCTGCATATTCACAATGTATCTGTTTTCTATGTCTTTTTGGGCTTTTGAAGGCGAGAAAAGGCGTTTGGGGCATTTTCAGCATGATTTGCGCATGAGAAAGCTGTGATTTATCAGTATTCTTCATTTTGCAGGATTTTTTTCTACAAAATATTGCTTATTCTTGTTAGATTTTAGCAGAAACATCCTGATTCAACACGATAAAATGAGTTTTGGGTATGTTCTGCATATTCACTTTGTATCTGTTTTCTATGTGTTTTTGGGCTTTTCAAGGCGAGAAAAGGCGTTTGGGGCATTTTCAGCATGATTTACAAATTGGGAAAGCTGATTTGCCAGTATTTTTCATTTTGGAGCATTATTTCCACAAAATATTGCTTATTCTTGTTAGATTTGAGTAGAAACATCATGGTTCAACACGATATAATGAGTATTGGGTATGTTCTGTAGATTCACAATATAGCTGTTTTCTATGTCTTTTTGGGATTTTCAAGGCGAGAAAAGGCGTTTGGGGCATTTCAGCATGATTTAGGCAATGGAAAGCTGATTTACCTCTATTGTCCATTACGAATCATTTTTTCCACAAAATATTGCTTATGTTTGTTAGATTTGAGTAGAAACATCATGTTTCAACACGATATAATGGGTTTTGGGTATGTTCTGTATATTCACATTGTATCTGTTTTCGATGTGTTTTTGGGCTTTTCAAGGCGAGAAAAGGCGTTTGAGGCATTTTCAGTATGATTTACGCATGGGAAAGCTGATTTACCTCTATTGTCCATTCAGAAGCATTTTTTACACAAAATATTGTTTATTCTTGTTAGATTTGAGTAGAAACATCATGTTTCAACACGATATAATGGGTTTTGGGTATGTTCTGTATATTCACAATGTATCTGTTTTCTATGTCTTTTTGGGCTTTTCAAGGCGAGAAAAGGCGTTTGGGGCATTTTCAGCATGATTTACAAATTGGGAAAGCTGATTTGCCAGTATTTTTCATTTTGGAGCATTATTTCCACAAAATATTGCTTATTCTAGTTAGATTTGAGTAGAAACATCATGTTTCAACACATTATAATGGGTTTTGGGTATGTTCTGTATATTCACAGTGTATCTGTTTTCTATGTGTTTTTGGGCTTTTCAAGACGAAAAAAGGCGTTTGGGGCATTTTCAGGATGATTTGGGCTTTTCAAGGCGAGAAAAGGCGTTTGGGGCATTTTCAAGATGATTTACACATGGGAAAGCTGATTTGCCTGTATTTTTCATTTCGGAGCATTATTTCCACAAAATATTGCTTATTCTTGTTAGATTTGAGTAGAAACATCTTGTTTCAACACGATATAATGGGTTTTGGGTATGTTCTGTATATTCACATTGTATCTGTTTTCTATGTGTTTTTGGGCTTTTCAAGGCGAGAAAAGGCGTTTGGGCCATTTTCAGCATGATTTACAAATTGGGAAAGCTGATTTGCCTGTATTTTTCATTTTGGAGCATTATTTCCACAAAATATTGCTTATTCTTGTTAGATTTGAGTAGAAACATCATGTTTCAACACGATATAATGAGTTTTGTGTATGTTCTGTAGATTCACAATGTATCTGTTTTCTATGTTTTTTTGGGCTTTTCAAGGCGAGAAAAGGCGTTTGGGGCATTTTCAGCATGATTTACAAATTGGGAAAGCTGATTTGCCTGTATTTTTCATTTTGGAGCATTATTTCCACAAAATATTGCTTATTCTTGTTAGATTTCAGTAGAAACATCATGTTTCAACACGATATAATGGGTTTTGGGTATGTTCTGTATATTCACATTGTATCTGTTTTCTATGTGTTTTTGGGCTTTTCAAGGCGAGAAAAGGCGATTAGGGCATTTTCAGCATGATTTACGCATGGGAAAGCTGATTTAACCCTATTGTCCATTCAGAAGCATTTTTTACACAAAATATTGTTTATTCCTGTTAGATTTGAGTAGAAACATCATGTTTCAACACGATATAATGGGTTTTGGGTATGTTCTGTAGATTCTCAATGTATCTGTTTTCTATGTCTTTTTGGGCTTTTCAAGGCGAGAAAAGGCGTTTGGGGCATTTTCAGCATGATTTACAAATTGGGAAAGCTGATTTGCCAGTATTTTTCATTTTGGAGCATTATTTCCACAAAATATTGCTTATTCTTCTTAGATTTGAGTAGAAACATCATGTTTCAACACGATATAATGGGTTTTGGGTATGTTCTGTATATTCACAGTGTATCTGTTTTCTATGTCTTTTTGGGCTTTTCAAGGCGAGAAAAGGCGTTTGGGGCATTTTCAGGATGATTTACACATGGGAAAGCTGATTTACCTCTATTGTCCATTCAGAAGCACTTTTTTCCACAAAATATTGCTTATTCTTGTTAGATTTGAGCAGAAACATCTTGTTTCAACACGATATAATGGGTTTTGGGTATGTTCTGTATATTCACATTGTATCTGTTTTCTATGTGTTTTTGGGCTTTTCAAGGCGAGAAAAGGCGTTTGGGCCATTTTCAGCATGATTTACAAATTGGGAAAGCTGATTTGCCTGTATTTTTCATTTTGGAGCATTATTGCCACAAAATATTGCTTATTCTTGTTAGATTTGAGTAGAAACATCATGTTTCAACACGATATAATGGGTTTTGGGTATGTTCTGTATATTCACATTGTATCTGTTTTCTATGTGTTTTTGGGCTTTTCAAGGCGAGAAAAGGCGTTTGGGGCATTTTCAGGATGATTTACGCATGGGAAAGCTGATTTACCTCTATTGTCCATTCAGAAGCACTTTTTTCCACAAAATATTGCTTATTCTTGTTAGATTTGAGTAGAAACATCTCGTTTCAACACGATATAATGAGTTTTGTTTATGTTCTGTAGATTCACAATGTATCTGTTTTCTATGTCTTTTTGGGCTTTTCAAGGCGAGAAAAGGCGTTTGGGGCATTTTCAGGATGATTTACAAATTGGGAAAGCTGATTTGCCTGTATTCTTCATTTTGGAGCATTATTTTTCCACAAAATATTGCTTATTCTTATTACATTTGAGTAGAAACATCATGATTCAACACGATATAATGAGTTTTGTGTATGTTCTGTAGATTCACAATGTATCTGTTTTCTATGTCTTTTTGGGCTTTTCAAGGCGAGAAAAGGCGTTTGGGGCATTTTCAGCATGATTTACAAATTGGGAAAGCTGATTTGCCTGTATTTTTCATTTTGGAGCATTATTTCCACAAAATATTGCTTATTCTTGTTAGATTTGAGTAGAAACATCATGTTTCAATACGATATAATGAGTTTTGTGTATGTTCTGTAGATTCACAATGTATCTGTTTTCTATGTCTTTTTGGGCTTTTCAAGGCGAGAAAAGGCGTTTGGGGCATTTTCAGGATGATTTACAAATTGGGAAAGCTGATTTCCCTCTATTGTCCATTCAGAAGCATTTTTTTACACAAAATATTGCTTATTCTTGTCAGATTTGAGGAGAAACATCATGTTTCATACGATATAATGAGTTTTGTTTATGTTCTGTAGATTCACATTGTATCTGTTTTCTATGTTTTTGGGCTTTTCAAGGCGAGAAAAGGCGTTTGGGGCATTTTCAGGATGATTTACACATGGGAAAGCTGATTTCCCTCTATTGTCCATTCAGAAGCATTTTTTCCACAAAATATTGCTTATTCTTGTTAGATTTGAGTAGAAACATCATGTTTCAATATGATATAATGAGTTTATGTTCTGTAGATTCACAATGTATCTGTTTTCTTTGTCTTTTTGGGCTTTTCAAGGCGAGAAAAGGCATTTGGGGCATTTTCAGCATGATTTACGCATGGGAAAGCTGATTTATCTGTATTCTTCATTTTGGAGCTATTTTTTCACAAAATATTGCTTATTCTTGTTAGATTTGAGTAGAAACATCATGATTCAACACGTTATAATGAGTTTTGTTTATGTTCTGTAGATTCACATTGTATCTGTTTTCTATGTTTTTGGGCTTTTCAAGGCGAGAAAAGGCGTTTGGGGCATTTTCAGCATGATTTACACATGGGGAAGCTGATTTCCCTCTATTGTCCATTCAGAAGCATTATTTCCATAAAATATTGCTTATTCTTGTTAGATTTGAGTAGAAATATCATGTTTCAACACGTTATAATGAGTTTTGTTTATGTTCTGTAGATTCACAATGTATCTGTTTTCTATGTCTTTTTGGGCTTTTCAAGGCGAGAAAAGGCGTTTGGGGCCGTTTGGGGGCGTTTTGGGAAATCAGCTTTCCCATGAGTAAATCATGCTGAAAAGCATGATTTACTCATGGGAAAGCTGATTTCCCTCTATTGTCCATTTAGAAGCATTATTTCCACAAAATATTGCTTATTCTTGTTAGATTTGAGTAGAAAAATCATGTTTCAACACGTTATAATGAGTTATGTTTATGTTCTGTAGATTCACAATTTATCTGTTTTCTATGACTTTTTGGGCTTTTCAAGGCGAGAAAAGGCATTTGGGGCATTTTCAGCATGATTTAGGCAATGGAAAGCTGATTTACCTCTATTGTCCATTCAGAAGCATTTTTTCCACAAAATATTGCTTATTCTTGTTAGATTTTGGCAGAAACATCATGATTCAACACGATATAATGAGTTTTGGGTATGTTCTGCATTTTCACAATGTATCTGTTTTCTATGTCTTTTTGGGCTTTTGAAGGCGAGAAAAGGCGTTTGGGGCATTTTCAGCATGATTTGCGCATGATAAAGCTGTGATTTATCAGTATTCTTCATTTTGCAGGATTTTTTTCTACAAAATATTGCTTATTCTTGTTAGATTTGAGTAGAAACATCATGATTCAACACGATATAATGAGTTTTGGGTATGTTCTGCAGATTCACAATGTATCTGTTTTCTATGTCTTTTTGGGCTTTTCAAGGCGAGAAAAGGCGTTTGGGGCATTTTCAGCATGATTCACGCATGGGAAAGCTGATTTACCTTTATTATTTATTTTGGAGCATTATTTCCACAAAATATTGCTTATTCTTGTTAGATTTGAGTAGAAGCATCATGATTCAATACGATATAATGAGTTTTGGGTATGTTCTGCATCTTCACAATGTATCTGTTTTCTATGTCTTTTTGGGCTTTTCAAGGCGAGAAAAGGCGTTTGGGGCATTTTCAGCATGATTTACGGATGGGAAAGCTGATTTACCTGTATTCTTCAAATTGAGTGATTTTTTCCACAAAATATTGCTTATTCTTGTTAGATTTGAGTAGAAACATCACGATTCAACACGATATAATGAGTATTGGGTATGTTCTGTAGATTAACAATGTATCTTTTTTCTATGTCTTTTTGGCTTTTCAAGGCGAGAAAAGGCGTTTGGGGCCTTTTCAGCATGATTACGCATGGGAAAGCTGATTTATCTGTATTCTTCATTTTGGAGCTATTTTTCCACAAAATATCGCTTATTCTTATTACATTTGAGTCGAAAAATTATGATTCAACACGATATAATGAATTTTGGTTATGTTCTGTAGATTCACAATGTATCTGTTTTCTATGTCTTTTTGGGCTTTTCAAGGCGAGAAAAGGCGTTTGAGGCATTTTCAGCATGATTTGCGCATGAGAAAGCTGTGATTTATCAGTATTCTTCATTTTGCAGGATTTTTTTCTACAAAATATTGCTTATTCTTGTTAGATTTGAGTAGAAACATCATGTTTCAACACGTTATAATGAGTTTTGGGTATGTTCTGCATATCCACAATGTATCTGTTTTCTATGTCTTTTTGGGCTTTTCAAGGCGAGAAAAGGCGTTTGAGGCATTTTCAGTATGATTTACACATGGGAAAGCTGATTTACTTCTATTGTCCATTCAGAAGCATTTTTTACACAAAGTATTGCTTATTCTTCTTAGATTTGAGTAGAAACATCATGATTCGACACGATATAATGGGTTTTGGGTATGTTCTGTAGATTTACAATGTATCTGTTTTCTATGTCTTTTTGGGCTTTTCAAGGCGACAAAAGGCGTTTGGAGCATTTTCAGCATGATTTACAATTGGGAAAACTGATTTACCTGAATTAATCATTTTGGAGCATTATTTCCACAAAATGTTGCTTATTCTTGTTAGATTTGAGTAGAAACATCATGATTCAACACAATATAATGAGTTTTGGGTATGTTCTGTAGATTCACAATGTATCTGTTTTCTATGTGTTTTTGGGCTTTTCAAGGCGAGAAAAGGCGTTTGGGGCATTTTCAGGATGATTTACGCATGGGAAAGCTGGTTTACCTGTATTTTTCATTTTGGACCATTTTTTTACACAAAATATTGCTTATTCTTGTTAGATTTGAGTAGAAACATCATGACTCAACACGTTATAATGAGTTTTGGGTATGTTCTGTAGATTCACAATGTATCAGTTTGCTATTTCTTTTTTGGCTTTTCAAGGCGAGAAAAGGCGTTTGACGCATTTTCAGTATGATTTACGCATGGGAAAGCTGATTTACCTCTATTGTTCATTTAGAAGCATTTTTTTCCACAAAAGATTGCTTATTCTTGTTAGATTTGAGTAGAAACGGCGTTATTCCACACGATATAATGAGTTATGGGAATGTTCTGCATAGTCACAATGTATCTGTTTTCTATGTCTTTTTGGGTTTTTCAAGGCGAGAAAAGGCGTTTGGGGCATTTTTAGCATGATTTACGGATGGGAAAGCTGATTTACCTGTTTTCTTCATTTTGCAGGATTTTTTCCACAAAATATTGCTTATTCTTGTTAGATTTGAGTAGAAACATCACGATTCAACACGATATAATGAGTATTGGGTATGTTCTGTAGATTCACAATATAGCTGTTTTCTATGTCTTTTTGGGATTTCCAAGTCGAGAAAAGGCGTTTGGGGCATTTCAGCATGATTTACGCATGGGAAAGGTGATTTACCTCTGTTGTCCATTCAGAAGCATTTTTTCTTCTTCCTGTTAGATATGAGTAGAAACATCATGATTCAACACGATATAACGAGTTTGGGTATGTTCTGTAGATTCACAATGTATCAGTTTTCTATGTCTTTTTGGGCTTGTCAAGGCGAGAAAAGGCGTTTGTGGCATTTTCAGCATGACTTTTTTTTTTTTCTTCACTTTGTCTGCATTGTTCTCATTGTTCAACACCACAAAAGAGTGTCGACCTTTTATGAGATTATGCCTATTTTAGTCTTGCAGCAAAAGGTATTAATATGTGGTCCGTTTATGTGACCATCACCGGCCCTCCCTGGAATCTAATCTTACTTTATTTATTGGAATTTCCTGTTATAAGCCAGAGAGGGACGTTCTACACCTGGGTGATAAGAGGGGGAAATAAATGACAGACAGGGAGATAAAACAAAAAGGGAAGTTTACAGACAGGCAGTGCTATTGGAATAAAAAAAAAAAACGTGTAAGCTACTGTGTCATTCCTAACACCTTCATCCCAACACCCAACAGTATTGAACACCAGAGTAGTGGAGGACCTAACCGTATAGAGTAGGCTACCAAGAACACAAATGAAAGAAGTATGTGGAGAAAATATGACCTTAGTGAGAAGTCGGACGAATGATTTGGCACATACTGGCAGTTCACATCAGTACTCATCAATGTGACTCGGGAGGAGTTAATAAGGTCTGGATAAAACATGCATGTGTGTAGAACACCGAAGCCCAGAGCGTCTACCACGACCCCTCATGGCCAGATCGGCCAGGTGTCCACAACAACCCGGGGAAGTGGGAGCATCGACGATGCCAAACCCAGAGAGCCACCCGGGCCACCGAGAACCACGCAGATCCAACGACCAGGAGGAGACAGAAACCTCCGACAGGGAGCCCCACCCCACACACAGAGACAACCAGAGCATGGGCGAGAGCAGGCCGGATCCACCAATCAGGGAGCAGCAACCGCACGCGCCGACCCACTCACCCAACCCCTGGCCAGCAAAGAGCCCACCATCAGCCCCCCGACCATACTGACCAGCCGCCACACCCCCAAAACCCAGCTGCCGTGGCACCGCCACTGAGGCCACAGCATCAGGGGGCCCACCATAGCTGCAAGGGGACCCGGCCCATGGGAACAGAGCCGCGAGGGGAGTAGAAGAGATGGGCATAGCTCCTGAAGCACTGGGCCCCCAGGATCAAGAGGCCAGGGGCCAGGGAGATCCCACACAAACCAGCAGGCCCCACCAACACCATGACCCTGAAAGCTGCAGCCTCAGAGCAGAGCCCCAGCAGCCATGCAGAATTAGAGATGCAGCGACCAACCAGCACAGCCGAAAAGGATCGATACGCACTCCACCAGCCGGGAGCCAGATGCGCAAGCCAGCGCTGTCCGGCAAACAATCCCCCTACCGGCGGAACCAGATCGCTCCCCCCCAAGCCCCGGGATGCCCCCTTGTGTGCGAGGGGAGGCCCCCCCCCCGACCCACCGTAACACTGATCCGCCCCACCACCCCCCCAGCACGAGGAGACAAGCTCCGCTGGGAACGGAGCAAGCCCCCATCCGGCTTGGCCCCATCACAGCCCAGGAACGCGTCGGACCCGGATCGAGGATCGAGCAAGCTGAGCTTGGAACTCCAGTGGTGATATGCAGGCCCAGGCGATTGCCTGAGCACATGTGGGCCAGAGCACCCACACATTATACATTTTATACTGTGTTACGTGTGCTCTGTTGTAGTTGTAGGTTAGTATTTTTTGTCATGCTAAATGTGTTTAAACAGATCTGAGTCCAAAAATCATGGTCTAAGGGCATGGATAAGTCTTTCTCCCATTTTGGGATTGGTACATGTATAGAGTCTGTCTTTGAGAGGAAACTATACATTTTTGAGAGGTTTTTCTTATTTTTGGGCAACAGTTTGGTGATGTATTTGATAAATTCAGGTGGCTGTAAATCAGGTGGCTGAGAGGTGGACTGAAGTGTTGGGATTGTCTTTGTAATTGTTTTCTTTACTTGCAGGTATTGGAGAAAATTTCCATTCCTTATTCCAAAGGTTTGGAATAAGTCTGTGTATGTCATAAATATGTTATCTTGGAGGAGGTGATGGAGATGGGTGACCCCCTTCTCTGCCCATGTACTGAGATAGAGAGGGGTTTTATTGTTTACAAAGTCTGGGTTGTACCAGATTGGTGAGAGAAAACTGGGTTGAAGTGGTGAACCTGTGATTTCAAGGGCTCTCCACCATGCAGACAGTGTGGAGGTGATCAAGGGATTCTTGAAGCAGGAATGATTTTTAAGAATAGAGGTGATAAAGGGTAGATCAGCGAGTTTAATATGGTTGCAGTCTAACTGTTCTAGTTCCATCCAGGAGTTATATTCTTCCTGTGGATGGATCCACTTGATAAGGTATTGTAACTGATTAGCTAGGTAGTAATGCAGAAAATTGGGAGCCTCCAGTCCACCTTCAGACTTATTCTTCTGGAGAGTAGCCAGGCTGATTGTAGCCTTTTTGTTCTTTGAGTAGAATTTACCGATAGCTGAATCTAATGTTTGGAACCATTTTGTTGTGGGTTTAAATGGGATCATGGAGAAGAGATAGTTGATTTGGGGTAATATTTTCATCTTGACAGTAGCTATTCGTCCCAACAGTGAGATAGGAAGGTTATTCCAATGGCTCAGATCACCACACACTTTGTCCACAAGTGGTGTGAAGTTCAGGTGGACAAGATCTGAGAGTTTGGAGGAAATATTTATGCCCAGATATCTAATGTTGCCTGTAGGGAAAGAGTAATGAGTGTTTTGGATTGCAGGATTCCATGAGCTCTCTGTTAATGGCAGTATAATTGATTTGGACCAGTTGATGGAGTAATCTGATAGGCGTGAGAAGGTTGTGATGAGTTTACATACTTCCTTCATTGATGTTTTTGGTTTTTCTAAATAAAGTAAAATGTCATCCGCGTATAGATTAATTTTGTGTTCAGACTTCAGAGAGCAGATACCTTTGATATTGTTGTTCTGACGTACCGCTGCAGCCAATGGTTCGATAAAAATTGCAAACAGTAAGGGAGAGAGTGGACATCCTTGTCCAGTTCCCCTTTGCAAAGTGAAGCTTTGTGAAGTGATCCCATTAGTCGTGACAGTAGCTTTAGGTGAGTTATACAGAGTTGAAACCCACTGGATAAATGAGTCGTGTTCTGTAGATTCACCTATTTCTGTCATCTGTTTTCTGTCTTTTTGGGCTTTTCACGGCGAGAAAAGGATTTTGTGGCATTTTCAGAATGATTGAAAGCTGATTTACCGCTATTTCTCCATTCAGAAGCATTTTTTTGCCACAAAATATTGCTTTTTCTTGTTAGATTTGAGTAGAAACATCATGATTCAAGACGATATAATGAGTTTTGGGTATGTTCTGCATATTCACAATGTATCTGTTTTCTATGTCTTTTTGGGCTTTTGAAGGCGAGAAAAGGCGTTTGGGGCATTTTCAGCATGATTTGCGCATGAGAAAGCTGTGATTTATCAGTATTCTTCATTTTGCAGGATTTTTTTCTACAAAATATTGCTTATTCTTGTTAGATTTTAGCAGAAACATCCTGATTCAACACGATAAAATGAGTTTTGGGTATGTTCTGCATATTCACTTTGTATCTGTTTTCTATGTGTTTTTGGGCTTTTCAAGGCGAGAAAAGGCGTTTGGGGCATTTCCAGCATGATTTACACATGGGAAAGCTGATTTACCTGTATTTTTCATTTTGGACCATTTTTTCCGCAAAATATTGGTTATTCTTGTTAGATTTGAGTAGAAACATCATGTTTCAACACGATATAATGAGTTTTTTTCATGTTCTGTAGATTCACAATGTATCTGTTTTCTATGTCTTTTTGGGCTTTTCAAGGCGAGAAAAGGCGTTTGGGGCATTTTCAGGATGATTTACACATGGGAAAGCTGATTTGCCTGTATTTTTCATTTTGGAGCATTATTTCCACAAAATATTGCTTATTCTTGTTAGATTTGAGTAGAAACATCATGTTTCAACACGATATAATGGGTTTTGGGTATGTTCTGTAGACTCACAATGCATCTGTTTTTTATGTGTTTTTGGGCTTTTCAAGGCGAGAAAAGGCGATTAGGGCATTTTCAGCATGATTTACGCATGGGAAAGCTGATTTAACCCTATTGTCCATTCAGAAGCATTTTTTACACAAAATATTGCTTATTCTTGTTAGATTTGATTAGAAACATCATGTTTCAACACGATATAATGGATTTTGGGTATGTTCTGTATATTCACAGTGTATCTGTTTTCTATGTGTTTTTGGGCTTTTAAAGGCGAGTAAAGGCGTTTGGGGCATTTCCAGCATGATTTACACATGGGAAAGCTGATTTACCTGTATTTTTCATTTTGGACCATTTTTTCCGCAAAATATTGGTTATTCTTGTTAGATTTGAGTAGAAACATCACGTTTCAACACGATATAATGAGTTTTTTTCATGTTCTGTAGATTCACAATGTATCTGTTTTCTATGTCTTTTTGGGCTTTTCAAGGCGAGAAAAGGCGTTTGGGGCATTTTCAGCATGATTTACGCATGGGAAAGCTGATTTGCCTGTATTTTCATTTTGGAGCATTATTTCCACAAAATATTGCTTATTCTTGTTAGATTTGAGTAGAAACATCATGTTTCAGCACGATATAATGAGTTTTGGGTATGTTCTGTAGATTCACAATGTATCTGTTTTTTATGTGTTTTTGGGCTTTTCAAGGCGAGAAAAGGCGATTAGGGCATTTTCAGCATGATTTACGCATGGGAAAGCTGATTTAACCCTATTGTCCATTCAGAAGCATTTTTTTACACAAAATATTGTTTATTCTTGTTAGATTTGAGTAGAAACATCATGTTTCAACACGATATAATGGGTTTTGGGTATGTTCTGTATATTCACATTGTATCTGTTTTCTATGTGTTTTTGGGCTTTTCAAGGCGAGAAAAGGCGTTTGGGCCATTTTCAGCATGATTTACAAATTGGGAAAGCTGATTTGCCTGTATTTTTCATTTTGGAGCATTATTTCCACAAAATATTGCTTATTCTTGTTAGATTTGAGTAGAAACATCATGTTTCAACACGATATAATGAGTTTTGTGTATGTTCTGTAGATTCACAATGTATCTGTTTTCTATGTCTTTTTGGGCTTTTCAAGGCGAGAAAAGGCGTTTGGGGCATTTTCAGGATGATTTACACATGGGAAAGCTGATTTAACCCTATTGTCCATTCAGAAGCATTTTTTACACAAAATATTGCTTATTCTTGTTAGATTTGAGTGGAAACATCATGATTCAACACGATATAATGAGTTTTGGGTATGTTCTGTATATTCACAATGTATCTGTTTGCTATGTCTTTTTGGCCTTTTAAAGGCGAGAAAAGGCGTTTGGTGCATTTTCAGCATGATTTACGCATGGGAAAGCTGATTTACCTGTATTCTCAAGTTTGGAACATTTTTTCCACAAAATATTGCTTAGTCTTGTTAGATTTTAGTGGAAACATCAAGATTATACACGAAATAATGAGTTTTGTTTATGTTCTGTAGAGTCACAATGTATCTGTTTTCTATGTCTTTGGGCTTTTCAAGGCGAGAAAAGGCGTTTGGGCCATTTTCAGCATTATTTACAAATTGGGAAAGCTGATTTGCCTGTATTTTTCATTTTGGAACATTATTTCCACAAAATATTGCTTATTCTTGTTAGATTTGAGTAGAAACATCATGATTCAACACGATATAATGAGTTTTGGGTTTATTCTGTAGATTCACAATGTATCTGTTTTCTATGTCTTTTTGGGCTTTTCAAGGCGAGAAAAGGCGTTTGGGGCATTTTCAGCATGATTTACGCATGGGAAAGCTGATTTACCTCTATTGTATATTCAGAAGCATTTTTTCCACAAAATATTGCTTATTCTTGTTAGATTTGATTAGAAACATCATGTTTCAACACGATATAATGATTTTTGGGTATGTTCTGTAGAGTCACAATGTATCTGTTTTCTATGTCTTTTTGGGCTTTTCAAGGCGAGAAAAGGCGTTTGGGGCATTTTCAGCATGATTTACGCATGGGAAAGCTGATTTACCTGTATTCTTCATTCAGAAGCATTTTTTCACAAAATATTGTTTATTCTTGTTAGATTTGAGTAGAAACATCATGTTTCAACACGATATAATGAGTTTTGTTTATGTTCTGTAGATTCACAATGTATCTGTTTTCTATGTCTTTTGGGCTTTTGAAGGCGAGAAAAGGCGTTTGGGGCATTTTCAGCATGATTTACAAATGGGAAAGATGATTTGCCTGTATTGTCCATTCAGAAGCATTATTTCCACAAAATATTGCTTATTCTTGTTAGAATTGAGTCGAAACATTATGTTTCAACACGATATAATGTGTTTTGTTTATTTTCTGTAGATTCACATTGTATCTGTTTTCTATGTGTTTTGGGCTTTTCAAGGCGAGAAAAAGGCGTTTGGGAACCGTTGGGGGCGTTTTGAAATCAGCTTTCCCATGAGTAAATCATGCTGAAAAGCATGATTTACACATGGGAAAGCTGATTTGCCTGTATTGTCCATTTTGGAGCATTATTTCCACAAAATATTGCTTATTCTTGTTAGATTTGAGTAGAAACATCATGTTTCAACACGATATAATGAGTTATGTTTATGTTCTGTAGATTCAAAATGTATATGTTTTCTATGTCTTTTTGGGCTTTTCAAGGCGAGAAAAGGCGTTTGGGGCATTTTCAGCATGATTTACGCATGGGAAAGCTGATTTACCTCTATTGTATATTCAGAAGCATTTTTTCCACAAAATATTGCTTATTCTTGTTAGATTTGAGTAGAAACATCATGATTCAACACGATATAATGAGTTTTGGGTATGTTCTGTAGAGTCACAATGTATCTGTTTTCTATGTCTTTTTGGGCTTTTGAAGGCCAGAAAAGGCGTTTGGGGCATTTTCAGCATGATTTACGCATGGGAAAGCTGATTTATCTGTATTCTTCATTTTGGAGCATTTTTTCCACAAAAGATTGCTTATTCTTGTTAGATTTGAGTAGAAACATCATGATTCAACACGATATAATGAGTTTTGGGTATGTTCTGTAGATTCACAATGTATCTGTTTTCTATGTCTTTTTGGGCTTTTCAAGGCGAGAAAAGGCGTTTGGGGCATTTTCAGCATGATTTACACATGGGAAAGCTGATTTACCTGTATTCTTCATTTTGGAGCATTTTTTCCACAAAATATTGCTTATTCTTGTTAGATTTGAGTAGAAACATCATGATTCAACACGATATAATGAGTTTTGGGTATGTTCTGTAGAGTCACAATGTATCTGTTTTCTATGTCTTTTTGGGCTTTTCAAGGCGAGAAAAGGCGTTTGGGGCATTTTCAGCATGATTTACACATGGGAAAGCTGATTTACCTCTATTGTCCATTCAGAAGTATTTTTTCCACAAAATATTGCTTATTCTTGTTAGATTTGAGTAGAAACATCATGATTCAACACGATATAATGAGTTTTGGGTATGTTCTGTAGATTCACAATATCTATTTTCTATGTCTTTTGGGCATTTCAGGGCGAGAAAAGGCGTTTGGGGCATTTTCAAAATTATTTAGGCATGGGAAAGCTGATTTACCTGTATTCTTCATTTTGGAGCATTTTTTCCACAAAGTATTGCTTATTCCTGTTAGATTTGAGTAGAAACATCATGATTCAACACGATATAATGAGTTTTGGGTATGTTCTGTAGAGTCACAATGTATCTGTTTTCTATGTCTTTTTGGGCTTTTCAAGGCGAGAAAAGGCGTTTGGGGCATTTTCAGCATGATTTATGCATGGGAAAGCTGATTTATCTGTATTCTTCATTTTGGAGCATTTTTTCCACAAAAGATTGCTTATTCTTGTTAGATTTGATTAGAAACATCATGTTTCAACACGATATAATGATTTTTGGGTATGTTCTGTAGAGTCACAATGTATCTGTTTTCTATGTCTTTTTGGGCTTTTCAAGGCAAGAAAAGGCGTTTGGGGCATTTTCAGCATGATTTATGCATGGGAAAGCTGATTTATCTGTATTCTTCATTTTGGAGCATTTTTTCCACAAAAGATTGCTTATTCTTGTTAGATTTGAGTGGAAACATCATGATTCAACACGATATAATGAGTTTTGGGTATGTTCTGTAGAGTCACAATGTATCTGTTTTCTATGTCTTTTTGGGCTTTTCAAGGCGAGAAAAGGCGTTTGGGGCATTTTCAGCATGATTTACAAATTGGGAAAGCTGATTTGCCTGTATTTTTCATTTTGGAGCATTATTTCCACAAAATATTGCTTATTCTTGTTAGATTTGAGTAGAAACATCATGTTTCAACACGATATAATGATTTTTGTGTATGTTCTGTAGAGTCACAATGTATCTGTTTTCTATGTCTTTTTGGGCTTTTCAAGGCGAGAAAAGGCGTTTGGGGCATTTTCAGCATGATTTACACATGGGAAAGCTGATTTACCTCCATTGTCCATTCAGAAGCATTTTTTCCACAAAGTATTGCTTATTCCTGTTAGAGCTGAGTAGAAACATCATGATTCAACACGATATAATGAGTTTTGGGTATGTTCTGTAGATTCACAATGTATCTTTTTGTATGTCTTTGGGGCTTTTGAAGGCGAGAACATGCGTTTGGGGCATTTTCAGGATGATTTCCATATGGGAAAGCTGATTTACCTGTATTCTTCATTTTGGAGCATTTTTTCCACAAAATATTGCTTATTCTTGTTAGATTTGAGTAGAAACATCATGATTCAACACGATATAATGAGTTTTGGGTATGTTCTGTAGAGTCACAATGTTTCTGTTTTCTATGTCTTTTTGGGCTTTTCAAGGCGAGAAACGGCGTTTGGGGCATTTTCAGCATGATTTACGCATGGGAACGCTGATTTACCTCTATTATGTATTCAGAAGCATTTTTTCCACAAAATATTGCTTATTCTTGTTAGATTTGAGTAGAAACATCATGATTAAACATGATATAATGAGTTTTGGGTATGTTCTGTAGATTCACAATGTATCTTTTTGTATGTCTTTTGGGCTTTTGAAGGCGAGAAAAGGCGTTTGGTGAATTTTCAGGATGATGTACGCATGGGAAAGCTGATTTATCTGTATTCTTCATTTTGGAGCATTTTTTCCACAAAAGATTGCTTATTCTTGTTAGATTTGAGTAGAAACATCATGATTCAACACGATATAATGAGTTTTGGGTATGTTCTGTAGAGTCACAATGTATCTGTTTTCTATGTCTTTTTGGGCTTTTCAAGGCGAGAAAAGGCGTTTGGGGCATTTTCAGGATGATTTCCATATGGGAAAGCTGATTTACCTGTATTCTTCATTTTGGAGCATGTTTTCCACAAAATATTGCTTGTTCTTGTTAGATTTGATTAGAAACATCAAGATTCAACACGATATAATGATTTTTGGGTATGTTCTGTAGAGTCACAATGTATCTGTTTTCTATGTCTTTTTGGGCTTTTCAAGGCGAGAAAAGGCGTTTGGGGCATTTTCAGCATGATTTACACATGGGAAAGCTGATTTACCTGTATTCTTCATTTTGGAGCATTTTTTCCACAAAATATTGCTTATTCTTGTTAGATTTGAGTAGAAACATCATGTTTCAACACGATATAATGAGTTTTGGGTATGTCCTGCAGATTCACAATGTATCTGTTTTCTATGTCTTTTTGGGCTTTTCAAGGCGAGAAAAGGCGTTTGGGCCATTTTCAGCATGATTTACACATGGGAAAGCTGATTTGCCTGTATTTTTCATTTTGGAGCATTATTTCCACAAAATATTGCTTATTCTTGTTAGATTTGAGTAGAAACATCATGTTTCAACACGATATAATGAGTTTTGGGTATGTTCTGTAGATTCACAATGTATCTGTTTTCTATGTCTTTTTGGGCTTTTCAAGGCGAGAAAAGGCGTTTGGGGCATTTTCAGCATGATTTACGCATGGGAAAGCTGATTTACCTGTATTTTTCATTTTGGACGATTTTTTTCCGCAAAATATTGATTATTCTTGTTAGATTTGAGTAGAAACATCATGATTCAACACAATATAATGAGTTTTGGGTATGTTCTGTAGATTTACAATGTACCTGTTTTCTATGTGTTTTTGGGCTTTTCAAGGCGAGAAAAGGCGTTTGGGGCATTTCAGCATGATTTACGCATGGGAAAGGTGATTTACCTCTGTTGTCCATTCAGAAGCATTTTTTCTTCTTCCTGTTAGATATGAGTAGAAACATCATGATTCAACACGATATAACGAGTTTGGGTATGTTCTGTAGATTCACAATGTATCAGTTTTCTATGTCTTTTTGGGCTTGTCAAGGCGAGAAAAGGCGTTTGTGGCATTTTCAGCATGACTTTTTTTTTTTTCTTCACTTTGTCTGCATTGTTCTCATTGTTCAACACCACAAAAGAGTGTCGACCTTTTATGAGATTATGCCTATTTTAGTCTTGCAGCAAAAGGTATTAATATGTGGTCCGTTTATGTGACCATCACCGGCCCTCCCTGGAATCTAATCTTACTTTATTTATTGGAATTTCCTGTTATAAGCCAGAGAGGGACGTTCTACACCTGGGTGATAAGAGGGGGAAATAAATGACAGACAGGGAGATAAAACAAAAAGGGAAGTTTACAGACAGGCAGTGCTATTGGAATAAAAAAAAAAACGTGTAAGCTACTGTGTCATTCCTAACACCTTCATCCCAACACCCAACAGTATTGAACACCAGAGTAGTGGAGGACCTAACCGTATAGAGTAGGCTACCAAGAACACAAATGAAAGAAGTATGTGGAGAAAATATGACCTTAGTGAGAAGTCGGACGAATGATTTGGCACATACTGGCAGTTCACATCAGTACTCATCAATGTGACTCGGGAGGAGTTAATAAGGTCTGGATAAAACATGCATGTGTGTAGAACACCGAAGCCCAGAGCGTCTACCACGACCCCTCATGGCCAGATCGGCCAGGTGTCCACAACAACCCGGGGAAGTGGGAGCATCGACGATGCCAAACCCAGAGAGCCACCCGGGCCACCGAGAACCACGCAGATCCAACGACCAGGAGGAGACAGAAACCTCCGACAGGGAGCCCCACCCCACACACAGAGACAACCAGAGCATGGGCGAGAGCAGGCCGGATCCACCAATCAGGGAGCAGCAACCGCACGCGCCGACCCACTCACCCAACCCCTGGCCAGCAAAGAGCCCACCATCAGCCCCCCGACCATACTGACCAGCCGCCACACCCCAAAACCCAGCTGCCGTGGCACCGCCACTGAGGCCACAGCATCAGGGGGCCCACCATAGCTGCAAGGGGACCCGGCCCATGGGAACAGAGCCGCGAGGGGAGTAGAAGAGATGGGCATAGCTCCTGAAGCACTGGGCCCCCAGGATCAAGAGGCCAGGGGCCAGGGAGATCCCACACAAACCAGCAGGCCCCACCAACACCATGACCCTGAAAGCTGCAGCCTCAGAGCAGAGCCCCAGCAGCCATGCAGAATTAGAGATGCAGCGACCAACCAGCACAGCCGAAAAGGATCGATACGCACTCCACCAGCCGGAAGCCAGATGCGCAAGCCAGCGCTGTCCGGCAAACAATCCCCCTACCGGCGGAACCAGATCGCTCCCCCCCAAGCCCCGGGATGCCCCCTTGTGTGCGAGGGGAGGCCCCCCCCCGACCCACCGTAACACTGATCCGCCCCACCACCCCCCCAGCACGAGGAGACAAGCTCCGCTGGGAACGGAGCAAGCCCCCATCCGGCTTGGCCCCATCACAGCCCAGGAACGCGTCGGACCCGGATCGAGGATCGAGCAAGCTGAGCTTGGAACTCCAGTGGTGATATGCAGGCCCAGGCGATTGCCTGAGCACATGTGGGCCAGAGCACCCACACATTATACATTTTATACTGTGTTACGTGTGCTCTGTTGTAGTTGTAGGTTAGTATTTTTTGTCATGCTAAATGTGTTTAAACAGATCTGAGTCCAAAAATCATGGTCTAAGGGCATGGATAAGTCTTTCTCCCATTTTGGGATTGGTACATGTATAGAGTCTGTCTTTGAGAGGAAACTATACATTTTTGAGAGGTTTTTCTTATTTTTGGGCAACAGTTTGGTGATGTATTTGATAAATTCAGGTGGCTGTAAATCAGGTGGCTGAGAGGTGGACTGAAGTGTTGGGATTGTCTTTGTAATTGTTTTCTTTACTTGCAGGTATTGGAGAAAATTTCCATTCCTTATTCCAAAGGTTTGGAATAAGTCTGTGTATGTCATAAATATGTTATCTTGGAGGAGGTGATGGAGATGGGTGACCCCCTTCTCTGCCCATGTACTGAGATAGAGAGGGGTTTTATTGTTTACAAAGTCTGGGTTGTACCAGATTGGTGAGAGAAAACTGGGTTGAAGTGGTGAACCTGTGATTTCAAGGGCTCTCCACCATGCAGACAGTGTGGAGGTGATCAAGGGATTCTTGAAGCAGGAATGATTTTTAAGAATAGAGGTGATAAAGGGTAGATCAGCGAGTTTAATATGGTTGCAGTCTAACTGTTCTAGTTCCATCCAGGAGTTATATTCTTCCTGTGGATGGATCCACTTGATAAGGTATTGTAACTGATTAGCTAGGTAGTAATGCAGAAAATTGGGAGCCTCCAGTCCACCTTCAGACTTATTCTTCTGGAGAGTAGCCAGGCTGATTGTAGCCTTTTTGTTCTTTGAGTAGAATTTACCGATAGCTGAATCTAATGTTTGGAACCATTTTGTTGTGGGTTTAAATGGGATCATGGAGAAGAGATAGTTGATTTGGGGTAATATTTTCATCTTGACAGTAGCTATTCGTCCCAACAGTGAGATAGGAAGGTTATTCCAACGGCTCAGATCACCACACACTTTGTCCACAAGTGGTGTGAAGTTCAGGTGGACAAGATCTGAGACTTTGGAGGAAATATTTATGCCCAGATATCTAATGTTGCCTGTAGGGAAAGAGTAATGAGTGTTTTGGATTGCAGGATTCCATGAGCTCTCTGTTAATGGCAGTATAATTGATTTGGACCAGTTGATGGAGTAATCTGATAGGCGTGAGAAGGTTGTGATGAGTTTACATACTTCCTTCATTGATGTTTTTGGTTTTTCTAAATAAAGTAAAATGTCATCCGCGTATAGATTAATTTTGTGTTCAGACTTCAGAGAGCAGATACCTTTGATATTGTTGTTCTGACGTACCGCTGCAGCCAATGGTTCGATAAAAATTGCAAACAGTAAGGGAGAGAGTGGACATCCTTGTCCAGTTCCCCTTTGCAAAGTGAAGCTTTGTGAAGTGATCCCATTAGTCGTGACAGTAGCTTTAGGTGAGTTATACAGAGTTGAAACCCACTGGATAAATGAGTCGTGTTCTGTAGATTCACCTATTTCTGTCATCTGTTTTCTGTCTTTTTGGGCTTTTCACGGCGAGAAAAGGATTTTGTGGCATTTTCAGAATGATTGAAAGCTGATTTACCGCTATTTCTCCATTCAGAAGCATTTTTTTGCCACAAAATATTGCTTTTTCTTGTTAGATTTGAGTAGAAACATCATGATTCAAGACGATATAATGAGTTTTGGGTATGTTCTGCATATTCACAATGTATCTGTTTTCTATGTCTTTTTGGGCTTTTGAAGGCGAGAAAAGGCGTTTGGGGCATTTTCAGCATGATTTGCGCATGAGAAAGCTGTGATTTATCAGTATTCTTCATTTTGCAGGATTTTTTTCTACAAAATATTGCTTATTCTTGTTAGATTTTAGCAGAAACATCCTGATTCAACACGATAAAATGAGTTTTGGGTATGTTCTGCATATTCACTTTGTATCTGTTTTCTATGTGTTTTTGGGCTTTTCAAGGCGAGAAAAGGCGTTTGGGGCATTTTCAGCATGATTTAGGCAATGGAAAGCTGATTTACCTCTATTGTCCATTCAGAAGCATTTTTCCACAAAATATTGCTTATTCTTGATAGATTTCAGTTGAAACATCATGATTCAACACAATATAATGAGTTTTGTTTATGTTCTGTAGATTCACAATGTATCTGTTTTCTATGTTTTTTGGGGCTTTTCAAGGCGAGAAACGGCGTTTGGGGCATTTCCAGCATGATTTACACATGGGAAAGCTGATTTACCTGTATTTTTCATTTTGGACCATTTTTTCCGCAAAATATTGGTTATTCTTGTTAGATTTGAGTAGAAACATCATGTTTCAACACGATATAATGAGTTTTTTTCATGTTCTGTAGATTCACAATGTATCTGTTTTCTATGTGTTTTTGGGCTTTTCAAGACGAGAAAAGGCGTTTGGGGCATTTTCAGGATGATTTACAAATTGGGAAAGCTGATTTGCCTGTATTTTTCATTTTGGAGCATTATTTCCACAAAATATTGCTTATTCTTGTTAGATTTGAGTAGAAACATCATGTTTCAACACGATATAATGGGTTTTGTGTATGTTCTGTAGATTCACAATGTATCTGTTTTCTATGTCTTTTTGGGCTTTTCAAGGCGAGAAAAGGCGTTTGGGGCATTTTCAGGATGATTTACACATGGGAAAGCTGATTTACCTCTATTGTCCATTCAGAAGCATTTTTTAAACAAAATATTGCTTATTCTTGTTAGATTTGAGTAGAAACATCATGTTTCAACACGATATAATGGGTTTTGGGTATGTTCTGTATATTCACAGTGTATCTGTTTTCTATGTCTTTTTGGGCTTTTCAAGGCGAGAAAAGGCGTTTGGGCCATTTTCAGCATGATTTACAAATTGGGAAAGCTGATTTGCCTGTATTTTTCATTTTGGAGCATTATTTCCACAAAATATTGCTTATTCTTGTTAGATTTGAGTAGAAACATCATGTTTCAACACGATATAATGAGTTTTGTGTATGTTCTGTAGATTCAAAATGTATCTGTTTTCTATGTCTTTTTGGGCTTTTCAAGGCGAGAAAAGGCGTTTGGGGCATTTTCAGGATGATTTACACATGGGAAAGCTGATTTAACCCTATTGTCCATTCAGAAGCATTTTTTACACAAAATATTGCTTATTCTTGTTAGATTTGATTAGAAACATCATGTTTCAACACGATATAATGGGTTTTGGGTATGTTCTGTATATTCACAGTGTATCTGTTTTCTATGTGTTTTTGGGCTTTTAAAGGCGAGTAAAGGCGTTTGGGGCATTTCCAGCATGATTTACACATGGGAAAGCTGATTTACCTGTATTTTTCATTTTGGACCATTTTTTCCGCAAAATATTGGTTATTCTTGTTAGATTTGAGTAGAAACATCACGTTTCAACACGATATAATGAGTTTTTTTCATGTTCTGTAGATTCACAATGTATCTGTTTTCTATGTCTTTTTGGGCTTTTCAAGGCGAGAAAAGGCGTTTGGGCCATTTTCAGCATGATTTACAAATTGGGAAAGCTGATTTGCCTGTATTTTTCATTTTGGAGCATTATTTCCACAAAATATTGCTTATTCTTGTTAGATTTGAGTAGAAACATCATGTTTCAACACGATATAATGAGTTTTGGGTATGTTCTGTAGATTCACAATGTATCTGTTTTCTATGTCTTTTTGGGCTTTTCAAGGCGAGAAAAGGCGTTTGGGGCATTTTCAGCATGATTTACGCATGGGAAAGCTGATTTAACCCTATTGTCCATTCAGAAGCATTTTTTACACAAAATATTGTTTATTCTTGTTAGATTTGATTAGAAACATCATGTTTCAACACGATATAATGGGTTTTGGGTATGTTCTGTATATTCACATTGTATCTGTTTTCTATGTGTTTTTGGGCTTTTCGAGGCGAGAAAAGGCGATTAGGGCATTTTCAGCATGATTTACGCATGGGAAAGCTGATTTAACCCTATTGTCCATTCAGAAGCATTTTTTACACAAAATATTGTTTATTCCTGTTAGATTTGAGTAGAAACATCATGTTTCAACACGATATAATGGGTTTTGGGTATGTTCTGTAGATTCTCAATGTATCTGTTTTCTATGTCTTTTTGGGCTTTTCAAGGCGAGAAAAGGCGTTTGGGGCATTTTCAGCATGATTTACAAATTGGGAAAGCTGATTTGCCTGTATTTTTCATTTTGGAGCATTATTTCCACAAAATATTGCTTATTCTTGTTAGATTTGAGTAGAAACATCTTGTTTCAACACGATATAATGGGTTTTGGGTATGTTCTGTATATTCACATTGTATCTGTTTTCTATGTGTTTTTGGGCTTTTCAAGGCGAGAAAAGGCGTTTGGGGCATTTTCAGGATGATTTACACATGGGAAAGCTGATTTGCCTGTATTTTTCATTTTGGAGCATTATTTCCACAAAATGTTGCTTATTCTTGTTAGATTTGAGTAGAAACATCATGTTTCAACACGATATAATGAGTTTTTTTCATGTTCTGTAGATTCACAATGTATCTGTTTTCTATGTGTTTTTGGGCTTTTCAAGACGAGAAAAGGCGTTTGGGGCATTTTCAGGATGATTTACAAATTGGGAAAGCTGATTTGCCTGTATTTTTCATTTTGGAGCATTATTTCCACAAAATATTGCTTATTCTTGTTAGATTTGAGTAGAAACATCATGTTTCAACACGATATAATGGGTTTTGGGTATGTTCTGTATATTCACAGTGTATCTGTTTTCTATGTGTTTTTGGGCTTTTCAAGGCGAGAAAAGGCGTTTGAGGCATTTTCAGTGTGATTTACGCATGGGAAAGCTGATTTACCTCTATTGTCCATTCAGAAGCATTTTTTAAACAAAATATTGCTTATTCTTGTTAGATTTGAGTAGAAACATCATGTTTCAACACGATATAATGGGTTTTGGGTATGTTCTGTATATTCACATTGTATCTGTTTTCTATGTGTTTTTGGGCTTTTCAAGGCGAGAAAAGGCGTTTGGGCCATTTTCAGCATGATTTACAAATTGGGAAAGCTGATTTGCCTGTATTTTTCATTTTGGAGCATTATTTCCACAAAATATTGCTTATTCTTGTTAGATTTGAGTAGAAACATCATGTTTCAACACGATATAATGAGTTTTTTTCATGTTCTGTAGATTCACAATGTATCTGTTTTCTATGTCTTTTTGGGCTTTTCAAGGCGAGAAAAGGCGTTTGGGGCATTTTCAGCATGATTTACACATGGGAAAGCTGATTTGCCTGTATTTTTCATTTTGGAGCATTATTTCCACAAAATATTGCTTATTCTTGTTAGATTTGAGTAGAAACATCATGTTTCAACACGATATAATGAGTTTTGGGTATGTTCTGTAGACTCACAATGTATCTGTTTTCAATGTCTTTTCGGGCTTTTCAAGGTGAGAAAAGGCGTTTGGGGCATTTTCATGATGATTTATGCATGGGAAAGCTGATTTACCTGTATTCTTAATTTTGAAGCATTTTTCCACAAAGTATTGCTTATTCTTGTTAGATTTGAGTAGAAACATCATGTTTCAACACGATATAATGAGTTTTGGGTATGTTCTGTAGATTCACAATGTATCTGTTTTCTATGTCTTTTTGGGCTTTTCAAGGCGAGAAAAGGCGTTTGGGGCATTTTCAGCATGATTTACACATGGGAAAGCTGATTTACCTGTATTTTTCATTTTGGAGCATTATTTCCACAAAATATTGCTTGTTCTTCTTAGATTTGATTAGAAACATCAAGATTCAACACGATATAATGAGTTTTTTGTATGTTCTGTAGAGTCACAATGTTTCTGTTTTCTATGTCTTTTTGGGCTTTTCAAGGCGAGAAAAGGCGTTTGGGGCATTTTCAGCATGATTTACGCATGGGAAAGCTGATTTACCTGTATTCTCAAGTTTGGAACATTTTTTCCACAAAAGATTGCTAATTCTTGTTAGATTTGAGTGGAAACATCATGATTCAACACGATATAATGAGTTTTGGGTATGTTCTGTAGAGTCACAATGTATCTGTTTTCTATGTCTTTTTGGGCTTTTCAAGGCGAGAAAAGGCGTTTGGGGCATTTTCAGCATGATTTACGCATGGGAAAGCTGATTTATCTCTGTTGTACATTCAGAAGCAATTTTACGACAAAATATTGCTTATTCTTGTTAGATTTGAGAAGAAACATCATGATTCAACACGATATAATGAGTTTTGGGTGTTTTCTGTAGATTCACAATGTATCTGTTTTCTATGTCTTTTTGGGCTTTTCAAGGCGAGAAAAGGCGTTTGGGGCATTTTCAGGATGATTTACGCATGGGAAAGCTGATTTATCTCTGTTGTACATTCAGAAGCATTTTTTCTACAAAATATTGCTTATTCCTGTTAGATTTGAGTAGAAACATCATGTTTCAACACGATATAATGGGTTTTGGGTATGTTCTGTATATTCACATTGTATCTGTTTTCTATGTGTTTTTGGGCTTTTCAAGGCGAGAAAAGGCGATTAGGGCATTTTCAGCATGATTTACGCATGGGAAAGCTGATTTACCTCTATTGTCCATTCAGAAGCACTTTTTTCCACAAAATATTGCTTATTCTTGTTAGATTTGAGTAGAAACATCATGATCCAACACGATATAAAGAGTTTTGTTTATGTTCTGTAGATTCACAGTGTATCTGTTTTCTATGTGTTTTTGGGCTTTTCAAGGCGAGAAAAGGCGTTTGGGGCATTTTCAGCATGATTTACACATGGGAAAGCTGATTTGCCTGTATTTTTCATTTTGGAGCATTATTTCCACAAAATATTGCTTATTCTTGTTAGATTTGAGTAGAAACATCATGTTTCAACACGATATAATGAGTTTTTTTCATGTTCTGTAGATTCACAATGTATCTGTTTTCTATGTCTTTTTGGGCTTTTCAAGGCGAGAAAAGGCGATTAGGGCATTTTCAGCATGATTTACGCATGGGAAAGCTGATTTACCTCTATTGTCCATTCAGAAGCACTTTTTTCCACAAAATATTGTTTATTCCTGTTAGATTTGAGTAGAAACATCATGTTTCAACACGATATAATGGGTTTTGGGTATGTTCTGTATATTCACATTGTATCTGTTTTCTATGTGTTTTTGGGCTTTTCAAGGCGAGAAAAGGCGTTTGGGGCATTTTCAGCATGATTTACAAATTGGGAAAGCTGATTTGCCTGTATTTTTCATTTTGGAGCATTATTTCCACAAAATATTGCTTATTCTTGTTAGATTTGAGTAGAAACATCATGTTTCAACACGATATAATGAGTTTTTTACATGTTCTGTAGATTCACAATGTATCTGTTTTCTATGTCTTTTTGGGCTTTTCAAGGCGAGAAAAGGCGTTTGGGGCATTTTCAGCATGATTTACACATGGGAAAGCTGATTTACCTCTATTGTCCATTCAGAAGCATTTTTTACACAAAATATTGTTTATTCCTGTTAGATTTGAGTAGAAACATCATGTTTCAACACGATATAATGAGTTTTGTGTATATTCTGTAGATTCACAATGTATCTGTTTTCTATGTCTTTTTGGGCTTTTCAAGGCGAGAAAAGGCGTTTGGGGCATTTTCAGGATGATTTACACATGGGAAAGCTGATTTACCTCTATTGTCCATTCAGAAGCATTTTTTAAACAAAATATTGCTTATTCTTGTTAGATTTGAGTAGAAACATCATGTTTCAACACGATATAATGGGTTTTGGGTATGTTCTGTATATTCACAGTGTATCTGTTTTCTATGTCTTTTTGGGCTTTTCAAGGCGAGAAAAGGCGTTTGGGCCATTTTCAGCATGATTTACAAATTGGGAAAGCTGATTTGCCTGTATTTTTCATTTTGGAGCATTATTTCCACAAAATATTGCTTATTCTTGTTAGATTTGAGTAGAAACATCATATTTCAACACGATATAATGAGTTTTTTTCATGTTCTGTAGATTCACAATGTATCTGTTTTCTATGTCTTTTTGGGCTTTTCAAGGCGAGAAAAGGCGTTTGGGGCATTTTCAGCATGATTTACAAATTGGGAAAGCTGATTTGCCTGTATTTTTCATTTTGGAGCATTATTTCCACAAAATATTGCTTATTCTTGTTAGATTTGAGTAGAAACATCATGTTTCAACACGATATAATGAGTTTTTTTCATGTTCTGTAGATTCACAATGTATCTGTTTTCTATGTCTTTTTGGGCTTTTCAAGGCGAGAAAAGGCGTTTGGGGCATTTTCAGCATGATTTACAAATTGGGAAAGCTGATTTGCCTGTATTTTTCATTTTGGAGCATTATTTCCACAAAATATTGCTTATTCTTGTTAGATTTGAGTAGAAACATCATGTTTCAACACGATATAATGAGTTTTGTTTATGTTCTGTAGATTAACAATGTATCTGTTTTCTATGTCTTTTTGGGCTTTTCAAGGCGAGAAAAGGCGTTTGAGGCATTTTCAGCATGATTTACACATGGGAAAGCTGATTTAATTCAGAATCATTTTTTCCACGAAATATTGTTTATTCTTGCTAGATTTGACTACAAACATCATGATTCAACACCATATAATGAGTTTTGGGTATGTTCTGTAGATTCACAATGTATCTGTCTTTTTGGGCTTTTCAAGGCGAGAAAAGGCGTTTGGGCCATTTTCAGCATGATTTACAAATTGGGAAAGCTGATTTGCCTGTATTTTTCATTTTGGAGCATTATTTCCACAAAATATTGCTTATTCTTGTTAGATTTGAGTAGAAACATCATGTTTCAACACGATATAATGAGTTTTTTTCATGTTCTGTAGATTCACAATGTATCTGTTTTCTATGTCTTTTTGGGCTTTTCAAGGCGAGAAAAGGCGTTTGGGGCATTTTCAGCATGATTTACACATGGGAAAGCTGATTTACCTCTATTGTCCATTCAGAAGCATTTTTTACACAAAATATTGTTTATTCCTGTTAGATTTGAGTAGAAACATCATGTTTCAACACGATATAATGGGTTTTGGGTATGTTCTGTATATTCACATTGTATCTGTTTTCTATGTGTTTTTGGGCTTTTCAAGGCGAGAAAAGGCGTTTGGGCCATTTTCAGCATAATTTACAAATTGGGAAAGCTGATTTGCCTGTATTTTTCATTTTGGAGCATTATTTCCACAAAATATTGCTTATTCTTGTTAGATTTGAGTAGAAACATCATGTTTCAACACGATATAATGAGTTTTTTTCATGTTCTGTAGATTCACAATGTATCTGTTTTCTATGTCTTTTTGGGCTTTTCAAGGCGAGAAAAGGCGTTTGGGGCATTTTCAGCATGATTTACACATGGGAAAGCTGATTTACCTCTATTGTCCATTCAGAAGCATTTTTTACACAAAATATTGTTTATTCCTGTTAGATTTGAGTAGAAACATCATGTTTCAACACGATATAATGAGTTTTTTTCATGTTCTGTAGATTCACAATGTATCTGTTTTCTATGTCTTTTTGGGCTTTTCAAGGCGAGAAAAGGCGTTTGGGCCATTTTCAGCATGATTTACAAATTGGGAAAGCTGATTTGCCTGTATTTTTCATTTTGGAGCATTATTTCCACAAAATATTGCTTATTCTTGTTAGATTTGAGTAGAAACATCGTGTTTCAACACGATATAATGACTTTTGGGTATGTTCTGTAGATTCACAATGTATCTGTTTTCTGTGTCTTTTTGGGCTTTTCAATGCGAGAAAAGGCGTTTGGGGCATTTTCAGGATGATTTACACATGGGAAAGCTGATTTACCTCTATTGTCCATTCAGAAGCATTTTTTAAACAAAATATTGCTTATTCTTGTTAGATTTGAGTAGAAACATCATGTTTCAACACGATATAATGAGTTTTTTTCATGTTCTGTAGATTCACAATGTATCTGTTTTCTATGTCTTTTTGGGCTTTTCAAGGCGAGAAAAGGCGTTTGGGCCATTTTCAGCATGATTTACAAATTGGGAAAGCTGATTTGCCTGTATTTTTCATTTTGGAGCATTATTTCCACAAAATATTGCTTATTCTTGTTAGATTTGAGTAGAAACATCATGTTTCAACACGATATAATGAGTTTTTTTCATGTTCTGTAGATTCACAATGTATCTGTTTTCTATGTCTTTTTGGGCTTTTCAAGGCGAGAAAAGGCGTTTGGGGCATTTTCAGCATGATTTACAAATTGGGAAAGCTGATTTGCCTGTATTTTTCATTTTGGAGCATTATTTCCACAAAATATTGCTTATTCTTGTTAGATTTGAGTAGAAACATCATGTTTCAACACGATATAATGAGTTTTTTTCATGTTCTGTAGATTCACAATGTATGTGTTTTCTATGTGTTTTTGGGCTTTTCAAGGCGAGAAAAGGCGTTTGGGGCATTTTCAGCATGATTTACAAATTGGGAAAGCTGATTTGCCTGTATTTTTCATTTTGGAGCATTATTTCCACAAAATATTGCTTATTCTTGTTAGATTTGAGTAGAAACATCATGTTTCAACACGATATAATGAGTTTTTTTCATGTTCTGTAGATTCACAATGTATCTGTTTTCTATGTCTTTTTGGGCTTTTCAAGGCGAGAAAAGGCGTTTGGGGCATTTTCAGCATGATTTACAAATTGGGAAAGCTGATTTGCCTGTATTTTTCATTTTGGAGCATTATTTCCACAAAATATTGCTTATTCTTGTTAGATTTGAGTAGAAACATCATGTTTCAACACGATATAATGAGTTTTTTACATGTTCTGTAGATTCACAATGTATCTGTTTTCTATGTCTTTTTGGGCTTTTCAAGGCGAGAAAAGGCGTTTGGGGCATTTTCAGCATGATTTACAAATTGGGAAAGCTGATTTGCCTGTATTTTTCATTTTGGAGCATTATTTCCACAAAATATTGTTTATTCCTGTTAGATTTGAGTAGAAACATCATGTTTCAACACGATATAATGGGTTTTGGGTATGTTCTGTATATTCACATTGTATCTGTTTTCTATGTGTTTTTGGGCTTTTCAAGGCGAGAAAAGGCGTTTGGGCCATTTTCAGCATGATTTACAAATTGGGAAAGCTGATTTGCCTGTATTTTTCATTTTGGAGCATTATTTCCACAAAATATTGCTTATTCTTGTTAGATTTGAGTAGAAACATCATGTTTCAACACGATATAATGAGTTTTGTGTATATTCTGTAGATTCACAATGTATCTGTTTTCTATGTCTTTTTGGGCTTTTTAAGGCGAGAAAAGGCGTTTGGGGCATTTTCAGGATGATTTACACATGGGAAAGCTGATTTACCTCTATTGTCCATTCAGAAGCATTTTTTACACAAAATATTGTTTATTCCTGTTAGATTTGAGTAGAAACATCATGTTTCAACACGATATAATGGGTTTTGGGTATGTTCTGTATATTCACATTGTATCTGTTTTCTATGTGTTTTTGGGCTTTTCAAGGCGAGAAAAGGCGTTTGGGGCATTTTCAGCATGATTTACACATGGGAAAGCTGATTTACCTGTATTGTTCATTTTGGAGCATTATTTCCCCAAAATATTGCTTATTCTTCTTAGATTTGAGTAGAAACATCATGATTCAACACGATATAATGGGTTTTGGGTATGTTCTGTATATTCACAGTGTATCTGTTTTCTATGTCTTTTTGGGCTTTTCAAGGCGAGAAAAGGCGTTTGGGGCATTTTCAGCATGATTTACACATGGGAAAGCTGATTTACCTCTATTGTCCATTCAGAAGCATTTTTTACACAAAATATTGTTTATTCCTGTTAGATTTGAGTAGAAACATCATGTTTCAACACGATATAATGAGTTTTTTTCATGTTCTGTAGATTCACAATGTATCTGTTTTCTATGTGTTTTTGGGCTTTTCAAGGCGAGAAAAGGCGTTTGGGGCATTTTCAGCATGATTTACACATGGGAAAGCTGATTTACCTGTATTGTTCATTTTGGAGCATTATTTCCCCAAAATATTGTTTATTCCTGTTAGATTTGAGTAGAAACATCATGTTTCAACACGATATAATGGGTTTTGGGTATGTTCTGTATATTCACATTGTATCTGTTTTCTATGTGTTTTTGGGCTTTTCAAGGCGAGAAAAGGCGTTTGGGCCATTTTCAGCATGATTTACAAATTGGGAAAGCTGATTTGCCTGTATTTTTCATTTTGGAGCATTATTTCCACAAAATATTGCTTATTCTTGTTAGATTTGAGTAGAAACATCATGTTTCAACACGATATAATGAGTTTTGTGTATGTTCTGTAGATTCACAATGTATCTGTTTTCTATGTCTTTTTGGGCTTTTCAAGGCGAGAAAAGGCGTTTGGGGCATTTTCAGCATGATTTACACATGGGAAAGCTGATTTACCTCTATTGTCCATTCAGAAGCATTTTTTACACAAAATATTGTTTATTCCTGTTAGATTTGAGTAGAAACATCATGTTTCAACACGATATAATGGGTTTTGGGTATGTTCTGTATATTCACATTGTATCTGTTTTCTATGTGTTTTTGGGCTTTTCAAGGCGAGAAAAGGCGTTTGGGCCATTTTTCAGCATGATTTACAAATTGGGAAAGCTGATTTACCTGTATTTTTCCATTTTGGAGCATTATTCCCACAAAATATTGTTTATTCCTGTTAGATTTGAGTAGAAACATCATGTTTCAACACGATATAATGAGTTTTGTTTATGTTCTGTAGATTAACAATGTATCTGTTTTCTATGTCTTTTTGGGCTTTTCAAGGCGAGAAAAGGCGTTTGAGGCATTTTCAGCATGATTTACGCATGGGAAAGCTGATTTACCTGTATTTTTCATTTTGGAGCATTATTTCCCCAAAATATTGATTATTCTTGTTAGATTTGAGTAGAAACATCATGATTCAACACAATATAATGAGTTTTGGGTATGTTCTGTAGATTTACAATGTACCTGTTTTCTATGTGTTTTTGGGCTTTTCAAGGCGAGAAAAGGCGTTTGGGGCATTTTCAGGATGATTTACACATGGGAAAGCTGATTTACCTCTATTGTCCATTCAGAAGCATTATTTCCACAAAATATTGCTTATTCTTGTTAGATTTGAGTAGAAACATGATGTTTCAACACCATATAATGAGTTTTGGTTATGTTCTGTAGATTCACAATGTATCTGTTTTCTGTGTCTTTTTGGGCTTTTCAATGCGAGAAAAGGCGTTTGGGGCAGTTTCAGCATGATTTACACATGGGAAAGCTGATTTACCTGAATTTTTCATTTTGGAGCATTATTTCCACAAAATATTGCTTATTCTTGTTAGATTTGAGTAGAAACATCATGTTTCAACACGATATAATGAGTTTTGTGTATGTTCTGTAGATTCACAATGTATCTGTTTTCTATGTCTTTTTGGGCTTTTCAAGGCGAGAAAAGGCGTTTGGGGCATTTTCAGGATGATTTACACATGGGAAAGCTGATTTACCTCTATTGTCCATTCAGAAGCACTTTTTTCCACAAAATATTGCTTATTCTTGTTAGATTTGAGTAGAAACATCATGATCCAACACGATATAAAGAGTTTTGTTTATGTTCTGTAGATTCACAGTGTATCTGTTTTCTATGTGTTTTTGGGCTTTTCAAGGCGAGAAAAGGCGTTTGGGGCATTTTCAGCATGATTTACACATGGGAAAGCTGATTTGCCTGTATTTTTCCATTCAGAAGCATTATTTCCACAAAATATTGCTTATTCTTGTTAGATTTGAGTAGAAACATCATGATTAAACATGATATAATGAGTTTTTGCCCTTCTCTGTAGAATCACTATGTATCTTTTTGGATGTCTTTTTGGGCTTTTCAAGGCCAGAAAAGATGTTTGTGGCATGTTCAGCATGATTTACGCATGGAAAAGCTGATTGACCTGTGTATTCTTCATTTTGGAGCATTTTCTTTCCACAAAATATTGCTTATTCTTGTTAGATTTGAGTAGAAACATCATTTTTCAACACAATATGAGTTTTGGGTATGTTCTGTTGTTTCACAATGTGTCTGTTTTCTATGTCTTTTTGGGCTTTTCAAGGCGAGAAAAGGCGTTTGGGGCATTTTCTGGATGACTTACGCATGGGAAAGCTGATTTACCTGTATGCTGCAATCAGAAGCATTTTTTTCCACAAAATATTGCTTATTCTTGTTAGATCTGAGTAGAAACATCATGTTTCAACATGATATAATGAGTTTTGCGAATGTTCTGTAGATTCACAATGTATCTGTTTTCTATGTCTTTTTGGGCTTTTCAAGGCGAGAAAAGGCGTTTGGGGCATTTTCAGCATGATTTACAAATTGGGAAAGCTGATTTGCCTGTATTTTTCATTTTGGAGCATTATTTCCACAAAATATTGCTTATTCTTGTTAGATTTGAGTAGAAACATCATGTTTCAACACGATATAATGAGTTTTTTTCATGTTCTGTAGATTCACAATGTATCTGTTTTCTATGTCTTTTTGGGCTTTTCAAGGCGAGAAAAGGCGTTTGGGGCATTTTCAGCATGATTTACACATGGGAAAGCTGATTTACCTCTATTGTCCATTCAGAAGCATTTTTTACACAAAATATTGTTTATTCCTGTTAGATTTGAGTAGAAACATCATGTTTCAACACGATATAATGGGTTTTGGGTATGTTCTGTATATTCACATTGTATCTGTTTTCTATGTGTTTTTGGGCTTTTCAAGGCGAGAAAAGGCGTTTGGGCCATTTTCAGCATGATTTACACATGGGAAAGCTGATTTATCTGTATTCTTCATTTTGGAGCATTTTTTCCACAAAAGATTGCTTATTCTTGTTAGATTTGATTAGAAACATCATGATTAAACCTGATATAATGAGTTTTGGGTATGTTCTGTAGAATCACAATGTATCTTTTTTTTATGTCTTTTGGGCTTTTGAAGGGGAGAAAAGGCGTTTGGGGAATTTTCAGGATGATTTCTATATGGGAAAGCTGATTTACCACTATTGTCCATTAAGAAGCATTTTTTACACAAAATATTGTTTATTCCTGTTAGATTTGAGTAGAAACATCATGTTTCAACACGATATAATGGGTTTTGGGTATGTTCTGTATATTCACATTGTATCTGTTTTCTATGTGTTTTTGGGCTTTTCAAGGCGAGAAAAGGCGTTTGGGCCATTTTCAGCATGATTTACACATGGGAAAGCTGATTTACCTCTATTGTATATTCAGAAGCATTTTTTCCACAAAGTATTGCTTATTATTGTTAGATTTGAGTACAAACATCATGATTAAACACGATATAATGAGTTGTGGTTATGTTCTGTAGATTCACAATGTATCTGTTTTCTATGTCTTTTTGGGCTTTTCAAGGCGAGAAAAGGCGCTTGGGGCATTTTCAGCATGATAACACATGGGAAAGCTGATTTACCTCTATTGTATATTCAGAAGCATTTTTTCCACAAAATATTGCTTATTCTTGTTAGATTTGAGTAGAAACATCATGATTAAACATAATATAATGAGTTTTGGGTATGTTCTGTAGATTCACAATGTATCTGTTTTCTATGTGTTTTTGGGCTTTTCAAGGCGAGAAAAGGCGTTTGGGGCATTTTCAGCATGATTTACACATGGGAAAGCTGATTTACCTCTATTGTCCATTCAGAAGCATTTTTTACACAAAATATTGTTTATTCCTGTTAGATTTGAGTAGAAACATCATGTTTCAACACGATATAATGGGTTTTGGGTATGTTCTGTAGATTCACAGTGTATCTGTTTTCTATGTGTTTTTGGGCTTTTCAAGGCGAGAAAAGGCGTTTGGGGCATTTTCAGCATGATTTACACATGGGAAAGCTGATTTACCTCTATTGTCCATTCAGAAGCATTTTTTACACAAAATATTGTTTATTCCTGTTAGATTTGAGTAGAAACATCATGTTTCAACACGATATAATGAGTTTTGGGTATGTCCTGCAGATTCACAATGTATCTGTTTTCTATGTCTTTTTGGGCTTTTGAAGGCGAGAAAAGACGTTTGAGGCATTTTGAGCATGATTTACGCATGGGAAAGCTGATTTACCTGTATTCTCAATTTTGGAACGTTTTTTCCACAAAATATTGCATGTTCTTTTTTAGATTTGAGTAGAAACATCACGATTTTACACGATATAATGAGTTTTGGGTATGTTCTGTAGAGTCACAATGTTTCTGTTTGCTATGTCTTTTTGGGTTTTTCAAGGCCAGAAAAGGCGTTTGGGGATTTTCAGCATGATTTACACATGGGAAAGCTGATTTACCTCTATTGTCCATTCACAAGCATTTTTCCGATAAATTATTGCTTACTCTTGTTAGATTTAAGTAGAAACATCATGATTCAACACAATATAATGAGTTTTGGTTATGTTCTGTAGATTCACAATGTATCTGTTTTCTATGTGTTTTGGGCTTTCCAAGGAGAGAAAAGACGTTTGGGGCATTTTCAGCATGATTTACGCATGGGAAAGCTGATTTACCTGTATTCTTCATTTTGGAGCATTTTTTCCACAAAATATTGCTTATTCTTGTTAGATTTGAGTAGAAACATCATGATTCAACACGATATAATGAGTTTTGGGTATGTTCTGTAGATTCACAATGTATCTGTTTTCTATGTCTTTCTGGGCTTTTCAAGGCGAGAAAAGGCGTTTGGGGCAGTTTCAGCATGATTTACACATAGGAAAGCTGATTTACCTCTGTTGTATATTCAGAAGCATTTTTCCACAAAAGATTGCTAATTCTTGTTAGATTTGAGTAGAAACATCATGGTTCAACACGATATAATGAGTTTTGGGTATGTTCTGTATATTCACAATGTATCTTTTTTCTATGTCTTCTTGGGCTTTTCAAGGCGAGAAAAGGTGTTTGGGGCAATTTCAGGATGATTTCCATATGGGAAAGCTGATTTACCTGTTTTCTTCATTTTGGAGCATTTTTTTCCACAAAATATTGCTTATTCTTGTTAGATTTGAGTAGAAACATCATGATTCAACACGATATGATGAGTTTTTTTCATGTTCTGTAGATTCACAATGTATCTGTTTTCTATGTCTTTTTGGGCTTTTCAAGGCGAGAAAAGGCGTTTGGGGCATTTTCAGCATGATTTACACATGGGAAAGCTGATTTACCTCTATTGTACATTAAGGAGCATTATTTACACAAAATATTGCTTATTCTTGTTAGATTTGAGTAGAAACATCATGATTCAACACGATATGATGAGCTTTGGGTATGTTCTGTAGAGTCACAATGTATCTGTTTTCTATGTCCTTTTGGGCTTTTCAAGGTGAGAAAAGGCGTTTGGGGCATTTTCAGCATGATTTACACATGGGAAAGCTGATTTACCTCTATTGTCCATTCAGAAGCATTTTTTACACAAAATATTGTTTATTCCTGTTAGATTTGAGTAGAAACATCATGTTTCAACACGATATAATGGGTTTTGGGTATGTTCTGTATATTCACATTGTATCTGTTTTCTATGTGTTTTTGGGCTTTTCAAGGCGAGAAAAGGCGTTTGGGCCATTTTCAGCATGATTTACACATGGGAAAGCTGATTTACCTCTATTCTTCATTTTGGAGCATTTTTTCCACAAAAGATTGCTTATTCTTGTTAGATTTGAGTAGAAACATCATGATTAAACCTGATATAATGAGTTTTGGGTATGTTCTGTAGATTCACAATGTATCTTTTTTTTATGTCTTTTGGGCTTTTGAAGGGGAGAAAAGGCGTTTGGGGAATTTTCAGGATGATTTCTATATGGGAAAGCTGATTTACCACTATTGTCCATTAAGAAGCATTTTTTTCCACAAAGTATTGCTTAGTCTTGTTAGATTTGAGTGGAAACATCAGGATTCAACACGATATAATGAGTTTTGGGTATGTTCTGTAGAGTCACAATGTATCTGTTTTCTATGTCTTTTTGGGCTTTTCAAGGCGAGAAAAGGCGTTTGGGGCATTTTCAGCATGATTTACACATGGGAAAGCTGATTTACCTCTATTGTCCATTCAGAAGCATTTTTTACACAAAATATTGTTTATTCCTGTTAGATTTGAGTAGAAACATCATGTTTCAACACGATATAATGGGTTTTGGGTATGTTCTGTATATTCACATTGTATCTGTTTTCTATGTGTTTTTGGGCTTTTCAAGGCGAGAAAAGGCGTTTGGGCCATTTTCAGCATGATTTACACATGGGAAAGCTGATTTACCTCTATTGTCCATTCAGAAGCATTTTTTACACAAAATATTGTTTATTCCTGTTAGATTTGAGTAGAAACATCATGATTAAACATGATATAATGAGTTTTGGGTATGTTCTGTAAATTCACAATGTATCTTTTTGTATGTCTTTTGGGCTTTTGAAGGCTAGAAAAGGCGTTTGGGGAATTTTCAGGATGATTTCTATATGGGAAAGCTGATTTACCTCTATTGTCCATTCAGAAGCATTTTTTTCCACAAAGTATTGCTTATTCTTGGTAGATTTGAGTAGAAACATCATGATTCAACACGATATAATGAGTTTTGGGTATGTCCTGTAGAGTCACAATGTATCTGTTTTCTATGTCTTTTTGGGCTTTTCAAGGCGAGAAAAGGCGTTTGGGCCATTTTCAGCATGATTTATGCATGGGAAAGCTGATTTATCTGTATTCTTCATTTTGGAGCATTTTTTCCACAAAATATTGCTTATTCTTGTTAGATTTGAGTAGAAACATCATGATTCAACACGATATAATGAGTTTTGGGTATGTTCTGTAGAGTCACAATGTATCTGTTTTCTATGTCTTTTTGGGCTTTTCAAGGCGAGAAAACGCGTATGGGGCATTTTCAGCATGATTTACGCATGGGAAAGCTGATTTACCTCTATTGTCCATTCAGAAGCATTTTTTCCACAAAATATTGCATGTTCTTTTTTAGATTTGAGTAGAAACATCACGATTTAACACGATATAATGAGTTTTGGGTATGTTCTGTAGAGTCACAATGTATCTGTTTTCTATGTCTTTTTGGGCTTTTCAAGGCGAGAAAAGGCGTTTGGGGCATTTTCAGCATGATTTACACATGGGAAAGCTGATTTACCTCTATTGTATATTCAGAAGCATTTTTTCCACAAAATATTGCTTATTCTTGTTAGATTTGAGTAGAAACATCATGATTCAACACGATATAATGAGTTTTGGGTATGTTCTGTAGATTCACAATGTATCCTTTTGTATGTCTTTTGGGCTTTTGAAGGCCAGAAAAGGCGTTCAGGGCATTTTCAGCATGATTTACGCATGGGAAAGCTGATTTACCTGTATTGTCCATTCAGAAGCATTTTTTACACAAAATATTGTTTATTCCTGTTAGATTTGAATAGAAACATCATGTTTCAACACGATATAATGGGTTTTGGGTATGTTCTGTAGATTCACAGTGTATCTGTTTTCTATGTGTTTTTGGGCTTTTCAAGGCGAGAAAAGGCGTTTGGGGCATTTTCAGCATGATTTACACATGGGAAAGCTGATTTACCTCTATTGTCCATTCAGAAGCACTTTTTTCCACAAAATATTGCTTATTCTTGTTAGATTTGAGTAGAAACATCTTGTTTCAACACGATATAATGGGTTTTGGGTATGTTCTGTATATTCACATTGTATCTGTTTTCTATGTGTTTTTGGGCTTTTCAAGGCGAGAAAAGGCGTTTGGGGCATTTTCAGCATGATTTACACATGGGAAAGCTGATTTACCTGTATTGTTCATTTTGGAGCATTATTTCCCCAAAATATTGCTTATTCTTCTTAGATTTGAGTAGAAACATCATGTTTCAACACGATATAATGAGTTTTTTTCATGTTCTGTAGATTCACAATGTATCTGTTTTCTATGTCTTTTTGGGCTTTTCAAGGCGAGAAAAGGCGTTTGGGGCATTTTCAGCATGATTTACAAATTGGGAAAGCTGATTTGCCTGTATTTTTCATTTTGGAGCATTATTTCCACAAAATATTGCTTATTCTTGTTAGATTTGAGTAGAAACATCATGTTTCAACACGATATAATGAGTTTTGTTTATGTTCTGTAGATTAACAATGTATCTGTTTTCTATGTCTTTTTGGGCTTTTCAAGGCGAGAAAAGGCGTTTGGGGCCTTTTCAGCATGATTTACAAATTGGGAAAGCTGATTTACCTGTATTTTTCATTTTGAAGCATTATTTCCACAAAATATTGCTTATTCTTGTTAGATTTGAGTAGAAACATCATGTTTCAACACGATATAATGAATTTTGGTTATGTTCTGTAGATTCACAATGTATCTGTTTTCTATGTCTTTTTGGGCTTTTCAAGGCGAGAAAAGGCGTTTGGGGCATTTTCAGCATGATTTACAAATTGGGAAAGCTGATTTGCCTGTATTTTTCATTTTGGAGCATTATTTCCACAAAATATTGTTTATTCCTGTTAGATTTGAGTAGAAACATCATGTTTCAACACGATATAATGGGTTTTGGGTATGTTCTGTATATTCACATTGTATCTGTTTTCTATGTGTTTTTGGGCTTTTCAAGGCGAGAAAAGGCGTTTGGGCCATTTTCAGCATGATTTACAAATTGGGAAAGCTGATTTGCCTGTATTTTTCATTTTGGAGCATTATTTCCACAAAATATTGCTTATTCTTGTTAGATTTGAGTAGAAACATCATGTTTCAACACGATATAATGAGTTTTGTGTATATTCTGTAGATTCACAATGTATCTGTTTTCTATGTGTTTTTGGGCTTTTCAAGGCGAGAAAAGGCGTTTGGGGCATTTTCAGGATGATTTACACATGGGAAAGCTGATTTACCTCTATTGTCCATTCAGAAGCACTTTTTTCCACAAAATATTGCTTATTCTTGTTAGATTTGAGTAGAAACATCTTGTTTCAACACGATATAATGGGTTTTGGGTATGTTCTGTATATTCACATTGTGTCTGTTTTCTATGTGTTTTTGGGCTTTTCAAGGCGAGAAAAGGCGTTTGGGGCATTTTCAGGATGATTTACACTTGGGAAAGCTGATTTAACCCTATTGTCCATTCAGAAGGATTTTTTACACAAAATATTGCTTATTCTTGTTAGATCTGAGTAGAAACATCATGATTCCACACAATATAATGAGTTTTGGGTATGTTCTGTAGATTCACGATGTATCTGTTTTCTATGTGTTTTTGGGCTTTTCAAGGCGAGAAAAGGCGTTTGGGCCATTGTCAGCATGAGTTACGCATGGGAAAGCTGATTTACCTCTATTGTATATTCAAAGCCATTTTTTCCACAAAATATTGCTTATTCTTGTTAGATTTGAGTAGAAACATCATGATACAATACGATATAATGAGTTTTTGGTATGTTCTGTAGATTCATAATGTATCTGTTTTCTATGTCTTTTTGGGCTTTTCTAGGCGAGAAAAGGCGTTTGGGCCATTTTCAGCATGATTTACACATGGGAAAGCTGATTTACCTGTATTTTTCATTTTGGACGATTTTTTTCCCCAAAATATTGCTTATTCTTCTTAGATTTGAGTAGAAACATCATGATCCAACACGATATAAAGAGTTTTGTTTATGTTCTGTAGATTCACAGTGTATCTGTTTTCTATGTGTTTTTGGGCTTTTCAGGGCGAGAAAAGGTGTTTGGGGCATTTTCAGGATGATTTACGCATGGGAAAGCTGATTTACCTGTATCGTACATACAGAAGCATTTTTACCTCAAAATATTGCTTATTCTTGTTTGATTTGAGCAGAAACATCATGTTTCAACACGATATAATGAGTTTTGGGTATGTTCTGTAGATTCACAGTATATCTGATTTCTATGTCTTTTTGGGCTTTTCAAGGCGAGAAAAGGCGTTTGGGGCATTTTCAGCATGATTTACAAATGGGAAAGTTGCTTTACTTGTATTCTTCATTTTGGAGCATTTTTTTCCACAAAATATTGCTCATTCTTGTAAGATTTGAGTAGAAATATCATGTTTCAACACGATATAATGAGTTTTTGGTATGTTCTGTAGAGTCACAATGTATCCTTTTGTATGTCTTTTGGGCTTTTGAAGGCCAGAAAAGGCGTTTGGGGCATTTTCAGCATGATTTACGCATGGGAAAGCTGATTTATCTGTATTCTTCATTTTGGAGCATGTTTTCCACAAAATATTGCTTGTTCTTGTTAGATTTGATTAGAAACATCATGTTTCAACACGATATAATGATTTTTGGGTATGTTCTGTAGAGTCACAGTGTATCTGTTTTCTATGTCTTTTTGGGCTTTTCAAGGCCAGAAAAGGCGTTTGGGGCATTTTCAGCATGATTTACGCATGGGAAAGCTGATTTACCTCTATTATCCATTCAGAAGCATTTTTTCCACAAAATATTGCTTATTCTTGTTAGATTTGAGTAGAAACATCATGTTTCAACAAGATATAATGAGTTTTGTTTATGTTCTGTAGATTCACAATGTATCTGTTTTCTATGTCTTTTGGGCTTTTCAAGGCAAGAAAAGGCGTTTGGGGCATTTTCAGCATGATTTACACATGGGAAAGCTGATTTACCTGTATTTTTCATTTTGGAGCATTATTTCCACAAAATATTGCTTATTCTTGTTAGATTTGAGTAGAAACACCATGATTCAACACGATATAATGAGTTTTGGGTATGTTCTGTAGATTCACAATGTATCTGTTTTCTATGTCTTTTTGGGCTTTTCAAGACGAGAAAAGGCGTTTGGTGCATTTTCAGCATGATTTACAAATTGGGAAAGCTGATTTCCCTCTATTGTCCATTCAGAAGCATTTTTTTACACAAAATATTGCTTATTCTTGTCAGATTTGAGTAGAAACATCATGATTCAACACGATATAATGGGTTTTGGGTATGTTCTGTATATTCACATTGTATCTGTTTTCTATGTGTTTTTGGGCTTTTCAAGGCGAGAAAAGGCGTTTGGGGCATTTTCAGCATGATTTACACATGGGAAAGCTGATTTACCTGTATTGTTCATTTTGGAGCATTATTTCCCCAAAATATTGCTTATTCTTCTTAGATTTGAGTAGAAACATCATGATTCAACACGATATAATGGGTTTTGGGTATGTTCTGTATATTCACAGTGTATCTGTTTTCTATGTGTTTTTGGGCTTTTCAAGGCGAGAAAAGGCGTTTGGGGCATTTTCAGGATGATTTACACATGGGAAAGCTGATTTACCTCTATTGTACATTATGTAGCATTATTTACACAAAATATTGCTTATTCTTGTTAGATTTGAGTAGAAACATCTTGTTTCAACACGATATAATGGGTTTTGTTTATGTTCTGTATATTCACAGTGTATCTGTTTTCTATGTGTTTTTGGGCTTTTCAAGGCGAGAAAAGGCGTTTGGGGCATTTTCAGGATGATTTACACATGGGAAAGCTGATTTACCTCTATTGTCCATTCAGAAGCATTTTTTACACAAAATATTGTTTATTCCTGTTAGATTTGAGTAGAAACATCATGTTTCAACACGATATAATGGGTTTTGGGTATGTTCTGTATATTCACATTGTATCTGTTTTCTATGTGTTTTTGGGCTTTTCAAGGCGAGAAAAGGCGTTTGGGGCATTTTCAGCATGATTTACAAATTGGGAAAGCTGATTTGCCTGTATTTTTCATTTTGGAGCATTATTTCCACAAAATATTGCTTATTCTTGTTAGATTTGAGTAGAAACATCATGTTTCAACACGATATAATGAGTTTTGTGTATGTTCTGTAGATTCACAATGTATCTGTTTTCTATGTCTTTTTGGGCTTTTCAAGGCGAGAAAAGGCGTTTGGGGCATTTTCAGGATGATTTACACATGGGAAAGCTGATTTACCTCTATTGTCCATTCAGAAGCATTTTTTAAACAAAATATTGCTTATTATTGTTAGATTTGAGTAGAAACATCATGTTTCAACACGATATAATGGGTTTTGGGTATGTTCTGTATATTCACAATGTATCTGTTTTCTATGTGTTTTTGGGCTTTTCAAGGCGAGAAAAGGCGTTTGAGGCATTTTCAGTATGATTTACGCATGGGAAAGCTGATTTACCTCTATTGTCCATTCAGAAGCATTTTTTCCACAAAATATTGTTTATTCCTGTTAGATTTGAGTAGAAACATCATGTTTCAACACGATATAATGGGTTTTGGGTATGTTCTGTATATTCACATTGTATCTGTTTTCTATGTGTTTTTGGACTTTTCAAGGCGAGAAAAGGCGTTTGGGGCATTTTCAGCATGATTTACAAATTGGGAAAGCTGATTTGCCTGTATTTTTCATTTTGGAGCATTATTTCCACAAAATATTGCTTATTCTTGTTAGATTTGAGTAGAAACATCATGTTTCAACACGATATAATGGGTTTTGGGTATGTTCTGTATATTCACAGTGTATCTGTTTTCTATGTGTTTTTGGGCTTTTCAAGGCGAGAAAAGGCGTTTGAGGCATTTTCAGTATGATTTACGCATGGGAAAGCTGATTTACCTCTATTGTCCATTCAGAAGCACTTTTTTCCACAAAATATTGCTTATTCTTGTTAGATTTGAGTAGAAACATCTTGTTTCAACACGATATAATGGGTTTTGTTTATGTTCTGTAGATTCACAATGTATCTGTTTTCTATGTGTTTTTGGGCTTTTCAAGGCGAGAAAAGGCGTTTGGGGCATTTTCAGCATGATTTACAAATTGGGAAAGCTGATTTACCTCTATTGTCCATTCAGAAGCATTTTTTAAACAAAATATTGCTTATTCTTGTTAGATTTGAGTAGAAACATCATGTTTCAGCACGATATAATGGGTTTTGGGTATGTTCTGTATATTCACATTGTATCTGTTTTCTATGTGTTTTTGGGCTTTTCAAGGCGAGAAAAGGCGTTTGGGGCATTTTCAGGATGATTTACACATGGGAAAGCTGATTTGCCTGTATTTTTCATTTTGGAGCATTATTTCCACAAAATGTTGTTTATTCTTGTTAGATTTGAGTAGAAACATCATGTTTCAACACGATATAATGGGTTTTGGGTATGTTCTGTATATTCACAGTGTATCTGTTTTCTATGTGTTTTTGGGCTTTTCAAGGCGAGAAAAGGCGTTTGAGGCATTTTCAGTATGATTTACGCATGGGAAAGCTGATTTACCTGTATTTTTCATTTTGGACCATTTTTTCCGCAAAATATTGGTTATTCTTGTTAGATTTGAGTAGAAACATCATGTTTCAACACGATATAATGAGTTTTTTTCATGTTCTGTGGATTCACATTGTATTTGTTTTCTATGTGTTTTTGGGCTTTTCAAGGCGAGAAAAGGCGATTAGGGCATTTTCAGCATGATTTACGCATTGGGAAAGCTGATTTAACCCTATTGTCCATTCAGAAGCATTTTTTACACAAAATATTGTTTATTCCTGTTAGATTTGAGTAGAAACATCATGTTTCAACACGATATAATGGGTTTTGGGTATGTTCTGTATATTCACATTGTATCTGTTTTCTATGTGTTTTTGGGCTTTTCAAGGCGAGAAAAGGCGTTTGGGCCATTTTCAGCATAATTTACAAATTGGGAAAGCTGATTTGCCTGTATTTTTCATTTTGGAGCATTATTTCCACAAAATATTGCTTATTCTTGTTAGATTTGAGTAGAAACATCATGTTTCAACACGATATAATGAGTTTTTTTCATGTTCTGTAGATTCACAATGTATCTGTTTTCTATGTCTTTTTGGGCTTTTTAAGGCGAGAAAAGGCGTTTGGGGCATTTTCAGGATGATTTACGCATGGGAAAGCTGATTTACCTCTACTGTCCATTCAGAAGCATTTTTTTCCACAAAATATTGCTTATTTTTGTTAGATTTGAGTAGAAACATCATGTTTGAATACAATATAATGAATTTTGGGTATGTTCTGTAGATTCACAGTGTATCTCTTTTCTATGTGTTTTTGGGCTTTACAATGCGAGAAAAGGCGTTTGGAGCATTTTCAGGATGATTTACACTTGGGGAAGCTGATTTACCTCTGTTCTGCATTCAGAAGTATTTTTTTGCACAAAATATTGCTTATTCTTGTTAGATTTGAGTAGAAACATCGCTACACGATATAATGAGTTTTGGGTATGTTCTGGTTATTCACATTGTATCTCTTTACTATGTCTTTTTGGGCTTTTCAATGCGAGAAAAGGCGTTTGGGGCATTTTCAGCATGATTTACGCATGGGAAAGCTGATTTACCTGTATTCTTCATTTTGGAGCATTTTTATCCAAAAAATATTGCTGATTCTTGTTAGATTTGAGTAGAAACATCATGATTCAAAACGAAAAATGAGTTTTGGGTATGTTCTGTAGAGTCACAATGAATCTGTTTTCTATGTCCTTTTGGGCTTTCCAAGGAGAGAAAAGACGTTTGGGGATTTTCAGCATGATTTACGCATGAGAAAGCTGATTTACCTCTATTGTCCATTCAGAAGCATTTTTTTCCACAAAATGTTGCTTATTCTTGGTAGATTTGAGTAGAAACATCATGATTCAACACGATATAATGAGTTTTGGGTATGTTCTGTAGATCCACAATGTATCTGTTTTCTATGTCTTTTTGGGCTTTTCAAGGCGAGAAAAGGCGTTTGGGGCATTTTCAGCATGATTTAAGCTTGGGAAAGCTGATTTACCTGTATTCTTCATTTTGGAGCATTTTTTTCCACAAAATATTGCTTATTCTTGGTAGATTTGAGTAGAAACATCATGATTCAACACGATATGATGAGTTTTGGTTATGTTCTGTAGATCCACAATGTATCTTTTTTTCTATGTCTTTTTGGGCTTTTCAAGGCGAGAAAAGGTGTATGGGGCATTTTCAGCATGATTTACACATGGGAAAGCTGATTTAACTCCATTTTATATTCAGAAGCATTTTTTCCACAAAGTATTGCTTATTCCTGTTAGATTTGAGGAGAAACATCATGATTCAACACGATATAATGAGTTTTGGGTATGTTCTGTAGATACACAATGTATCTGTTTTCTATGTCTTTTTGGACTTTTCAAGGCGAGTAAAGGCGTTTGGGGCATTTTCAGCATGATTTACACATGGGAAAGCTGATTTACCTGTTTTCTTCATTTTGGAGCATTTTTTCCTCAAAATATTGCTTATTCTTGTTAGATTTGAGTAGAAACATCATGTTTCAACACGATATAATGAGTTTTGGGTATGTTCTGTAGATTCACAATGTATCTGTTTTCTATGTCTTTTTGGGCTTTTCAAGGCGAGAAAAGGCGTTTGGGGCATTTTCAGCATGATTTACGCATGGGAAAGCTGATTTACCTGTATTCTTCATTTTGGAGCATTTTTTCCACAAAATATTGCTTATTCTTGTTAGATTTGAGTAGAAACATCATGATTCAACACGATATAATGAGTTTTGGTTATGTTCTGTAGATCCACAATGTATCTGTTTTCTATGTGTTTTGGGCTTTTCAGGGCGAGAAAAGGCTTTTGGGGCATTTCAACATGATTTACGCATGGGAAAGCTGAATTACTTGTATTCTTCATTTTGGAGAATTTTTTCCACAAAATATTGCTTATTCTTGTTAGATTTGAGTAGAAACATCACGATTTAACACGATGTAATGAGTTTTGGGTATGTTCTGTAGAGTCACAATGTATCTGTTTTCGATGTCTTTTTGGGCTTTCCAAGGAGAGAAAAGACGTTTGAAGCATTTTCAGCATGATTTACGCATGGGAAAGCTGATTTACCTGTATTGTCCATTCAGAAGCATTTTTCCCCAAAATATTGCTTATTCTTGTTAGATTTGAGTAGAAACATCAGGATTCAACACGATATCATGAGTTTTTGGTATGTTCTGTAGTTTGAGTTTGTTTCTGTTTTCTATGTGTTTTTGGGCTTTTCAAGGCGAGAAAAGGCGTTTGGGGCATTTTCAGCATGATTTACACATGGGAAAGCTGATTTACCTGTATTTTTCATTTTGAAGCATTATTTCCACAAAATATTGCTTATTCTTGTTAGATTTGAGTAGAAACATCATGTTTCAACACGATATAATGAGTTTTGTTTATGTTCTGTAGATTCACAATGTATCTGTTTTCTATGTCTTTTTGGGCTTTTCAAGGCGAGAAAAGGCGTTTGGGGCATTTTCAGCATGATTTACAAATTGGGAAAGCTGATTTGCCTGTATTTTTCATTTTGGAGCATTATTTCCACAAAATATTGCTTATTCTTGTTAGATTTGAGTAGAAACATCATGTTTCAACACGATATAATGAGTTTTGTGTATGTTCTGTAGATTCACAATGTATCTGTTTTCTATGTGTTTTTGGGCTTTTCAAGGCGAGAAAAGGCGTTTGGGGCATTTTCAGCATGATTTACAAATTGGGAAAGCTGATTTACCTCTGTTGTATATTCAGAAGCATTTTTCCACAAAAGATTGCTAATTCTTGTTAGATTTGAGTGGAAACATCATGATTCAACACGATATAATGAGTTTTGGGTATGTTCTGTATATTCACAATGTATCTGTTTTCTATGTCCTTTTGGGCTTTTCAAGGTGAGAAAAGGCGTTTGGGGCATTTTCAGCATGATTTCCATATGGGAAAGCTGATTTACCTGTATTCTTCATTTTGGAGCATTTTTTTCCACAAAATATTGCTTATTCTTGTTAGATTTGAGTAGAAACATCATGATTCAACACGATATGATGAGCTTTGGGTATGTTCTGTAGAGTCACAATGTATCTGTTTTCTATGTCTTTTTGGGCTTTTCAAGGCCAGAAAAGGCGTTTGGGGCATTTTCAGCATGATTTACGCATGGGAAAGCTGATTTACCTGTATTCTCAAGTTTGGAACATTTTTTCCACAAAAGATTGCTTAGTCTTGTTAGATTTGAGTGGAAACATCATGATTCAACACGATATGATGAGTTGTGGTTATGTTCTGTAGATCCACAATGTATCTGTTTTCTCTGTCTTTTTGGGCTTTTCAAGGCGAGAAAAGGCGTTTGGGGCATTTTCAGCATGATTTACACATGGGAAAGCTGATTTACCTCTATTATGAATTCAGAAGCATTTTTAAACAAAATATTGCTTGTTCTTGTTAGATTTTAGTGGAAACATCAAGATTCAACACGATATCATGATTTTTGGGTATGTTCTGTAGAGTCACAGTGTTTCTGTTTTCTATGTCTTTTTGGGCTTTTCAAGGCAAGAAAAGGCGTTTGGGGCATTTTCAGCATGATTTATGCATGGGAAAGCTGATTTGCCTGTATTCTTCATTTTGAAGCATTTTTCCACAAAACATTGCTTATTCTTGTTAGATTTGACTAGAAACAATGAGTTTTGGGTATGTTCTGTAGATTCACAATGTATCTGTTTTCTATGTCTTCTTGGGCTTTTCAAGGCGAGAAAAGGTGTTTCGGGCATTTTCAGGATGATTTCCATATGGGAAAGCTGATTTATCTGTATTCTTCATTTTGGAGCATTTTTTCCACAAAAGATTGCTTATTCTTGTTAGATTTGATTAGAAACATCATGTTTCAACACGATATAATGATTTTTGTGTATGTTCTGTAGAGTCACAATGTATCTGTTTTCTATGTCTTTTTGGGCTTTTCAAGGCGAGAAAAGGCGTTTGGGGCATTTTCAGCATGATTTACACATGGGAAAGCTGATTTACCTCTATTGTATATTCAGAAGCATTTTTTCCACAAAATATTGCTTATTCTTGTTAGATTTGAGTAGAAACATCATGATTCAACACGATATAATGATTTTTGTGTATGTTCTGTAGAGTCACAATGTTTCTGTTTTCTATGTCTTTTTGGGCTTTTCAAGGCGAGAAACGGCGTTTGGGGCATTTTCAGCATGATTTACACATGGGAAAGCTGATTTATCTGTATTCTTCATTTTGGAGCATTTTTTCCACAAAAGATTGCTTATTCTTGTTAGATTTGATTAGAAACATCATGATTCAACACAATATAATGAGTTTTGGGTATGTTCTGTAGATCCACAATGTATCTGTTTTCTATGTCTTTTTGGGCTTTTCAAGGCGAGAAAAGGCGTTTGGGGCATTTTTAGCATGATTTCCGCATTGGAAAGCTGATTTACCTCTATTGTCCATTCAGAAGCATTTTTTTCCCCAGAATATTGCTTATTCTTGGTAGATTTGAGTAAAAACATCATGGTTCAACACAATATAATGAGTTTTGGGCATGTTTTGTAGATCCACAATTTATCTGTTTTCTATGTCTTTTTGGTCTGTTCATGGCGAGAAAAGGCGTTTGGGGCATTTTCAGCATGATTTAAGCTTGGGAAAGCTGATTTACCTGTATGCTGCAATCAGAAGCATTTTTTTCCACAAAATATTGCTTATTCTTGTTAGATCTGAGTAGAAACATCATGTTTCAACATGATATAATGAGTTTTGCGAATGTTCTGTAGATTCACAATGTGTCTGATTTCGATGTCCTTTTGGGCTTTTCATGGCGAGAAAAAGCGTTTGGTGCATTTTCTGGGTGATTTACGCATGGGAAAGCTGATTTACCTGTATGCTGCAATCAGAAGCATTTTTTCTACAAAATATTGCTTATTCTTGTTAGATTTGAGTAGAAACATCATGTTTCAACAAGATATAATGAGTTTTGTTTATGTTCTGTAGATTCACAATGTATCTGTTTTCTATGTCTTTTGGGCTTTTCAAGGCAAGAAAAGGCGTTTGGGGCATTTTCAGCATGATTTACACATGGGAAAGCTGATTTACCTGTATTTTTCATTTTGGAGCATTTTTTCCACAAAATATTGCTTATTCTTGTTAGATTTGAGTAGAAACATCATGATTCAACACGATATGATGAGTTTTGGGTATGTTCTGTATATTCACAATGTATCTGTTTTCTATGTCTTTTTGGGCTTTTCAAGGCGAGAAAAGGCGTTTGGGGCATTTTCAGCATGATTTACGCATGGGAAAGCTGATTTATCTGTATTCTTCATTTTGGAGCATTTTTTCCACAAAATATTGCTTGTTCTTGTTAGATTTGATTAGAAACATCATGATTCAACACGATATAATGAGTTTTGGGTATGTTCTGTAGAGTCACAATGTATCTGTTTTCTATGTCTTTTTGGGCTTTTCAAGGCGAGAAAAGGCGTTTGGGGCATTTTCAGCATGATTTACACATGGGAAAGCTGATTTACCTCCATTTTATAGTCAGAATCATTTTTTCCAGAAAGTATTGCTTATTCCTGTTAGATCTGAGTAGAAACATCACGATTCAACACGATATAATGAGTTTTGGGTATGTTCTGTAGAGTCACAATGTATCTGTTTTCTATGTCTTTTTGGGCTTTTCAACGCGAGAAAAGGCGTTTGAGGCATTTTCAGTATGATTTACGCATGGGAAAGCTGATTTACCTCTATTGTCCATTCAGAAGCATTTTTTCCACAAAATATTGTTTATTCCTGTTAGATTTGAGTAGAAACATCATGTTTCAACACGATATAATGGGTTTTGGGTATGTTCTGTATATTCACATTGTATCTGTTTTCTATGTGTTTTTGGGCTTTTCAAGGCGAGAAAAGGCGTTTGGGGCATTTTCAGCATGATTTACAAATTGGGAAAGCTGATTTGCCTGTATTTTTCATTTTGGAGCATTATTTCCACAAAATATTGCTTATTCTTGTTAGATTTGAGTAGAAACATCATGTTTCAACACGATATAATGAGTTTTTATGTTCTGTAGATTCACAATGTATCTGTTTTCTATGTCTTTTTGGGCTTTTCAAGGCGAGAAAAGGCGTTTGGGGCATTTTCAGCATGATTTACACATGGGAAAGCTGATTTACCTCTATTGTCCATTCAGAAGCATTTTTTACACAAAATATTGTTTATTCCTGTTAGATTTGAGTAGAAACATCATGTTTCAACACGATATAATGGGTTTTGGGTATGTTCTGTATATTCACATTGTATCTGTTTTCTATGTGTTTTTGGGCTTTTCAAGGCGAGAAAAGGCGTTTGGGCCATTTTCAGCATGATTTACACATGGGAAAGCTGATTTACCTCTATTGTCCATTCAGAAGCATTTTTTACACAAAATATTGTTTATTCCTGTTAGATTTGAGTAGAAACATCATGTTTCAACACGATATAATGGGTTTTGGGTATGTTCTGTAGATTCACATTGTATCTGTTTTCTATGTGTTTTTGGGCTTTTCAAGGCGAGAAAAGGCGTTTGGGCCATTTTCAGCATGATTTACAAATTGGGAAAGCTGATTTGCCTGTATTTTTCATTTTGGAGCATTATTTCCACAAAATATTGCTTATTCTTGTTAGATTTGAGTAGAAACATCATGTTTCAACACGATATAATGAGTTTTTTTCATGTTCTGTAGATTCACAATGTATCTGTTTTCTATGTCTTTTTGGGCTTTTTAAGGCGAGAAAAGGCGTTTGGGGCATTTTCAGCATGATTTACACATGGGAAAGCTGATTTACCTCTATTGTCCATTCAGAAGCATTTTTTACACAAAATATTGTTTATTCCTGTTAGATTTGAGTAGAAACATCATGTTTCAACACGATATAATGGGTTTTGGGTATGTTCTGTATATTCACATTGTATCTGTTTTCTATGTGTTTTTGGGCTTTTCAAGGCGAGAAAAGGCGTTTGGGCCATTTTCAGCATGATTTACACATGGGAAAGCTGATTTACCTCTATTGTCCATTCAGAAGCATTTTTTACACAAAATATTGTTTATTCCTGTTAGATTTGAGTAGAAACATCATGTTTCAACACGATATAATGGGTTTTGGGTATGTTCTGTAGATTCACAGTGTATCTGTTTTCTATGTGTTTTTGGGCTTTTCAAGGCGAGAAAAGGCGTTTGGGGCATTTTCAGCATGATTTACACATGGGAAAGCTGATTTACCTCTATTGTCCATTCAGAAGCATTTTTTCCACAAAATATTGCTTATTCTTGTTAGATTTGAGTAGAAACATCATGATTCAACACAATATAATGAGTTTTGGGTATGTTCTGTAGATTTACAATGTACCTGTTTTCTATGTGTTTTTGGGCTTTTCAAGGCGAGAAAAGGCGTTTGGGGCATTTTCAGAATGATTCACCCATGGGAAAGCTGATTTACCTGTATTGTTCATTTTGGAGCATTTTTTTCCACAAAAGATTGCTTATTCTTGTTAGATTTGAGTAGAAACATCATGATTCAATACGATGTTATGAGTTTTGTATATGTTCTGTAGATCCACAATGTATCTGTTTTCTATGTCTTTTTGGGCCTTTCAGGGCGAGAAAAGGCTTTTGGGGCATTTCAACATGATTTACAAATTGGGAAAGCTGATTTGCCTGTATTCTTCATTTTGGAGCATTTTTTCCACAAAAGATTGCTTATTCTTGTTAGATTTGAGTAGAAACATCATGATTCAACACGATATAATGAGTTTTGGGTATGTTCTGTAGATTCACTATGTATCTTTTTTTTATGTCTTTTGGGCTTTTCAAGGGGAGAAAAGGCGTTTGGGGAATTTTCAGGATGATTTCTATATGGGAAAGCTGATTTACCTCTATTGTCCATTCAGAAGCATTTTTTTCCACAAAGTATTGCTTATTCTTGGTAGATTTGAGTAGAAACATCATGATTCAACACGATATGATGAGTTTTGGGTATGTTCTGTAGATTCACAATGTATCTGTTTTCTATGTGTTTTTGGCTTTTCAAGGCGAGAAAAGGCGTTTGGGGCATTTTCAGCATGATTTACACATGGGAAAGCTGATTTACCTGTATTGTCCATTTTGAAGCATTATTTCCACAAAATATTGTTTATTCTTGTTAGATTTGAGTAGAAACATCATGTTTCAACACGATATAATGGGTTTTGGGTATGTTCTGTATATTCACATTGTATCTGTTTTCTATGTCTTTTTGGGCTTTTCAAGGCGAGAAAAGGCGTTTGGGGCATTTTCAGAAGGATTTACGCATGGGAAAGCTGATTAACCTGTATTCTTCATTTTTGAGCATATTTTTTTCCACGGACTTTTGCTTATTCTTGTTAGATTTGAGTAGAAACATCATGTTTCAACACGATATAATGAGTTTTGGTTATGTTCTGTAGATCCACAATGTATCTGTTTTCTATGTTTTTTTGGGCTTTTCAAGGCGAGAAAAGACGTTTGGGGTATTTTCAGCATGATTTACGCATGAGAAAGCTGATTTACCTCTATTGTCCATTCAGAAGCATTTTTTCCACAAAATATTGCTTATTCTTGTTAGATTTGAGTAGAAACATCATGTTTCAACACGATATAATGGGTTTTGGGTATGTTCTGTATATTCACATTGTATCTGTTTTCTATGTGTTTTTGGGCTTTTCAAGGCGAGAAAAGGCGTTTGGGGCATTTTCAGCATGATTTACACATGGGAAAGCTGATTTACCTGTATTGTTCATTTTGGAGCATTATTTCCACAAAATTTTGCTTATTCTTTTTTAGATTTGAGTAGAAACATCACGATTTAACACGATATAATGAGTTTTGGGTATGTTCTGTAGATTCACAATGTATCTGTTTTCTATGCCTTTTTGGGCTTTTCAGGGCGAGAAACGGCGTTTGGGGCATTTTCAGCATGATTTCCATATGGGAAAGCTGATTTACCTCTATTGTACACTGAGAAGCATTTTTTCCACAAAGTATTACTTATTCTTGTTAGATTTGAGTAGAAACATCATGATTCAACACGATATAATGAGTTTTGGGTATGTTCTGTAGATTCACAATGTATCTGTTTTCTATGTCTTTTTGGGCTTTTCAAGGCGAGAAAAGGCGTTTGGGGCATTTTCAGCATGATTTACACATGGGAAAGCTGATTTACCTGTATTTTTCATTTTGGAGCATTATTTCCACAAAATATTGCTTATTCTTGTTAGATTTGAGTAGAAACATCATGTTTCAACACGATATAATGGGTTTTGGGTATGTTCTGTATATTCACATTGTATCTGTTTTCTATGTGTTTTTGGGCTTTTCAAGGCGAGAAAAGGCGTTTGGGCCATTTTCAGCATGATTTACAAATTGGGAAAGCTGATTTGCCTGTATTTTTCATTTTGGAGCATTATTTCCACAAAATATTGCTTATTCTTGTTAGATTTGAGTAGAAACATCATGTTTCAACACGATATAATGAGTTTTGTGTATGTTCTGTAGATTCACAATGTATCTGTTTTCTATGTCTTTTTGGGCTTTTCAAGGCGAGAAAAGGCGTTTGGGGCATTTTCAGCATGATTTACACATGGGAAAGCTGATTTACCTCTATTGTCCATTCAGAAGCATTTTTTTCCACAAAATATTGCTTATTCTTGTTAGATTTGAGTAGAAACATCATGATTCAACACGATATAATGAGTTTTGGGTATGTTCTGTATATTCACATTGTATCTGTTTTCTATGTGTTTTTGGGCTTTTCAAGGCGAGAAAAGGCGTTTGGGGCATTTTCAGCATGATTTACAAATTGGGAAAGCTGATTTACCTCTATTGTCCATTCAGAAGCATTTTTTTACACAAAATATTGCTTATTCTTGTTAGATTTGAGTGGAAACATCATGATTCAACACGATATAATGAGTTTTGGGTATGTTCTGTAGAGTCACAATGTATCTGTTTTCTCTGTGTTTTTGGGCTTTTCAAGGCGAGAAAAGGCGTTTGGGGCATTTTCAGCATGATTTACGCATGGGAAAGCTGATTTACCTCTATTGTATATTCAAAGCCATTTTTTCCACAAAATATTGCTTATTCCTGTTAGATTTGAGTAGAAACATCATGTTTCAACACGATATAATAGGTTTTGGGTATGTTATGTAGATTCACAATGTATCTGTTTTCTCTGTCTTTTTGGGCTTTTCAAGGCGAGAAAAGGTGTTTGGGGCATTTTCAGCATGATTTACGCATTTGGGAAAGCTGATTTACCTGTATTGTCCATTCAGAAGTATTTTTTCCACAAAATATTGCTTATTCTTGTTAGATTTGAGTAGAAACATCATGAGTCAACACGATATAATGAGTATTGGTTGTGTTATGTAGATTCACAATGTATCTGTTTTCTATGTCTTTTTGGGCTTTTCAAGGCGAGAAAAGGCGTTTGGGCCATTGTCAGCATGAGTTACGCATGGGAAAGCTGATTTGCCTGTATTTTTCATTTTGGAGCATTATTTCCACAAAATATTGCTTATTCTTGTTAGATTTGAGTAGAAACATCATGATACAATACGATATAATGAGTTTTTGGTATGTTCTGTAGATTCATAATGTATCTGTTTTCTATGTCTTTTTGGGCTTTTCAAGGCGAGAAAAGGCGTTTGGGCCATTTTCAGCATGATTTACGCATGGGAAAGCTGATTTACCTGTATTTTTCATTTTGGACGATTTTTTTCCCCAAAATATTGCTTATTCTTCTTAGATTTGAGTAGAAACATCATGATTCAACACGATATAAAGAGTTTTGTTTATGTTCTGTAGATTCACAGTGTATCTGTTTTCTATGTGTTTTTGGGCTTTTCAAGGCGAGAAAAGGCGTTTGGGGCATTTTCAGCATGATTTACAAATTGGGAAAGCTGATTTACCTCTATTGTCCATTCAGAAGCATTTTTTAAACAAAATATTGCTTATTCTTGTTAGATTTGAGTAGAAACATCATGTTTCAACACGATATAATGGGTTTTGGGTATGTTCTGTATATTCACATTGTATCTGTTTTCTATGTGTTTTTGGGCTTTTCAAGGCGAGAAAAGGCGTTTGGGGCATTTTCAGCATGATTTACATATGGGAAAGCTGATTTACCTCTATTGTCCATTCAGAAGCATTTTTTTCCACAAAGTATTGCTTATTCTTGGTAGATTTGAGTAGAAACATCATGATTAAACATGATATAATGAGTTTTGGGTATGTTCTGTAGATTCACAATGTATCTTTTTGTATGTCTTTTGGGCTTTTGAAGGCGAGAAAAGGCGTTTGGGGAATTTTCAGGATGATTTCTATATGGGAAAGCTGATTTACCTCTATTGTCCATTCAGAAGCATTTTTTTTCACAAAGTATTGCTTATTCTAGGTAGATTTGAGTAGAAACATCATGTTTCAACACGATATAATGGGTTTTGGGTATGTTCTGTATATTCACATTGTATCTGTTTTCTATGTGTTTTTGGGCTTTTCAAGGCGAGAAAAGGCGTTTGGGGCATTTTCAGCATGATTTACACATGGGAAAGCTGATTTACCTCTATTGTCCATTCAGAAGCATTTTTTACACAAAATATTGTTTATTCTTGTTAGATTTGAGTAGAAACATCATGTTTCAACACGATATAATGGGTTTTGGGTATGTTCTGTATATTCACATTGTATCTGTTTTCTATGTGTTTTTGGGCTTTTCAAGGCGAGAAAAGGCGTTTGGGCCATTTTCAGCATAATTTACAAATTGGGAAAGCTGATTTGCCTGTATTTTTCATTTTGGAGCATTATTTCCACAAAATATTGCTTATTCTTGTTAGATTTGAGTAGAAACATCATGTTTCAACACGATATAATGGGTTTTGGGTATGTTCTGTAGACTCACAATGCATCTGTTTTTTATGTGTTTTTGGGCTTTTCAAGGCGAGAAAAGGCGATTAGGGCATTTTCAGCATGATTTACGCATGGGAAAGCTGATTTAACCCTATTGTCCATTCAGAAGCATTTTTTTACACAAAATATTGTTTATTCTTGTTAGATTTGAGTAGAAACATCATGTTTCAACACGATATAATGGGTTTTGGGTATGTTCTGTATATTCACATTGTATCTGTTTTCTATGTGTTTTTGGGCTTTTCAAGGCGAGAAAAGGCGTTTGGGCCATTTTCAGCATGATTTACACATGGGAAAGCTGATTTACCTCTATTGTCCATTCAGAAGCATTTTTTACACAAAATATTGTTTATTCCTGTTAGATTTGAGTAGAAACATCATGTTTCAACACGATATAATGGGTTTTGGGTATGTTCTGTACATTCACAGTGTATCTGTTTTCTATGTGTTTTTGGGCTTTTCAAGGCGAGAAAAGGCGTTTGACGCATTTTCAGTATGATTTACGCATGGAAAAGCTGATTTACCTCTATTGTCCATTCAGAAGCACTTTTTTCCACAAAATATTGCTTATTCTTGTTAGATTTGAGTAGAAACATCTTGTTTCAACACGATATAATGGGTTTTGGGTATGTTCTGTATATTCACATTGTATCTGTTTTCTATGTGTTTTTGGGCTTTTCAAGGCGAGAAAAGGCGTTTGGGGCATTTTCAGCATGATTTACACATGGGAAAGCTGATTTACCTGTATTGTTCATTTTGGAGCATTATTTCCCCAAAATATTGCTTATTCTTGTTAGATTTGAGTAGAAACATCATGATTCAATACGATGTTATGAGTTTTGTATATGTTCTGTAGATCCACAATGTATCTGTTTTCTATGTCTTTTTGGGCCTTTCAGGGCGAGAAAAGGCTTTTGGGGCATTTCAACATGATTTAAGCTTGGGAAAGCTGATTTACCTGTATTCTTTATTTTGGAGCATTTTTTTCCACAAAATATTGCTTATTCTTCTTAGATTTGAGTGGAAACATCATGTTTCAACACGATATAATGAGTTTTTAGTATGTTCTGTAGATCCACAGTGTATCTGTTTTCTATGTGTTTTTGGGCTTTTCAAGGCGAGAAAAGGCGTTTGGGGCATTTTCAGCATGATTTCCGCATTGGAAAGCTGATTTACCTCTATTGTCCATGCAGAAGCATTATTTTTCCACAAAATATTGCTTATTATTGTCAGGTTTGAGTAGAAACATCATGATTCTACACGAAATAATTAGTTTTCGGTATGTTCTGTAGATCCACTATGTATCTGTTTTCTGTCTTTTTGGGCTTTTCAAGGCGAGAAAAGGTGTTTGGGGCATTTTCAGCATGATTTACAAATTGGGAAAGCTGATTTGCCTGTATTTTTCATTTTGGAGCATTATTTCCACAAAATATTGCTTATTCTTGTTAGATTTGAGTAGAAACATCATGTTTCAACACGATATAATGGGTTTTGGGTATGTTCTGTAGATTCACAATGTATCTGTTTTCTATGTCTTTTTGGGCTTTTCAAGGCGAGAAAAGGCGTTTGGGCCATTTTCAGCATGATTTACAAATTGGGAAAGCTGATTTGCCTGTATTTTTCATTTTGGAGCATTATTTCCACAAAATATTGCTTATTCTTGTTAGATTTGAGTAGAAACATCATGTTTCAACACGATATAATGAGTTTTGTGTATATTCTGTAGATTCACAATGTATCTGTTTTCTATGTGTTTTTGGGCTTTTCAAGGCGAGAAAAGGCGTTTGACGCATTTTCAGTATGATTTACGCATGGAAAAGCTGATTTACCTCTATTGTCCATTCAGAAGCATTTTTTAAACAAAATATTGCTTATTCTTGTTAGATTTGAGTAGAAACATCATGTTTCAACACGATATAATGGGTTTTGGGTATGTTCTGTATATTCACAGTGTATCTGTTTTCTATGTGTTTTTGGGCTTTTCAAGGCGAGAAAAGGCGTTTGAGGCATTTTCAGTATGATTTACGCATGGGAAAGCTGATTTACCTCTATTGTCCATTCAGAAGGATTTTTTACACAAAATATTGCTTATTCTTGTTAGATCTGAGTAGAAACATCATGATTCCACACAATATAATGAGTTTTGGGTATGTTCTGTAGATTCACGATGTATCTGTTTTCTATGTGTTTTTGGGCTTTTCAAGGCGAGAAAAGGCGTTTGGGGCATTTTCAGGATGAGTTACGCATGGGAAAGCTGATTTGCCTGTATTTTTCATTTTGGAGCATTATTTCCACAAAATATTGTTTATTCTTGTTAGATTTGAGTAGAAACATCATGTTTCAACACGATATAATGGGTTTTGGGTATGTTCTGTATATTCACAGTGTATCTGTTTTCTATGTGTTTTTGGGCTTTTCAAGGCGAGAAAAGGCGTTTGAGGCATTTTCAGCATGATTTACACATGGGAAAGCTGATTTACCTGTATTTTTCATTTTGGACCATTTTTTCCGCAAAATATTGGTTATTCTTGTTAGATTTGAGTAGAAACATCATGTTTCAACACGATATAATGAGTTTTTTTCATGTTCTGTGGATTCACAATGTATCTGTTTTCCTATGTGTTTTTGGGCTTTTCAAGACGAGAAAAGGCGTTTGGGGCATTTTCAGCATGATTTACAAATTGGGAAAGCTGATTTGCCTGTATTTTTCATTTTGGAGCATTATTTCCACAAAATATTGCTTATTCTTGTTAGATTTGAGTAGAAACATCATGTTTCAACACGATATAATGGGTTTTGGGTATGTTCTGTATATTCACAGTGTATCTGTTTTCTATGTGTTTTTGGGCTTTTCAAGGCGAGAAAAGGCGTTTGGGGCATTTTCAGGATGATTTACACATGGGAAAGCTGATTTACCTCTATTGTCCATTCAGAAGCATTTTTTAAACAAAATATTGCTTATTCTTGTTAGATTTGAGTAGAAACATCATGTTTCAGCACGATATAATGAGTTTTGGGTATGTTCTGTAGATTCACAATGTATCTGTTTTCTATGTGTTTTTGGGCTTTTCAAGGCGAGAAAAGGCGTTTGGGCCATTGTCAGCATGATTTACGCATGGGAAAGCTGATTTGCCTGTATTTTTCATTTTGGAGCATTATTTCCACAAAATATTGCTTATTCTTGTTAGATTTGAGTAGAAACATCATGTTTCAACACGATATAATGGGTTTTGGGTATGTTCTGTATATTCACATTGTATCTGTTTTCTATGTGTTTTTGGGCTTTTCAAGGCGAGAAAAGGCGTTTGGGCCATTTTCAGCATGATTTACAAATTGGGAAAGCTGATTTGCCTGTATTTTTCATTTTGGAGCATTATTTCCACAAAATATTGCTTATTCTTGTTAGATTTGAGTAGAAACATCATGATTCAACACGATATAATGAGTTTTGTTGATGTTCTGTAGATTCACAATGTATCTGTTTTCTATGTCTTTTTGGGCTTTTCAAGGCGAGAAAAGGCGTTTGGGGCATTTTCCGCATGATTTACAAATTGGGAAAGCTGATTTGCCTGTATTTTTAATTTTGGAGCATTATTTCCACAAAATATTGCTTATTCTTGTTAGATTTGAGTAGAAACATCATGTTTCAACACGATATAATGGGTTTTGTGTATGTTCTGTAGATTCACAATGTATCTGTTTTCTATGTGTTTTTGGGCTTTTCAAGGCGAGAAAAGGCGTTTGGGGCATTTTCAGCATGATTTACAAATTGGGAAAGCTGATTTACCTCTATTGTCCATTCAGAAGCATTTTTTAAACAAAATATTGCTTATTCTTGTTAGATTTGAGTAGAAACATCATGTTTCAGCACGATATAATGGGTTTTGGGTATGTTCTGTATATTCACATTGTATCTGTTTTCTATGTGTTTTTGGGCTTTTCAAGGCGAGAAAAGGCGTTTGGGGCATTTTCAGGATGATTTACACATGGGAAAGCTGATTTGCCTGTATTTTTCATTTTGGAGCATTATTTCCACAAAATATTGTTTATTCTTGTTAGATTTGAGTAGAAACATCATGTTTCAACACGATATAATGGGTTTTGGGTATGTTCTGTATATTCACAGTGTATCTGTTTTCTATGTGTTTTTGGGCTTTTCAAGGCGAGAAAAGGCGTTTGAGGCATTTTCAGTATGATTTACGCATGGGAAAGCTGATTTACCTGTATTTTTCATTTTGGACCATTTTTTCCGCAAAATATTGGTTATTCTTGTTAGATTTGAGTAGAAACATCATGTTTCAACACGATATAATGAGTTTTTTTCATGTTCTGTGGATTCACAATGTATCTGTTTTCCTATGTGTTTTTGGGCTTTTCAAGACGAGAAAAGGCGTTTGGGGCATTTTCAGCATGATTTACAAATTGGGAAAGCTGATTTGCCTGTATTTTTCATTTTGGAGCATTATTTCCACAAAATATTGCTTATTCTTGTTAGATTTGAGTAGAAACATCATGTTTCAACACGATATAATGGGTTTTGGGTATGTTCTGTATATTCACAGTGTATCTGTTTTCTATGTGTTTTTGGGCTTTTCAAGGCGAGAAAAGGCGTTTGGGGCATTTTCAGCATGATTTACAAATTGGGAAAGCTGATTTGCCTGTATTTTTCATTTTGGAGCATTATTTCCACAAAATATTGCTTATTCTTGTTAGATTTGAGTAGAAACATCATGTTTCAACACGATATAATGGGTTTTGGGTATGTTCTGTATATTCACAGTGTATCTGTTTTCTATGTGTTTTTGGGCTTTTCAAGGCGAGAAAAGGCGTTTGGGGCATTTTCAGGATGATTTACACATGGGAAAGCTGATTTACCTCTATTGTCCATTCAGAAGCATTTTTTAAACAAAATATTGCTTATTCTTGTTAGATTTGAGTAGAAACATCATGTTTCAGCACGATATAATGAGTTTTGGGTATGTTCTGTAGATTCACAATGTATCTGTTTTCTATGTGTTTTTGGGCTTTTCAAGGCGAGAAAAAGGCGTTTGGGCCATTGTCAGCATGATTTACGCATGGGAAAGCTGATTTGCCTGTATTTTCATTTTGGAGCATTATTTCCACAAAATATTGCTTATTCTTGTTAGATTTGAGTAGAAACATCATGTTTCAACACGATATAATGGGTTTTGGGTATGTTCTGTATATTCACATTGTATCTGTTTCTATGTGTTTCTTTCATTCTTGTTAGATTTGAGTAGAAACATCATGTTTCAACACGATATAATGGGTTTTGGGTATGTTCTGTATATTCACATTGTATCTGTTTTCTATGTGTTTTTGGGCTTTTCAAGGCGAGAAAAGGCGTTTGGGCCATTTTCAGCATGATTTACAAATTGGGAAAGCTGATTTGCCTGTATTTTTCATTTTGGAGCATTATTTCCACAAAATATTGCTTATTCTTGTTAGATTTGAGTAGAAACATCATGATTCAACACGATATAATGAGTTTTGTTGATGTTCTGTAGATTCACAATGTATCTGTTTTCTATGTCTTTTTGGGCTTTTCAAGGCGAGAAAAGGCGTTTGGGGCATTTTCCGCATGATTTACAAATTGGGAAAGCTGATTTGCCTGTATTTTTAATTTTGGAGCATTATTTCCACAAAATATTGCTTATTCTTGTTAGATTTGAGTAGAAACATCATGTTTCAACACGATATAATGGGTTTTGTGTATGTTCTGTAGATTCACAATGTATCTGTTTTCTATGTCTTTTTGGGCTTTTCAAGGCGAGAAAAGGCGTTTGGGGCATTTTCAGGATGATTTACACATGGGAAAGCTGATTTACCTCTATTGTCCATTCAGAAGCATTTTTTAAACAAAATATTGCTTATTCTTGTTAGATTTGAGTAGAAACATCATGTTTCAGCACGATATAATGGGTTTTGTGTATGTTCTGTAGATTAACAATGTATCTGTTTTCTATGTGTTTTTGGGCTTTTCAAGACGAGAAAAGGCGTTTGGGGCATTTTCAGGATGATTTGGGCTTTTCAAGGCGAGAAAAGGCGTTTGGGGCATTTTCAGGATGATTTACAAATTGGGAAAGCTGATTTACCTCTATTGTCCATTCAGAAGCACTTTTTACACAAAATATTGTTTATTCTTGTTAGATTTGAGTAGAAACATCATGTTTCAACACGAGATAATGGGTTTTGGGTATGTTCTGTATATTCACATTGTATCTGTTTTCTATGTGTTTTTGGGCTTTTCAAGGCGAGAAAAGGCGTTTGGGCCATTGTCAGCATGATTTACGCATGGGAAAGCTGATTTGCCTTTATTGTCCATTCAGAAGCACTTTTTTCCACAAAATATTGCTTATTCTTGTTAGATTTGAGTAGAAACATCATGTTTCAACACGAGATAATGGGTTTTGGGTATGTTCTGTAGATTAACAATGTATCTGTTTTCTATGTCTTTTTGGGCTTTTCAAGGCGAGAAAAGGCGTTTGAGGCATTTTCAGCATGATTTACGCATGGGAAAGCTGATTTACCTGTATTTTTCATTTTGGACGATTTTTTCCGCAAAATATTGATTATTCTTGTTAGATTTTAGTAGAAACATCATGATCCAACACGATATAAAGAGTTTTGTTGATGTTCTGTAGATTCACAATGTATCTGTTTTCTATGTCTTTTTGGGCTTTTTAAGGCGAGAAAAGGCGTTTGGGGCATTTTCAGGATGATTTACACATGGGAAAGCTGATTTGCCTGTATTTTTCATTTTGAAGCATTATTTCCATAAAATATTGCTTATTCTTGTTAGATTTGAGTAGAAACATCATGTTTCAACACGATATAATGGGTTTTGGGTATGTTCTGTATATTCACAGTGTATCTGTTTTCTATGTGTTTTTGGGCTTTTCAAGGCGAGAAAAGGCGTTTGAGGCATTTTCAGTATGATTTACGCATGGGAAAGCTGATTTACCTGTATTTTTCATTTTGGACCATTTTTTCCGCAAAATATTGGTTATTCTTGTTAGATTTGAGTAGAAACATCATGTTTCAACACGATATAATGAGTTTTTTTCATGTTCTGTAGATTCACAATGTATCTGTTTTCTATGTGTTTTTGGGCTTTTCAAGACGAGAAAAGGCGTTTGGGGCATTTTCAGGATGATTTACAAATTGGGAAAGCTGATTTACCTCTATTGTCCATTCAGAAACACTTTTTACACAAAATATTGCTTATTCTTGTTAGATTTGAGTAGAAACATCTTGTTTCAACACGATATAATGGGTTTTGGGTATGTTCTGTATATTCACATTGTATCTGTTTTCTATGTGTTTTTGGGCTTTTCAAGGCGAGAAAAGGCGATTAGGGCATTTTCAGCATGATTTACGCATGGGAAAGCTGATTTAACCCTATTGTCCATTCAGAAGCATTTTTTACACAAAATATTGTTTATTCTTGTTAGATTTGAGTAGAAACATCATGTTTCAACACGATATAATGGGTTTTGGGTATGTTCTGTATATTCACATTGTATCTGTTTTCTATGTGTTTTTGGGCTTTTCAAGGCGAGAAAAGGCGTTTGGGCCATTTTCAGCATGATTTACAAATTGGGAAAGCTGATTTGCCTGTATTTTTCATTTTGGAGCATTATTTCCACAAAATATTGCTTATTCTTGTTAGATTTGAGTAGAAACATCATGATTCAACACGATATAATGAGTTTTGTTGATGTTCTGTAGATTCACAATGTATCTGTTTTCTATGTCTTTTTGGGCTTTTCAAGGCGAGAAAAGGCGTTTGGGGCATTTTCAACATGATTTACACATGGGAAAGTTGATTTACCTGAATTAATCATTTTGGAGCAGTATTTCCACAAAATATTGCTTATTCTTGTTAGATTTGAGTAGAAACATCATGTTTCAACACGATATAATGAGTTTTGGGTATGTTCTGTAGATTCACGATGTATCTGTTTACTATGTCTTTTTGGGCTTTTCAAGGCGAGAAAAGGCGTTTGGGCCATTGTCAGCATGATTTACGCATGGGAAAGCTGATTTACCTGTATTTTTCATTTTGGAGTATTATTTCCACAAAATATTGCCTTTTAGCTTGTCGATGATTTACGCATGGGAAAGCTGATTTACCTGTATTTTTCATTTTGGAGTATTATTTCCACAAAATATTGCTTATTCTTGTTAGATTTGAGTAGAAACATCATGATCCAACACGATATAAAGAGTTTTGTTTATGTTCTGTAGATTCACAGTGTATCTGTTTTCTATGTCTTTTTGGGCTTTTCAAGGCGAGAAAAGGCGATTGGGGCATTTTCATGATGATTTACACATGGGAAAGCTGATTTACCTCTATTGTCCATTCAGAAGCACTTTTTCCACAAAATATTGCTTAATTTTTGTTAGATTTGAGTAGAAACATCATGATTCAACACGATATAAAGAGTTTTTGGTATGTTCTGTAGATTCACAATGTATCTGTTTTCTATGTCTTTTTGGGCTTTTCAAGGCGAGAAAAGGCGTTTGGGGCATTTTCATGATGATTTACACAGGGGAAAGCTGATTTACCTGTATTGTTCATTTTGGAGCATTATTTCCACAAAATATTGCTTATTCTTGTTAGATTTGAGTAGAAACATCAGGATTCAACACGATATAATGGGTTTTGGGTATGTTCTGTATATTCACATTGTATCTGTTTTCTATGTGTTTTTGGGCTTTTCAAGGCGAGAAAAGGCGTTTGAGGCATTTTCAGTATGATTTACGCATGGGAAAGCTGATTTACCTCTATTGTCCATTCAGAAGCACTTTTTTCCACAAAATATTGCTTATTCTTGTTAGATTTGAGTAGAAACATCATGATCCAACACGATATAAAGAGTTTTGTTTATGTTCTGTAGATTCACAATGTATCTGTTTTCTATGTCTTTTTGGGCTTTTCAACGCGAGAAAAGGCGTTTGGGGCATTTTCAGGATGATTTACACATGGGAAAGCTGATTTACCTCTATTGTCCATTCAGAAGCACTTTTTCCACAAAATATTGCTTAATTTTTGTTAGATTTGAGTAGAAACATCATGATTCCACACAATATGATGAGTTTTGGGTATGTTCTGTAGATTCACGATGTATCTGTTTTCTATGTGTTTTTGGGCTTTTCAAGGCGAGAAAAGGCGTTTGGGCCATTGTCAGCATGATTTACGCATGGGAAAGCTGATTTACCTGTATTTTTCATTTTGGAGTATTATTTCCACAAAATATTGCTCATTCTTGTTAGATCTGAGTAGAAACATCATGATTCCACACAATATAATGAGTTTTGTTTATGTTCTGTAGATTAACAATGTATCTGTTTTCTATGTCTTTTTGGGCTTTTCAAGGCGAGAAAAGGCGTTTGAGGCATTTTCAGCATGATTTACGCATGGGAAAGCTGATTTACCTGTATTTTTCATTTTGGACGATTTTTTCCGCAAAATATTGATTATTCTTGTTAGATTTGAGTAGAAAGATCATGATTCAACACGATATAATGAGTTTTGGGTATGTTCTGTAGATTCACGATGTATCTGTTTACTATGTCTTTTTGGGCTTTTCAAGGCGAGAAAAGGCGTTTGGGCCATTGTCAGCATGATTTACGCATGGGAAAGCTGATTTACCTGTATTTTTCATTTTGGAGTATTATTTCCACAAAATATTGCTTATTCTTGTTAGATTTGAGTAGAGACATCATGATACAACACGATATAATGAGTTTTTGGTATGTTCTGTAGATTCACAATGTATCTGTTTTCTATGTCTTTTTGGGCTTTTCAAGGCGAGAAAAGGCGTTTGGGGCATTTTCAGGATGATTTACACATGGGAAAGCTGATTTAACCCTATTGTCCATTCAGAAGCATTTTTTTACCCAAAATATTGCTTATTCTTGTTAGATCTGAGTAGAAACATCATGATTCCACACAATATAATGAGTTTTGTTTATGTTCTGTAGATTAACAATGTATCTGTTTTCTATGTCTTTTTGGGCTTTTCAAGGCGAGAAAAGGCGTTTGAGGCATTTTCAGTATGATTTACGCATGGGAAAGCTGATTTACCTTTATTGTCCATTCAGAAGCACTTTTTTCCACAAAATATTGCTTATTCTTGTTAGATTTGAGTAGAAACATCATGATCCAACACGATATAAAGAGTTTTGTTTATGTTCTGTAGATTCACAATGTATCTGTTTTCTATGTCTTTTTGGGCTTTTCAAGGCGAGAAAAGGCGTTTGGGGCATTTTCAGCATGATTTACGCATGGGAAAGCTGATTTACCTGTATTTTTCATTTTGGACGATTTTTTCCGCAAAATATTGATTATTCTTGTTAGATTTGAGTAGAAACATCATGATTCAACACAATATAATGAGTTTTGGGTATGTTCTGTAGATTTACAATGTACCTGTTTTCTATGTCTTTTTGGGCTTTTCAAGGCGCGAAAAGGCGTTTGAGGCATTTTCAGTATGATTTACGCATGGGAAAGCTGATTTACCTTTATTGTCCATTCAGAAGCACCTTTTTCCACAAAATATTGCTTATTCTTGTTAGATTTGAGTAGAAACATCATGATCCAACACGATATAAAGAGTTTTGTTTATGTTCTGTAGATTCACAATGTATCTGTTTTCTATGTCTTTTTGGGCTTTTCAAGGCGAGAAAAGGCGTTTGAGGCATTTTCAGCATGATTTACGCATGGGAAAGCTGATTTACCTGTATTTTTCATTTTGGACGATTTTTTTCCGCAAAATATTGATTATTCTTGTTAGATTTGAGTAGAAACATCATGATTCAACACAATATAATGAGTTTTGGGTATGTTCTGTAGATTTACAATGTACCTGTTTTCTATGTGTTTTTGGGCTTTTCAAGGCGAGAAAAGGCGTTTGGGGCATTTTCAGCATGATTTACACATGGGAAAGCTGATTTACCTTTATTGTCCATTCAGAAGCACCTTTTTCCACAAAATATTGCTTATTCTTGTTAGATTTGAGTAGAAACATCATGATCCAACACGATATAAAGAGTTTTGTTTATGTTCTGTAGATTCACAATGTATCTGTTTTCTATGTCTTTTTGGGCTTTTCAAGGCGAGAAAAGGCGTTTGGGGCATTTTCAGCATGATTTACGCATGGGAAAGCTGATTTACCTGTATTTTTCATTTTGGACGATTTTTTCCGCAAAATATTGATTATTCTTGTTAGATTTGAGTAGAAGCATCATGATTCAACACAATATAATGAGTTTTGGGTATGTTCTGTAGATTTACAATGTACCTGTTTTCTATGTCTTTTTGGGCTTTTCAAGGCGAGAAAAGGCGTTTGAGGCATTTTCAGTATGATTTACGCATGGGAAAGCTGATTTACCTTTATTGTCCATTCAGAAGCACTTTTTTCCACAAAATATTGCTTATTCTTGTTAGATTTGAGTAGAAACATCATGATCCAACACGATATAAAGAGTTTTGTTTATGTTCTGTAGATTCACAATGTATCTGTTTTCTATGTCTTTTTGGGCTTTTCAAGGCGAGAAAAGGCGTTTGGGGCATTTTCAGCATGATTTACACATGGGAAAGCTGATTTACCTGAATTAATCATTTTGGAGCATTATTTCCCCAAAATATTGCTTATTCTTCTTAGATTTGAGTAGAAACATCATGATTCAACACGATATAATGAGTTTTGTGTATGTTCTGTAGATTCACCTGTTTTCTGTCATCTGTTTTCTATTTCTTTTTGTGCTTTTCAAGGCGAGTAAAGGCGTTTGGAGCATTTTCAGCATGATTTACACATGGGAAAGCTGATTTACCTGTATTTTTCATTTTGGAGCATTTTTTCCACAAAATATTGCTTATTCTTGTTAGATTTGAGTAGAAACATCATGATACAACACGATATAATTAGTTTTGGGTATGTTCTGTAGATTCACAATGTATCTGTTTTCTATGTCTTTTTGGGCTTTTCAAGGCGAGAAAAGGCGTTTGGGGCATTTTCAGCATGATTTACACATGGGAAAGCTGATTTAACCCTATTGTCCATTCAGAAGCATTTTTTACACAAAATATTGCTTATTCTTGTTAGATCTGAGTAGAAACATCATGATTCAATACGATGTAATGAGTTTTGGGTATGTTCTGTAGATTTCACGATGTATCTGTTTACTATGTCTTTTTGGGCTTTTCAAGGTGAGAAAAGGCGTTTGGGCCATTGTCAGCATGATTTACGCATGGGAAAGCTGATTTACCTGTATTTTTCATTTTGGAGCATTATTTCCACAAAATATTGCTTATTCTTGTTAGATTTGAGTAGAATCATCATGTTTCAACACGATATAATGAGTTTTGTTTATGTTCTGTAGATTCACAATGTATCTGTTTTCTGTGTCTTTTTGGGCTTTTCAAGGCGAGAAAAGGCAATTGGGGCATTTTCAGCATGATTTAATGCACGGGAAAGCTGATTTACCTGTATTCTTCATTTTGGAGCATTTTTTCCACAAAATATTTCTTATTCTTGTTAGATTTGAGTAGAAACGTCATGATACAAAAGGACATAATGAGTTTTGGGTGTGTTCTGTAGATTCACAATGTATCTGTTTTCTATGTCTTTTTGGGCTTTTCAAGGCGAGAAAAGGCGTTTGGGGCATTTTCAGGATGATTTACACAAGGGAAAGCTGAGTTACCTGTATTAATCATTTTGGAGCATTATTTCCCCAAAATATTGCTTATTCTTCTTAGATTTGAGTAGAAACATCATGATTCAACACGATATAATGAGTTTTGTGTATGTTCTGTAGATTCACCTGTTTTCTGTCATCTGTTTTCTATTTCTTTTTGTGCTTTTCAAGGCGAGAAAAGGCGTTTGGGGCATTTTCAGGATGAGTTACCTGTATTCGTCATTTTGGAGCACTTTTTCCTCAAAATATTGCTTATACTTGTTAGATATCATGATGTTTCTACTCAAATCTAACAAGAATAAGTAATATTTTGTGGAAAAAAAACTCCAAAATTAAGAATATAGGTAAATCAGCTTTCCCATGCGTCAATCATGCTGAAAATGCCCCAAACGCCTTTTCTGGCCTTGAAAAGCCCAAGAAGACATAGAAAACAGATCCATTGTGAATCTACAGAACATCCCCAAAACTGATTATATCGTGTTGAAGCATGATGTTTCCACTCAAATCTAACAAGAATAAGCAATATTTTGTGTAAAAAATGCTCCAAAATACGTTTGGCTTTTTGATGGCTTTAATAAAGTCGTATCATCATGAAATTTGATACACAGGTCAAGGCGACGACCTCTAACATCTGATGGGGGCCACGCCCATGAGCTGTCAAAATGGCTCCATAGCGCCCCCTTGAAACATTCAAAAACCCCTGTGACCAGACGCACAAAATGTCTCTTGCACCAATTGTCTACTCCAAACAGGAAGTCGGCCATTTTGAATTTTGGATTTTCTGATGAAAATGAACTCGTCCAAGGGATTTTGTCCGATCGACTTGAAATTTGGTACCCTTCATCGCCAGACCTAGCTGAGCAAAAGTTGTGTTCTGCACGTAATTAGGTGAAAGGGCGTGGCCGCTAGGGCTCGCCAAACTTTGGCGAATTCGCCGTCTAAATTCGAATGACTCTCACATTCGCATACTCTATCCGAGCAGCTTCAAATTTTCTGAGCATGACTGGGACTGGGAATGTTATGCCTTACTCATGGCGCCCCCCAGTGGTAATAGGAAGTGACCAGTTCTTTGGCTTTTTGATGGCTTGAAGAAACTCGTATCATCGTGAAAGTTAATACACAGGTCAAGGTTGGCGACCTCTAACATCTGATGAGGTCCACACTAATGGGTGGGGCAAAATGGCCCCATAGCGCCCCCTTGAAATTTTCAAAAACCCCTCCCCATAGGGGTGTTTATGGAGTTGGAACACGAAAAACAGTATACACGTGTACCTTGACCACACGCAGAAAAAAGTCTCTTGCACCAACTGTCTATGCCAAACAGGAAGTCAGCCATTTTGTTTCAACTCTTCATTTTGGCGTGATTTCCACTTTGAACCATCGAATGGCCGTAACTCCTCTGTGTATTGTTGGAATCGCTTGATGTTTATTGCCTCCTGCTCGCACCGCCGTACCCATCTGATACCCGACCGCGACATACCGCGAGGGCGCTACATAACCGCTTGCGGTTTTCTAGTTGTTATTATTATTATTATTATTATTCCTGAACATCTGTTTTCCCAATTTTTGCCCCTTTCCCAACATTAAAAAGTTGTATAAATTTGCACTTTCCTGCGACCCTCCCCGAAACTCGATATTTTGTGGTGTTTGCACACGTTGCACGCAAAATGGCTGAATGGCGCCCCCTACAAATTTGAAAAATCCCCATAGGGAAAGTCGCCAACTTTGGCGTACCTCAACAAAATCGGTACACATGTTAAGCATACCCAGACGAACAAAATTGTGTCTTGGCAGGAAGCTGAAATTCCAACAGGAAGTCGGCCATTTTGAATTTTTGATTTTCTGATGAAAACAAACTCGTCCTAGGGATTTTGTCCGATCGACATGAAATTTGGTACAGATCATCTCCAGACCTAGCTGAGCAAAAGTTATGCTCTGCATGTAATTAGGTCAAAGGGCGTGGCCGCTAGGGCATGCTAAACTTTGGTGAATTCGCCGTTTAAATTCAAACGGCTCTCACGTTCACATAGTCGATCCTAGCAGCTTCAAATTTTCAGAGCATGACGGGGGCGCGACCCTGAACGTTCCGATGTGTTAACGTCATGCCTTACTCATAGCGCCCCCCAGTGGTAACAGGAAGTGACCCGTTCTTACTTTTCACATTAACTGATGCCACATAGAAGACTCCATCAACGTCATTCCACTTCTAAAACCTAAAGAACAACTTGGTGAAGCTTCGTTACGAACGCCATGAGGCTACAACTAACGGCGCCCGTACAGTGTCGCTGCGATTTTTTGATCATTCGCCATGAAAATACGTTTGCCTTTTTGACGGCTTTACTAAAGTCGTATCATCATGAAAATTGATACACAGGTCAAGGCTGGCGTCCTCTAACATCTGATGTGGTCCCCGCCCAGGGGCGTGGCCAAATGCCTCCACAGCGCCACCCTTTACGTTTACATGTTCTGATAAGATATAGTTGACCCCATCAACTTCATTCCACTTCTAAAACATCCACAACACATTGGTGAAACTACATTACGAACACCATGAAGCTACGATAAACGGCGTCCGTATGGCTGCGCCGCGTCTTCCGATTTTTCGCCAAGAAAATACGTTTGGCTTTTTGATGGCTTTAAAAAAGTCGTAGCATCATGAAATTTGATACACAGGTCAAGGGTGACGACCTTTAACATCTGATGGGGGCCACATCCATGAGCGGTCAAAATTTTGTTTCAACTCTTCATTTTGGCGTGATTTCCACTTTGAACCATCGAATGGCCGTAACTCCTTTGTGTATTGTCGGAATCGCTTGTTTATTGCCGTCCCCATCTGATGCCCGACCGCGACAAACCGCGAGGGCCCTACATAACCGCTTGCGGTTTTCTAGTTCTCACTGAGGCTTCCCCCATAAATTTTAACTTTTTATTTTTTACTAGGGGTGGTAAGAGGAGGAGGAACTGCATCGATAACTCGATCCACAATGTCCTCTACTTCTTTTAGCAGCTAAACATCATTTGAGCATCATGCCTTTGTTTTTAGCAGCCCTCCTATTGTCTGTCACTCGTGCAGAGATTTTACCAGCACCCTGTGATTTTATTGTTGATAATCAATACAACACCTCAAAACATACAATAATGCAGTTAAACAGGCCAGAACCTCTCACTTCAAAAAACCCATCTCCGAAAATAAAAATAACCCCAGATTTCTCTTCTCCACTATCGACCATTTAACAAACAATACTTTTAACAGATCGCCCAGGACATCAACTGATGCCCTCTATGAGGAATTTGCAGACCACTTCAGAAGTAAAATTGACAACATCAGATCCAGTCTTTCATCTCAACAGATTTTAACCATCAGTACATCTGGATCGTTGCTTTTACCTGAGGAAACATTGGACAGTTTTGCCCTGGTTGATGCACTTGGTCGAGTTTTCTCCCAGGTAAACCCCACAACCTGCCTTTTAGATCCAATTCCCACAACATTTTTTAAACAATTTTATGGATTTTTTGAGGAACAGCTCTTAAACATTGTGTGTAATAAGAGCAATTTGGACCCCAATATTTTTAACAACTATCAGCCTGTATCCAACTTACCATTTTAAAGTAAAATCTTGGAAAAACTTGTTCTTAAACAAGTAGATGAATTTTTAAATACAAAGAAAATTTTAGAAAGGTGCCAATCTGGCTTTAGGAGGAACCACAGTACTGAGACAGCCTTTTTAAAGATTGTAAATGACACCAGGTGCAACTTAGATAATCATACACTCACAGTCTTGGTCTTACTGGATCTAACCGCCGCCTTCGACACAGTAGACCATCACATTATTAAACAGACTGAGGAACCTGGTCGGCCTATCTGGCACTGTTTTTAACTGGTTTGTCTTATATCTCATTGATTGACACTTCTTTGTAAGTATGGATACTTGTTCCTCACAAACCCATGAGATTGTGTGTGGGGTACCTCAGGGGTCAATTTTAGGTCCAACTCTCTTTAATCTGTACATGCTTCCCCTTGAGGATGTCATCAGGAGGCACGGCATCAGCTTCCATAGCTACACGGACGACACACAGCTGTCCATTGCCATGTCTCCTGATGACAGCGGGCCAATTGATGCCCTTTTAAACAGAATTTTAGATATCAAGTCATGGATGGCAGCCAATTTCCTGCGGCTCAACCAGGACAAAACAAAGGTTTTAGTCATCGGTCCTGAAGGCCCGAGAGAGACACTTTTACCAAAATTACAAGATTTTAAAATATCTAATTCTGTAAAAAAATTTGGGTGTGATCTTTGACTCTGATTCCACACATCAAAAATATTACAAAGGTAGGTTTTTACCACCTTAAGAATATAGCCAGAGTCTGCCCGTTTCTCTCCCAGGCCAGCATGGAGATGCTGATGCATGCTTTTATCTCCTGTCGTTTAGATTATTGCAACGCCCTGCTCTCTGGCCTCCCCCCATACTCTCCAACTCCTACAAAACTCAGCTGCATGAGTGCTGATGAGGACCAGAGGGCAGGAGCACATTAAACCAGTTTTAAAATTGCTGCATTGGCTCCCCGTGCGATTGATTTTAAGATTCTTCTACTTGTTTTTAGATGTCTTAACGGTCTTGGGCCCTCTTATCTATCTGACTTACTTGTAACATATCAACCCTCCCAGACCCTGAGGTCCTCTGGCATGGGCCTGTTAACCATACCTAAAGTTAGAACGAAAACACACGGGGAGGCGGCTTTCCGTTATTATGGCCCCGATTATGGAACAGCCTGCCAGAGAACCTCAGGGCTGCAGAGACTATTGAAGTTTTTAAGAAGAGGCTCAAGACTCACCTTTTTAATCAGGCTTTTTGACTGATTATCATTTTTTAATATTTATTTCTCCTGTTGATCAGGCTTTTACTAATCAACCTACTTATGTATTAATTATTTAATTAATTTATTCTTTTATATTTATTTATTTATTTATTTTAATTCAGGTTTTAATTTCAGGTCCAGTGTTTCCCAGAGGTGGCTTTTCCTCACTTAAGGTCTAAGTGTGTGTGCCATGCATAAGTGTGTGTGTGTGGGGGGGCGTGTGTGTGTGCGCGCATGCATGTGTATCCGGGGTTGGGGGCGGTTTTTTTTTTCAATTAAATTAAATTAACTTCAGTTGCAATTTGCCTGATTATATTAATTTCAAGAAACTTTGGGATTTTATAAATATAATGCTTATGTTTTATTTTTTTACTAACTACAAATGGTGCATTTTATTCCAAATATTTTATCTGAAATTTAATTAAATAGTTGTTTCAAAATAAAAAACACAATCATATTGAATGTATTTTACCTAATACATTAATTCAAATCTACATGAGCACAGAATCATTTCTTACAGTGAAGTGACCCTGCCACCATGATGCCCTCCGTCTAGCTGATAATCTACCTGTGACCACACACGCATGCAACGTCTCATATCATGTATAAACGTGTTATTTGCTCAGATGTACAGTATGTGTGCAAAATTCTGTATTACCACATGACTTCAATGACAGGTTGACCTCTCCTTCTGCTATTTGGAGAATTAAATCACATTAGCTTTTGATCCACCACTACTCAGAGCTTTGGATAATTCATTACCCATTGTGTTAGTTACACTGAGACAAACCAACAAACAGCAATAAGTTTTCAATGCATGTTACATCTGCTTCAAAGGTCTCCAATCAATTTTCAACAGCAGCAGTGATCAGAAATCACACTGGCAGCAACTCTGCCAGCACTGCTATGTAACTCATAACAGCCTCAAAACCTTAAACAAAACCCACTGACAGTAACTCTGTCAGTACTGCTATGTAACTCATAACAGTCTCAAGACCACAGTCAAAAATTACACCGACAGTAACTCTATTAACTCTGCCATGTAACTCATAACAGCATTAAGACCCCAGTCAAAAATCATACTGACAGTAACTCTGTCAGCACTGCCATGTAACTCATAACAGCATTAAGACCCCAAGGACAACATCCATGCGGGGGCCCTCACTTTTCTCACAGGGGCACAGAGCAGAAGATTCCCTGTTCTTGGCTTAAACAAAGTAAGCCTCAGTACTCTACCCCAAGAGCATCTTCTCTATAGTTTAAGCCTCACGTGGGTCTCTCTGTGCCAAACACAGCCCAAACTGGCTCAAAACAACAACAACAACAATCTTAAAGGTACAAAACTTACACACAAGTCACCAGACTTCCTTAACCACTCTGCTTCACCATCTATTAATTATTTTGTTAAACCCAAAATTTACAAATTATACACTACAGACCTCTAATATTCCCATTATGTTTTATATTTGTGTTGCTTTTTCATTGTTCTAGGTAATTTTTTAATGGAACACACTGTTCATTATGATTTCGTCAAACGCAGACATGGTAAGGCAAAAATAAGAAATTGCATTTACCAGTTTCTGTTCTATTGAAATCCTGTTCGTGACGCCAAATTGATGTGGAAAAAGCACAGTCAGCAGCACAGGAGTGCCACAGGGAACTGTGCTCTCTCCAGTCCTGTTCACCGTGTATACGACCAACTTCCAGTACAACTCAGAGCTCTGCCATGTACAGAAGTTCGCGGGAGACACAGACATCGTGGGTTGCATCAGGAATGAGCAGGGAGATAGTGTGGACTTCCAGAGACACAGGCCAAACCCAGGGCCAGTTATCAAATGGCGCTTTTTCCTCTACACAGCATGGTATTGTAGGGCACGGTATGGCCCAGTTTTAGTGCTTATCCATCACAATTGAGTGCCTCATAGTACCTCCTCGGCAGGGGCGGGGTGGTCATACTGTGACAGTTTTATTTTGAGTGGACTACTGAACCACTTGATTTTTATTTCATTTTTTTCCCCTGGGTACCAGCCAGGCAGTTAGCCTGAAAAAATAAATTATTATAATAAATGATTTTTGGTTTGTCAGAAGCAGTCTCTTAGTCCCTCCTAAAACCAACACACACATTCTAAGGAGAAACCTTATCCCTAACCCTAAATTGATGGAAGTTGGAAGTTAAGTGGAAATATTGAAACTCTCTTAACTTAAATTTTCCCTTAACTCAACACAAAAAATACATCCAAACACATACAAATATAGACAACAAAAAAGTCAAACCACAGCTCACCTTTTCTTTTTCAACACAAAATTATATTTTCTTTTTCTTTTCAGTTCAGGGCAATGTTCCTGTTCTTCTGTTCAAAACACAAATATATATTCCATTAAGTTTGTCCTTAAAAATGCAAAATGTTCAAATGAAGGATGTCTGTTTCAGTTTTGTTCAATAGGAAAAAGGAAACCTGAAACCTGTCTTGCCATAGTGACATCATTTATATAGCGCAGTGGCTCTGCCCCTTTCCGGTAAGAAGTACCAGGATTGGTCTCCTTTTCAGCTAATCCCAGGGATTGTAACTGCCATGACGTCATTTACATACGACACAGAAAACCAGGAAGAAGAACAACAACACTACAATCACAAACAATGGAAGGCACCAAAACGCTCATGTATTTGTTGCTCACTCTGCGGATTTTTGTCACACAGAGTGAAAGAAGAGAGCCATTTTCTCGTGTAACAATAGCAAAGCAGATGTCACTTTTAAAAATGACCGGGTCGAGTTGTGTTTGGCTTTCACAATCTAATTAACATCCAATGGCTCATCCAATGATGCTCCCAATGACGACACTAGTTGGCCAATCAGTTGAAGGCAGTCAGCAGGCATCACATTTTAGTATCGCTTCACTGAACCGGGGCTGTGGAGGTATGAAAAAAGTACCTAGTACCAGGTATCAGGTACTAGTGGAAAATCTCCCCAACCGTGTAGTGCCATGCCGTGCTGTACCACGCCTGTGGAAAAGTGCCAAAGTGTGTGGAGGTGGTACCCACCTATAAATACCTGGGAGTACTGCTGGATGAGAAACTGGACTGGACTAGCAACAGAGATGCTCTGTGTAGGAAAGGACAGTTACATCTGTACTTCCTCAGAAGGCTGGCATCCTTCAACATCTGCAATTAGCTGCTACCCATGCCATACGGCTCTTCACCAACTTTCAGGGAGAGTGACAGTACGGAGCCCTGGACTCACCACACATTCACACCACAATGGAAAGCTGAGTGAGTATTTAATTCAATATCATTGATATCACAAGTCAAAAAACACCCACTAGTTTACAAGAGTGCTGCATGTTAACTAGTCAATCATGAATTAAGGTCCCTCTTTAACTTGTGCATACAAATTGTACATTACTCACTAGTTAATTTGTTAGGGCCACCATGTTTACCTGCCAATTATTCAATGGTGGACACATGAAGTTGAGGCAACTTTTATTACACACAGCCAACTACATTCAACAAAATTATAAACGCAACACTTTTGTTTTTGCCCATTTTTTATGAGATGAACTCAAAGATCTAAAATGTTTTCCACATACACAATATCAACTAGTGAAGCTTCAAAATTGTACAACTTGTCAGCTAGTGAGAGCCCCTGTGTCCACTGCTTTTGGCGTTTCTGACTTTACATGTTCATGTGTACATGCATTTTTTCTGGATACACTTGTATCCAGAAAAATGAAAAAATAACTAGAATCACAGATGTTTTTTCTCACAAACCAACTAATTGAAAGCATTTTGTATTAGTAGTTAACTAGTCATGCAATACAATTTTACTAGGTAACATGTATGCCAGTCACACCATGTCACTATTAACTGATTGAATTAATTTTGCTCCTCTAGCTCACTAGGGAGTAAAATATGTGTGTTACTAGTGAACTTGTTGCTGTGTTTGGCCTTCACTAGTGAGAGAACATGTCTGTAACTAGTGAACTAAGGTGATTTTCACATTAATTAGTCATAGACTTTAACTAGGTAACAAGTAATTTTTTGGCCCTTACAAGCTCAAAAGTGAGGGCAAATAATGTATAACTGGAAAACTAGTGAGCCTGATGCAGCTTTGCTAGTTATCTAGTCAGCATCTGAACTTACTTAATGAACATTTCTGACATATCTAGTTAAACTAGTAAATATTCTGCCCTCACTAGTTGACTAGTAAGGCCCAACAAACAATTTGAGCTTCTCTATTTTACTGATAAGTAGTAGTAGTAGTAGTACTGACTTACTAGCTACATAGTTGACATGCATGGAAATGAAGAGGGTGGGACATAAATTTATTCATTCATCAATCCTTCCTTGTGTTTAATAATCTATTGAATTATTTTCTGTTAGTAGTTTGGTAATGCAGTTTGTCAAATAAACATATAATTAAAAACTTGATTATTTGATCTGTGTGTATATAAAGCAAATTGAATCACTGTATACTTGGTCCAAGAACTCTGTTGCCCCCTGAGACTAAGAGACTATTATTTAATGTCAAAGTCAGAAGTTTTCCCTGTTTTACCAAAACTGGGTGGCGCCCGGGGCGGCACGGTGGTGTAGTGGTTAGCACTGTCGCCTCACAGCAAGAAGGTACCGGGTTTGAATCCCGGGCCCGGGACCTTTCTGTGTGGAGTTTGCATGTTCTCCCCGTGTCTGCGTGGGTTCTCTCCGGGTACTCCGGCTTCCTCCCACCATCCAAAAACATGCATGGGGATTAGGTTAATTGGCTAATTTAAATTGACCGTAGGTGTGAATGTGAGTGTGAATGGTTGTCTGTCTCTATGTGCCCTGCGATGAGGTGGAGACTTGTCCAGGGTGTACCCTGCCTTCCGCCCTAAGACAGCTGGGATAGGCTCCAGCCCCCCCGCGACCCTATGAGGATAAGCGGTCGATAATGAATGGATGGATGGATGGGTGGCGCCCAGGTTATTTCTTCTATTAAAAGTAATAGTGGGGAGTGTCATCACTCTCCTTCATCTTTATGACAATTCATAGTTAATGATTAATAACCTAAGAGTTATTGGTTATAAATACATATTTTTATATTACTTAATGATTGATTATTAAATCTGCTCCAAGTTTTAATGCTACAAGTTGCATAGCTGACAAGTAAACTCGCTGACATGTAAACTGGCTCACTTGTAAACTAGCTGACATGTAAACTAGTAAACTAGCTGACTAGTAAACTAGCTGACATGTAAACTAGTAAACTAGCTGACTAACGAACTACACTGCCTGGCCAAAAAAAAAGTTGCCACCAAAAAAAGGTCATACACTGTAGAAAATCCTCATCCAATTCTTCCTTCCTACCTTCCCCCAATTGCCTTGCTACTTCCTGTATGGGAGGAGCGACAGAGTGGATAAAGGCAGCCAGCTCACCTGTGGCAAATTCTTTTTGGAGAACAAAGGAGCTGGCTGTGGACATGTGGGTGCAACATCAGTAGTTTCTCACTGAGTATTTGCTATGTAAGTTTTCCTTTGATTTTACTGCATTTATGTTAGTAGTTCATAATTATTTTCTGTGCTGATAAGTTTAGTAATGCTTTGGTTATTTATGTATTTATAGTTGCACCGAGTAATTGTGTTGACCTACCTTTGTTTAATTATTAACAACTAAAATTATGAGTTACAATAACTGAATTAACACTGTTTATTCTTTGTCTTTGTTGTCAGACAAACCAGTGAATTATAAAATAAAAAGAGAGGACTGGAATCTCTGCCTGTGGCCCTTCCTTGTTCTAACAGACAAGCCATTGCGTTGGTATTTTATCCTGGAACCGCACTCTACCTAATCATTATCCCAAATTTCTCACATGGTCCTTCGAGCCGGATTAGATCAATTCAATGGATAGAACACAATCCCACAGGCGATCAGGACGTTCCCATAAACCACCCAGCTACTTGGCAGATTATCAGACCTCATTTCCTCAACCTTCAGCCGCTCAAGCTTCCCCTCAGCATTCAGAGTGCCCTGGTGAGGCCTCAGAGGCCCATGTACCTTCAGCTGAGGAGAGCTTATCTAGGAGTGAGCAACGTGCCCAACCTCTTCAGATAACCGTAAATGATGGACAAGAGAAGCCAGACATTTCAAGTATGGATATGGAAGCTGTGATGAGGGAAATAGACCAACTTAAAGGGCTCATTTTGAATGTGGGCAAAACTGTGCATGCTCTTGGGGAGAAGTTTGAGAGACAGTCATATTCTGCATTTTCCAATTCCTATCAGTCTCCAGTTTCAAGAAATGTGAGAGCTCTGATTCTTCCCCGGGCTCTTGTGGACATCATGATCCTCCACCTATAGTCAAAGAACTGCATGACAAGCTATGTGAGCATAACATCTCTGTTAATCGGGGTGACTTTAAGCCATCTTCGCCACCTGCTCCCAGCCGTCTTTGCTCCCTTCCACCACCTCCTAGCTCCTTAATACTTACTCCACTGTCTGTAAGGCCCAAGATAGCCCAGGCAACACAGACCAGTGGGAATTCTCCTTTGCAGCATCCATTCTTTGGAGCATCAAGTGAGCATTGTGCCATACATCAGTCACGCCAAGGGGCCGCAATAGAATCAGCTCATACTTTTCCTGCGCAACACTCCACACTAGCGGCCACATCTGTTCTTCAGAGGAAAAGGCTTCCACTCAGAGATGAGCTCGCAGCTTCTCGTGCTGAGAGAACTGCTCCACATTTGCCCCAAGCTTCTCTCGATCCTGGAGGACCTCTTGATGGACCTGGTGGTGGACCAAGAGCACCATCTGCTGTGCATCATCCTGTGCAAAGAAGCACTACTATAAGAACCATACTGGATCCAGTCTCCCAGTATCCTAATTTGGTGGTGCCCCCACCTGCAGTCACTCCCACATCTTCAGCAGCTCAATTTGTGAACCCTTCCTATGCACATGCTTCTTATGTGCATCCCCGAACTGCTGGAAATTTTCCCCAACCTCCTTCTATGCAGCCTCATGCCCCTTTGAGCAGTCATCAGCTCCCCTCAGCTGTTGCAGAGCATTCTACTTCCTGGCAGCCTCAGGCCACCTTGGCTGATCACCATTCGTTTCCTTACACTGCTCTTCCTCCTCTGAATATTCAGAATCCTGATCCCATGCATCAGCCTCATTCAATTCTGCACCCCCCACCACCGCACTCACTGAGATCTAGCCGAGTTTCTCATGTTGCAGCCCCCTCCTTTCCATACTTCACCAGAGAGGATCCCAGACAGTTTGCTCTGCTTAAGATGGCTCTTACCAATCTTCTGCCTCCTGATGAAAGTGAGCAGTTCAAGTATCATGTACTATTGGATCATCTGAAGTTGGAGAACGCCTGTCACCTTGCTTTGGCCTATGCCCATCATCCACTTCCTTATACTAGGGCTATGCTAGCCCTGCAGCAGAGATATGGTCAGCCACAGCAGCTAGTACTGAGGGAAATAATGGTAATCCGGAATCTTCCTTCTATACGACCTGGAGATTCTAGAAGCTTCAGTGACTTTGCCATCAGAGTTCGAGCTTTAGTAGGAATGCTGCAGTCCTTGGAAAATGGGGAAGGAGATGCAGAGTTGGCTTGCGCATCCCACGTACAACAGCTCCTGGGGAAACTTCCTCCTGAACATGTGGCTAATTATGCCAGATTCACCCGTGCTACTAAACCAGGAATCCCCTATAACCTGGTGGACTTCTCAGACTGGCTAGAGGAGGAAGCAGAATGTCAAGCTATGGCCACACAAACACGTAAAGCATATCTAGAGGAACGGAAACCTGTGAAATCAAGCAACCCAGTGGCTACGATTCTTCATGGAACTAGTCATCCCCAAAATCGAACACTGAAACAAATGAGTCAGTCTGTAACGCATTGTAGTCAGACGTGTCCCTTCTGCGGTGTTGCAGACCACCACCTCAGCGTTTGTCCAGACTTCCATCAGTTATCGAAGGAGGCAGTCAGAAAGTGGATCCAGGAGAATGGTCGTTGTTGGAGATGTGCCCGTGAGCACAGAGCCTTGAACTGTGATCTGAAGAAGCTTTGCCCAAAATGCAAAGGCAAACACTTGGGGGTCCTCCATGAAGTGAATCAATTGGAGAGGGATAAGAGCACTTCATGTCTTATTCGCTCTAGCTGCAGTACAAGAGTCCTTCTGAAAGTGGTCAGAGTTCTTCTAAGCTACCAGGGGAGGCAGCTTGAAACATATGCCATATTGGATGATGGGTCAGAGAGAACGATGCTACTTGCAACTGCAGCCAGCGCTCTTGGTCTTCAAGGATCAACTGAGTCCATTATGCTGAAAACTGTCCGCCAAGGGACTGAGACTTTAGCTGGGACTACAGTAACATTTAACATTTCCTCAGCATCAAATAAAGACAAAAAGTTCGTGATAAGAAATGCTTTCACTGCTGAAAAACTGGGCCTTGCGCCGCAGTCTTATCCTGCCAAGGTTCTCAGAAAATTCAAGCATTTGCGAAACTTACCACTCAAGGCCTTCCAAAAGGTTCAACCGCTGTTGCTTATTGGCTCGGACCACCCTCACCTTATATGTCCTGTGGAGAGAGTTCGCCTGGGTCCAGGGGGTGGTCCAGCAGCTATTCACACACGTCTTGGTTGGGCTTTGCAAGGACCGACCACGCTCCCAGAGGATTACATCGCCATGTCAGCAAACCCCTCTTCTGAGACCACAGATATCCAGTCTTTGTTCACTTCATGCATGGCCCCAGAAGCTGAACTTTATCGTGCTGTAGAAAGGCTGTGGAAGGTTGATGTATTGCCATATCAAAGCGAGAAAGTCACCACTCGTTCCAAGCAGGACAAAGAGGCACTGGCTCATCTTGATGACCAAACAATAAGAGTGAATGTTAATGGGGTTTATCATTACGCAACCCCTCTAATTCGCAAGGCGAATACCCCTGAACTGCAGGCTCCAAAGGATTCAGTTCTCCCCGCTCTCAGGCGTACTGAGCGGAATCTTTTGAGAAATCCACAGAAAGCAGCTATTTACAACCAGGAGATCAAGAGGTTGCTTAAGGCTGGATATGTGAAGAGGCTCAGCCCTCAGGAGATTGCCCATATCAATGGTTCATCATGGTACATACCTCATCATTTAGTGGAACACAATGGCAAACAGCGGTTGGTATTCAACTGCTCCTTTCAATACAAAGGGCAAACCTTGAATGACTATCTTTTACCTGGTCCAGTTCTAGGCCCTTCATTGTTGGGTGTGCTTCTGCGCTTTCGTCAGCATCTTGTAGCCATATCTGGTGACATCAAAGCCATGTTCCATCAGGTCAGGTTGCTGGCTGAAGACAGACCCCTTTTCCGTTTCTTATGGCGGGACATGCAACGGGAAAAGCCAGTGGATGTCTATGAGTGGCAAGTTCTGCCATTTGGTACCACATGCAGTCCTTGCTGTGCCACATATGCCCTTCACCGTCATGTCAAGGACAATCAAGTGGGTCAGGAAGACATCTTGGCATCAATCAAACAGTCCTTCTATGTGGACAACTGCCTCCAGAGTTTTCCCACAGAGGAAGAGGCTAGAAGTCTGCTGGATCAACTGCGGGCATTACTTTCATCTGGTGGCTTTGAGATCAGACAGTGGATGAGCAACTTTCCCACAGTGGTTCAGCATCTCCCAAAGGAAGCTCGATCAGAGAGCACTGAACTGTGGCTAAGCCAAGATCATATGGGCCCATGGGAAGGGACATTAGGGTTGATATGGCACTGTTCCTCAGACACCCTTGGATATAAACACCGACCTGTCGAGTACAAGACTCTTACCCTCCGCAACGTATATAAGGTCCTAGCAAGTCAGTATGATCCCCTTGGGTTCATCATCCCTTTTACCACCCGGGCTAAAGTCCTTCTCCAGAAATTGTGGTCCAAAGAGCGGGAATGGGATGATCCCTGCCTTCCTGATGCTTTCGTGAAAGCTTGGACATTATGGGAAAGGGAACTCCCACATTTGACCAGAATCAGACTCCCAAGGTGTTATGGACCCACTGCACACCAAGATTCTTCATGGACTCGAGAACTGCATGTCTTTTGTGATGCCTCTGAAACAGCATATGGCTCGGTTGCATATTTGAGAGCAGTGGACTCCAACGGGCAGGTCCAGGTCTCCTTTGTTATGGCTCGTTCGAGGGTGGCTCCAAGACGTCAAATTACAATTCCCCGTCTAGAGTTGTGTGCTGCTCTCACTGGGGCCCAACTCGTGAAGATGCTGCAGACCGAGCTGACTCTCCCAGTCCACCACATAGTGATGTGGACAGACTCCGCAACTGTTCTGGCCTGGCTGCAGTCTGAGTCCTGCCAATATAAGATATTTGTGGCGTATCGGATCACTGAAATCCTTGAATATACTACACCCTCAGCCTGGAGGTACGTTGATTCAGTCAGCAACCCAGCAGACGACCTCACCAGAGGGAAAACCCTGGCAGAATTAGCTGCTCCCCACCGATGGAATCAGGGTCCTCCTTTTCTCTACCTGCCCCCTGACCGATGGCCGTTAAACTCATCCTTGGCCCCTAATGCATCAACACAGGAGTTGAGAAAATCTGTGTTCTGTGGCACTACTCAGATAACGCCAGCTAATGTTCCCCCAAACCTCCTCCACTTCCAGTGTTGGGAAGATTTAGTGGTTGGCACTTCACAACACCTGATCTCTTCCATGGATGCAACTTCTCAACCACCAGAAAGGTCCTATGTGGAGACTCTTCTCCTACAGCATGCACAACAGGAGAGCTTCCCAGGGGAGTATGCTTCACTACAGGCAGGCCAACCTGTGCCTAACCACAGTCATCTGAGCAGTTTGGCCCCTGAGTTTGATCACACCACAAACCTGGTCAGGGTGGGTGGTCGGCTGCGCAAATGTGAAGATCTGGATTACAGCAATATCCACCCGGTAGTCTTGGATCCAAAACACTACATTACGCAGCTGTTAATTAAGGACTACGATGTCAAGCTGCACCATCCTGGACCAGAGAGGGTTTTTGCTGGTCTCAGGAGGAATTATTGGATCTTACGTGGAAGGCAAGCAGTGAGAAAACATCAACATGCTTGTATGGATTGCAGGAAGTGGAAGGCAAAACCACTGATACCTCGGATGGCTGACTTGCCTCTATCTCGTCTGCGCTTATTCAAGCCCCCCTTTTGGTCCTCAGGGATGGACTGCTTTGGCCCTTTCCACATTAAAGTTGGCCGCCATCAGGAGAAGAGATGGGGAATACTCTTCAAGTGTCTTACCACACGTTGCATCCATATAGAGCTCCTCACCAACCTGGACACTGACAGTTTCCTTATGTCCTTCCGCCGCTTCGTAGCTCGGCGTGGAACCCCTTTTGAGGTTATTTCTGACCATGGCACTAACTTTGTGGGTGGGGAAAGAGAGTTGCAGAAAACCTTTGACCAGTTGACCCCTGCCCTTCAAGAACAACTGGCGAAGTACAAAGTCCGCTTCTTAAGGAATCCCCCGCACGCTCCTCACTTTGGGGGATCCTGGGAAAGGGAGGTGAGAGCCATTAAGTCTGCGCTACGTGTGACCTTGGGTGATCAAACCGTCACAGAGGAGGTGCTGATGACTGTACTAGTGGAGGTGGAGGAAATCCTGAACTCAAGGCCCCTTGGATACATATCATCTGATATATCGGATCCTGACCCAGTTACTCCGAATCTTCTCCTCATGGGGCGGCTGGAGGCAGCCCTGCCTCAGGTAGTATATACCCGTCCTGACCTTGTGGGGACAAGGAGATGGCGTCACAGTCAAGTCCTCGCTGATCAATTCTGGGCGAGCTTTATGAAGCATTACTTACCAACACTTCAAGCAAGACAAAAATGGAGAGCGGAGAATGCAAATCTAACCCTGAATGCCATAGTTATGGTTATGGAACCCAATCTGCCCCGTGCATCATGGCCAATAGGAAAGGTCCAGAAACTTCTCCAGAGCTCGGATGGCAGAGTCAGAGTGGCAGAGATTTGCATAAAAGGAAAAACCTATGTGCGTCCTGTCAGTCGGTTGGCTGCTCTCATGGAAATCAAGGATGATCAAGAATAACCTTGGAGGACTTCAAATATGTTTCACATATTTGGGGGCGGCTGTAGAAAATCCTCATCCAATTCTTCCTTCCTACCTTCCCCCAATTGCCTTGCTACTTCCTGTATGGGAGGAGCGACAGAGTGGATAAAGGCAGCCAGCTCACCTGTGGCAAATTCTTTTTGGAGAACAAAGGAGCTGGCTGTGGACATGTGGGTGCAACATCAGTAGTTTCTCACTGAGTATTTGCTATGTAAGTTTTCCTTTGATTTTACTGCATTTATGTTAGTAGTTCATAATTATTTTCTGTGCTGATAAGTTTAGTAATGCTTTGGTTATTTATGTATTTATAGTTGCACCGAGTAATTGTGTTGACCTACCTTTGTTTAATTATTAACAACTAAAATTATGAGTTACAATAACTGAATTAACACTGTTTATTCTTTGTCTTTGTTGTCAGACAAACCAGTGAATTATAAAATAAAAAGAGAGGACTGGAATCTCTGCCTGTGGCCCTTCCTTGTTCTAACAGACAAGCCATTGCGTTGGTATTTTATCCTGGAACCGCACTCTACCTAATCATTATCCCAAATTTCTCACATACACTCTAATATTTCGTTGGGCCGCCTTTAGCTTTGATTACGTGCTGTGGCATTGTTTTGATAAGCTTCTGCAATGTCACAAGATTTATTTCCATCCAGTGCTGCATTCATTTTTCACCAAAATCTTGCATTGATGATGGTAGAGTCTGACCACTGCACAAAGCCTTCTCCAGCACATCCCAGAGATTCTCAGTGGGGTTAAGGTCTGGACTCTGTTGTGAAAATGATGCGTCATGCTCCCTGAACCACCCCTTCACTATTTGAGCCCGATGAATCCTGACATCGTCATCTTGGAATATGCCCGTGCCATCAGGAAAGAAAAAGATCTATTGATGGAATAACCTGGATATTCAGTATATTCAGGTAGTCAGCTGACCTCATTCTTTGAGCACATATTGTTGCTGAACCTGCAGTAATTATCCAATAGGAGGCTCGCACCTATTTGCTTTGTCAAATCCAGGTGGCAACTTTTTTTTTTGGCCAGGCAGTGTATCTGACTAGTAAATTAGCAGACATGTTTTAACTATCATCCAGTGAACTATACTGCTTTCACACTGAAATTAGCAGGATGACACAGATTTTCCCGGCCCGGAGTTCCAGTCATTTTTCCCCGGACCTCCACAGCCCTCTTCCGGTCCAGAGGATTTCCCGGTGGGCCCCAGTCGGCCGTGGCCAGTCACTGCGGATGCCCGGCCCAGAGCTCTGGTTATTTTATGACCCTTTTACGCTTTTTTGGCGATGAGGATTCGGCGCGGCATAAGTATGGTCTTGTATTATAACCAAAAGTGCAGTGCAGGTTCAAGTTCAGTGCTTGGTACATAAAACTGGCGTCTCCACCTTGCTTCTCTGTGAAAAGTGAACCGCAAAATGCAGAAATGCATTTTGTCCCATGGGTACTAGCAGGTAGTGCTTTATGTCCCTCTCGGCAGTTCGTAGTTTTTGATAGACCGGAAAGACATGGAAGCCTCAGTATGAGCGACCTAGCGTTCTATGTAAAGACAGACAACTGATTCTTCACCCAGGAGGATAAGCCAGATTGCTGGCATATGTTATTTTACACCAATGAGGATCTATTTATGAATGAAGACGTTGAGTTGAGGTAATAAAGTACTTAAAAAAAATTACATAATGTCCCTTTATGTGCGCTGCAACACTGCGATGTATGGACGGCATGGACATTTACTAGTTAACTAGCAAGCTAGTTAACTAGTTAGCTAGTTAACTAGTAAGCTCATGACCAGTTAGCTAGTAAGCTAGTGACAATTAGCTAGTAAGCTAGTTAACTAGTAAGCTAGTGACCAGTTAGCTAGTAAGCTAGTTGACTAGTGAGCTAGTTAACTAGGACACTAGTTGCTAGTTAACTAGCTCACTAGTTAACTAGCTAGTTAGCTGACTAGATAACACTCTACTAGTTTTATTTAACTAGCTAAGCTAGTTAGCTAGTAAGCTACCTTGCTAGTTAACTAGCTAAGTAACTAGCTTACTTATCGGGACATGAATTGTTATTTGTTCAACATACCCCGAACAGCGGGAATTGTCTTAACCCGATCATTTTTCTCACAGCTCCTGTTAGCAGTGTAGGGCACTAAGTTTTTCACCAAATTTTAACTATGCATGCAGACATGGCAGATGCAGTTTTAAGAGGTGTTCAAAGACGATACACTGCGATTGAGCATGCATATCATCAAGGAGCTGCAGGTCAAAGAGAGACACAAATGCACAGAGACTCGAGGGTATTGTTACCCCCGAAGCTATCCACAGCATTATTCATTGTCTTACTGATCTGAGATCATTCATTATTACATCTCCATCCTCACATTCTAGTCTCCATGCAGCACCTTGTTTGCATTCAGGTACGCAATACTGTACTATTTTCTATTGCGTCTTTAATTCCTATGCATATATTGAAAATATATTCGTCCCCATTTATAAAGTGTTTGGAAAATGCCTATTTGCTCAACCTTTTTGTTACCTTTTAGTATACTATATTGCCAAAGGTATTTGCTCACCCATCCAAATAATCAGAATCAGGTGTTTCACTCGCTTCCATGGCCACAGGTGTATAAAATCAAGCACCTAGGCATACAGACTGTTTTTACAAACATTTGTGAAAGAATGGGTTGCTCTCAGGAGCTCCATGAATTCCAGCATGGAATTGTGATAGGATGCCACCTGTGCAACAAATCCAGGCGTGAAATTTCCTCGCTCCTAAATATTCCACAGTCAACTGTCAGCTGTATTATAAGAACGTAGAAGCGTTTGGGAACGACAACAACTCAGCCACGACGTGGTAGGCCATGTAAACTGACAGAGCGGGGTCAGCGGATGCTGAGGCACATAGTGCGAAGGGGTCACCAACTTTCTGCAGAGTCAATCGCTTCAGACCTCCAAACTTCATGTGGCCTTCGGATTAGATCAAGATCAGTGCACAGAGAGCTTCATGGAATGGGTTTCCATGGCCGAGCAGCTGCATCCAAGCCATACATCACCAAGTGCAATGCAAAGCTGGACTCTAGAGCAGTGGAGATGTGTTCTCTGGAGTGATGAATCACACTTCTCCATCTGTCAATCTGATGGACAAGTCTGGGTTTGGCCCCTCAGTTCCAGTGAAAGGAACTGTGATGCTTCAGCATACCAAGACATTTTGGACAATTCCATGCTCCCAACTTTGTGGGAACAGTTTGGAGCTGGCCCCTTCCTCTTCCAACATGACTGTGCACCAGTGCACAAAGCAAGGTCCATAAAGACATGGATGACAGAGTCTGGTGTGGATGAACTTGACAGGCCTGCACAGAGTCATGACCTCAACCCGATAGAACACCTTTGGGATGAATTAGAGTGGAGACTGAGAGCCAGGCTTTGTCATCCAACATCAGTGTGTAACCTCACAAATACGCTTCTGGAATTATGGTAAAAAATTCCCATAAACACACTCTGAAACCTTGTGGACAGCCTTCCCAGAATAGTTGAAGCTGTTATAGCTGCAAAGGGTGGACCGACGTCATATATTGGGAATGGGATGTCACTTAAGTTCATATGTGAGTCAAGGCAGGTGAGCGAATACTTTTGGCAATATAGTGTGTATATATAACTTTTTATCAGAATATTGTTATTACTGGAACTGGAAAGAAGAATATTGGATTTCTACTTCTTAAAAGTAGTGCACTTCCAGACTTACATGTTTAAATACCCAAAAATGTTTTGGTATTAATAATTTACTGATACCCCCTGAAATGTATTGTTTTGATATTTCAGGAAGACCAGGGAGATCTGCCCTTGATGTCACAATGGAGCAAATTCAGCTGCTCATTATTCAGGGCTTCACAGTGAGAGTTATGGCAAGGGTGTTGGATTGCTTCGTACCTCCATAAAAAAATTAGGGCTTTTCAGATAGCACCTAGAAGGAGATTCACCCCCATCAGTGATGCTGACCTTGAGGATCATGTCCGATGACTCCACAGCCAGTTTCCAAGAGCTGGCGCAAATGTATGTAGACCAATATGTACCCTTGTGATAAATGTATACAGCATCAACATAAATTGTACTTTATCTTAATTGTCATGTATTATGAAACACGTTCATATGATGAGGGCATACCTATTGGTTGGAGGAGTAAGTGTACAAAGAAGAAGAGTGCAGGAGACCCTCAACAGGATTAACCCAGGAAGTGCAGCATTAAGATAGAACCAGACTGTAGCTAGAAATGTGCCATTTCCTAACAGCCTCTGGCACATAGATGGCCATATGTGTCTCATCTCTTGTCTTTCCATGTACAGTACAGTACTTGTGGTGGCATAGGTTAGCCATATTGAATGTCGAATGCAGAGTGTTTCAGCTTCTCAGTTTCATATATCCAAGAACTAATGGAAAGTAAAATGAAAAGCAATATGAAGTAACTGCCACCATAGTTTCATTTTTAAGGATTGAATCTGCTTTTGCTAATGATAGAGTTTTTTGCATTTTTTTATCGGTATATTGATTAAATATTTCAATATTTTACAGGTGGGGGTTTGTGACACATGCAGGGATTGATGGGCACTCCAGACTCATCACATACATGAAATGTACATGGACAATACCGCCCTGACAGTGCTGACCTGTTTTGTTCGAGCCACCATCATGTTTGGGTTACCTGCCAGAGTTCGATCAGACCATGGAGGAGAGAACACTCTAGTTGTTCTATTAATGAACCTTTGCAAGGACAAGGGCAGACAAGGCACATTACAGGTCATTCAATTCACAATCAAAGAATTGAACATCTTTGGAGGGATGTCTTTCAACAGGTGGTGCACTATTTCTATACACTGTTCTATTTATTTGAGGATGAACAAATACTCAACCCTGAGGATGACACACACAAATTGTCTCTACAAATTGTTTATAATTAGGAAATTCAAAAAAGACATGTTCAAAAGTGCTTGGAATAACCACCAAATTCGATCAGCAAACAACCGCACACCGACACAAATGTGGATGGAAGGACTGTTGGTGAACAGGGAACAGGAGACAACAGCAGTGGAAAACATGTTTGGGGACGACCCATACAGCCAGCAAAACGTTGAAGCTGGGTTGGCAAGACACAGGATCCATCTCACTCAGCTTCGAGCAAACAATGGGGACCTGCAAAGAGCAGTGACAGTGCCACAGCCACGCATCACACTGAACTCTGAACAAATGCAGGCTCTTGAAAATACATTGCGTGGGACAAGAGATCTAAAACAACATTATCTGTTGTGTGTGAGTGAGATTGTAAATATTAATAATATAATATTAATACTTTCAAACTGCATGATAAGCATTACACTTTCCCAAACTCCACCGAATCCCATGTGGCCTGGAGTTGCATGTTGTGTAGCTCATCCTCCTCTGTCATGCCTCTTGGTAGGAACAGGCACACTGCACATGTTGAGGCATAGGGTAAAGGGAGGGAGTCAAGGGAGGGTTTGCTGGGAAAGCCCATCGCCGGAACTTCATCTGCTCCTGTGATGAAGATGAGGAGGTCTTCATATTTCAGTTCTGTCACTTTGTCTACCATAAAAACAAAGATCAAAGTCATATTAATACTCATTTCTTTCTTCTAATGTTTAAATGTACAATTGACAAATATGCAGCTCATTTGATGATATCAAAAATGTTTATGTTCCCATTTTGACACAAGTATTTTTAGCAGTTTTTTGTAAGACATTTTCAAAAACATGAACATATCCCAAAAAGTATTTACTTTGTGTCAGTGTTAAATTGAATATATAATGTTAAATTGAATATATTTTTATGGCGTTATACTGAATATACCTCTATGACTTTGTGTGCCTTATTTGTATTACTGTATGTTCTTAGTTAATCACAATGAATAAGATGAGCTCAGATTTGATAATGTGATGACAGAATGCTCTTAATCTGGCAATTAGGTCTGTCACAGTAGATGCACACCTGATGCACAACACACACACAGAGTATCGCAAGTTCAAGATAACACATGAGCAGTGGTTGGCCTGCTCATGTTGATGTTAACTGGCCAATTACACTCAGTTGTGTGTCAGTCCAACCTCTGTAGGGGACAGTCACAGTCCAAGAAGATAAATGTGAACTGAACTCAGGGTTCGGGGTTCTCTATGGCTGAGATCTTTCCAGACCTCTGTCATTCAGAGCCCGGGCGCTGCCATACTTTACCTGTGACCTGAATAAATATCTGTGAACTGATTTTAACAGAGTTCTCCGGTGTGTGTTCTTGGGGCTTCCAACTAAAGAATCGGGCTAACATCAGTAAAATGAAACTCTGTGTGTGTGTATAATTAAATTGCTATAATTTCAAAATTAGCCCTCTAGAATTTTCATTTAAATACCCTCAATCATGTTCAGTACCATCTCCCAGCAGAAGATTGTGTCATCCTCTGCCTCACACCGGTTAGATCCTCTGCTGCTATAACTGGAGCTGAAGATCTCCCTGAAAGCTGCCTTTGACAGTGGGGCACTCATGTTGGTGAAAAGAGGAAGAAAAGCAATCCAGTTTTCTTTCACAAGATCCCACAGCTTCCCAAAGGCATGAATGCCCTCTGTGAACTGCACGATCATCTTTGCTGTCCTGCAAAACAACCAAAAAAATTATATTATTCATTATATTTGGATTTTTTCTTTCCTTTTATTTATTTCATTTATTTCTATTTCTATTTATTTATATCTCTATGAGCTTCAAAAAAGAATATAACTAGACTATGCTCAGGAATAGCTGTGTGTTGACAGAGACCATCTTTGACGGGCCTGGAAAAAACTATGGCTCAGGCTGGGCTGTCATCTGTCTCAGCCGGTTAAGATAAAATAATTGGTTACTATATGAAATAGAATGATAATGTTGCTAAATAAATTAATACCACTTTCTGTAATCACTGAGCAATAAAGATCGAACACTGTGCCAAGAAACAAGTGCAACTGTCTGTCATTTGACAATAACCTGCCAAATTGATCCTCAGTTGCAAAGATCATTTCAAACAATATACCAAATATTGCACACATAGTGAATAAACATATTTTTGATACTGTTGTAGCATTTTCATGTGTTCACCTGAGAAATATGAAGTGCTTCACCACATGCGCATAATCTTTGGCATGTCTTCAATTGTTGCGCTGAATATTCTTGTGATTCCACAGTCCGCGATCCATTCCCCAAGGTCTCACTGCAGGGAAGTCAGGTCCTCTGTCGTCTTGCACTCAGAGATCTTTTACAGAGTACAGAATCACAACAAATAATCATTGCTGGAATTACATTTTTTTTAATTTGTTGCAACTCTGATTTTGAAGTTAGGGTTGCAATTAATTATTAAATGGTTTTGGTAAGTTCAACCAAAATATAAATTATAATTATATAATTACCCTTTGCATTTTGATTTGAACCTCCTGTTCTGGGAGCGCATGCCAGTCAAACTGGTCAAGGGGTGGCTTGTGACATTGCAGAAGCTTATCAAAACAATGCCACAGCACGTAATCAAAGCTAAAGGCGGTCCAACGAAATATTAGAGTGTGTGACCTTTTTTTGGTGGCAACTTTTTTTTTTGGCCAGGCAGTGTATATTTAGGTATTGAGTGATTTATTCATCTATTGCTTGCTTTGATTTTTGCTGTGTATTGAATGTTAACTTCAGCATTGTGCTCCACAAGCACTTTTAAGACTTCAACACAGTTTGAACAGCAACCAATCAAATTTATGTCCCACCCTCTTCATTTACATGTATGTCAACTAGTTAACTAGCAAGCTAGTGCCTGGTTGTTACAGTCTACATGCTGACATGTTAACTAGGTAGGGCCCACTTGGATTTTATCACTGAAACAGAGAAGCTGTTGGGCCTTACCAGTCAATTAGCGAGGGCAGAATATTTACTAGTTAACTAGGTATGTCAGAAATGTTCATTAGGTAAGTTCAGATGCTGACTAGATAACTAGCAAAGATGAATCACACTCACTGGTTAGCTAGTTATACCTTGTTTGCCCTCACTAGTAAGACTGTAAGGGTCAAATAATTTACTTGTTAACTAGTAAAAATCCACAAGACTGTTTAATGTAAAAATCACCTTACTAGTTAACTAGTTAGATATGTTCTCCCACTGGTGAACTAGTAAGGCCCAAAAGAAAAATACGTTCACTAGTAACACACATACTTTACTTACTAGTAAGCTAGTGGAGCAACATTCATTCAACTAGTTAACTAGTGACATGGTGTCACTGCCATACATGTTACCTAGTAAAATTTTATTGAATGACTAGTTAACTAGTGATACAAAATGTTTCCCACTAGTTAGCTTGTGAGAAAAATATCTGTGCAGCTAGTTAACTTGTTCATTGTTCTGGATACAACTAGTTAACTACAAAGAAAAAAAATGCATGTACATGTTAACAAGTAAAGTCAGAAGCACCTAAAGCAGTGGCTGTCACTAGTTGATGTTCAAATTCACAACAGACCCTAACTAGTTAACTAGTAAGTACTGTTCTGTTCTTCTTCACATGTACACACCAAGATGCACTCTCAATTTAACATGCAGCATTTCCTGGGGAAACATGTTAACTAGTGCAAATGAAGCAGGTGGGATAGAACAAAATTCTGAGTATTAATTGGTTGTCATATTTCATTCTGGCCTGGAGAGCCAATTGGAAGCCTCAGTGCATGCTCCTCCCATCTCATCATTGTTATTTTTGCTTCTGTAACTAGTTAACTAGTGCTTATATTTCCTTGCACTAGTAAGCTAGTACACACTCTTAGACCCACTAGTTGATTAGTGCAGGTGCAAATGGGTTTACTAGTCAACTAGTTGATATCTTGAAATTTTTGGTTCAACTAGTTGACTAGTAAGGGCAAAAAAAGACTTGAACTAGTTAACTAGTAAGCACGTTGGCCCTCACTAGTTAACTAGTGAGCATTTTGGCCTTCACTAATTAACAAGTAACATAAAATTGTATGGACTAGTTAACATGTGACCTTAATTCATGATTGACTAGTTAACATGTCAGGATTTTTGCAGTTCACTAGTGAACTAGTGTGTGTTTTTGACATTTGATATCAAGGATATCATATAAATATTCACTCGGCTTTCCATATGGACAGTTTGCCTTTCACGAGTGAACGACAATATACTTTTAGCCCCACTAGTTGACTAGTGCAGGTGCAAATGGGTTTACTATTCAACTAGTAGATATCATGTCTTTACAAGTTAACTAGTAAAAGTTTTGGGTGCAACTAGTTCACTAGTAATGGCAAAAAAGACCTGAACTAGTTAACTAGTAAGCCTGTTGGCCCTCACGAGTTAACTAGTGAGCATTTTGGCTTTCGATAGTGAACTAGTCAAGTCAAGTTAAGTCAAGTTTATTTGTATAGCCCAATATCACAAATTATGAATTTGCCCCATTGGGCCTTACAATCTGTACAGGATATGACACCCCCTGTCCTTTACAAATGACCCTCGCATCGACTAAGGAAAAACTCCCCAAAAAAACCCTTTTAACAGGGAAAAAGTGCAATAGATGCCATGTGTACAGAATAACAACAATGAAAACACATTAACACTACATATAAAATTGTATGGAAATGTCCAACACAATATAACAACACCTAATATACACTGTATATATATAGAATTGTATAAAAGTGTCCAAGGGGATGAAGAGCATCATCAAGCTATCAGCAAAGGATGAGAAGCACGCCTTCCTCTCCACCACGCCAACCAGAAGAAGCCTGGGCAGCACGTCCTCCTCTCCACCACACCAACCAGAAGAAGCCTGGGCAGCACGTCCTCCTCTCCACCACACCAACCAGAAGAAACCTGGGCAGCACGTCTTCCTCTCTCCACCACGCCAACCAGAAGAAACCTGTGCAGCACGTCTTCCACTTCACCACACCAAACAGGAGAAGCCTCCGCAAGATGACCTCGTCACCACCACGTCACTCAGAACCAGAAGATGAAGCCTGACCGGTCTGCACAACCACCACTCCACCAGGTAGACTGGATCCATGGATACCTGTGAGATGAGAACGCACAGGGACTACGAGGCACAAAACTAATCTGCAGCATGTGTTAAAGGGAGGAAGAGTTAACACATCCTCTTCTCCACTACTCTAACAGATACAACCTGAGCAGCATGGCCTCTTCTCCATCTCACCACCATCACGACAACTAGTAACTAGTAGTCACATTTTTGAAGCTCACTTGTGAACTAGTATGTGTTTTTGACATGAGATATCAAGGATATCGACAAAATACTCACTTGGCTTTCCATACACCACACACCTGGACACACACACACACACAAACTCGATATGCTGGACTTCTCAAACGCGTCCAAACTGCCTGTGCACAACTGTATGTTACACAGTGTCATTTTGCACCACTGCACAAGCTGTAACTGTCAGATTTTTTACTTAAATTTCTATTTTTTATTATCGTTTGTATTTTATCATAATTTGCACCTCACATTATCTCTCGTAATATGCACCTTGCATTCTTCTTATGTATTTATTGTAGTACATATTTTGGTACTTTATTTTTTGTCTATCTATCTATCTATCTATCTATCTATGAGAATAAAACAAAACAATTAGCTGAAAGACAGGGAACAATAGAGTCCCTGATAATTCTCTGCCGATTCATCACTCCCAGCAAAACCTTTCACATTCATTTGATACATGGTTTAAATAAAATGTTACAGTAATTAGTGAAACTTAAAAAGCTATCCACCTAAAAGGATTGTCAAACTATAACTGTGTTAACATGAGGATTCGAAGGGTAATATCTTCCATAAAAATAAAAAAAAATACAATACTTTAAATAGAACCTTCAGCGAAAATAGTTGCTTCATTGTATTATATTCATAAGTACAGAGGTAATATCAGGAAAACATACTGTATTTAAAACATACAACTACTAATAATGCTGAATGTCACATTTGTATACTGTATGTAGGCAGTGGACAAGTAGCTGATTTGAACTACTTTATACTGTAGTTAAGTCTGTAACGCTTTTTATTTTATAATTTGATCATATGCTTTGCTTGATATAATTCAAATATGCAGCAGCACAAGTACATCAAAACTGAGCACAGTCCTTAAAGCTTTAGTTGGTGATGTTGGAGAGTGAGCAAGATTTGAAAGTGGCAACTCCTCTAAGGCTTCTGTAATGCCTTGTTCATACTACATGATTTTAGCTCAATAGGACCGGTCGGCGACGTTTTTTTGACATCTGACTCTGAGTCGCAGACAAAAACTGAACATCTAGCATTATAAATATTCAGTCAAGTCACACTGACGTGTGACAAATGAGCTACAGTCAATGAGAGCAGAGAAAGGAGCAGCGGCTGCAGCAGAGCAGCAGCTGCAGCAGCAACAACAATATCAACAGCAACAACTTTTCAGGGTATATTTTTTTAAGTTTAATAAATGATGTTCTGCATTAACTTTGTGGAAAAAGAAAAGCTCCTATTAGCTTGTGATCACTGAACTAAACGTGATTATTTGTGCAATAGAACACAACAAGCAGCTCATTTGACCAGGAATTAGTGAGAGGCGGCTGACTGGACTGCAGTTCTCAAGTTGGATAGTCAACTACGTCTTCTGATGGAGAGTTGTGTAGTGTGAACACTCTCATCACCGAGCAGTCATGTAGTGTGAACACCCCAAGACTCCTGACCAGAGAACCTCACATAGTGTGAACAGCATGGCAAGTCTATAACTCTGACAATGATGCAGTATGTTTACATGCACATCTAAGATGAGCTACTGGCAATAACCGAGCTAAGGATTTAACTGGAGTTTCCAAGAAATTCAAGAGAATTAGGTTAGAGGATCAATTATTGAGTGAGGTACATTCACCCCCGAGACATTAGGTGGTGCTATACGCCCTTTCGCGTTGGCAGTCTTCCGGTTCTTCTGCTACTGTGTTGTTGTCATCCCTCTTCTGTGGTCTTGTCACTTCCGGAAGGGGGAGGGCCACTAGTCAATAGCCCAGCTAATCGTGGTTTGCATATATATGCCCGAAAAGCTCAATTTAAAACTGTATTATCTGGCACGAACAGTCCATAAAAACTCCAGTTCGGTTTGACTCCACTCACACGACTAAGGTGTATATATCGCTTTAAAATCTTTGATATTAGCCGAACTAAGGCAATAAGTCGAATTTCTCTGTAAGTGCATGGAAACATACTGAGTGTGAACAAGGCTTAAGCTCCAAACCCCCCACCTGTCAGTGCTCTGACCAATGCCACGCCCCCTCTCCTGCTCAGTGAGGACTGTGCTGAATATTTCCGGAAATGGTGAAACATGATGCAAGACAGAGGGGGGCATGGGCAGGACGAGACATGCAAGCATCTGATTGGTTCTTACCATTTGGAACGAATGACAGAGATTGGTCAGTATTTACAGTCCTATGGCTGCCACAGAGGTCTGATTCTTTTCGTTCCGTAATGATTTTTGATAAATAAGACACAGACATCTTTCTGCATACAGTCAGCGAGTTGTACTAATCAAAGCCTCTGAACTGTGGACCTGTGCAGAGACTCTGATGCTGGAAGACCCAGATGAAGGAGGAGTGAGGCTGTAGCATCTGAATACATAATGTATTGACTTCTCTCAGGATGGAAGGACCATTTCACCCAGTATAACAAAAAGTACTTCTGAACAGGATTACCAACTATAGCTTTAAATGTACTTTAAATGTTACTTTTCACTGCTACTTTCCAAAAAAATTCAATACAAATTTGTGTGAAAATAAATAAGAACAAACAAAACAGATAATGATAGTCATGCATTTTATTGGAAATGAGACAAATACACATGTACTGCAAGGTCAACATAACCTAACCTCATTATAAAGAAAAAAACTATGCAAATGCAATTATCAAGCTATATTCAAGTTGTTTTGGCTAAGATTGTTTCAACAGCTCTGATCAGGTTACATTCATGTGTAAACATTGGCTATGAGGCAAGACATTGGAAAACTAGTTATTATACTGTCCGTCCTTCCACTGCATCACTAACAAAAAAAACTCATCTACAGGACATGGAAGAGGCCCCCCAAGTTACGCTGGTGCTAACACAACATTTTGTTTGTGATCAGAACATTATTTGACAAATTGTTTCTCTGCAGGTGGCTGACTTTCACCCTGCTTTGCTTTTAATCAAAAACATCAGCATGATGAAGGAGTGCTGTAGGGGGTGTGTTGTGTCCCTGCCCCTATGAATGATGAATATTTGACATTTATCTGATTCATCATGTGCAAAAGAAAGTTCACCTCCACCATCTCCCCTCTAGCATCCCTCACCCACGACTGTAATGATTGCATGTATGATCCAGGGCACTTGTGAAAAAATACATTTGGAAGAGGAAAACCTTTCTGGGAGCTACATTTGATTTTATAAGTTTCTGTTAAAACATTGGTTTCAAATGACATCACCAAAGGATAAAAGGCATGAATGGGAGTTTTTAATTTAACTGTAATTAATGTTTACACTGGTACATACTGTACATTTCTTTCCCCAGCAAATAAGCAATGTGGAATTTTCTGATGGAAAATCATTATCGGGGCAGGGTTGGGAAATGTCTAAAATTATTCTATCAACACAGACATTTACATCGATAGTCTGGCATTATAACTGATTTGCCTTGGGTGCACTGTGGAGTGGGTAAGACTGTTCTTAATGGCAGGCTAACTAAAACCACTGACTTGCGTTAGCCTAGCCCCAGTGAACTCTGCAACTACAAGGACTGAATGATTTTTTTTTTAAATCTGTCTCCACCCGTCTGCAACACTCCGGCTCACTTGGAAATGAGGCCCTATGTCCAAAATTCTTAACTATCACTCTAAGTCAGCTTCTCATAAAACCAAACAGACAAAATGTCAGCAGGAATTTGGAAAGCTGATCTTTACCATTGAATCATCTCATATTTTCCAAATATTTTAAGGATAATGAATGATAAGAATGATCTGCAACAGAAAAAAACACAAATGGGTTACTTTATATAACATGTTGTAGCTTCTTCATAAGTTTGCCAATTATTACTGTTATATTTATACTGTATATGACATGAGCTGCTATTTGATAGTGCTAGACTTTATAAGTCCTATCACAAGTCACTTTTCATTGACAGTCGGGGCAGCTCTCCCACCCAACTGGCATTATTCTCCTTCCTCTGAACACTTCAAACCTCACATCTTCATGATATATCTAGTGTAAAAGATGCATTCTAAATTATGTCCTTGGTGCATCAGTTGTAGGATTTAGGGCTGTCAGGGCTCTGGACCTTGCTCTGCCACCTCTGCATGGTCTGCAGATGTGCAGGATTCGGTGGCCCGTCCTTCAGGCCTGGAGGGAGCTTCAGCTCCAGTGCGCAACAGTGATGCCTCCTGCTGAGTTCCAGGGATGATCTTCTGGTACGTCAGAGGGCTGGTCAGGCCCAAATCGGATAGGGCAACCAGGGTACCATCTGGATCCACCATCATATCGATTACTTTCAGATTGATGGAGAACAATCTGAAATTAGCACTTTTGAATTTAACACAGGTCAAAATACAGACACTAGTTCTAAAAAGAAAAATATCCCATCAATACCAAGCAGTTGTCTTTCCACTCTCCTCAGTTCTTGAATAATTGTTGATATCTCCTGTTAAGACAATAGAAATTTTAATTTAAATTAGCTGATGTGATTACGTAAAAGTTCACACAATGAATCAACTTAATTAAGCTCTTCGTTGTTACAGAAAAAAGTTTGGAGCTGTGCCGAGTATGTCCAGTAATACTTTATGAGCTCTGTGACTGTGTGCTGGATAGCTGTATCTTTTCAACTCATAAGTCTTTTTTTCTTAACCATATTTGGACCACTCTGCCATTCACAAGGGGAATGCAATGTACATGTGTCTTTGATTTGATCCCCCAGATATCTGTAATATTGTCAGCACTTGCTATGATTGCTTCAGTAAGTATCAGATGTGGTGTGGTTTGTATGAGACCAGAGAAACTGAAGGAGCACATTGAAATCTGTATGATTACTAACTCTTTGAGTGCCAAGGACGTATATTTATGTCCTTCAAAACAGACAAGTGCCATAAACGTACAAATACGTTTTTCCTTTTTTCCGCAGCGGGTCAACGATCGCGGTCTCCTGTAATTTTGGGGCTTCTGGGATTTGTAGTCAGGACATACATGTCAGTATATGCCATAGAGATCAAAGCAGGAAGTGGAGACGATTAGAGAGCAAAACAAATGGGATCTGGACAAAAAGTTGTGATTTTGGTAAAACTAGCCTCCACTCTCCTCCAGACAAAACAAGAACAGAAGAATATAAAAACATTTTTTTCATTATGAAATAGAGAATCTCTTCTTTCATTTGTGCTATTCTGTGTTTTCAGAGTCTGTGTACAAAATATTCTGTGCATCATGAAAAATGACTCAAAATGGACAAAAATGCTGGCACAAAGCACTTTCGGGTTTGAAAAAGGACTGGCACTCAATGAGTTACTTTTTCCTTTTGAAAAGCTAATGCATTACAAATGTAAACAAATTCTTGGCAAAATACTTCATCAGTGTAGCCATATCAAATGGCCTGTCAGCCTCTGTCTTTTTGCATTTATTTATGCCAAACTAACACTATGCTGTTTAGACTTCCCTGAAATGCATCGGTCTGATTGCACAAAAAAAAAGGCCTCTCAAGCACAATGGATTATGGAAAAGGAAATTATGGGTTGTGTACATTTTGTTTCAAAAGTTTGTCATCATTTTATCTTCTTCTAAACAAATCAGCATATACATATGTAGTAGTTATAAAATTATGAAGGCACAATAATCACATGCTAACACATTGACACATTACAGTTTACTTTTTTGTTTTTTTAGCAATGTTCAGTCATGGTTAATAACACCACATTTCAGGCAATATTTTAACTATTCTTTCTGTCCAACATATTTAATAATCCAGATTGAAATCCTCATTGCACACTCTGAAACAACACATAGTCATAGGGCCGGACCTATTAAAGTATGTGTATAAACAAATGCAAAAAATAATGTACAAACTGCACAACTCACAGTGTGCACTGTGGCTTCATAGATGCTAAATAGTTTGCCACAATGAAAATGCAATACAAGGTGTTTACACACGTGTGCTGGGCGGAGAAAATGTAAATATATTAATTTAGTACACACAAAGTTATTTATTAAACCTGAAAGCAATTTTGCTAATAGAAACTGTGTCTATGTTAAACACTTCTCAAAAGGCGGTGCAAATGGTTTGTATGCACAAATGGCTGCAGTTATTGTCGCAAGAAGAGACACTGAAATGCATTTTTCACACTTGTGTGAACATATTTGGAATGAATGAAGAAACACTCATTAAAATATACCTATCCAGCCTTGCCATTTTGGAGCTGCTGGAGGAACTCAGAGCGCATTTGGAGCCACGAGAAGTCATGCAGTATCTGCAATGACAAAACTCCTTGCAAGTTTACATTTTTTGCATCTGGTCATTTGGGCTATTACAGCTGGGATCTCCCAGTCATGTTTTTCAGATGTGCTGCCTGAAGTCCTAAATGCCATGTTGCACTGGATGGCCAGGTTTGTGAAGTTTCCACGCCCTCAGGACTCCTTCAATGAGACCAAACAGCTTCTTTGCTGTAGCTCATTTTAGTGTTTATTGGCTTCATCTTCCAACATCTCTAATTCTATAGGGTCAAATTTCATTCTGTCATTTTGTCTCTCCAAACTTGCTGTGCTGCAGACAATGAAACACAAAACCCTCATTTCAATAGGCATTTCTCCAACTTGTTTGTGCCTGATCTAGACAGTCACTCTTCGTAAATATCACCTGCAATCCCACACTCTAAACTCTCGACTGCGTATGCAAATTAGTATACACGAATTGGAATCTCAGTAGATCCGGCCTAGGGGTGGGCGATATGGCCTAAAATATATATCACAGTATAATGTGAACAATAGATGTTAGGCCAGTGTTTTTCAAGGTTGGGGTCGCGACCCCACGTGGGGTCCCGTGGAATTCAAATGGGGTCACCTGAAATGTCTAGTAATTGGTAAAAAAATTACTGACAAAAATATTTTTTCAACTAATTATCATTAATTTTAAAATTATGATTAAAAACACCATATACAATCTTAAACAACAGCATTATAAAAATATCTGAGTGCCGCGATCACGTGACTGCACAAGTGCCCGCTACTTGAGTTCCCTCGCTTCAACCTGTCTAAACAAAAACTTGCAGTAGGGAAAAATTGAAAACAAAATGGAAAGATTTCTTTGCCTGCCAGGCCCGGTATGTGTCCTTCAGTATGGATTTACCAGCGTCTTTGAAAGCAACGAGGAGAAGCCAAAATGTCTGCTGTGTGGTAACGTCCTGTCTACCGAGAGTATGAAACCCAACAAGCTTGAAAGACGCTTTGAGACAACACACAAAGAACATTTCGGCAAACCAAGATCTTTTTTCGAAAAGAAATATGCTGAGCTCAACAAGCAGCGAGTGTACTTTAAAAAGTCTGTGACAGTTAGTGAGCGGGCCCTGAAAGCATCTTTTGAGTTGAGCTATCTCGTTGCCAGGGCTATGAAGCCAGCTGTCATCAAAATGGTAAAAACGATGTGCGGTGAGGAAGAAGCTCAAAAACTGAAGACGATACCACTGTCTGATAACACAGTGAAAAGAAGGATTGATGCAATCACTGATGAGCAAGAGAGCACGCTGACAGAAAAACTTCACAATTCCCCAGCTTATGCTCTTCAAATGGATGTTAGCACAGAAGCAAAAAATGCCCATGCTTTGACATTTGTTCATTGCATGCAGGAGAATGCAATTCACAAGGATATTTTGTACTGCCTCCCTCTTCCTGAACGTGAGACTGCCCAAGAAATATATGATGTGCTTTGCGATTTGCGATTAGAGAAAAACAATTCCCTGGGAGCGTATGTTGGGACAGGAGGTGATTTGCGGACACTTATCACCCAGCGGGCCCCATCTGCAATATGGAATCACTGCATGATTCACCGTGAACAGCTAGCATCTAAAGAACTGAGTGCACCCATCACAGACATACTGCAGCAGGTCGTAACCATGGTGAACTACATCAAGCCACATCTTCTGTGTGCACATCTTTTTGCAAAACTATGCGCCGACATGGGCTCTGAATAAGACAATTTACTCTTTCACACAAAGGCATGGTGGTTGTCCAGAGGTAACGTGTTGGAGTGGGTTTTCAAGCTGAGAAATGAACTGTTGGAGTTTTCCATGGATGTGAAAAAAAACTGATTTTGTCAACTTTCTGTGTGACCAGCAAAAAATGTGTCTCCTTGAATATATATGTAACAGCTCATCTTTGGAAAACTTAACGAACTTAACACAAGCATGCAGGGGAAAAACAAGAATGTTATGCAGATGAGTGATTGTATTGATGGATTCAGGGGGGAAACTCGCATACTGGAGAGAAAGCCTTTCAAAGGCCAACTTCACCCCTTTCCACCAGCTGAGTCAGTTTTTAAAAGACAACAGCATCGATAAGTGCTCCACAAAGAAGATGTGCAACCACCTGAAATGCCTAGAAGAGCACTTCACCACGTATTTCCCAGATGTAGATATGTCAAAGTCTGACTGGGTGCGGGACCCGTTTCATTGTGACACAGGCACAGTGGACCTGCCTGCCACCGCTGTTGAACAGCTGATTGAACTTTCATGTGACAGAACGCATCAGGGATTGCATTCACGAGTGGCAGTGGACGAATTCTGGTTTGGAGCAAGAATCGAATACCCAGAGATCTCACTGTGTGCTTTAAAACTGTTTGTTCCTTTTGGAAGCACATATTTGTGTGAAGCTGGATTCAGTGCCCTTGTGTGTATGAAGTCAAAGTACCGCTCCTGACTGGATGTTGCGTCAGAGATGAGATACGCTCTCTCTACCACAGCACCTGACTTTGAAAGGCTGCAGCAAGGTGTGCAGGCTCAACCATCGCAATAAATATGATGAGTTGAGAGAGACAATAATATTATAATATAAATAATATAAAACAACAAACTGAAGCTGTAACAGAAGCAATGTGATACTTTTCATCTTTCAAATCTTCACTGTGACCAGTTTAAGATGCTGCAGCTTTTTTTTTTTTTTCCATAATTCACTGTTTGAGAGATAGATTGTTCAGTATTTTTTTCAGCCTTGTAAATATAAGCTGGCCTAACTGCACATGTATATCCTGATCAGGGAAAATAAAATGTAACTTTGTCCACTAATCTGGCTACCCTGTATTTGCAACACAGTATAATAAACATGATCAAAAACTAATTCTTGAAAATTCTCTCTGGGGTGACCAGAAATTTATGATGTCAAAATGGCGTCACGAGACAAAAAAGGTTGGGAACCACTGCGTTAGGCGGTATATGTCACAGTATACTTTGGTATGTAAATTACAGCATAACAGTTTCTTAATGGTTACATAGCCCATGGTAAAAGCATTCAAGCAGAATGTTGTTTTTTTTAAACTATTAAATAACATAAAAGTCAAGAATATTACTTCAAGAAAATGTTTTATGCAAAATTGTAGAAAGCATAAAACAAGTAACTTCACACTGTTAACACAATAGTACTGCCTTTAGTATTAGCCCTACACAAACCCTGCTATCGCAATGCTAACACATAATGGAAAACGCCATAGATGTGATCATTGTAACTAAACAAATGGCTATATTCAACACAAACAGTGCAGCAGCACACAGAGCAGAACATATGACAACCAATAATACTTACAGGCATATATTCTCGGTAATTTTGTAGAACAATGAAACCTTTGAGAGTTTAGCTGCTGCTTGTCTTCTACAGTTACTCCACACATTACTTGTTTTTCTGCTCCACATCTCCTCCTCCGCTGTTTCTGTGCTTGCAGCCATTGTCACTCTGAGGCAGGTGCGATGACATCTTCGATGCCCCCTGTTGACTTAATGGGAAATAATTAAATTTTCCATTAAGTCAACACTTCAGTGGGGCTGTGAGCCAAGCTGTAGCTAATGTTTGCTCAGCTTATTTCTCTGATAACTTAAGATCCATTTGTTCAGGAGGTTTTTACCAGCAGCTAAATTGTCTGCAATTATCTATCTGCAAAAAACCCCCCACAAAAACAGAGACTAAAGTTTAATTTTAATAATCAGCATTTGTCCAATGCTGATCTGTGGTTAACATTTTGTCAACAACCAAGTTCTAAAATGTGTTTTGTAAAAATGTGGCTTAAAATTGGATAAAAAGTCAATTTATGACAGCTTCTGGCAGACATCACAGAACACACGTACAAAGTGGATGTGATGCAACTAACAGATGACCAAATGAAGTTTGTTACCAAACAATTACAGTTTCTAGGTAGATTACTAAAATAACATAGGTGAAGTAATTTTGAGAATTTTCTGTGTGTATGTGTTAATGTTACATATTATATTATTATACATATCAGTTCAGTTGCCCTTGCTTTAGCAGATAAATCAGAATTTTAAATTTGCAAATCTGATACATTATTACTCTCTTGAAGGAGATCAATTGAAGGATAAGACTTGGCACAGTGACTTTGGATTTGCATGTCTTGACTCAGGATCTGAGCACAAAGACTTGAGACTTAGTGAGTATTAAATATCACAAAAAGTGAAACTTTGACCATCCTACGCTCAAAGAAATGTTGATGGATTACCAAAGTAATCACTAAAGTGACAATTCAGCCTGAGAGGGGCAAAAATGTCACCATCACCTTATTGGAGCTCTTGAGCAGTAAGGAGTCACGCTCTGTCTGCAGTTTGTTCTCAATCTCTTCCCATTTTCGTTCTTTATCCTTGAAGAGGATCCTGGTGGCCAAGTTGGTACAAATATAGATCAAAATAAAAAACATGAATAGATTTAATATACTTTCACAAGACAAGTAGCTGATTGTCAGTGTAAATCTGTGTGATGTGCCACTCAAACTATGTTACTTGGCCTAGGTCTGAATATCAAACAAAGACAGGAATCTTAACCTACTGTAAAATATATTTTTTTTCCATTTACGATTCCATTTTTTCCAATAGTGTCCTGCATTTGTCCATTTCTCAGTATAACATGTATGCCCAAATACATCAAATTACAACAACAACACATTCCTGCATGGTCAAACTTCCAGTTTGGTGATGCTTACCTGATTTTGCAGGATGTTTTGTCAACAGACTGACGTATCCTTGTGGAAAGCTGAGTGACAGATGCGAGTAGCAAACTGTCTAGCACCGCCTGATAGAAGATTGAATGATTACATCAGTGTCACTTTTATTTCACACTGGCAAAATAATCAGATGGTGGAGAGAGAGAGAGAGAAACTAAGGAACCTAACACAGCCTTTATTGCTAAATGTTGCCAAATTTTAGCCAGGGTTATTGACCGAACATTTCCTTTCATTTCAGCTGAAGGGTGACTGTTACTGACCTATAGCGAGCTCCCTCTAGTGGCACACTGTTGTACAGTACTACACAATGTACAGTACACGCCAACAGTAAAATCTGTCTCTATGTGCCCCGGGACCCTATGTGACGATAAGCGGTAGAAAATGGATGGATAGATGGATGAACTACATTTCCAGACTTCTTCAATTGCGGAGGAGTTTTTTTGTGTATATTGTTCTACTTTTTACTAGACTTAAAAAATCTGGAATAGACCTATGACATGCATATTGCCATTCTATTTCGATCATTGTTTGATATTTAAACAGGGACTCACATCATCTCTATTCCATGTCTGTAGGCAAATGGAGCGGGAGCTCTGTCCACTCGAGCCTCGGGGTTGAAGCTCCACAGACCGCCCGTTGGTTCCCAGAATGCTTCTGTGCTCCGCAGAGGCACAACTCTGGTCTAAGCTGTCATCAAATGCACGCTCCTCCATCTATGGGGCAGCAAATCAAGAAAAAAGTGTTGACATGTTGTAGTTTTCTAATCTAGAAAGATAAGATTATAAACAATAATTTTCTAAACTGTTGACTACCGGAGCTCCAGTGTCAGTGGCCGCAGGGCTGACTGAGTCGATCTCCCCTGCCACATCATGAATTTCTCTGGCAAGCATGGCTAGATCTTTGGCTAGATCTTGGCTGATCCTTATGAATAAACACAAAAATAAAATATGGCATTTGTTTTGTTTCATTTGGTGACAACAACGATATAGCTCTGTGCAGATGTACCTGGCTATTTCTTCGCTATGTGCTGTCCAGTCTCTCATGTACTCATCCTGCTCCCTGGAGTTCTGCCTCAGGGCAGTTAAGCCTGCGGGATTAGGGGTTGCAGGGGCTGAAGCTCCTAGCTGGGCTACCAAAGTGGAAGGGAATGGCCGCGCCTGGCTCGGCTTGGATATGTGGCATTTTGAGCCATACTCATCCTCTGAGGTGGAGGCATACTCCACAGGCACACGGTGCCACTGAGTGCCAGCTAATGTGAAGATGAAAAGAAGCTGAGTTTAGAGGTTGATATTGCCATTCACAGTTCAGCAACATTAGCATTCCTTTGGAGTCATGTTTCTGGTAACCTGACAATATCTGGTTCTTCAGTTAAGCAACACCTGCAACATGGAACGAACAGAATGTGTGAAATATTTATATTTCCATTGGACATGAAATAACAAAAAATTCTTACAAACTGGTGTGTAGGAGGAGGTGCCTTTACTCTTGTCAGGCAGCTTGGAGGCACTGTTAGCCCGAGCTCTGGGTCCAGACACTGAGATCACATTGGATCCCCGCAGTCCTTGTCTGATGGCATAATCGCCTGCAGCACTGCGGACCCCCAGACTTCTACTCCTTGTTACAGTGGCCTCTGAGTCACTCTGAGCTGACGGGGAGCACACCCTCGGCCTCCTCGGCTGTGCCAGAGCCTCTATTCTGGACATTCCCCTTCTTGCCATCCCCGTCCTGGATGTGGAACTGGCGGTAGAGGCCTCGGAGGTGACTGACATCCTGTCGAGGTCAGCTGGTTCAATGTCTGAGGAATTCCCCAGTCGGGCTCGTCTGAGCAGGGACGCCCTGGTGGGCCTGGGCTTGGGAACATTAGTGGTTTTGATGGATGCAGAAGAGACTGGGGCCTTGGTCATTTTAGCCCGACTAGATTTGGTGCTAGCCCCCACTGTCATGGTACCAGTCTGGACCCTGTTATGTGAGCTTCTAGATTCCTGTGTAGAGGTGGGCTGAGAGTCAGAGAGGAGCAAGCTGGAATTGATGTCATCATCAGTGAGGTCCAGAGAAGTCCAGGGGCAGCTGGGCTGAGAGCCAGTTGCTCTGTTCTTGACCCTCCTGTCCTGGGTCTCTCGGCCTCTGGCAGGGCCCTTGCTGGACGAGCACACTACCATTCTCTCTTTCTGTTGTCCTGCAAGAGTCCGTCGTCTCTGGATTACCTTTCTCGCTCCGTCAGCCTGGCTTACTGTGCTGGTCGTGTCCACGTCTGACTCTGGTGACATGGAGCCTTCAATGGACTGACTTTGCGGATCACCTTGGTCCGACACAGTCATCTCTAAAAAGGCTGCCACAGCTTCAGAGTCTTTTTGCAGAGTGGAGCTGCCAATGATAGTCTCCTTGCACTGAGTTTTGCTGCCTGCGAGCCCATCAATACGAGGTATGAGCTCAATGGGTACACTGGAACTTGGCTTATCCACGGTAAAACTCTCCTGCCTCAACAATGTTTTCCCACTACTTTCCCTAGCCCTCTCCACTTCCTTATTCCTCCTCTGTGCCTCCTCCATTCTTTTCTCCCCGCTGGTCATGGGACGAGGCAGGAGCTTGGTCAACACACCTGATTGGCCTGATTTCCCACTAGGGTGGCCTCCGTGGCTGGCCATGCCTCCAGTGCCATGACCGGCCCGTTTCTTTCCCCTGACCATCTTATCATCTTGGCTCTCCTTCTCCTGTAGCTCTGTGTCCTGTTTCTCCCCCATGTCTGTAAGCAGGCCTGGGAAGGAGGACCACGGGGTCCTCCTTCCCAGAACAAGCTCCTCACCAGGCAGCTTGGCCAGGGCTCTCCTCTTATGCTCTGTGTAACCGGATGAGACAAAGGAGGCTGAGTGGCTGGACTCACTTATTTCAGCTAGAACGGAGAGAAAAACATATTATCAGTAAAGTGGGTCCTCAGATAAATGGGTATTACATGTCAATGGTAAGTGATATGCAAGCAAAATTGATGCACTAATTCTCTTTTTACCAAATGAATCATAAGATACTACTGAGTTCTTCATAATTTAAGGAAATGTCAGGCACTTTTTATAGTGTTGAACAATGTGGGTAAGGCTTTAAATAAGCCGACCAACCTAAAATGTTTGTACTTTCTTTTCAGATTCTGTTTCTGGACAGTACCTCTGTCCTCTGTGACCATGATGTGACTCTCCCCTCCTGATCCCTCAGGGTCTGTCCTAATGTGATTGGCAGCCAGAGTTGCCCACTGCGAGACCCATCGAGGACCACCCACCATCAGTTCCTCAGACAGGACCTGGACAAAGACAGCATGACACAAGGAAAGAATTAATAGTAAATTGTTATAGTGTATACACCTGGCAACACTTTCGCTTGAATTTAAAAGCTTTCTATCTTAGCACCTCTGTCTCCATGCGTCTAGGCATTCCTCTGTCACCCGTACCAGATCTCTGGGAGGTGAGCCTCTCTGTTTGGTCTGCACCCCCCAACCTGGACACACACATGCCCTCCTGCTTGTCCACGCCAAACACCTGCAACATAAACACATGTAAAAGTGATAAAGTAGACTCATGCTGCATGTGTGAAAAGGATATCTAGTCAGAAACCGACTAAAAAAGTATTTTTTCTTCCCCACCTTGCCGATCATTTTCCTAGCCTCCTCCTCCTTGTGATCCCCATTCTCCAACTCAATAGTGTAGGTCCCTTTGTCACTGTAATCATCCCCGTGATGATAGTACTCGTCACAACCAATCTGCTGATGTGGTGAGGATCCACGTCGCCTCTCTGCCAATCCACTAGCCACTTTGGAAGTTGAAGACTTGCGACGGCGAGCGGGACTATCCTCCTCTGCGAAGAGTCCCTCTGGTACATTAGCGCGACCCTCTCTGATCTTCATCCCTGCACCGCCCCACAGCCCCCACGAGCGCTCCTCCATTGTAGCAGCTCTTTCTCTGAGTGCATTCCCTGAGTCACTCTGAGTACCATCCTCATGTTTGCTACCTGGCATGGTATAGAAGAAGGCAATGACTCAGCTTGTTTAGAGAGGGGTCTTAGGCTACATTAGGCACAATTGAAATACACACATCTTGTGTTAAAGGGGACATCCTGTATTATGCAAAACTCACTTTTTGTGGGCCTTTGTAGTCACAACTGGGTCTGTGCTGTTCTTACACTCCAAATGCGAAAAAAAAAAAAAAACAAAACATCCATGCATTTTCTTTAAGTAGCTTTCTGTCAAGAACTTTATGCTGCTGTGAGCTGTTTTAATTTCCCGTAGTTCCCGATGTCAGGAGCCAGGAATTTTGCATAGAACCACCCTGCACCTGTTGAGTACGTACCTTTGAGCCCCCCCCTTCAACGAGCGCAGGAGGCTTTTTACTCTGTAGCGTTAGCACTGCAGCTACCGGAGGTCCAGAGCTCGGTTATCACTGCAGCAATAGCTCTGGTTAGCTAGGTCAGTACTGCAGCAGTAGCTTTGGAGCTCCAGTTAGTAGCAATAGCTGCAGCTCTGGACCACCAATACCTGCAGTGCTAACACTACAGGGACATGCACAGTATACAGGCTATCACACTCCATGCTTCAACTTCAGCTTCAAATGATGGGCGTAAACAGGCAAAACTTTGGGAACTTTTGGTGGTCCTTGTGTAATTAATATCAGGAGACTTTCAACATAAGCTCTTTGAGCACAAGGCTCATTTGAAGCTAGCGTTATGCACTTATTTGTAATTTGGGTAACTCTGACTGCTGTCAGCTACTGCAGTGCTAACCGGAGGTCCAAAACTCTGGTTAGCTTGGAGCTCGGTACGTACTGTAGCAATAGCTCTGGGGCTCCGGTTAGCTTGGTGTTGCAGTGCTAACTGGAGGTCCAGAGCTCCATTTAGCTCGGTGCAAAACTCTGGGATGTTCTGGTGGTCCTTGAGTAATTAATATCCTGATATTAATGCAACATTTGTAATTTGGGTGACTCCTTTTAACGGTGCTGTCCATGCACTGCAGAGTCACGTTACTCTCTTTAGCCACTGCCAGTATGCATCTGGAAATAAACAGAAGTGCACAATAAGGCAACAGTGAGAGAGAGACGCTTCTTCTTTTCAGAGAGGGGCGTGGTCAGACACAGCTCAGGGTTATTTAAAAGTACAGACACAGAAACAGCCTGTTATCAGCAGAGCTCAAAACAGTGATTTTTAACTGGCTGGAATTCAGGACCAGGGCTTAGTTTAGGGTAATAGACTTTGAATACAATACTGTTGGACATGTGAGACCTATATAAAATTGCAGAAAAGCTGTATAATGTGTTCCCTTTGACACACATGCTGCTCAAATGATTGGGCACACACACCTTTGAGACTCTTCAGCTGTACGGGCACATCACTCTTCACGCTTTCGCCATCATCCTCTGCAACCGCCTCTTTCAGAGCCAATGGCAGATCGTTCTGGGCCAGCCAGTCTGCAACTTTGACCTCAGCAGCCACCAAGGCTGTCTGAAGTGGACTCAGCTCCTCCCCAGCTGCCCTTTTGGGACGTGGCCTGGTCTCTGGTCCCACCTTTGACACTGTATCTTTTACAGTCACTTTACCTGACGCCCTGGGGTCAAACTCAATGATGAAGGAGGCATGACCATGGGAAGGGTCTGCGCAAGAAGACGCGCTAGCCTCTTGCTCTAGTGAGAGGGCTTCTCCAGCTTCTCCACTCACTTTACCTGCTGAAGGCATGTCCTTGTTTGGGATCTCAAAGTAGCTTGGCTCCGGATTGAAAGCTGATGTCTGCGGGACAGGCTTCAGGACCTCTGCACTCTTCTTGATATCTATTGGAATGTAAGCAAATGTATGTATTCAGCACCGAAAAGACAGGTAGATAAATAGATACAGGAGCGGTTTTTGATATGGGCGAAACGGGCCATTGTCCAGGGCGGCATTGTGGAGGGGGTGGCATCATGCCCATTGGGCATTGGCAAATTTTTCACCAATCATTTTCTGTTGCCCATTTGCGGGAAGTAAGGGCACTCTCCGTTTGGTGCTTGCTACTTGATAAAAAACGATACCCAGCCCTAGTGCTGTGTGCTATTTAATAGTTCTATTTTTTCTATTTATAGCTATATATATTGTTAATTCAGTATGGGGTTCTAACAACAATGAAATATATTAATGTCAATCTGTGATATGTTTTATGTCTGCATCTGTGTGGGCCGTGGTGGACAGCGTCATGCAGGCGGCAGCGGGGTGGGGGCCCGGATAGAAACTTTTTTTTGTTAAATGTTTTTATTCGTTTGACAGGTAAAAGTATATACAGTGAGAAATAAGGACTTCTTCTTTTCTCAAAAACAAAAACAAACTGAAACACTCATAGATTTAAGGGTTGTTCTTATGTGCTGCTGTGCCAGTTTATGTTTACCCCGAAGGTCATATCTCTTGGCACTAACCCTTCCACAGAAAAGTCCTTGGATAGTAATGGGTAGTTTTTAATTTAATCAAATCAAGAAATTTCAATACACCTGCCTTCAGAACAAGTCATTAATATGTTCATCGTTCTTACATTGCAAATGATAAGGACTGATCTTTTCTGCAGGATGATCGTGGATGGATGCAAATTGGTATTGTATGTGTTGCCCCAGATCTCCACACAGTAGTTCAAATAAGGAAACACAAAAGCATAATATAGTGAAAGTATAGACTGATAATTTATTATATGCTTGACTCTTCGCATGACACAGACACTCCTTGCAATGAACAGACATTTTTAACTGAGGTTTCCAACACATTTTTTCATGGATTATCACTCCAAGAAATGTAGTTTCTTTCACTTTTTCAATTATTAAGTTGTCAATTTTAATTTGAACCAGGACATCAGTTTTGTGTTTATTTTTATTATTAGGGCCCAAGCGGACTGGAACAGGTCCGCAAGGGACCTATTGAAATTGTAGTGTTTATTACTAAGGCCCGAGAGGACTGTGAAACAGGTCCGCAAGGGACCTATTGAAACCCTTGCGTTTATTATTAGGGTCCGAGCCGACTGCTGCATCCCTTGTATCCCTTGGAACTATTCTTCTTCTTCTTATTATTATTATTATTCCGCCAAATAAATCGCAAATTTGAGCCCCTAGATGTGCTTCGATTTGCATGAAATTTTGCAAGGCGGTTCGGGTCTGGCGAAAATCGCAAGGTTTTAACATGTACCACTATATTTCTCACATTTAATAACAGTCTCGCCCTGAAAGCATTGACACCAAACTTGCTTTCGTATGTTATAGCACCACCTAGTGGTAAGACGAATGTTTTTGGCAGTTTTTGGCCTATAACTCCTGCTATATTTAGGTGATGCAGCTGAAATTGCTGCTGAATTGTTTCTCAAAAAATTAGCATTCTGGGATATCGCCTTCGGGATACAGAACCTCATGAAATTTGGTAGACAGATCAAGAGGGTTGTCCTCTTAGAGAATCTACTGTCAAAATGTAAAATCACTGAAAAACGTTTCTGTAGCGGCCCCTAGAATTTTTCAAAAACTAAGCCTCGCCCCTGTATTTGAGCCACAGCTATGAAATTCTGTAGGCTTATGTAGGACCCAAAGATGGACAAAAAAGCCTCTTCGACCCATGGGCCACGCCCAACAGGAAGTCCGCCATTTTGATTTGAAATTTCAGATTTTTTGCAATTTTGGCCAATTTTAAGGCATTTTCAATTGCATACACATCATGGGGATTTAATGCCAGCAAACTGAAACTGAAAGTGTGCCATAGTGGCGCTATGGAGCTCATCAGACACAAGGGACACAGAACACGTAAAGGCAGTCAAGGGGCAAGTGATCACCAAGGCCGGCGCCTAGAGTAGCCGGCGGTGCATCGGGTGGCGGTGCAACACACTGTGAGGGTCTGTCAGTACTCCGCAGGGGTCCTAGTTATTATTAGGGCCCGAGCGGACTGTGAAACAGGTCTGCAAGGGACCTATTGAAACTGTAATGTTTATTATTATTAGGGCCCGAGCAGACTATGAAACAAGTCCGCAAGGGACCTGTTGAAACTGTAGTGTTTATTATTATTAGGGCCCGAGCGGACTGTGAAACAGGTCTGCAAGAGACCTAATGAAATTGTAATGTTTATTCTTATTATTATTAGGGCCCAAACGGACTGTGAAACAGGTCCGCAAGGGACCTATTGAAACTGTAGTGTTTATTCCTGTACATCTGTTTTCCCAAATTTCGCCCCTTTCCCAGCGTTAAACACTTTGCACATTCCTGCGGCCTGATCCAAAATTTGATATTTTGGCGGGCTCGCGCACGGCGCATGTGAAACGGCTGAATGCCGCCCCCTACAAAGTTGAAAAAATCCCATAGGGAAAGTCGCCGACTTTGTCGTACCTCAACAAAAATCGGTACACGTTAAGCATACACAGACGACCAAAATTGTCTCTTGGCAGGAAGCTGAAATTCCAACAGGAAGTTGGCCATTTTGAATTTTTTATTTTCTGAAAACGAAACAAACTCGTCCAAAGGATTTCGTCCGATCGAGTTGAAATTTGGCACAGATCATCTCCAGACCTAGTTTCAATTGTTTAAATTGTGAACGGCTCTCACGTTCACATAGTCGATCCTCACAACTTCAAATTTTCACAGTATGACGGGGGCTCGGCCCTGAACATTCCGATGTATTAATATCCCACCTTACTCATGGCGCCCCCCCGTGGTAACAGGAAGTGTCCTGTTCTTAATTTTTACTTTTACCAATTCCGCATAATTTACTCCATCAACTTCATTACACTTCTAAAACATAATTAACAAGTCAGTGAAGCTACAGTCCGAACGCTGTGAGGCTACGAGTAACGGCGCCCGTGTGGCGGCGCAGCAATTTTTGACAATTTTTCAAGAAAATACGTTTGGCTTTTTGACGGCATTAATAAAGTCGTATCATAATGAAAAGTGATACACAGGTCAAGGCTCGCGTCCTCTGATATCTGACGTGGTCCCCGCCCCTGGGCGGGGCCAAATGGCTCCACAGCGCCATCCTTTACATTTACATGTACTAACACCACATAGTTGACTCCATCAACTTCATTCCACTTCTAAAACGTCCAGAACAAGTTGCTGAAGCTACATAACGAACGCTGTGAGGCTACGAGTAAAGACATTCGTGTGGCGGCGCCGCGTCTTTCGATTTTTCGCCAAGCAAATGCGTTTGGCTTTTAGACGGCTTTAATAAAGTTGTATCATCATGAAATTTGACACACAGGTCAAGGGTGGCAACCTTTAACATCTAATGGGGGCCACGCCAATGGGCAGGGCAAAATGGCTCCATAGCGCCCCCTTTAAATCTTTACAAAAAAAACCCTCCCCATTCGGTTATTTATGGAGTTGGAACATGGAAATCAGTATACATGTGCAAGTTGACCAGATGCACAAAAAAGTCTCTTGCACCAATTCTCTATTCCAAACAGGAAGTCCGCCATTTTGTTTCCACTCATCATTTTGGAGCCTCCAAATACCTTTGGCTTTTTGAAAGCTTTAATAAAGTCGTATCTTCATGAAAGTTGATACACAGGTCAAGCATGGCGACCTCTAACATCTGATGGTGGCCAAGCCCATGGGCGGCGCAAAGTGGCTCCATAGCGCCCCCTACAATCTTCAAAAATTCCCATAGGCAATGTTGATGACTTTGTCGTACCTGAACAAAAATCGGTACAGATGTTGAGCATAACCAGTTGAACAAAATTGTCTCTTGGCAGGAAGCTGAAATTCCAACAGGAAGTCGCCCATTTTGAATTTTGGATTTTCTGATGAAAATGAACTCGTCGTAGGGATTTCGTCTGATCGACTTGAAATTTGGTACAGATCATCTCCAGACCTAGCCGAGCAAAAGCTGTGCTCTGCACGTAATTCGGTCAAAGGGGTGTGGCTGCTAGGGCTCGAGAAACTTTGGCGAATTCGCCGTATAAATTCAAACGACTCACACGTTCACATACTCTATCCGAGCAGCTTCAAATTTTCTGAGCATGACGGGGACTCAGCCCTGAACGTGCTAGTATATTAATGTCATGCCTTACTCATGGCGCGCCCCAGTGGTAACAGGAAGTGACCAGTTCTTTGGCTTTTTGATGGCTTGAATAACCTTGTATCATCATGAACGTTGATAAACAGGTCAAGGGTGGCGACCTCTAACATATGATGTGGTCCACACCAATGGGCGTGGCAAAATGGCCCCATAGCGCCCCCTTGAAATTTTCAAAAATAACCTCCCCATAGGGGTTTTTATGGAGTTGGAACATGAAAATCAGTACACGCGTGCCTTGACCAGATGCACAAAAAAGTCTCTTGCACCAACTGTCTATTCCAAACAGGAAGTCAGCCATTTTGTTTCCACTCTTCATTTTGGCATGATTTCCACAGTATACCATCGAATTGTCGTAATTCCTTTGTCTATTGTCCGAAAAGCTTAACGTTTATTGCCCCCTGCTCGCACCGCTGTCCCCATCTGGTACCCGATCGCAACATACCGCGAGGGCCCTCCATAACCGCTTGCGGTTTTCTAGTTATTAGGGCCTGAGCGGACTGTGAAACAGGTCCACAAGGGACCTATTGAAACTGTAATGTTTATTCTTCTTATTATTATTATTAGGGCCCGAGCGGACTGTGAAACAGGTCCGCAATAAAGTCGTATCATCATGAAAATTGACACACAGGTCAAGGCTGGCGTCCTCTGACATCTGATGTGGTCCCCGCCCAGGGGCGTGGCCAAATGCCTTCACGGCACCACCCTTAACGTTTTCATGTTCTGATATGACATAGTTGACCCCATCAACTTCATTCCACTTTTAAAACATCCACAACACATTGGTGAAGCTACATTACGAACACCGTGAAGCTACGATAAACAACGTCTGTATGGCAGCACCGCGTCTTATGATTTTTCGCCAAGAATATACATTTGGCTTTTTGATGGTTTTAATAAAGTTGTATCATCATGAAATTTGACACACAGGTCAAGGGTGGTGACCTTTAACTTCTAATGGGGGCCACGCCAATGGGCGGGGCAAAATGGCTCCATAGCGCCCCCTACAATCTTCAAAAATTCCCATAGGTAATGTTGATGACTTTGTCGTACCTGAACAAAAATCGCTACAGATGTTGAGCATAACCAGTTGAACAAAATTGTCTCTTGGCAGGAAGCTGAAATTCTAACAGGAAGTCAGCCATTTTGAATTTTGGATTTTCTGATGAAAATGAACTCGTCGTAGGGATTTCGTCTGATCGACTTGAACTTTGGTACAGATCATCTCCACACCTAGCCGAGCAAAAGTTGTGCTCTGCACGTAATTCGGTCAAAGGGGTGTGGCTGCTAGGGCTCGAGAAACTTTGGCGAATTCGCCGTATAAATTCAAACGACTCACACGTTCACATACTCTATCCAAGCAGCTTCAATTTTTCTGAGCATGACGGGGACTCAGCCCTGAACGTGCTAGTATATTAATGTCATGCCTTACTCATGGCACACCCCAGTGGTAACAGGAAGTGACCAGTTCTTTGGCTTTTTGATGGCTTGAATAAACTTGTATCATCATGAACGTTGATACACAGGTCAAGGGTGGCGACCTCTAACATCTGATGTGGTCCACACCAATGGGCGGGGCAAAATGGCCCCATAGCGCCCCCTTGAAATTTTCAAAAACCCCTCCTCATAGGGGTTTTTATGGAGTTGGAACACGAAAATCCGTACACAAGTGTAACTTGACCAGACGCACAAAAAAGTCTCCTGCACCAACTGCCTATTCCAAACAGGAAGTCGGCCATTTTTTTTCAACTCTTCATTTTGGTGTGATTTCCACATTGAACCATAGAATGGCTATAACTCCTTTGTGTATAGGCCAAATTACTTGACGTTTATTGCCCTCTGTTTGCACCGCCTTCCCCATCTGATACCTGACCGCGACATACCGCTAGGGCCCTACATAACCGCTCGCGGTTTTCTAGTTATTTTTTATTTTTCTGTTTATTTACTTTTTATTAATTTAATTATTATTATCATTGTTTTTCTTCTCTCCTTATTTTTGAGACATTGGTTACTGGGAATCATGCAGCTTCTCACATTCTTTATTCCTAATGACCCTGCCTGTTTGTACTGCCCATACTCTCTCACCCTGTCTATCATCTGTTTCCCCCTCAATTCACTACGGTGTAGCACTTTCCTCTCTGGCTCACTATAAGAAAATCAAATAAAGAATGACAGCTTAGTCTCCAGAGAGGGTGCACTGACGATCACACACATGTACAAAAATATAAAAATATTTTTCTGCAAGAGAAAAATGCACCAATCCCATAAATAGTTGACACCTTCCATCTCGTTGTGGTGTTTAACAATGGGAATAGGTGCTAACAAAAAAAAACAAAAAAACACGCAGACTATCAAATAAATGAAAGCCAATCTGTAGGACCTACCACCCCAATCCCCTAAAACAAAAAAATATCCCTCAAAACAGGGAACAGATAAACACACCTAAACCTCCCTGAGCTTGTCCTAAGAACAAGAGCTAGCAGCAGGACTCAATGAACTCTGTTACTTCCGTATAACGTAAATCTGTTTACTAATCACTCACCGAGCAGACAGATCTCCTATATCTGTAAATGTGTCTACAATGCACATTAGGCACAAACAAAAAGGAAAAAGCAGGGGGTGGCTGTTCAACCATACCAGCATCCAAGTTACAAAAGGATAACATAAATAGCCCCTGGTGATTCCATCTTCTCCATACCAAACAAGGGCAAATAAGAAAACAAAAATATTAACTTATAATATAAAAGTTAGTAATAATTACCCGCGAGGCAAAAATAAAAAAATAAAAATAAATAAAAATATAATGCAATGCAAGAGCTGATTGACATACTGTATATCCATACCTCACATTAGTGCCATAACAGGTTATTAAAATGTGACCCAGCTCCGATATGCATTAATGGCCAATGTCCTTCTTGTGCATAGTTTCCGAGACAGATCTATTATAAATGTCCATAAACTTTACCATGCACTACATCCAGATATAGCCGTCATCTTCCATACACTGCATCCACTAGCCGATGGAAGTGATGCGCTCGTCATAAAACAGCTGGGCTTTTTGTGGCGTGTCAAAGTAAACGTTCTTATTTCGAAAAGAGGGCTGGGGATGGGCACGATGCAGTAGGTGCAATTTAATTCCTTTCAGGTAGAGAGAGTTTTCGATGGTGTTGAATGCATCCCATTTTCTGGCCAGAGCAGCGCTGATGTCTAGGTATACTCTCAGCTCGGAGCCACGGTATTCCAGCTTGTGTTATCTGGCCCATTTGAGGACCTTTTCTTTCTCTTGGAAACAGAGGAATTTAACAATAAAGGTCCTTGGCTTCCCCGCACCGACATCTCCTGGTCTAGGGCCGAGTGAGCGGTGGGCTCTCTCTATCTCCGGAGGACTGGTGAAAACATCGGGGCCCATCACCGTCATTAGCAAGTCGGAAACAAACTTGGTCGGGTTCTGGTCCCTCTCACTCGCGCCGTGACCAACTCTCGAGGTCATTCACTCATTCCAGGAGCACCGTGGCTTGGGACTGTAAGGACTTAATAACAGCTTTTATCTCTGTGACTTTCTCAAAGTTTTCACCCACTAATTTCAGTTTTAGCGAGACAGTTGTTAAATGACGTCACCTGCTGTCCTAGTGAATCGACCGATTGCTTCAGGGATTCCGTTGACTGTTGAATCAGGATAGCCATGTAATTGTTGAAGCGATCAGGCTGTTTGTTGAATAGCGCCTCAAGGTTGATCTTGGTGGCCCCCACTGTCGGCCACACTGCCCCCCAGATTTGAACGCTCTGAAGCGACGGCCATGCTCCCTAGCTTTCCCACACAAAAGTTCAGCAATACTCAAGTCGGCCTGATGAATGATGGTACTGTTAAATCAGTAGCTTTGAAAAGTTAAAGCAAAGTTCTGCCGGAACTCCCCACTTGTACGTCTGCACTCTACCTCATCAAACCAGAAGTCCCCTGTACAGATGCTTTATTCGTCTCAAAGAGAAATTCACAGTCTACTAAATGTAAGGTAAACAGCAATATATTCGCCAAGTCTGGAACTTAAAGTTATGTAAAAGAGAATGAAATACAGTATGTTACACATGAAATACTCAACTATATTATAAGATCAAAGAAAGTAAAAACCTGTTTCAGCTTTCTCTCGGTTTCTATCTGAGCTCTTCTCCTCAGGCCTTCCAGGTTGGTCGCAAGGGTCGCTGTCTCCCCACCAGGCAGGCTGGCCATAGAGGGGCGTGATTTTATGCAACATCACTGAGTCCCCTGGCAAAAACATCCAGTCAGTTAGACTAAACATGGGTATGGCACAGCTGCACTGACCACGGCAAAACATTAGAATCAACCTAATACACTGTAATGTAATTTAAGCTGTGTGTTTGTCAATGAATTTACATAATTTTAGGGTTCCAAATTTATTAAACATGACGATCATTTTCCCAGAAGCCAAGACGAACACAACTGTCATCAGTCCAAAACTCAAACAAATTCGGATACAAGAACCAGCAAAAGTTTGGCTTTTTCAATTATCGACAAATGATATAAGGTATACTTTTCAGCGCTAAAATACTTACCAGAGCTAATCACTAATACATTTTTCAAAGACTGACTTCCATTTTTGAAACTGGTTTCTGCAGATTGATTGATATGTGTGCCATTGATATACAACCGGCTACATCATCGGACACTCTCACCTGTCGTCTTATCCTCCACCCTGCAAGCCTCTGGATGCTTGGAAGTGTTCCCCTCACTTGCTGCTGCTGCTGCTGCTGCCTCAGAGGATTTTGCCTCTGATTTAGACGATTCCCATTTTGGAGGTTTCTTCTGGTTCAGCTGCAGCTGGCTGCTGAACTTCTCATGCTGACAGATGGGGCGAGCAAGGAGAGTTCAGAGGGATGGAGGCAAATGTGACGAAAATGCAGCTAACTATAAAAAGGCAGCTAGATGCATATATTTTAGAAAACATTCATGATTTCACATTTATAGCATGTAAGACTATTTTCAATCTTTTTTTCTTCTCTCAGTTGAAGCATGTAATTGAGAAAACATTCTGAAAATTGCTGCATATATTATTTTCATCTTCCTCATTGAGGTGAAATCCCATCAGCTACCTGGCAGTCTGCTGTGATGAAACAGCAGATATGTCTTGTAATACTCCTCGCTGTCTTTAAAAAAAATCCACCTCTCTTACATTGTGATGAAAGACGAGCGTTCTGGCTGTACTGTTTTAAGCAGGCTTATTTACTCTGTCCATTAACACAGGTGCTGTCTAACCTTGAGGGCCTCCTCTGGAATATGCAGCTCTCCACAGACCACAGTGAACAAGTTGGTATGTAAGGCAGGTTAAGGTTGATGATGAGCTCTTTGCAGGGGTGAGAAACACACATGGATAGCCTTACCTAGTATGCATCAGGCAGAGTGTAATGAGCATTCACAGCTATTAAAGAACAGCTTAAGTTACAGTGTTGGCCATGCAAGCTGACCTTGTGCTGCATGTCACTTTGACAGCTACACAAGACCAAATTCAAAGGATATCATATCCAAACCTCAATTTGTCATCCATTTTCAATGTGACGTAGATTTGCTCCTGTATTCTAACATCATTGACAAATGTCTGCAAACAAAAACAGAGAGTGATTAAGAAGGGTCTAAAGATAATGTGTTATCAGTGTTTGTGCAGTGATTGAATTGTGTCCGCAACATTGTAGTTTATTAAAATAGTTGTGTGTAAAATGTTGATCTAAACTCTTAATGGAAGCAGCGCTGAAAAAAAACAGATTTTATACTTTCAAAATGCAAGATCATCAATCTTGCAAAGATTTATTTATAACACATTGATGATAGCTGATGACAACACTCACAACATCCTCTATAGATTTAGAAATGCTGAATCATGGGCAAACACATGTTTTGTTTGGAATATTTAATTACTTGGAATACCATGCGTGTGTAAATTGCATGTTGAACCATGATAGGCTCCAAACTAATTGTAACATCGCAAAATTATGCAGGTGTTAAAAGACCATTCGACTGAATTGGTTCAAATTCAGAGTTGGAAAATATGTGAAATTTGTACTTTACTATATTCATGTTGCACCATATCTAAGGGGCACAGATATAGTAAAAGTACAGTTAATTTTGAAATTATATTTTCTAGCTTTTCCCAAATATCTTGCCTGTCCTAAAATTTGTCACTACCAAAACACAGAATTACAGTAGAATAAAAAGAATTCTATTAACCGATTCATATTTTTTTCTGTTCCCCACTGTACAGAGTATTTTTATAAATTATTATATATGGTTTTGGCATCAAAATCAGTCTAAATGAATTTTTAACATAAATTGATATTAATTTTTCCTAAATGTATCAACATTTAAATGCTAATTTTCATTGTAAAATATAGAAAGTTAATCATATTGACTCCATAAGTCATCATTGCTTAAAGCACACATACACTTAATCAGTCATTATCATAAATTGTTGGTTGATAATTCAATACATTTTATTTTTGTTAAAACATCTGTTTTTCAGTAGTGACTGCAAAGTTTCGGTAGTGACCATACTGTTGCTGCTGTTGCAGTAATACTTTGTCTGAGGGTAGTATTGTAATCACTTAACTCTTTTTGCTATAGCTTAACTTTTAACATGTATTATAACTAATGAAACATTAATTCATCTGTCTTCTACCGCTTTGTCCTATACTCAGGGTTGCGTGGGGGCTGGAGTCAATCACAGCCGACTTAGGGCAAAAGCAGGGTCCACGCTGGACAGGTCACCAGTCCATCACAGGGCACATTAATTCATCATTGAAGAAATAACAGTGGTTTCATCTTCCATATGAAATTTTAATTAGAATGACAAACAATTTTTTGTAACATACATTGAACAAAATTAAGTTTTGTAACTTAAACTTTAGTCTCTCCAGACAGACTCTCTCCTTAACAAGCATAAAAAAAGAAATGGAAAGGAAGGAAAGCTTATCTTAACAGATGGCTTCCTTGATTGCAAACAACAAAGTGCTATAAGCATTGCAATTATTATATTTTTTGCAATTAACAATTACGAAAACATCTAACGTTGTCGGGCGGTACGGTGGTGTAGTGGTGAGCACTGTCGCCTCACAGCAAGAAGGTACTGGGTTTGATTCCCGGCCTGGGGCCTTTCTGTGTGGAGTTTGCATGTTCTCCCTGTGTCTCCCCCCTGCGACCCTCTGTGAGGATAAGCGGTAGAAAATGGATGGATGTAATGTTGTGATCTATACAGTAAAGGTGCATTTATCATGAAATGTTTTTTTCTTTTTTCAACTTAATTGGTCTCTCAAGGGAGACTCTGCTTGAAAGCATAAAAACAATAGAAAAAAGAAAAGAATAAATTTTTTTCTTTTTAAAGTGATAGGTTCAAGATTGCTAAAAAAAATTAACAAAAAAATGTTACTTGAGCATGGATTTATTTTTGTATTATATTATGTAAGACTTAATTTATTCAAAAATGAACATCATTTTGTCACTACCAAAACCAATATGTCACAACAAAACTTTCCATATGTTTTGGTAGTGACTATTTCGGTAGTGATGTTTTATGATAGTTGTTAGCAATGCTCAACAATGCTAGGCACAATGTGGCTACTAAACACAGTTTTGAACATGTGTACAGAGACAGAAAACACAACATTTAGCATTAAAATCAAAAGTGCTCATTTAATTGCAGAAATTAGTTGTTTGGTAGTGATGGTCCTTAAAACCACATGCTGATTTTCAGACTTTGGAGGGCATGTACTTAATAATGCTGTAAACTAATTACTCACCATGTGGTCATGGATGAACAGGCAGGCAATATCTCTTCTTGGTGAAATTTCTGGGGGTGTGGCTAAAACCAAGCCTTGCCTACAGACAGATACTCTTTGTGTTTTGGTAGTGACATGAAAAGTTGGGACAGTTTTTTTTTGTTTTTTTTTTTTACATAAAAACTTCTAATTTTAAAAAATATACAAAATCAATCTAAATCTTTCACCATACATTTAAAAGCACTCAAAAAGATACATAGATACAAAAGATACAATATTTAGAAAATTGGCAAAAATCATCTAAATGTTATTTTCAAGAATTGAAATTTAGTCAGAATAGAGTCAGAGGTTGGGACAGTGACCTCCCAATAGGAAGTGACATATAAAAGATGATTTTTTTTTTATATATATTCAGTTTAATAGTATCTCAATTAATGTCTTGTGATAAAATAGATCATAACAAGATATTACTAAGTATGCAACACTTCATTGTTTTTTAAAATTTGATTTAAAATGTGATTTTCATTGTGGGAGAGCAATTTCAATCAATTCGGTAGAATGTCTCTAAAGTGAAATTTAAAGTTAGCACAGAAAAGATTTCCTCTCTTCAGCTTTTGAATATGAAAATTCAAGTGTCAGTGCACAACAGACATAGAGCATATAGTTTCTATATATTTATAATACAGCCAGTCTCTTGTGATATCAGAGAGTGTCTTCCTTTCTAAGCAATAGTTAAAGCTATTGAGACACATAATAGTGGATACTTGAAACACTCACCCCATTCAAACTGCCCAGGTCCTTAACTTTGTGTTCATCTGCATTTGGCTCATAGTTGATGACGGCGTGCTGCTTGTCTACGCTGCGGGACTAAATCGCACAAAAATCCAGTCAATCACTGTAATCCAGGCAAATCTCAGATAACAATTCAGTGTGGATGAAGAAATGACAGCTCAGACTAAACTCAAGTCTGGAGGACTACCTGCAGCATGAGCTCACAGTCGTCCCTCCCCACGAAGATCATCTCCCTGGGGAGACGGTGACGCGTTCCCCCGCAGCTCACCAGGAACCAGGAAGTCAGACTCATCTCTGCTCCTGTAGCTTACCTTTGACCTTTAACTCATCCTGCTGAAAACAGGAACAGTGAGTCTATTCATGAGTCTTGCTTTGATTAATAAAAAGGCAAGTTCTTACAGCACTAACAGATGTGAATGAGGCTTCATACAATTACAATTACAAATTAAAAATGTTCCCCAAAAAAGCAGATTCAATAATATACAAAGATAAGTAGGAAGTGACATGGGGCAAGCTATGAGAAAGATTGAGATAATGATACCTCTACATTAGCATGCTACTGTATGCAGAAAGTCAGACAGAGTGTGCGTGCGCACACACACACGCCAGAGAGAGGCCGGAAGTGAAGGGAAATAAGGAAGATTAAGCTAACATCTGATGCTTTCCTATGATTCCTCTGCAGTTGTCTTTTCGTGATCATGAACCAGCAGGGCAACAGCTCTTTTCACTGAGACAGCAGGAGCATCATCAGGCCTGCTGACTCACGCTCAAGTCATAGGTGAATTAGAATGATTTGATTACACACATTTTTCTAACCCTTTCGGTGGCTTTTTTGCTTTGCTTGAAAACACATCCACTTAAAGTCATAAATGTCCAGTGTGTTTGCAAGTGGCAGTTGTCTTCCAACGACAAGCTGTAAATTAGCACAGATAGACCACCAGCGTTTATCATGGAGAGGAATGTATCCCCTTAAAACAATCAAAAATCATACAAAGCACACATCTATTATGATACTGATGAATAAATACATAGCTACATTGAGTCTGCCGTGGACGTTTATGACCAGCTGGTAATCTTGATTCTTAAATTCAGGCGCTCCTTAAAGCCAAATAAAGGATAACTGACAAAAATTACGATAACAGCTATCATGTGTTCTTGTAAATTGTTATATGGAGGCTGTTTGCGGAGGCAAGGCTCTCCTCCGTTATGGCCGTTATGCTCGTTTCGCCGTCGTCTCCATCCTCGGCGGTGAGGAGACCGCGAGAGACAACAGGATCGGTTTGTTAAAAAAAACAGCCAGATGGACACAGATGTCACTCACCAGGTGCACCACGGACAATCAACATCCGATAGCAGAGGATTATGGACAGCTCAGCTGCTACTGCTGCTCCGAGTCCTGTCAACCCTCCGCCCTGCCCAGCTCCTTCAGCATCGTCACGTCTTCGCCTCACGGTGGCGCTATGGACCAATGCAGGATGAGCACGCCAGGTTATGCAATGCTGAGAGCAAACCGTGAGTGGCCCATTTAATAGATGAGTAGGCTAACGGTGGGCTTTGGAGAAGCAAGGGGGATAGGGCTGAACACATGGGCCGAATATTTTTTACAAAGAACAGTAATCATGAAAAAATTAGTTGTAGTGTGTTGGAATTCTTAAAAAAAATGCAGTTTGTGTCAGGGGTATTGGTTAGAGAGAGCCAGCAGACAGGTGTGTGTGTGTCTGAGAAAACAGGCTGTCTCCAGCTACCTTATATACAGTATATTAGGCATATGCATTTTTCAGGCATAGATAATGTGAACGTGACGTCACGTTACTGCGCATTTTGGGTGTCAGCATCATCTTTGGGGAGAGGTGAACGTAAACAAAAACAATCATGCCATCGGCTGTAACAGCTTTTAACACAGCAATACTGCCCGACCATGGTTGCTTCAAAGTTTCTTCACTGAGATACTTAAGAGAACGTGAGGCAAACCACAGACCTCCTGAATATGTAACTAGTGCGCAAATAGCTACACACTCAGTGCTCCGTGAAACATCACAATTACAATTCAAATAGGTCATTAAGATCTCCGAAAATCAAGCTGTACTCTGATTATGAATCAGTTGAAATTGTATGTGAAACTGCAGATGTGAGTGAATTGTGTAAATCTAACTATGTAACTGTAACTATTATGTGTATAAGGTAACTTATACCACAACAAAACCCTCTCTCCTCTATCCTGCTTTTGTCCAACCGGATCACAGATAAATTGAGCCAGAATAACCAAGATAGCCCGACTTAATCCCTTATCCTAGTTTTGTGCAATGGCAGGGAGGAATTGTTTACTTACAGGATCCTCCAAAAATGGCACCCACGGTCCCACAATGCATAGCGGTATGACGTACATCACAAACCAAAGAATCAAAATTTAATTTAGAAGAACAGTTAAAGCTATTACGTTAAGGAAATATGATGAAATTTGTCAGTTATGTTTGATTATTAGACCCACTGTGTGGTCAGGAAAGGCAAACAAACATGTCTTTTTGTTTTGTTTTGATTTTAATCAATGAATGAAATGCAAATTTAAATAAATATAAAGTAATAATGAAAAAATATAGATGCAAAATTATATTTGGGATATGAAAAATTATATAATAAAAATGCACACCTTTCCCATTTCATTCATGCATGTGTGGCCTACTCTACTATTCAGGCTCAAGTCAACTTTTAGCTTCTACTACTCCATTCATTTGGCTAGCACCTAGCAAAGGCGCTAGTTAAATTAGATAGCTAGCACCTAGCCTAGTGTTGGCAGAGGCGTTTCAGTTACTTTTAATCAACAGGTTACTACGGAGTAGATTTGCTTTTTGTAAAACATTAATAATATGAGCACGAGCCAGCAAGCAACAGGCAATGTTGTAGCATTAACATTAGCCCCCTTAACTACCAGTCTAAGACATAAGATGATTTTCAGCAAATTGAATGGGCAAACATTTGTATCACAACACATTTTTATTGTTTTTTGTGAACTTAATGTGTCACTGATCTGAGGCAGGCATGATGTGGTGCTTGTTTCTCAGGTGGTCTTCTTAGCCATGGAAGTGATGGCTTTTCTTTTACTTTTCTTTTAAATGCGAGACCACAGACTTTAAAGTTCACCAACCGAAGAAAGAAATGAATGGTGTAATCATGTTTCCTGTGCTTTACATTGGCACAAAGAAAAAATATGTAAAATAAGTGCAATTATGAGGCCTCCAGAAAAAAAGGTATACCCATAATTTAACGTGCAATATCCATTTGAACCACTAGATAGACCCAAAGTACTGTATTGAGCTGTGGTGTTGGAGAGGGATTAAATGGAATTATGATGTTGAGTCTGATCAATTGTGACTTAAAAACTGACTAAAACTAACACTTCACAAAAAAAAATTGAATGAAATCAAACCAAATCACTCGTTAGTCTGTTTTTTTCTCATCAATGGGAAATGTGGGTGTATGTATGTACTATCCCCCCGGCTGTTGTTTATAGTTGTATTAAGTTAGAGAGGGAGCTTTTATAGCCTAAATGAAAACTATGGCTCAAAATAGAGCTGGTATGATTTCATTTAATAAATTTGCAAAATAAAACTGATATTGAAATTAACACTGAAAGCATTTAGACCAACCTGAGTTACTCCCATCATTTACATTATTTCACTTCATCTGCTATCTAACATTGATTGTTTTGGCAAAATACCCCTTTGAGGTTATATTACACAGCACTTATCCTGTTGTTTAAACTGCAACCACTCTTCACTGAGGCATTAATCACTAATTATGTCCCTGAAGGATGAAAACATTTCGCTGTTTTATTTTTCTTGTGTCTTTTTTGTCAGCTAATCATCACAATCTGTAGCTTCAGCCAGATTGCTATGTACAATAAAAAAAAATTCAAATTATCTTTGTTATTTATCTTTGTAATTAGCTTACCCTCCTAGTCTCAAGTGTTACATTATAATTGCCTGCACGTGATTGTAAATCCGGACAAATTTCCTACCTGTAGAGTGGTCCTGTACAGAAAATGTTATAAAAATATCAATAAAACTATAAAATAGTCAACAGACATGCTAAATCATTTTAATAGGCAACACAGAATATATTCCATTATTACTGCATGAAGATAAGTTGAGAAAATGTGTTCTGCTTCACTTTTTAGTTTTTAGACTAGGCCTATGCATAGAGGTGAACTGTTCACATATGGATTTAACATCATTAACACACTGTTTTATAATGTTAACGTTATACTTTAAATTAAACAAAATCTGATTCTAAATGTCGGTCCAAATCTTTTTTTCTTTCTTAGTCCAATGAGGATTAAATGACTTCATATTACACGAGTAACAATTTGATCTTATTGTCTCCATATAGCCAGCCGCAGACAGTGGTTACAGAACATCTTGGATGGTCAACTGCTCCCCCAAAACCTCACAGATTAACGTGAAAAAATAGAAAAACAAACAACCATATCCTGGTATGGCAATAGATAAATAGGCTATATTTAATCATGTAACTATAGCTTACATATATATGTATTCTGCATATACTGTATGTGCAGAATATAGATATATAGAATTTAAGTTAAAATTATCATACAACATTTTATCCCATGTGTCTTAATGTAAAAATACAACCTCCAGTCTAAACCCAAATTTACACAATCACGTAATAGTCATACCGGCCTGTAACTAAACCGTAAAAACTATGAATGGACCTCTCCTCCTTTGCTTCATGGGTTAGCAACTCCTCCACTCTTCCTTGGATAACCTCTCTCTCTCTCTCTCTCTCTCTCTCCAACCCCTCCTCCTTCCATAGGTAGTTCATAATGAGTGTCCATTGGTTTTTATTTCGGCTGGTCCCCCCTCCCACTGGCCAGCTTCGCCCTGCCCATGTCCTCTGTGTCTCAGTCCGTTCATCTCCCGACGTTCAAGTTCGCAGAGACGTCACGTCCGCACTTGAACTTGCAGCTCTGGGGGGAGGTATATCGCAGTACCCCATCACTCTTTCTTTGCCAGAAAAAAGTCATGAAGAGCTCCGCACAGCCCGTAGTAGAGTGCAACGCGTCGCCTTCTGAGTGATCTGCGATCCATTTGTTTTTTTTTATTTCTCTCTCTTTTTTATACATCTTCTCTTTCTTGTTGCCAGACACATCAATGAAGGTATTTCATTTGGAGTCTACCTTTGTGGGAACGGATTTCCCGATGTGAACTTAGCTGAGAAGCCGCCACTGAACATGTCTCGCCGCAAGCAGGGCAAACCCCTGCACTTGAGTAAACGAGAGTTTTCACGTAAGTAATGAGATTCATGGCATTTACAAAAAATATTCAGCTTACTTTAAGTCCGTCTCAGTGAATCACCCCTTTTTTTGTTTTTGTCGTGCAACTTCCTCAGAGGGGAACTGAATACAGGATACGGCCACATACGGCCATACCCCCCCCCCCCATTATGAATTGATTATGGGATCCTCTGGTGGAAGTTTCCACAGGGAGCTTCAACTTCAACCATGTGGTATAACGTATGCTTCAATATCTCTTTCGTCTTTAAAGGGCATGTATAGGCTTTATGACCAGAGACCTTTGCATATGTAAAGGCTGCGCAAGCCTCCGCTGGCATTAAGTTTCCAGGTGCAGAGCGTAAAGCTTTTCTACCAACACATCAACACGTTTTGCTCCTGTTGTTACTGTTGTTACTGTTGTTAAGATGTATATTTACAGGGGATTGAGCCACTTTTGACAGAGGGAAGTGGTGTTTACATGCCCACTTGTCCACACAGCGCAGAAGTCGACCTCGTGTGCGTCATTATGGACGGAATATGGTTTTTGTGTCTCCCCATCAGCTTGCTATATCTTTTGTATTTTTGTAATGCGCAGTGTGTTATCCGCTGTTATTATGTTGTAAAAATCCAAGTGAATGGCCGTGCGTCACAGTGTTTCCCAGCTATGGGAAGCAGAAAAGTGACTTTAAGCACGTGTGTGATGAAATTGCAGGGCACTTGATTGAGATTGCGCCATAACATTTTTAGGGTCCAGAGTACTATTATTATTATTCCCAACATCTCATGTATTTCATTCTGCCCTTAATTATGTTTTTTTGGGTGGTTAATAATGTCTCTGCATGCACCTTTATTTTCCCGAGAAAACCAGTGATGATTTTGCAAATGTATGCCTCAATGTGAGGGGTAATTGTCAAAAGGGTTGCCAATGGGGGGCGCACCATGATTGTGGTCCTGTAGGCCACTTATGAACTTGAACCTGATCCACTTTATCCTTGTTGTGCTGTTTGACAAATCCTAAGCAGATAATCACTACGAGCTACTTTTTTCATATACACCCTTATAAGAATAAACTCTTTCTTTACACTTGCAGATGTTTTATTTACCTATATCATTTCTTTTGGCCTCTGATCCAGAGCTTGTGAGTATAGGCAGAATGATGTTTTTATATATTCTAATCATTTATGTGAACAACAAAAATACCACATGGTCACATTTGTCATCATATTTTTTTCTGATCTACAATGCAGCAAAACACTTAATTGCATATTTATAGGGGCAGAGAAGCTGTACCCGTTTGTTTCTTTTTACACCATATGAACAAATTCCCTTAAAATTAAATTGTTCATCTGCCATAATAACAGGGAGCTATGAAAAAATCTAAAATGGCAAACAAAGGGGGTCTGTAATGATTTAGCTGATAGTTAAACAGACCTGCTCCCTGTGTCCCACAATGAAACACAGGCCTAAACTACTTTAAATTCTACCTCAGTCAGATATCTGAGCAAAGGATTTATATTTAAGTTTTTTTAAGTTATTTACATCACTCTTGCATAGCATAACAAGTAAGATTATATGGTTTGAAGGAAATCATTCCACCTAACCCAGGCTTACACCCCCGCCTATGTCCATGGCATAAGCTGGTTAAGATAAACTCCAGTAAAGTGGGTGACTTTCCTCATCTTTAATGCAATTGAACGTACAGGTAACAACGGGGTCTATCTTGCATAGTTCCTCACCACCTTTTCATCTGACCCGACATGAAATTAAAGGTTGAACCGGTGGCAAGAATTCATCACATCTTATCTCAACATCCCAGTCGAGGCGCCCAATGTCGTTTACCATGTGGCTAGATTACATCTTTTAAAATGCTCTCTCCTCTCTCTGTGTCTTTCGCCTCCCTCCTCTCTCTCAGCTGGTACTTCAGGGACCTAGTCCACATCCAACCCCTCAATGGCTAACCTTGGTTCACAACATCCCGGCACTTTTAATCATCTTGAACTCAAATTAGAATCTATTTTTTGATTCTCAGAGGTGTTAGGTTCATTAAAAAACGAGATTGGCAGCACAATAAAAGAGGGTCAATCGTTTAATCGTTTGAGCTGCTGTCTGCAAGCTGAACTTGTCAGCCCTTATCAAAGTGGGCTCTCTCTGTCTTTCTTTCTAAAAATATTTTATGCACATTTCACAAGCTGATCTCATTCATGTAGACGTCTTTCCATGTTGTAGCAATGAAAGGGTCACAAATGTGCTTTTTCCTGGGACACATTAGTTTACTGCCACCTCCGTCAGAACTGTATTTCTCAATCATGTTTTTTGTGTCTGTCCATCCAGCTGAGCCACTGTCTGGTGTTTTACCAGAAGAAGACTCTCAGGACTCTCCCAGACTGGGAGTGGCTCAGGGTGAGCTGCTGAAAGGGTACCTGGACCTATTGACCTGTGGCCAGTGCCACTCCCGCTTCCCACTTGCCGACATCCTGCTGTTCATTGAGCACAAACGGAGGCAGTGCCATGGGAGCCTCTGTACGGACAAACACCTGGACAGACCACCATCCTCCCCGCTTGCCTCGCCCCTCTCCACATCCTCCTCGCACTCGCGGACCCATCATCAGCACCCGCGGAGGGCAAGCCACCCTGTAGAGGTGGCCGTCCAGGTGTCGCCGAGGGATGAGGATTGTTTATCTGCGCCCTTGCATGGAATAATCCCCAAGCAGGAGAATATCACAGGTAAACAGTGGGAGCTTAAAATGGCTGCTACACAAGTGTAAACAAATGAACAGGAAAAACAGTCTTTAAGGCCAAAATGTGTAGAGCAGGGTCACAATCAGATTTCCCTTCTTCTTTTTTTGTTGTTCTGGTAGTTAGGGATGCACAAATTATTTGCCGCTGCATTTAGGAGCTGTGAATCTTCCTCAGCTGCAACCAGCCGAACCTGAAAATGATTGTAAGAAACATTTACAGATCGTGAAAAAGACACATGCAGACAAAAAAAAGCAGATTATGAAAGATGGATTTCTTTTTGTTTGCTGCTGCATTACAGATGTGCTCAGATCCCACGGCCTCCATGCTCTCTCTCATGTGGTGGTGAGAGATGCATCTCTATCCTTCCCTGGCTTATTACACCTCCATATCTCCCATTCCCTCAAATATGCACCTGTGAATGGCTCACTTTGGTGTTAAAATAAAAAAAAAAAAAAAAAACAAAGACAGAAAAGAGTGTAATTATGTCAACTGTCAAGTAAGACATATATTCAAGGAACCACACAGCCACTAATTGTCAGTGTCTTTCTTGATTTGAGTAATTAAGGACTTCTTAAGGCGGCTAATTCGGTTTGTTGTTTGTCCACCGGGGCTAAATGAGGCTGCAGAAAAACACGAGTCGTTGCACAAACAAGCTTATGACCGGTTTTACAGAGTGGGGGTTTGATTTTGACCATGCCTATTTGAATGTTTATTCATTTCCTTTTAACAAATTTGATATTGTGTGCCAGATTGGGATGATTGCCTTTGCAGATTTGATTTGAAGCCATTTTGGGCTAAAGGCATGCAGAGCGGTGCACATGTGCACAACTGTAGAGCATTAGTCAGCACGGCAGCTCTGCAGGCAGCAACATAAAGGGACTACTGTTATCTGTTGTTTGCAAAATCAGCCATATACCATTTAGAATAACCACTGTTCATTAGTGTGCGGTTTATTAAACATCTGCCTTGTGCATGAGCACACACACACACACACATCCAACATGCCTCTCGGCCCTGTCAGCGGTTTGGACATGCTTTTCTGTGCTCATTTAGATCATCATGTAGTAGAGTTCACATGATATCATAAGGTCACCAGCATTGTGAGCAGAGCTTTATTTATAGGCTGTACATCTTCTTGGCACCCTGCAACTATCAGGCTTTGCTTGATGCCGCAATGAATCATTTGGGTCATGATTGTCTTATTACCCAGGTATATAATTTTCTTATGGAAAAGAAAAAAGGTTATAACCGCAACAGTTTTTTGGGGGTATTTCAGAAGATGGATAGGATGCATACTAGACCATACATCTATGACAAAAACACTCTGGTTTGCGACTGAAATTACATACTAACACTACATACTCACTGTGTGTACTATCATCATCTAATATTACACCCTTGATATGTTATTATTATATATTGTTAATAACCGGCATTGTCCGTTGTGTTGTTGTTGTCGTCACCGCTGCATTGCATTGTGGGACATTTATGCCGGCGAAGTGTGCAGTGCTTGCATACTGTAATATTTATCGGAAATAGTATGTACCGCACATACTATTTGGGTTCATACTAAGGTTTTGGAGATACTAAAAAATCTCACATACTTTTTTAGCATGTTAGTGCGGAATTTCGGATGCAACCTCTGTTTTCTGTGTCCAATATTGATGTCTACAGACTGGCAGTGCCAGCGTGCCATCCCATGCCCCCATATGTTGGCTGCCATGTCCCCTCACCCCATTCAGTTAGACTCTGACACAGAGACAAGGCAACGCAATACACGCTGTCCCTTACACACTGTATCTCTGCCAGACTGACTTCATGTCCTATGTACTCCAGGGGAGTGTGTTATAAATTCCATCCTTGATTTTCTGTATCCTGCCGCACTGCAAATATGTGTGACCCTTCTCCTGAAATATCATTAGATACAGATGGATTTCCTGTACGGGGAGTGGTGTACACAGGGTGGAAATGGCATGGGCAAGGTAGTCAAGTCAATTTTATTTGTAGCCCAAGATCACAAATTACGAATTTGCCTCACAGGGCTTTACAATCTGTATAGGATATGACACCCTCTGTCCTTTACTAACAATCCTCACATCAACTAAGGAACTAAGGAAAAACTTTTAACAGGCAAAAAGAAATAGAAGGAAGGTATAGGAAAGAAATCGCTGGTCTAAAGGAGCTGACACCCAGGATGGTTGAACTTGGAGCTGGGGTGGTGGTGGTGGTGGGGGTGGGTGGGTCTGTAATACCCCCAAAGCTTGAGATGAGGCTGTGGCCTCTATCAGTCTCAATCTTTGGGACAGCTGAGGCCGTCTGGGAGTCTCATGGCTGCAGCTGGGGCTGGGGAGCTCTGGGCTGTTGGAAGAGGGCAGAGCATCCTGCGTTCCATCATTTGCATGATAAACAATTTAAGATATGCATAGGGACACCGGCGCTTGTCTCCAGATTATGGATGGCCCAGAAAAAGAGCAGATGACGATTTCTCACACAAACTGCAGTGTAAAACTGGATTTATGTCACGGGACTTAATCACTATTAAGCAGGCATTGCTGGTGAAATGGATTTATAGTTTTTACTTACATCCGTTATTCCACAGACATAATTCTTACCAGTGCAATAAATGATTGTTTGGTTTTCATTGCATTGAGTAATTGGAATATTCATCATTGTTATGATTTAAGATCCACTACCATGGGCTTTATTATGTCCCATATAGACCATAATTCGTGTTTCTTTTCAAAACTTTTTCCCCTCTCTACATTTTACGAGTGTCCAGCTCCGCATTTTTGTGGTCATATTGCTACATTTTACTGCACCATGTAGTTATCCATCCTAGCATTAGCACCTCTCGCATCCTCACCAGTGTATCCACGTGTTATTGAGGGCATTGCAGCCGTTCCAGTCAACAACTACCTTTCCTTTTTCCAGACCGGCATGCTGCCTCTGTTGTAACCTGGACTTGGACTCAATACTAAGTTAATTACGACAGTCACCTTTCTCCCACCAATAAAGAGGAAAACATTCAAAACAGCTGAGGGGTATTTCCCATAACACTTCTCTGTAGCTGTGGTGTGTCTCCGTGCAGCAGCTTGCCTGTCCTGTTTGTCCCTCTGTGTTGTGGAGACAAAGGTATTTAGCAGGCTCTATATTGGCACTGTGCCACCTTTCTCCCAGTGTGTTTATGTGTGCTTATGAGCACACTGGGCTGGGCAGCCTCTTGGTATTGATATTTTTTCCAGCATGTATATGTCGTTTCGCAAGTCCACATGCGGTGCGTGTTGCTTTGTTTTCAGTGATCACTTTAATTGACACTGAAAAGTCACAGATGCACGGTATTGTAATTATTGGACCCCACCTAATATTATCAACACAAGCACTCCATTGTAAAAAAGAAAAATCTGACTCTAATTTGATCCTACAGTTGCTCCAGGCTCTGATGAAATCAGACCCTTTTTTTAGGCTATGGGCTTTGCTAAGTTTTAATGAAGGTGAATAGGGACAGGTTTCTAATGATGAATTTTTCATAAAGGACATTTTTTTGTCTTCCGGAGCCAAAGCTTCTAAACACCAGCAAATGGAAGGCTTTGTTGTCAGATTGAGTGTTAGTGGCTCTGGCTGCATTCAAGTGCTGAAGTCTCGTGGATGTTTACATCCTGGGTGTAGACGTGGAGATAAACTAATGCACTGAATGTCACATGTGTGCATGTGTGTAAGTGTGGTTTTGACCACTTAAATTGTTTTTAGCTTTCTGTGTGTGTGGGTGTGAGAAAAAGTGTGTGTCAGGCTGTTTGTTAAAGCTTTACTACTCTGGGTGTGCAGGCTAAACATGAAAGGGTCTTTGACTTGGCAAGCCTCATCTGAGGACACCCTTCTGTGGACCATGCCGGGCCAGACTTGGCACAGAGTGGGCCTGAAGGATGGGCTGGGCCTAAATGTGTGTGTGTGTGTGTGTGTGTGTGTGTGTGTGTGTGTGTGTGTGTGTGTGTGTGTGTGTGCCTGCGTGTGTGTGTGTGTGTGTGTGTGTGTGTGTGTGTAAGAGGGTGATAGAGAAGGTGTGTTAAAGCCATGTTTTGTGGGTTTAGGAAGCAGAACCTATGACGAGGTGGCTGCTATGTGTGTGTCAGATTGCGGGAGTATATGTATGTGTACGTGTGTACTTAAGGGTAGGTAGGTGTGTTATCCTTGGGGCTCCTGGCTTCGAATGGAGGCTAGTTCATGTATGTGTACAAATACCCACAAACACACAAACTCACACACAAGGAGAGAGCTGATGCAAATGTTTGCAAAATGTAGATAGACACACCTGTTTTGTGAACACAACAATGCCCCCAGATGCACACACTCACATGCTGACACACATGTGCAGTGTAAAAAAAATATCCTTCTGCAAACCTGTGTTTTGTCTGCAATAAATGTGTTGTGGCAGAGGCCCCATCATGTGCTGTGAGTTGATGAGATCTGTCAGAAACATATGATACTGATTTCAGCCCCCTGCCCTCCATTTACCCTCTTTCTGTCTTTATCTCTTGCATCTTTCTTTTTCTGTTTTGTTTCCCCCATCAGCCACACCCTTTATCGCAACACTTTCCTCCAGCAGTTTGTCTCAGGGGACTGGAAACCCTAAAGTTTTAACTACATAGTGTGTCTGCACCTCTTAAAGGCTTCCAGCCTCCACTCATTGCCACTCTGCTAGATTTGGCTGCAGAGCAAGGCAGACGAGAGACGCACACATACACATTTTGTGGCTCTTTCTGTCCCCTTCACCCACTGTCAACAAAGCTGTGCGACAGAAACAACCTTGTTTGTCCATGGCCGAGCATTGCTCAGGTTGAAAAAGTATCCTCGGAAATGAATGCATCCTGCCTCTGTCCTGTCAATAGTGTGGCAGGCAGTCACATCACAGGGTCAGGGGGTCATCTGACAGCGTCAGAGCCTGTCATGCCAGCCTGTCGACTTCACCACCTGCAGGTTAATGACTTTATTTTTAGACAGAGCAGAAACAGAGAAGAAAAAGTGTTTGAGGAAGTGGGCAGGTTAGATTGGGGTTCGAATGGGGATTTTTAACAAGGTAGTTTGCCAAAACTCAATTTAGATTGTCATTTAGATCACTAATTAAAACTGATCTGCATTAGAAAATATTACATTATCACCTCATATATTCAGTATGTCAGCTCAAACTGCAGCACTGCTATTGTGGCTATAGTGTTTCAAGCTGTGGTGCTGAAGGACCATAGCTTTGTCTCTCTCACGCCCATGGTGATAAGGCTGAGGCCACACTGTGACAAGGGCGTCACGTCTGAACTCACTGATCCCACCGGTCACTATCTGTCTCTGTATGTTTATTCCCCTACTATCTGTCCCACTGCAGGTCCCAGTGCTAGGATTGGCCTGTCACAACATGTGCATCTTCGGGTGTGTGTGAGTCTATTTTGTGCCTATTACGTACCTTTTGTGTGTTGCTGGGTGGTCGCCTACAGCTGTGTCTCGCCAGCCTTATCTCATCCAGAGAGATCCCCCCCCCCATTACACTTGTGAAAATTCATAGCCCCTCTGTGTCTGTGTGTGAGTGTGTGTGTGTGTGTGTGTGTGTGTGCGCTTCAGTGCTTTAGTGTTCAGGTCTACCACTGCATTTTTTTCATGAAAGTATACAAATAGGTTGCTGTATTCCCTGGGGGGTTAGTGTGTTCAAAAAGCTTATTGCCTCCTAATAGCTCAAGTTACATTTGATCTCAAATCCCACATCTTTTTAAAACGACAATCAGAAGATATTTGCCTCACTCAATTTTTAAGAGCGTGTTAATTTGGTTATTAAAATCCCTTCAAGCTATGTGGTGGTGTTGGTGTAACTGTAGTCAACTTTGTGTGCAGGAAAGCAGGAGTTGGCACCATAATGAGATCGACACACTGTCATCACTTATGCACACATGCATGCACAGACACGCACACACACATACTTACACCTCCACTCCATCCAGCCACCCGCAACCCCCCACACCAAACTGACCCCCAACCCTCACTGGCACACACATATGCACACATTCATAAATGCACACTCCTGTCCCAGGCACCCTTTACTTTTGCAGGCTGAGTCTCATTGATAACATGCTGGCGCCCTCATTTAAATTTGAAGCGCTTCCTTAATCTTCAGAGGCCTGATTGCTTTATGAATACGCATGGACCGAGCTGACTCTCAGTTCATTACCTTGTTGTAAATTCTAATGACTATTAGAGCTCCTCGTGGTAATTGCAAATTGTTTTGCATTTTTGATTAGCCCATTACCGGAGTACATTCTGAACATGTCTGCTGTCCTGCCTGCCTGCCAGGCCACAGTGAGAAGCAAACGGAGGAATGGTGAAATGAGGAGGATGGAGAAAAAAAGAAGGTGCAAGGGAAGGTGGTGTGAGGGAGACTGAAACATGGTTTCAGCAGTGCTAATTTCTATGCCAGACTCAGAATGTTAGTTTTGTTTAAAGAGTACAGTGATCTGAAGACACAATGCAAGAATTATAGAATTTACTGTAGAGTTTCTACAATGCAGTGCAAGAGCGTGTACCTGGATGCATTTATGTCAACATGTGTGTTTGTTGACTGTGTGTGCCCATCTGTGTGTACATATCCAAGTTTGCGTGCTGTTGGAGCGAGTTGGGTGGGGGTGGTGGTTCTCTGGGAGCGTCGGGGAGGTTCTGGTAGTGCTCATGGACTTATGAAAGATTGATGGCTCCTAGCAGAATGGCCTTGCACTGCTACATCTTGATGACATCCAATAGCTAATGTAGCACTCTAAAACCAGCGGATCGGCCCTGGTCTCTAGCAGGCTTGAGAGGAAGGCAGTTGCCAGGCTTTTTGGGAGGCTGCTGTGTGTTTGAAATGACACAAGGAACAACAAGGAACAAAGAGGGAAGAGGGACAGAAAATATGAGCAAGCGTTTGGCTGCCGTGCGAGTCTCTCTCCCATGGCTGGTGTGAGCTTGCAGTGTCACAGTTGTTAGCCAGGAAGCTTTTTGGCCCCTTGACTACATGCACCTTAACTTGGAAGTATTCCTGAAATCGTCACAGTCAGTACAGTCAGAAACAAGGCAGCAATTATAATATATTTATTTGAAAGAAATCAGAAAGAAACTACAGCCTCCACTGTTATTAGAATGCTTTAAAATCTGGAGGCCGACTGTAAGCGTTGAACACTATGATTTAGTCCGGTGCTCTTCTTCTAGTGTCATTTTTATTTTGCTACTTGCAGCTGCCTGTAATGAGCAGAAAATAATGCATGAAATACAGAGTCACCTGGGAAAAGACCTGCCACGGAATATTTCTGTACAGCACGCCTGTGCTTCAATGCTGCAAAAGGCTGCCTACCTCAATAATTGAACCCATAAATGTTGCAGGATGCATGTATGAAAGAGCTTCTCTCTTTCTGTCCTCTGTCTCTCTCGCTAGTGTACCATTCATGATCTCCAAAGTGTTTACACACAGCTCCTAGGCCTACTGTCAGTCTCTTATTCCCAGACTATTAAGCTGCTGACAGTTTGGTTAATCGTCCTGCAGTTTGACTTCAGGGGAATCGGAGAGGGGTCAGTGGAGTCTGTCTCAGAGGTGTGAAGAGAAAGTGGCCCACACACGCAAGCTGTTCTTCGCTCCACGGTGTGCCTCTGTGCCATGAGTTTGTCTCGTTTTAACAGGAGAGAAGGGAGGGGGGTGCAAGGGGGTGGCCTGCCTTTGCTCTTGTCTTGGAAGGACCAGGATGGACTCACAATGGGGAAACTGTCTAACTCGGAATCAAGCAGAGCAAGTAGCTATGGTTTGCAGACTAACTGTGTCAAACGTGTATGCTCACACTCACACACACAGTTTGAGAGAGAAATGTAGCAGCAGCAAAGCCCACCATGGCCAAAGGAGTCTCATACCGCTTTCATACTGAAATTAGTGGGTTAGAAAATCCCATGTCGACATGGCTCGGATCGGCATTTGTGCTCTTTCACAGTGTCAGCTGACGCGGCTCTGACCTCCAGCTGTGAGAGCTGCGTGCCTGTTTTTTCCTCCCTCCCATACGTCATCGCGTTGACAACGTCATCATTACAGATTTAAGAGTGCCGGAACACAGCGAGGTAAACAGTGGACAGCACGCAGACATGAGCGAGTCACATGTTAACATTGTTGTTCCATGTGTTACAATTTGCCCCTTTTGCAAAGTGTACAAACCCAGCGCAGTACTAATACTAATGGATACTGCCATGCCAAAAAAGTGTACCAGATCGCTGTACAAGCTGTAGCCTATATAAACAGGGTCACGTAGTTCACACCGGGATTCCCTGATCAGTGGGATTTCCCCAGAATGATGTAAGACTAAATCACATTATAATCACATTAATCACACACTATTAAAGATGATGTCGCTACACATTTGATTTGTTTGATTAAATAAAATTTCTGTCCTTCAGAGATCCGTCTATGGGACAGCAATAGCAAGACTGATCTTATGAATAAGCAGCCCTGGAGCTTCACAGTGACAGCCTGACATCAACGTCATCAGCTAAAGAGCGAGTCGACGGAAGTCAACACGGATCGACTTTCACACTGTAGCCGAGCCGATCCGAGCCGATAAACTCCCGGGTTGATTGCCGAGACATTGACCTGCGTCAAAATGCTACGTCGACCACTTTCACACTGGTCACATGAAGAACCGACGCAAGTTTTTCGTGCAGTGTGAAAGGGGCTTCAGGCAGACAGCGCGATAGATGGCTTTGTTAAAGGGTCCCAGAGCATCCCCTGAACTTGAAGAACTCTGTTTATCTTGAATAGGATAAGCCCATAGTGTTGGGGGGCAGTGAGGAGGAGGACAAGAAGAGGGACAAATGGAATGATATAGCTTTCAGGGGAAGGGAGAGAAAGGGAGTGGAGGAGGGAGAGGGAGGGTGAGGGCTTGTATCTGGGCAGGCCTGGCTGGGGGTTGGTGAGGTTAAGGGGGGGTTGTGAGCAGGCATAGCTGCCGGAGAGGCAGGAGAGGAGAGAAAGGGGGGGTTTGGGGCAGCTCTCCTAGTGGCTGTCCATTAACAGATGAACTTGGCAATGGTCCAAGCCTCAAAGGTCTTGGGAGACAGACACACACACTCAAACACAAATGCACACTTCCCTGGTACCTGTCGACTGTGAATGGAATGCCACTGTTGTTCTTTTTTGTCCAGAAGCGAAAGAGGACATGTCTATGGATCACCTATGTGAGAACCAGTTCAGACCGGTTAGCCAACCAGGCTGAAGGAGGCAGACGGACAGGCCCTCCTCTCTCTCTCTCTCTCTCTCTCTCTCTCTCTCTCCTCCTCTCATCCCCCTCCTCTGTTTTCCAGGCTTTAGAGGAGGAAACAGAGAGAACCTCTAACCTGAGGGCACAGGACAATGCAGAGGAGAGAGAAAAGAAGCAAGGGAGCGTGGGAACAAAGTGAGAGATGAATAGACCTGCTTGTAAACAGGGGTGGTGCGAGGAGAGGAAAAGCGTTTGGTTGTTGTTGGTGCTCTCCTCTTGATGGGGCAACATTAGCTTAACACTGCCGCTACTATTGTGTACTGAAAACATTACAGCGAACACAAAAATGGTGAAAACATGTACTGTATAAATATACCCATGGATCATACATGGCTGTAATGGAAGTTGTGTCTGTGAATATCTTTATGTCTGTGTGTGTGTGTATGTATGCCATAAATTATGGACACAGATCCTCTCCTAATTACGACATGGATGTGTCCCTCGAGTTTTGAGAGCAGGCTGTTCACCATCCCACTTCAAATGCTTGCCCTGCCTTGAGATGGCAGATCAGAAGGCTCTGTCACATCGCGAACATGTAAGGAATTTAAGGAGCAGAGAGTTTATGCAACAGCAATGTAGATTTTTTTTAATTTGAATCCCTATTCAGGCTATGTGTGTCTTTGGCCTATTGTCTCGTTTAAAGCGTCTGTGTGATTGATTTGAATGTTTACAGTTTGGGGCATGGTTACAATATCAAGTAGATGGGGGGGTTATTGGCTTTCCACCCTTGTAGGTATCATTCTCTCTCTTTTCCTGTCTTACTCTCCCTCTCTCTGTCCTTTGCTGTCCTCACCCAGGTGGTTTTCAATTATGACAAATGGACAGTAGACCAATGCTACAGAGAATTTGATAGAGCTGGGCATTGAAAAAATGTGTCAAATCAAAAAGCTGGTATGGAATGCATGGTCAGATAGCCAGGCTTGCTCACTTATTTGATACTATTGTTTGTTCAACACTGATGCATTGAATGCCAGTTATGTTAAAATGGAAACCGCCAACTTTTCACATTTGACCTTTAACCCATTCACAGTGTGTTTTCAGTTCATGAAAGTTTATTGTAACATTGACATTTTTTGTGCATTAAGCGTCTTAGTGTTTGTTTGTACTTTGATCCATCCTCTCGTGTCACTTCTGGTTGCAAAACACAAGGTAGCAACAGCCAAAATGCCAAACCAAGGCCTCAGAACCATAGCCCACAAAAAATTTCTACTGTCACAGTGACGACTTACACTTGTAATGCAGTATAAAGTCTATGCTGGTGATGCTACTGATACACATACACATACAAGCTACAATAAACAAACAAAACAAATGTGCCAACGTCTTCCTGTTTTGGTTGTTTAGTGGTTTATGCACTTCCATTGTGCCGCCAATCAAGCTTGGCAACAGTAGCAGACTGAATAGTAAATACATGGCTTATGGGGAACCAATTCAAATTTAATTGAATGAAGGTGTCGTGAAGGTGACATTATTCTTATGCCATTACACTGCACAATCAAGATTCACTTAATAATATGTTAAAGTGAAAAACTGCATTGGTGTTTTAAATATTTATATTACTCAAACTAAAGTACCCCCTACCCACCAACTGATCGAGTAACTGGATGTCCAAATCTGCCAAAAATCAAACAATCAGCTAATGTCTGGTGTATTTTGTTTATGTCTCTGAGGGGGTCCTACACCCACATGTGATGTTGTTTACGCTATAAATTCATCACATGCACGCTACCGGGGGAAAAAAAAATGGATAATATATGTTTGCATTTCTGTGTGTGCCTGTGTGTGTATTTGCATTTATTTCACACATGCTCACATTAATTTGTTATTTATAAATAAGGTTCTTGTTTTTATCGTCCCCTACTTTTCTCTGTCCCTTTTCTTTTCTTCCAGCCCTCCAGCTCTTGCTCCATTTTTTCAGCAACATGTTTCTTTTCTTTTCCAAAACACTTTGGTGCTGAGACGAACTAAATGTCTTGCTCCTGTGTGTGTGAGATGATGGCCGTTTTTATAACACCCCCATGCAAATTTGCATGTGTATATGTGCAGATTACCCTATGAGAAGAGCTCTCACACTTAGAGCATTTGGTTGGGAGGGCGATGGGGGCTGTTGCAGGGATTGTGTGTGCGCGCGCGAGTGTGTGTGTGTGTGTGTGTGTTTGTGTGAGTGTGCGTGTGTGCGTGCACATGTGAATATATGAGAGACTTAATGGGCGAGTAGCATCCTTTGCGTGACGTGACTAAAAGCAACCCTTTGTGGTCTGCTATGTTGTCTGTGCAGTGTTCAGAATACAGAATACATAATGCAAGACAAATGGAAAATGGAAAAGAGACGGTGTGCATTGAGAGATGGACAGATAAACAGGCAAGAAGAAAAAGTAGGAGGCGAACTGAGTCAAAAATCGATGATTCTTTGTGTCTTGTGTTTAAGACCTTGAGATGCCCACAAACGTCAGTGTAATGGGTCAGCATGAGGATTATGTTTACATCAACTGTCTGGCTGTCATTATTGTGGATAACATGACCTAAACTGGGCTTGACTGATAATCAGAAAGTCATATTCCAAATAAAATTTTGAGAACAAGAAAGAAAAGTAATGACCTGACATCATTATTAATAACACAAAATATATTGTGTCTTTTACAATGATATAATGTATGCACAAGTGTCTGTCAGACGTCACAAGAAAAGTCATCAGCGGGAAATAGCTCTAAGAATGTACTGGTGCCGACATTCAATATGAAATCTCACCTAAAAGTTCTGTCTAAAGCCCGGTGTCCCTCCTGGGGCCGTATGTTAAAACCAGGCCTGCAGTCCTGTTAAAAAAGAGGGCCATGTATCGCTTGGGCAGAGTCCAGCTTCTCTGACCTTAGTGTTTGTTCTCCTTGTATTCCCAAATGTAAATGTGCCTCTCACATCCAGACAAAGAGAGAAAGTTATCCTTTCTGATGTACCTCTCTTGCGTCTGGCTCCTTGACAACACCAGACAGATGCATTGGGTTTTGAAAATGTGCATGCATGCAACTATACGGATACATGTGAACACAAATTTTGTGTGAATTTTTCACTGTGTGCATTACCTCACCCCTCACACACATCTCCAGGCCCGCGCCTTCTCCTCTCTTGCATACCTGTCAGACTGGTTTTCTATTTTATTTAAGCAAAGCCACTCTCCTTTTTCTGCCTGACCAGGTTGTGGTTTGTTATCAGACAAGACACCGGACTCCCTTATGACAACACTTTACCCCACAGTTCAAAGTGCCAAGATAATCGTTCTCTATTTATACATTTTATTGAGGCAAGCCCTTCTCTGCCAGCAAGCGTCCTGGCAGGAAATGCTTTCCATGCTGGACATGCCCTGCTCTCCCCAGGCTCTGGTACGGCTGTGGTCTGCCAAGTCGAAGGGCCAGATTGCCTGTAATAAGCCTGCCATTTCCCTCTCATCATCTGTCAGCACTCTGGTTCCAACTGCTGTGTCTAAAAAGGACTACCTCTCTCCAATTAAAAAGGTTAATTTGCCCTCACCCATCACTCCCCCCTCCCCTCTACAGCGTGCTGTGTCTTCATTAGTGCTCATTTGTGCTTCTGTGCTGCTTTTCCTCATTCTTTCTTCTGTCAGTTGCCTTTTGCAAACACTTCTTTGCATTCTACAATCCAATTCATTTCCCCTTTCAACTACAAAAACACTTAAAACTAACAGTAGATGCAGGAGATGAATTTGATATGTTAGAAAATGCAGTTATTTGCTTAGCTTTGCATAACAACTTAAAGTGGGGGGAACAGCTAGCGTGGAGTCCTGTGTCATCACTATGAGGTTGCCAGGCAACTATCTGAGATGGCTGTTTCCCCTGTTTCCAGTTCTTCATGCTAAGCTAACCTAACCTTACTGGCTCTAACTTCATACTGTACATTTACTGATATGAGAGTGCTATTAATCTTTTCATCTGACTCTTGGCAAAAAGTGACTCACTCCACAGAGTTACTACTAGCATTGATAACATGTCATGAAATTCAGAGCTTACCACCTCTAAAAATATTTTCTCTTTGCAAAAAACAGCATGCAAAACAGATAGATTAGGGGATAAGTGGTTGACAACTTACTGCTCCTGTTTGTGTGGCAGCTTTATGTTATTGTCATTATCCTCACACACTGGTGTCAGTCTCTTAAGCCTAAGCCAGAGAGGATGAGCAGTATGCAAATGAGACCTGCTCCTGTGGGATAAAAAGACACAAGCTTTCTCTCCTCATCTGTAACCTTCCCCATTCAGGCCAAGGAAGCAGAGATCTGGTTCAGACAGACACCCTCCCTGCCTCGCGATCTCCCTTCCATCTTATTATCTGACAGGTTGAAGGAAAGGGGCCCCTTGCATCTCCTCCTCTTCCTCTTCTCATTACCTTAAGCTTGACATCACACAGCAAAATAGTCTCCTCTCCTACAACCACCCTCCCCATTCTTCCTTTCAATTTATCTGAATATAAATTATGTAGGCGTACCTGGACATTTCGATTTGTGAACCCAAAGCTCAGGAAGGAAGCTGCCCGTAACCGCTGCATGTACCTCTGCTTTCTGTCAGTTAAAACTCTATCCCTGCAGCCAGCAAAATGTTGGGTGGGTTGGGGGATTTTCACGTGTGTTACTTCTGGGTATCTGAGTCTTTAGGAGCAGGATGTCAAGTAGAGATACATTTGTTTTTAAAGGATAATGCTGGAATTTCTACATTTTGGTCCTGCTCGTTTCATTATAGTTTAGATCCTGGACTCTGGGCCACTATACAGGTCTTATTTGGCAAAAGTCATTTGGTAAGCCTTCATCCAGAGATGGTAGAGTTGAAATACTGACTAAGAAAAGAAAAGGGACAAATAAGCAAATAAAAAATAATTTTGAGTTTCATTGAGATATGTTTGAAACAAAAAGTTAAAAGGATTGTTTTTTATTTCACCGCACACCGTAATATAAATACTAAAGTCAGCTAGTGATACAAATACAAAAATATGGCCTCAGTTATACAATTAGTTTACGTTAATAAAAGTGGTAGCAGCTGTGTTGTCATCTGCTGTTAAGTATATTGGCATATTCAATGAAATTGGGGGTCATTGTGGTAGTTTTAGCGATTAGCATAAGCTAATGACTTGGAAGGATGAACAGGAGGTGGAGATAAAGAGGGGAGAGAAGGGGGATGTTGTCTGGCTTCCTCACCCAGCATTAAAGGCCTGCCCCTGGACTGGGTGAGCGGGCCAGTTTCCCATGCACCGATGACACTGGCAAGCCCTCCTTGGTTACACAAAATATCTGCCTGTACGGCCATAGACGGAGATATTATTAGCATTATTTGGCCTTGGATATCTGAGAGCATGGTGCTTTTAGACCCCCCTTGTTTGAGCGCACTTGAATTTCTGCAGCAGATTAAATTTTAGCAGCTTTTTCTTGGGGCCAGGCCATAAAACCACACAAAGGAAGCAGCTGCCTCTAATGTAATCTAGAATGGGGTGCTGCAGTGTAAAGCTGTCCACCACTCTTTTGTTTTTTTCCCCTTTTTCTCTTCTCTGCAGCTTTTTACGCAGTTCTTGATACCCTTCAACTACATCCTTCCTCTTCAGATAATATCCTTGTTCTTTCACTGCTCGTAATTCCTCTTTTCATCAGTTACTCCCTCTGCAAAGGTGATGAAACCGGATGAAAACAACAACAGGCCATGTGTTTTTAAGAGCAAACATCTTTTTTATGTCTTGATATATCTATTCAGTGGTGTCAAAGGTACATGAGATAGCTGTTGGGTCCACTGTAAAGCACCCTCCTCCTGGGGTTGTCTGTAGACTGACACATCAGCTGGACATGTATGGAATGATCATATATATATATATATAGAATCTTTACAGTTTGAGCTTGTACAAGCCCGCAAAGTTCATTTCTTGGAATGCAGCACAAGCAGTCCATCGGGGTCAATGCCCCCGTGACCTCTATGTCAGTCAGCAGTCGTCAGCACCCCTCAAAATGAAGGGTGGATCTTGAGAACCTGAGTTCACATTGGCAGGCAGTAGAGTTACATTCCTGTCAGGGCTGTCATTGTATAAGTGACAAGAAAGAGAGAAAGAAAAATGGGGAAGGAGAGAGAAACTACGGGAGTTGGAGTTGATTTCCATCAACGCGGCAACATTTTTGCATGCCAGTGATGACTTTCATTGAAACTCCACCTTTGCTTTCTGTAAATGAAGTTTTATAGTCTGTTAGAGAAGCAATGGCACAAACATCTGGCTCATAAATCTCAGTTGGTGCTGCAGAGCGCTCTACCCATCCCCTGATGAGCCATTAATCCAGATTTCCGCACTTCCACGCCAACTTCTTTATGTATGGTTGGTTAGCTGGTAGCTAACCAAGTAGCTTTCTAGGAATGAAGGCAATGCACTGGAAAGCACTGCTGTACCACTCAATGAATATGACAATAAACTGCAGTACCACATTGATTTAGCAAAGAGTTCTAAATTCTTTGTGTGGCTCCAGTGAGTTTAAATGTATGTGAGCAGTTGCATCATGCACTGTGTGTTGGCTGCGTGTCTTGCCACTGCCTGTGGTGGAATGTCTGAGTTCATGTACCCTTTCTGTAAAACAATGACTCGAAGGTGGACTTAGCCTGCCATTCACCAAGTAAGCCAGTCAGTCAGTCTGTCTTTACACGTGTCTTGTCCTGCAGCTGTCTGCAGATAAATCCTGTCACAAAAAGGCACACAGGTTTTCCTCACATCACACTGTTCATAAACTTCTTACAAGGTCTAAAATTTCTCTAAGACATGTCTATGTCTACAAGGGAGAGCAAGGAATTTATTGTCTTTATGATTGTTTCCTTGACTGTATCTAATTTTGTACCTGTTACTGCTGCCCCCCTTCTACATCTCAAGACTTTATCTATCTCTCATTAGCTCCGTCTGGCTTATCGTTCCTTCTTGGGTAGCTTCTTTTAAACAGTCCTTAAAAAAACAAGACAGTTTGTTGTGGTGCAACACTTATTATGAGTGCATGCAACACACATGCGTGCTTGCATGCTTACATAGCACCATTGCATATGTTTACTTAAACCTGGTGACCCAAATAGCTCTGACTTTGCCACCCTCCCGTTCTGCTTCTTTGCTCTGCCTTCCCTTTCTCCTTCCCCAGGGTAGGTCACTATAGCCCCCCTTGTAAACATAGTGATCTATAGGAGCCCTAGACCCAGACAGATTTTTGGCATGGCTGTGCAGGTAGCATTCCAGCCCGGTTTGAGATCTTTGGGCCCTAGCCTCATTAAAAACCTGATTTATGCTCTACACCTGGGCACAAAGGAACCTACAGGTTGGCTACCTCAATTAATATCGCACTCGCTACCACTTGGACCTATATGCATGTTCCTGACACACCTCCAGGGAGAATAAGCAGAAAGGTCCACATGCTGTATTTGTTACAGGGCAGTGATGGGGTAGGGGTGCACAAGGTACAGGTAGCTGTACTAAACATGATTTTTAACGATTCTTACTGTGCCACAAGTTTAAATGAAAGACTGATATAAATTGTTTCTGTTGGAAAGCAGATGACTATGGCTCTCTGGGTGTGTTAACTCTCTGGGTCCTATTGTCTACCATTTTCCCGCCTCTCTCTTACATTGCTAGGGTGGCTGATCGGACCACGTCTTCAATTAGTGGGCAGGAATCTGGAATGGGTAGTCTTGGAGATGAAGAATAGTGTGGAGCGTGGCCTGCCATTGCCAAGCATATGGTCCATCCATCTTACAAACTGTTATTGATGGTAATCATTACATGTAGGTATTAACTGGCTGCATGGACCCCACTCTTAACTTTGACCGGTTTGATGCATTTTGCTCAAAACAACTTGCCATAAATGTGTGGCCTTAGATGGTAACAATTTTTGTTTCAACTTCCAGCACTAAGCAGAAGATCACTGCCTGTTTCTGTCAGATTGCCTTGAAGGGGCTGAATTAGGGTCAAACAGGAGGCCAATTTACAATTTTAATCAGGGTTTGGAAAGTGTCTGGGTTGAGAAGCGCCCCTGCACTGTTTTCTTCTCGATTAATTAATAATGTAATGGGGAGTGTAGGGTTGGATGGATGGAGGGTGGCTGTGTCCTTATTCCATGATCAAGGAATGTTCCATGATCTTAGTCCTTACTTGTTAAGACATTGTAGTATGTTGAACTTGTGATTCAGTTTTCATCCAAGTCAGATCTGCGGTCACCAAATGTGCAAGCGCATCCCTCTCAACTTCCCACTCCTCTGTGTTGAAGGAAATCAGATTTTGTGAGCCAGAGCTGACCCCGAGATGCCCCTCGATCTTAAGAGTCCCACTATTGATGCTCCCTTAACCACTCAACCACCGTGTGCACAGTCACACAGATGGAACGCGTGTCAAGCCCTCAGCCTCCACAGCTCCAAGGCCACGGGACAATCCAACACATTGGCCCTCTTGTTTCAAAGTGCCATGTCCTTCCACAATGCCTTGAGGCTCGTATGCATAACGAACTGCTATGGTTGGCTCAAGCTCACATGCCCCGGTCCTCTCACCCTGAGGTTGTAGGGCAGGGAGGAAAAATAACTGCATGTTTAAAACAGCCCTTGTTCCCAAATATCTAAATGATTGTTCATGCTTCATAGCTTCTGGGTTTCTGGGAGTGTGTTCAGGAAAAAACTGCTGTCAAACACTAGTAGTAACGTTGTGTTTCCTAACATTTCTTACTTCCGCTTGAGCATGAAAATGTGCTGCATGTGATCCAGGTACATTCTGCCAAACCCCAAATCCCCAAAATATGCAGACCCTCAATCACCTTCATCTATTGCTACATAGATTGAAAATAATGCTGAGTAAATTTGCTTGGCCACTGCACTTTCTCTTGAAATATTATTTACAGTAATGGGGCACCTGAGGCAAAGGTAGGAGGTCTTGTACACACTGGCCTGATGGATTTCGAGATCTGCCTGGCACTAAATGCGTGGGTGGAGAAGATGAGAGGTGCATCATAGCACAGGTGTTGAGGTAGCCTTTCAGCTTAGGAGCTTTAGAGAAGCTATTTCTGTGAGTGCATGATTGTGAAAGACAGACCCACTTTAACCTTTCTCAGTGTTGTCATCAGAGCGTGTTAAGAAAATAGCGTGATGGAAGGAGGAGTAAGAAGGGAGCATGCAAGCTACATGAGGAACGGAGAGTGACAGGGAAAGACTCCAGGCAGACAGCAGTGTTTACTCTGTCCAGGCAGCCTGTGTCTGTGTGTGTGTGTGTGTGTGTGTGTGTGTGTCCGTGTCTGGACTACCATGAGTTTAGACATACCCTGACTGCAGGTCTGTGCCTGTGGATCAACTGTCCACTCTTTCTCTTTAGCTTTTTTTACTCACTCTCCAACAATATTGTATTCAAAGTGTATTACCCCAAACTCAGCCCTGGTCCTGAATTCCAGCAAGTTTAAAAATCACTACATTAAGCTCTGATGAGAACAGGCTGTTTCTCTGTCTGTACCTTTAAATTTTCCTGAGCTGTGTCTGACCACGTCCCTCTCTGGAGAGAGGAAGTGTCTCTCTCTCTCGCCTGACTGTGCGCTTCTGTTTACTTCTAGATGCGTACTGGGAGTGGCTCAAGAGGCTAACATGACTCTGCAGTGCATGGACAGTACAGTTAACAGAAGTCAGAGTCACCCAAATTTCAAATAAATGTATAACGCTAGCGTCAAATGAGCCTTGTGCTCACAGAGCTTTTGTTGAATGTCTCCTGATGGCACATTAGCTGCAGTGTTCCGTCTGTAAATATGTCCCTGTAGCATTAGCACTGCAGCTAACAAAGCTAGCTAAGATGACAAGTATACCACAGGGGAAAGAGGATTCATTCTCCTATTGAAGTACACTCTATCACTCTATCACAAATGTTCAACTCCCCTGTTTCAGTACACATTAGCTAAGAAAAGAAGCAAACAGGGGAAGGAGGTGATAGACTTTTTTCACTCCTGGGACCTCATTCACAGGCGATGGGGACACATACTACTGTTAGAACACCTTTATAGAGTGAATTTTGCATAATAGGTGACCTTTAAAGAGGATCTGCTCATTTTCAGGTGCATAATTGCAATTTGACTCAAATAAGTTTACAGGCTTTGTTGTTCGAAAAATGCTTTATTTTTCTTGTATCGGCTGTGCTGCTGCACCTCTTTTCACCCTCTGTCTGAAATGCTCCTTTTCTCCTGTCTGTTTCTAACTTTCTTTGTACGGACTTTGGGATTTGTAACTTTGCAGACCTTTTACATGCATAATCAAACCATATAACACGCCAAAGGAAAGTGAATAAGCACAAAAGCATAATTCATCCCCTTGAACATATTATTTATGGGACAGTATTCATACTGTATTATTTTGCTTTGTGGTAATTACATATTGAGTAAGTCCATATGTGACCTGACTATGGACAAAATAATAGAAACAGACTTTATGTGGGCTGAATGCCAAAAACCAAATGAGGAACATCAGTTGTTTGCTTCATATGACAATGTAACAGTGACATGATTCTTCTTGTGATTGAAGCTTATGATTATCAGATCTGGATAGTAATGTGACTGTAATGTCTTGACATCAAATCTTCATAGCCCTATTCCTTGCAGCATTTGCACTGTGTCTATCCAGTTCCCTGCACATGTCTGTGAAGACTGAAGGGGGGAAACAGGAGAGGTCAGATAAAGAGCCATCTATGCGCTGGTGAAGCCACATCCTGTCCTGGAAAATGGTATGCAGGCTCAACGTGTTCCACTCGTCCAATGCCAGAGACGAAACAGTTTTGACAGTGTTGAATCCCCTGCCCCAGGGGCCTTATCATCCTTCACCGCTTGCCTGCCTCCCTCCCCTGTCTCTCCGTCTCCTGATGCTATCTATCTGGAGATTTATGCAGAAATGTGCAACTAGTCGACCTCCCTGGTCCCACTCCATCCTTTCTGCAGGGACGCCAGCCTGTCATAAACTGAGTTAGGCAGAGATAGTAATGCCTGGGCTAGGGCTGCGACTGATGATTATTTTAATAATAAATTAATCAGTTATTTTTTTCGATTAATCGATGAATCATATAAAAAAAAAACATTTTTTTAATTTCCATCAGGTTGCTGCATGAACATTCCAGAGCTTAATTTTGAATAATAAAAAAAACTAAATGTTGATGTCATATAGCTTGTGAAATTGGTCCTTGAGAGAAGAGTGTGACCAGAGTTCAAGATGTGGATTGCCAGAGTGAAGCTGTCATCTTCAACCATTGATAGAGGCCTCATGCCAGTGAGGAGCATGTTGAGGATGCTATCTGTCAAGACTGTGGCTTGCTGTGGTGTAGATGCTGCATTTTTCCATCAAGAAGTCTCTCATGGTTTGCTGTTTTTTTCTGGAATCAGAAAGATAGTATGAGTATATATAATAGCACATTTATTTAAATCAACTCAGCACATGCCTTGTTGTTTTAGTGACTAGTTATGTAAAGGTAAGTAAGCCAAAGAGCAATTACAGACCAGACATGTTTAAGACAGGGATGAATAAATTATTACATCCACACAAATGTGTGTAATTAAGTAATTTTTTGGATAATTGTACTTAGCTTATTCATTCAATTATTACTATCATTCTAGTAAGTACAAGTTAAGTTTATATATCACATTTAAACACAGTTTAAACTGACCAAACTGACCATTGAAATAAAAAGAAAAACACAAATATATTCCAACATCAACAATAAATGATAGTACAGAATATATACATGACAACAGATTTGGTAGTTAAACTACAGCAGCCCTGCTCTCCCACTGTCATTAACAAGGTAATGCTAACGTTAGTTTAATGCACTTTTCATGCTTGTTCAGCTGGATGATGAGTACACACCAGCACCAAGAGAGACTAATGATACCTTTCCTCACTTTAAAAGGTGAATAAATTGAAAATAAATTGAGGATTCTGTAGAGACTGCTGCTGAGCTCTTCGTCGTCATCTCCAACTCCATCATGTTTTCTTTTCAGCAGCTGTGTCATCACCGTGCTGTTCCTGCCCCATGCAACCTTGACCTGTTTGGTCAAGCTAGCAAGCAACACACTTTCTAGCGTTATGTAGAGTGTTTTCTCTACCTCACCATGTTTGGAAAACACTGGCTCCACTCCGTATGAGCCACACTCTGCTCTTTTTCTTTGGTGTTTTATGGCAGTGTGCTTCCTCAACTCAGTGACCTAGTGTGACACAACGATAATGAAATTATCATTAATAACAGCTTTTTATCGATTTTATTGATTCATTGTTGCAGCCCTAGCCTGGGCTTCTGATCTCTTGTCTTACGGAAGTTTCCTCTGTACACTTCAAACAGGGATGATGCTTGCGAATGCTCTCATCTGCATGTTGCAGCCAGTAATTTTAAAGTAAAGAAGGCCAAATGTTTTATAGTATGCTTTTGTGTTGTTTAATTGTGTTTAATTCTTCATTAGCCAATTTTAGTCTATCTCCTCCCCTTAAGCTTTAGTTTATTGAGACAGTCTTTTCTTTGATAGAGCACTTAACATTTCCCCTCTGAAGTGCTCAAAGACGCCTTGCCCATCTAGGATATTGCCTGAGTCCAAAAATATCCCTGCTTGATTAAGTCTTCTTATGTACCTGGACATGTATGCTTAAATTGACACTTGGCAGTTTGCAGTTTCTTTGATTCCACACCTTTATTTAATACCTACTCCGTTGGCTTTTTTGTAGATGGTGGTTTGATCCTGTGAAGCAGATCCCAACTCAGTAAATAATCTCTGCGGATGCTATAAGCGATAGTCCATTTAATTAGACTGGTTAAGCTTAGAAGCCCAGAGGTCTTTTCACTGTACCATTAGAGCGAGGATGAGAAACAACAGCGCACTGCCTCCCACCATCACCGGTAAATAGATTGTAAATAATGATCTGCATCAGAGACACAGCTGGCCTAGGCTATTATAAGGTCTGCTGGACCAAACCCCACCCAAGCACGAAACGCCCAGCTGGGCTTAGTTGAAATTGATGGGTAGATGGAGGGATAGTGAGATGGACGGGCGGACGGATGGGTGGGTGGGTGGTCAGTTCAAACGCCGTTCAACCAAGGAAAGACGAAAGGGAGAAGGGTTACATGGGGAAATAGACTGCAACGTGCGATGCTAATTTTAAAATGATTGTGGCAAGTGTAGTAAATACTAATGTTCACATACACATATACATGCACACATGGACACAGTTACAGGGTCATACTTTTTCACAATGAGCATGCATACCAATTAATCATTGAGTACCAGCCGTTTCATAAAACATAATGTGCCTTTCGCCTGTATCTTGTCTCTTAGCTGCGCATGTTTTCTTTGTTCTTAGTGTTTTTTTCACTCTGCGATGTTTGTGTAGTGGTTGAGATGCACCACACACACAAACACACACACATCCACATCAGGCTTGTAAAAAAGTTGGGATTTAAGGCATGGTCTCTTTGGCTGACTTTCTGTTTAGTAAACCATATTTCCTGCATCCAGGTTTGTCTCAGGAACAGATGTTGATCAAACAAGCCTTTTGTCTGTGGCCAGTGGCTGAGCACACTGCAACGAGTCTGGGCCTGGGACAGAGAAGTGAGTGAATGTGATCCCTGGTGTGTGTGTGTCTGTGCGCATGTGTGTGTCGCAGGGAAACACACAATGAGACAGAGGTGCAGAAGTAAGGAGGAAGGTTAAGGCCAGCCAGCTGCTCTGTCGAGTGTATTCAAAATTAATAGATGGACACAGACCAGCGAACCATCTCTGGGTGATAGCATGCACAAGACACCAAGAGTGCAATGAAATTAATTTTATCAGTTAAGAACACCCAAGGTGTGATTTTAGTTCAAACTCTGTTCCTGCTTGGGCCTTTGAATCAGGTGCAAGTCACATACAAAAGGCTGGTTTAAGACCATGGGCTGTAAAGAAGAGCCCTAATCAATGCCTCAGAGCCTCCACTAATTCCTCCCCTTCTTCTTCAAACTGTCCTCTCCCACTTCCCCTTTCAACCCTGTCTAAATCCCTGACTGTCAATATTGTAATGACATAAACAGAGTAGTAATCACATTAACACCAGTTATGGCAGGCACTGTATTGACAACCCTCCATCTTACCAAGGCACTCACTCCAACACCTATAAACACTTATGAATATTGGCTAAGATGTGCTATTAGCATAATCACTTTTCAGGTGTATGCAAGTGCTTTGGGGAAATGGTGATGACATGCTGCGTGCTTCTCCCCACCACCCCCATGTCTTCCGGCTCTTCCCCTTCCTCCTTCTCCTTTTGGCTTGTGAACTAATCCTGTTAGCCTGTTCCTCCATTAGCTTAATGGCCAATACTAGTGAGAGCTGTGTGGTGGTCACACCAGGATAGCCTGTGCTATGAGGCTTGGTCAAGGAGAAAACAAAAAATCAAGGTCAAGTGACTGGAAAGTTTGAGGGAATGGGGAAGTGGATGGACAGTGGATTTGATTGAGAGATGAAGGGAGGAAGATACAGTTGGCGACACCTTTGTTTCCATTGTTTACCTGCAAACACTGTGTCAGGGTCATGGCGTTTTTGTTTGTTTGTGGTGCGTGGCTGTGTTTTGGCTGAAGGGAGACGGGGAAAGAGGGACGTGTGGTTTCTCTGTGTGGTGATTGAGGGAGTGCGTGTGAAGCCTGGTTTATGCTTCTGCGTTGCGGCAACAGCAACGCAGACCCCTACGCGGACCCTATGCCGTAGCCTGACGCGCACCTCCAAAAAAATCCTGTCTACATGTCGCGTCAACACGTTGTGATGCGAATGGCAAGGACTGTGATTGGTCCGCTCAGAAAGTCATTTCCGCGATTGCTTTTTCCGGTCAACAACACAACAACACTGCCATTTTTAAAAGCTATTTTGGAGTGGTATGAGCGGTACCAAATCGACCAAGCCGAGACAGTTAAGAATTAATTTTTGGTGGTGATCAGATCCGATTCAATGGCACCACCAAAAATGAATCAGTTTTAAGTTATGCCACTTCCAGCCAATCCTGAAAATTTCGTCAAAAAACATCCATAACTTTTTGAGTTACTTCACAAACAAACAAACAAACAAACTAGCCCCAGCTTGAAATGGCAGCTACAGAGTTGTCAGTGTGGTTTCTCCTGCCGATCCCATTTCAAAGGGACATGGAGATCCAGCCATCGTCCCAGCTCTCCTGCTCTCCAACCCTAACTCTCCATAGACTTAAGAGTTAATGGAAGGAGAGAAACAGACAGGGAGAGAGGGAGCTCTCTTATATTCCATTAGAAATGAACCTCGTTTATAAGATCATCCTTCCTCATTTGCACAATTCTCCACTCTTCTTCCTACTAGCAAAAAAAAAAAACCCTTCAAGGCCGTCAAACGCTTTGTCAGAATGCCCTTTTTTCCCTTTGAGGGAAGCTATCAAGGCCAGTTGTGGGTTTATTTAGATACTCTCTCTTGCTGTGAATCTGGGCAAGCTTTTGGTCTGCCTTGTTGATGGCATTGATGCTGTTCACAGTTTGGCAAATGTCCATAGATGGACTCATGATTGCATAGCAACTGATATGCTGTTTTTGATACATAAGAAAATGAATTGACTACTGGCTTTGACGTGCTGTTTTGCAGCTTGTGTCCTTCAGAAACATGGTGGGTTGTCATTAGGAATTTCGCCTTCACGCCACATTTCTTCCCTCCTTTGCTCCTTTCCCTTTTTTCCTGCCTCCTTACTTTGCCTCCATGATCCCTCTGCGTTTTCTTTGATCTGACGGCTATGTCTCGGAGGAGAGGATGACATTCAAGACCCCCTTCCCACACACGTCTCCCTCTCTTGTCCTTCACAGTAACAGAGAAAAGATCTATCTATGCATCTATCTATCTATGCATCTATCTATCTATCTATCTATCTATATCATCTATTTTCCTCCTCATGCATATGCACTCTGATCACACATTAAGATGGGAAGGTTGAGGAAATGTGTGTGTAGGCTGCAAATCAAAGCATAGTGAGCAGGACAAGCCAGGTTATTGCAACCATTTACGAGTAATAAAGGGCTTTCTATTTGAAGCAATAAAATGCACACAAAATCATAGGAAACATACATAAAGCCTGAGCAAGTGTAATGGGGGCATTTTATTTGCGCTTATGAGAGAGGGAGCAAAGACATGTTCGGACAAATGGCTTTTTTATGATGGAAAAATTCCATGGTTGGTCAAAGCCACTTGCAGGTGGCAGCAATTAACTGTAATTTTTGCAGATTGTAATGATCCATAATTTACCAGTATACCCCCTCAACACACACACACACGCGCGCTTTAGTCAAGAGAAAAAAAGGTTTGCGCAGAGGTTTGATTGGGTGCACATTCTATGTTGTGTTCGGGTCTTTAAGTAAAATTGTGGGCCAGCCAGATTGTGTTCGGGTCTTTAAGTAAGATTGTGGGCCATGGTGAGACACATGAGACAGAAAGGAGAACCACAGGACACCATTCTTCCATTCGGTATATTGCTCATCCACAAAATCCCTCTTTCCTCCCTGCAACTGTCTTCTCCTTTCTGCCCCTTCTTCACCCCTTTGTCTCTGAGCCACAGCAAGCTTAGAACATGCACAAGTGTCCACCATCTTAGGGATCATACGAGTAGCAATTAGCACACACACACACACACACACACACACACACACACAGCCCAATCTTTGTCTCTCTTGTTCCCCCCGGCCATGCTTTTGGGTTCATTGTCTGTAAATGACTTCAGAAAAATGCCCTCCAGTGGAAAAAAAGAAAAAAAGAGAAAAGAAAGGATAAGAAAAAAGATGAAAGAGGAGCACATTTGCAAGTGGTGATGCTTATTATTTTGCATATCTCTCACTTCGGCTTTCCTCTCCTTCCCCTTTTCTATTCACCTGAGATGATTTAAATAAATCCATAAAGCATGAAATATCAGAAAAGGAAAAGTAATGAATTTTTATGGGAGCCTCCTCCACACACAAACACCCAAACACAATTTTCCCCCTTCATTTCTCTTCATTTTGAATGTGTGTTTTTTTGTGATAAATGCTGATACAATTTATTAACATGTGACCTTTTATTTGTATTCAACATTAACATGCAGCATCAGATACATGTCCCACCTTAACCTGGCTAATTCTGTAAACATGGCATTGGAGGGGAGATGAGTGTGTTTGATGAGATTAAGCATGCATTGTCAGGGAAATCTCCTGTCAGCGTGCAAGTGCTATTGAAAGTCAATTATTGTTTGAAATATGCCTATGCCTTCTGTGTAAATGTGTATTTGATGCCTGCGATATCTCTTGGAAAATGCTTGTTTAATCTATCACATATTATAGCTCAGGATCTCAGGTTTTGTTGTTTGTTTCAAATGCATTATGCTTAATACACACAAAAGTAAGAAGGACAATTTATTTCTGTTGAATTTTCAACCATTTTTTGTGCTGTTTCAAGTTTTTGAAATCACATTTCCTCAGGTTTTGATGATCATAATGGACATTTTGTTTCATATTTTAAAAGCTGTGTATTGAATATTTTTTAATGATTCTACAGTCATGGTGTAATATCAGTTTGTTTTACGATCATGTTTTTTTTCTCTTTTGTCAGATAAAGATGAGCCCAGCAGTTACACCTGCACCACCTGTAAGCAGCCCTTCACCAGTGCCTGGTTCCTGCTCCAGCATGCCCAGAACACCCACGGCTTCCGCATCTATCTGGAGAGTGAACCTGGCAGCCCCCTCACCCCCCGCGTGGCTGCAGTTCCTGGGATGGGAGGTGACTGTGCCTCATCCCAGCCTCCGCTCCACGCAATCCACTTGGCGGAAGGCAGTCCTTACAGCCTCTTGAAGATGCCAGGTTCTGGGTCTGGTCGGGATTCAGTGTCCACGCCTCGTGAGGGCCGTTACCCCCGAACCCCACCTCTGTTCAGCCCGCCACCACGCCACCACCTCAGCCCCGATGACCTGGCCCTGGCAACACACCATCCCAGCGCTTTTGACAGGGTGATGAGGCTCAACTCTGTGCCACTAGAAGCTCCTCCAATGGACTTCTCTAGACGTCTGCGTGAACTGGCTGGAAATGCCACTGGGGCTTCCCCGCCTCTCTCTCCTAACAGACCCAGCCCTATTCAGCGGCTGCTGCAGCCATTCCAGCCAGGCTCAAAGCCTCCATTTTCAGCTACTCCTCCCCTCTCCACTTCTCAGTCACCTTCTGGCTCACATTCGACGCCCAATCCTCTATCCAATGCGGTTCAACGGGGCACACCTCTTAAGTCAAAGTCCTGCGAGTTCTGCGGTAAGACCTTTAAGTTCCAGAGTAACCTAATTGTTCACCGGCGTAGCCACACGGGAGAAAAGCCATTCAAATGTCACCTCTGCAACCATGCCTGTACCCAGGCTAGCAAGTTAAAGCGACACATGAAGACGCACTGTCAGAACAAGTCCTCGGTGTTTAATGCCAAGTCAGATGATGGCCTCTCGACTGCAAGCTCACCTGAGCCTGGTACCAGTGATCTGGTGGGTAGTGCCACCGATGCGCTCAAGTCAGTGGTGGCCAAATTCAAGAGTGAGAGCAATGGTCTGATGCCTCAAAATGGAGAAGAAGAGGAGGAAGAGGAGGAGGAGGAGGAGGAGGAAGAGGAGGAAGAAGATGAGGAGGAAGAAGAGGAAGAAGAAGAGGAAGAGGAGGATATTGAGACTAAGCTTGGAGTTGATGAGGAAGAGGAAAGGAATGACTGTTGTTTCAGCCTGCGGCTAGAAGGGGCACGACACCACCAGAACAGTGAGGCCCTGCACCCACACAACCGGAGCTCTTCCCAGGACCCCGGCGACGAGGACTCAGCCTTGGAGTCGCACCGAGCAGATGATGGAAGCGCCACCACCATCAATGGTCTGGGACCTCTATCTAATGACAGCCTGTCCAGGAAGCTGAGCAGAGGGGTCAGTCCCGGCTCACTCAGTCCCCTGTCCAAGCGCATCAAGGTGGAGAAGGACCTTGACCCCCCCACGCCCACCATCCCGAACACAGAGAACGTCTACTCCCAGTGGCTTGCCGGCTACGCTGCCTCACGTCAACTCAAGGACCCCTTCATTAACTTCACAGGTGGGGATTCCAGACAATCGCCCTTCGCCACCTCATCTGAGCACTCATCAGAGAACGGCAGCTTGCGCTATTCCACGCCACCTGGCGAGCTAGATGGGGAGCGGGCTGCCTCAGGGCGCAGCGGTACTGGCAGTGGGGCCAGTACTCCCCACGGTGGCAGTGGGAACGGTAGGCCAAGCTCCAAGGACGGCCGCCGCAGTGACACCTGCGAGTATTGCGGCAAGGTGTTCAAGAACTGCAGCAACTTGACAGTGCACCGACGTAGTCACACTGGTGAGCGGCCTTACAAGTGTGAGCTGTGCAGCTATGCGTGCGCCCAGAGTTCAAAGCTCACCCGCCACATGAAGACCCATGGACAGATGGGCAAGGACGTGTACAAATGTGAAATCTGCCACATGCCTTTCAGTGTATACAGCACTCTGGAGAAACACATGAAGAAGTGGCACAGTGACCGCCCTCTGGCTAATGACATTAAGACTGAGTAGGCAAAGAGCAGTATGCTGGCAGCTCTCCCTCTCTACTTCCCTGGCTAAAAAGCAACTCTGGCTAGCTAGCCAATCAGTGAGGGGGAAAAGGATGACAGGGTTAGACACCAGTACACACTACAGCCCTGTTATCATCCCTGACTGGAAAAAGCTTAATGCATGATCCGTCATTGGGGCAATACTATTGCATCAAGTGCAAAACTTTTTGAGCCTTTCTATTGTGCAATAATTTACACATTTTGTATTTTTTATTAACTGAACAGCATGCTTGGTGTGTTTTGGCTACTTAGAGAGAAACTTGTCCTTTACTGGTGGGTTTAGTTGTACATGTGTTGACGTATAAAAAAAAGTTAAATACGAGACCCTATGCTGCAGGACATACTGTTTTTACATATCATGTACAGTTTTATGTTCAAACATAGTGGACAGTGTCATATTATTAAAACTTCTAAACAAGCAGGGTCACACTTAAAACAGATCTTTGTGAAAGATTTTCCATGCAAGATTGATATACATATATATATATACGTATATATATATATATATATATATATATATATATATATATATATATATATATATATATATATATATATATATACATATATATATACGTGTATATATATATATATTATATACACGTATATATGTCTATATATATATATATATATATATATATATATATATATATATACTGTATAAATTGGGCTGCCTATGAAATGCAAGGCACTAGCGCCATTAAAAGTATTTCTTTGACAAGCAGCAATGAAATTAACAAAATGGTGTGGGATGACAACAAGAAGTGCCTTGGATATTTTCCCTGCATTAGTTAATCCTCCTTTTTGCTATAAACTTGGAATTTCAGCTATAGAAGATTACAGGACATTTTTGTGCACATGTGGAATAAGCAGGTCCTTGCATCAAGCACCTGTACAAACCCTGTCTTTTTGTGACTTAGCAGAGCATAAGGAACCAGCTGAAGAGAACAAAAAATGAAAAAAGAAATATGTGTACCTCTAAATCATTCATCTGCCTGACTCATGTATATTGTTATTCCCCAGATTATGTGTTTGCTGGCATGTTTCAAGCTAAAAATGAGTTGTGTGCAGAGTTTTGGTTTTGGTGTTTATGTTCTCCGGTACGTTTGTGCCACACTGAGAGGGTAGTCTGACGAGTTTTTTTAACCAACGTAAAGCTCTTCATTTTCCAGAGTGTTTATTTTCTTTGAAAATTAAAAGTTTGCAGGGTTGTTTTTTCTCTTTGTAAGTCGCACAAATTTATCTTTCTCGAGTGTCAACCAGGCAGCAGTGTAGCCAGCAGCCACTTGGGGACCACAGAGTGGGTTTTAGTTCTGAGCCAGACAGATTTTCGTATGGAGGGTGGGAATTTGGGTGGGTGTCGGAAGGTAAGGAGAGCGGGGTGGGTTAGTGGGTTGACCAGGTGTCTCTGCAATTTAAATGTTTATGTCCTTATAGCGCTTATTCTCTTTACCACATTAGATCTTAGAAACCATTATGTAATTGTTTTGTTTATGAACTCATGGGAACGATCTTAAATGGAATTCCAGATCTAAAGTCAAGAATTGGAATTTAGCAAAAAAAAAAATCCTCTTCCAGGTTTAAGAGTCACAGTTTGTGTTCTTTTCAGTTATAATACTCTAGACCTCATTGTGGTATATTTTTTTATATCCATCCCACCATTGTTGATGATATAGCACTTGTCACTCTGCCTTGGATTCTGTATCTGTCTCTCTAATCAGAGGTACAGTTGGTTGAGTATAAAAACGAGGACCGCATTTCAGATCTACCTACGTGCACTGTGTAGTTTTCCCAGTTTACAGTCAGACGCTCAAGGGAAAACTTGCTCTTACACTGACAGATCAGTGTGGTGTCATTGCTTTGCGTTAAAAAAGAAAATAAAAAAGAGTTGAACTAGAAACTGTCTCTAGCCATGTGTCCTGTTAAGAACTAAACATCAGTTTGGCTCTTGGGGGATTATCAATGCAGGAACCGCCATAGAAATATCCTGCTTCATACCAACTATAGAAATATACTGCTCAGTGCAGCAATTTGATTGGAATTTAATTTGAATTAAATTGTGTTTTTGAGTTTTTAAAATAACACCTCAAGATCTTTAGGGGAGAACTTTATTTAATTTTATTTTTTTTTAAGTTTTTTTCTTTTCTGTCTTGGTGACATCCGGGACTCGATCACTATGAAATGAATTGTAGTGAACATGTCTCTCATCTTTTTTGCCTTAACTATACACAAGTCTTCAGGTTGAACATAAATTTACATTAGGGAGAGATTTATGATATATAAATATATTGAAAGAACTTAAACCACATAAGAAAATGCAAACCCATGCAAGTTCCTATGTTCAAAACATTTATGGTCAGCCTTTTTTCCTGTATTTAGAATGGTATTTGAAATTAATGTTCACGTAGTGTAGGTACTTATAGTATTTATGTTGGAGCCTGTATTTTTAACTGTTTTTGCGTGTACTCTTTAAAAGTTTCAATGTACCCTTTTTTCCCAACAAGCTGCCACCGTATATTTTCTTTATTTGGCAGGATAATATAGTGTGAATAATTTGTATGCTTGAGAATAAGTATGTTTTTGAAAAATACAATTTTGTGGTGTTCCCCCAAGGGTGAAAGGTCATGTAATGGCCTTTTCAGGCAGTCCCGCTGGAGTGACCACAATGAGGTAAAAACAGGTGGTTGTACATATCTTTTTAGTTTGTTTTATATATTTTCTCTCCTGCCATTTTATATGCAGTAATTCAAGCTATTGTTTGGTTTTCTCGGTAGCCAACTTTTTACTGTCCTTGAACATGCACCACCTGATAACATTCCAGCCGTTTATTGAAAAACACCATTGTCATATGCAATCAATCCCACAATCTGAAAAGCATTTTTTTCATCATGATTTGGAATTTTGTTTCATTGCCAAAAGAACCATGGTGCTTTATAATTTAAATATGGTACATCTCATATGCAAGGCATATTCTAAATAAATTACAGAAAGTTTGGTACACATTATTGCTGATGGTACATTGAGGTACATTGGAGGTTTTCAGCCTGAAGTCCTTCCTGTGATCTGTATTTACTCTCAAGCTATTTGTTCTGAACTGAACTTGAAGTTGACCTATGGCATTGGTCAACATTATTTATTATGACTATATACACACAGGCACACACACACACAAACACACACACACGCACACACACACACACGCTCCGCACACATGCTCATTCAGAACGGAGTCACTACAAAACAGTTTGTTTTTTCTCCCTCCTGATCCAAGTGTGATGGCTTAATTTATCTAGTTTGATCACCAAAGGTCATTGACCAAACATCTATGAGTTCTTGTTTGACTTGTTGTTGTTGTTTTTTTTTCAGTTACAGAGATGCCACTCTATTTTCAGCTGTTGTCTGCATTATTCTCTTCACTCAGCCATTTGTCTTGAAAAAAATAAAAATTATTACATACATATCATATTTCATGCTTTTGATTTTTATTACTGTGATGTGCAGACTCACTTGAACACATAAAACATGTTTTCTACATTGTGAGTATATGTGTTTGGATACATTGCACCCAAGTGTGTTTGCATGGCTAAGCTTGAATTACCCGTCATAGGAGGTGGAAGTTCACTTGCATATCTCTAGTCTGTGGCCCTTTGAGGTCAGCGAAGCCTCTGCATTGTCTCCAGCAACCCTCCCATGTTCTCCTACATCTTCCCCCTTTTTCTCCCATACCACTCTATATTCTTTTAATATGGTGGATATCTATACAGATATGGACAGGACAATGTCTTAGGAATGAAAGGATGCCACATGTTTTAATGGAAATAAAAGTTTTCAGCCTACAGAGGGCTTAATTGTATAGACACCCTGAAAATCAGAGTGAAATAATGATGTGGCAGTCTAGTCCATTTTTCCAAAATTTAATTTCTGCAACTCAAAATGCTTCTCAGTATCTCGTGTGGCTTGTATGCATGCTTGACAATGTCGCGGCATGCTCCTAATGAGACGACGGATGGTGTCTTGTGGCATGTCCTTCCAGATCTGTGTAAGGGCATCCCTGAGCTCCTGTAAAGTCTGAGGAGCAACCTGGCGGTGCCTAATGGACCGAAACATAATGTTCCAGAGGTGTTCTATCAGGTTTAAGTCAGGTGATCGTGAAGGCCATTCAATTGTATCAATTCCTTCATCCTCCAGGTACTGTCTGCATACTCTTGCCACATGAGGCCGGGCATTGTTGTGCATCAGAAGGAACCCAGGACCTACTGACAATGGGTTCAAGGATTTCATCCCGATGCCTAATGGCAGTCAGACTGCCATTTCTAGCCAGTAGAGGTCTGTGCGTCCCTCCATGGATATGCCTCCCCAGACCATCACTGACCCACCACCAAACCTGTCATGTTGAACGATGTTGCAGGCAGCATAGCGTTCTGCTTGTCTTCTCCAGACTCTTTCATGTCTCTCACAGGTGCTTAGGGTGAACCTGCTCTCATCTGTGAAAAGTACAGGGCATCAGTGGCGGACTTGCCAATTCAGGTGTTCTCAAGCAAATGCCGGTCAAGCTCCACGGTGCTGGGCATTGAGCACAGGCCCACTACAGGACGTCGGGCCCACAGGCCACCCTCATGAAGTCTGTTTCTGATTGTTTGGGCAGAGACATTCACACCAGGGGCCTGCTGGAGGTCATTCTATAGGGCACGAGCAGTGCTCAACCTGTTCCGCCTTGCACAAAAGAGCAGATATCGGTCCTGCTGATGGATTGAGGACCTTCTACGGCTCTGACCAGCTCTCCTAGAGTAACTGTCTCCTAAAATCTCCTCCATGTTCTGGAGATTGTGCTGGTAGACACATTAAATCTTCATGCTACGGCACATGTGGATGTGCCATCCTGAAGGAGTTGGACAACCCGTGCAACTTCTGTACTGTTAAGGAATCACCTCATACTGCCAGTAGTAATAATGACTCAAGCCAAAACCAGCACTAGTGGAAAACCAACCAAAAAAGATCAAGAGGGAGAAACTTGAAATGACCTCCACTGTAAAACCAGTCCTGTTTTGAGGGTTTTCTCATTGTTGTCACATTGTTGTCTCCAATACAGCTGAAACAGATTAACAACACCCTCTGCCACTTAACCGACCAGATGATTATCTGACAGGTTCAATTGATCTCATGCCATGCCCAATAAAAAAAGGATTCCTTTAATTTTTGAGCAGTGTATATCCTCCTATGTCCCAATCTCTCTCTTTTCTTCTGACCTCTTCCTTCCCAGTTTCCAGCTCCTCCTCCACTCCCCGCTGAAGCACCGGAGGGCATCGTGACAGACTAATCTCTCTCCTTGTCCAAGCCCGGAGCTGTTTGCCTAGCAGGGCCAGATTAAAGTTCACAGATACTGTACAGAGAGGTTCCTGCTTGGGCCAGGTGTTGACAGTTAAGATAAAGCAGAATCACAAGGAAGTGGCAGGGGGTGGTGGGTGGTGGTTGTGTGTTTGGAATGAGGAATTGTTAGCCCGTGTGTGTTCTTGCACGTATACACATTAAGTTCAGAAGGGTGGTTGCCCCCTCCTTTGTCTCCTGATCTTCCAAGTTCAATGTCAAGAGAGCAACAATGTTCTGGCCCACAAATCCCACCACCAAACAACCCATGCATAGTAGACATACTTTTCCCACAGCATACTCTTGGCTCTTACCTACCAGCCCCTGCCCCCATCCCCACCCCCTCTTTCTCTTTGTGTAGACATGTGTCATTAACTCGTAAAGGCAAGAGTCACAGCTCAAAGACAGAAAATGGCGATTTTCATGAAGATTGCCTTGCAGGGAATGCCCTACAGTCCATTTTAATAGTTGTCTTTATTTTTTTTAAAATTTGTAATACAATATGTTGGAGAAAAATGAAACAACTAATTTTTTCTACTTTCTTTTCTGGCAACTCTTGGGGTGACGTGGTGGTGGTGGAGGGTGTGTGTGTGTGTGGGGGGGGGGGGGTTAACACTCGTTCTACGTTAAAGGGCGAGATTTATTAGTTCATTATGCTAATCAAAACTAGTTTGCAACCATTCTTGAAAAGATAAAGATCTTCCCCTGCCCCTTCAAGCTCTTTTTCCCCAACTTCACCTCACTCTGTCCTGACTTGCCTGTGTGTTTAAAAGCAGGGGAGGCCTCCCAGGCATAGCTGGGGAAATCTTGTCCAGAGGTTTTCTTCTTTTCATTGTCATCTGCTAGTGGATCATCCCTCTATGTCTCTTCTATCTCTCTTGTCCTCCATCCGCAATATTAAATGCACACTCTGTTATGCTCTCTTTCTCAGTTTCTTCCTGTAGTTCTTGCATCTGTTTCAGGCTCATATTTCTTTTATTTTTGGGGCTGAGTTTGTCTCACAAGCGTCAGTGGAGTAGAAGAAGGGTGAAAATCAGAGATGGAGAGGCAGACTGCAGCTGTGCTATGGTGAAGAGGGGGCCTCATCCGGGCTCCTTGGAACAATATAAAAGCACTAATCACCCGGGACAGCTGACACCCACAGCCTCGCACATATACACACACGCACTCACACACAGATCTAAGGATTGCCAGTATACAAGGTGGAGGGAGAGGAGCTCTGCCCAGACAAGACTTGCAGGTCTGGCTTGGCTAGAAAACAAAGTCTGTGTTTTGTCTATGGGCAGCCACACTTGGGGGCCAAAAGTGCTGTCCCACAGACATGCACATTCGCCCATGCCTATGTTTGTGCACACTCACACTTACAGAAACGCAGGCATGCACACACATGCAAACTTAAAATCCAGTTAAGTGCCCAGGCTAACTCCTCCAACATTGTGCACGTTTGTACGCAGAGGCAGAATTAAACACACATGTTGATACTGGAATACCACATAATGCATTGGGTGCATGCACACACACGCGCTCACGCACATACACACACACACACACACACACACACACGCGCTAAAGTGTCTTCGGGAATGTGACCTTTTCTCAAAAGCCTCCCTTTCCTGCCCCAGCTCCCCTTCCCCTCTGGCTGTGTGAAGACTGAGGGGGTCAAGGGTCAGGTTTGGGGGATTAGGTTTCACATGACTGAGCACCTTTGTTGGGGCCGGCCGGCAGAAAGGAAACGTCCAGGAGGGTAGCTGTGTCTGTCTGAAGAAAGAGGGGGATGGGATGGGATGGGACAGAGAGATCGAGGGACGAGGTTGAAGTTGAAGTTTGGACAGGTTGAAGTTGAAGTACAAAAGCGAAGGAGGGGAAAGTATTTGAGGAGCACGAGGGGAGAGGAAGAGGAGACGGGGACGGAGAGTGAGAAAATGTGAGAACATAAAAGAGAAAACCAGAATAACCTCACCCACATTCCTCACCCAATGCTCTGCTCGTCTTTCTCCTTTCACCTCTCCCTCACTTACCTCAGCTTCTTTCTTTCTCTGGCCATGTGGCTTCTGTGTCGGGCAGTGGCCAGCAGTGTCCTCAGTGCCTGCTGGCTGCGCAGATCTCCCTGGTGACCACACAGCAAGAAGAAAGCCCCAGCCAAAATAATAAACTGGATCGCAGCAGAATCCCCCTTCCTCCTCTTTCTCCCCCAACTCCTTCGCCTTCACAACATCTGAGTCGTAGTCTGCCCACTACACAATGTGTGATGTAACTGGCAGTTGAAATCTTGGCAGAAACACAGATTACCTCGCTTGTAAAGTATTGCTTTAAATTTCTATGTGCATGTTTTTTTTTTCCTTTTTCCGACTTCTCAGCCCAAGGAGAAGGATTTTAACGATGTGCAACATTTTCAACTAAATGAGTCACAGAGGTGGGACTGGTACTGCTGATGGCTTCCAGATAAGGTGAAAACTTTGACCCTGGAGTGAAAAAAGGACAGAGGCCGAGGGGTAAGGGGGAAGGAATGTCTTGAACACTAGATTCCAGAGACTGGCTAATCTGACCTTGAACAGCGGGTGTGGAGTGTCACGAGTGGCACAGTGTTCTGTTAAAGCCTTGTGGCACAGCCAAAAAACGTTGTTAAAAATGTTAATGTCCATGCTTCCATGCTTTATTACATGTGGAAGTGTAGTAATGCATGTGCGTCTGCATAATGGCTAGGTGGCTAGGCTAGGGTATGCTTATCTTTGCAGTTATGTGTGTGTGTGTGTGTGTGTGTGTCCTCCAAGTCCAATGCCACCGGCAAAATTTATATGACTAGTTAAGCAGGGTCATATCATCCGTCCCCTCTGACTTGTGTGTGCTTTTCAGTACACCTGCATGTGTGTCTCTGTATGCACGCGACTTGTGTGCTGTGTGTGCACTAGGAGACAGTAGGGCGCCTGTTAACTGTCCTGTGAATAAAGAGGCAAAGTTCATCCTCTGGCCTCTTTGTGCCACTATATTTCACAATAGTTATGCCTCTATATTTCAGTGTCAGTTAAAGCTGGACATGACAATAACTCAGCAAACATCATTTGTAGTTTGTTTACTATCCACCATGACATTTGAGATTCTCAGTGTGATTGATTTTGCCTGATATTTAACCAAAGTATATAGAAGGTGTCCTTTTCTGTAGATATTGCTGTTATTCTCCTGACCATTATGAATCACTTGCACATGTGATGTTTTAAAGGCTGATTCTTACAGCCTTTAATATCTTGGTTTGATCCCAGACAAGACATTTTTTTCAAATAAAAGAAACGAGTCATAACGTGTTAATGAATGAGCTTTAGATTACCAGCAGATGGATTGTATTACCCAAGGACAGAGTCAGAGTGTTCCCAATATGTTTTCTAACCTAAGCTAACTCACTGTTGGTCAATTGGCATAATGCAAAAAATGCAACTATTCTTTTTAAATTTAAACTGTTTTAAGGCAATAAAGATAAATTATTCTGGCTGTATGGATATGGCTTTGAAACACCATTTCAACCATCTATTTGAGGGATGGAATTGCAGACAAATGCATTTTATAATTGGGTAGCAGGAATTAAAACAGTGCTAATTTGCTTTTGACAATATCTTGGCCTCTGTTGCTTGTTCCTCAACTTGATGGAACTGCTTAACTGTAACCATGCCTAAAGTGTCTATCGTTTGTTTGCTATAACCACAGACATTTTAGAGATTTTTAAAAACATTGTCAAAAAACAAAATAATCCACAGGTTCTGCTGAATCATCAAATATGTGTGTGTTTGTCCCTTCATGTTGTTGCATGTGTGTTAAAGGTGTATGTGGTGGTACAGATCATCCCTGTGGGAGCCAGCAGAGCTCTTTGAGCTGCTCTAGCTGCTGCAGGGGTGAGACTTGACTAAGACTTGCCGAGGCTGAGGGGTGAGAGGGCTCTGGAAGTTTCTGAGAATTGCTGCGCCACTCCTGGTTCACTCCTGGTTCATTCCTGAGGCCCAGGGGTCAAAGAGGGGGGGGCATGGTCACACACCCTGCACATACCCTGCAGTTTTTACAGTGTTTTCTGTATGGGCTTGTTCATTTGGAAGTTTTACTGACTTACCTTAGTGTGTGTTTTTGACAGCCAGAGTAAGAATTTGTGTCACATCAATATTTGGTATTTTATAGCTGTCCTCGTTCTGTTCTTTATTTTTTTAATATCCAACACTCATCCACACATTTAATTTCCTTTTCTAGTCTTCATTTAGTCTGTCTTGTAAACACTTCACACACACATTCAGATATTAAGAATTTTTGCCCAGATATTGATATCCTGCAAGATTGAGGTTGCAGTTGTACAAACAACTCCAGGGGGTCGCAGGAGAACGATCAACTCCTTTGGACCAGGCAGCCTCTAATATTCTGGTCTTTATGGGGCCAACCGGTGGTCTTGGGGACACATTCACGGTGGGCCTCCGGTCCTACAAAGCGCTTGTCAGTCATTGTGCTGAACTTGTGTTGTTTCTTTGCAGTGCTTGGCAGCACAGCTGTCGTCAAAAGACCCAAGGCTACTCTACCCTTGCCTGAAAGAAACAAACAAACAAAGCCGTAAACCAAGAAAATGAAAGACAAAAACGGGTCACAAATAATGAGTGTACAAAAACCATCTTGTCGAATTGCACCTTGGGAGCCTGTCTTCAGGAAGAGTGAGGGGTAAGAAGCTTCTGAGCAGACCTTGGGCACAATGGGACTTAGCCCCTCCTGTGTTACTGTTAGCCAGGCCCTTTGGATGAACTCGTCTCCTTTCAGCTGGCGCTCTTATGCCCAGGTGTGTCCTTGTGTGTGTGCGTGTGTGTGTGTGTCCACAGCAATGACATGTCTCTGGCCCCAAGTGCTCCATTGAAAATAAGACGAAGAGCGAAGTGAATGAAAAGAGATAAAGTGCAAATCAAGGATGAGAGGATGAATAAAAGAAGAGTGGCTTCCTTGCTTTTCAGGGCAAGTACAATGTTCAGGCCTTTCTCCCACGCTCTGTACAACACTCTCTCTGCCCCCCGGTCTACACTGAGTGTCCAAGACTAGTTTATGTTTTCAATTTATTGAAAGGCATTCATTAATTTCTTGTTCAGTGAGCAACCTCCTAGTAAACCCATACGGTAAAGAAAAAAATACTGAAATTCTTGAATAATATATGATTTACTCTTGAAAGTGTCCACTTTTGCATTCTTTTCATATTAGATAATAAAAAGAAGTACAAGGATATTGTGTGTATCATTCACTGTTGTATGCTTTACATACAAGTTTCATACAAAGGAAATCTACTTTGTATGAAACTTGTATACATATATAAGCATACCTACAACAGTGAATCCGAATATAAGATCCTTAGTAAATTTAAACAAAATGGAACTTGTATGATTTGGGTATTTATCAGAATTATGACAGTAATGATACATACAATGTCCTCATACTTCTTTATATAATCTTGAATGAAAAGAACGCAAAAGTGGCCACTTTCAAAGGTAAATCATATACTATTCATGAATTTTCAGTACATTTTTAAGTTTTTTTTTCTGTTTCTTTTCCGTATGGGAATATTGCAAGGGAAGAAACATGCCTTCAAATGTGTGTGAAATGAGGATTAAAACAAGCTCAAACAGTTTTATGAAAAAAATGACAATACTACATATTTTTTAACATTAGCCACCAAAATATATTTTGAATGAAATCCACAATTTTGCTCATCAAATTCATTTTAGTTGCTTCCACGTTGCCTATGTTACAGACTTGCCACCAATATTTCAATCATCATGTAGATCCCTTGGGTTGGGTAGCCAGTCGACCATCCAGCAGCCATCCAGACAGGCGGTGAATGGCTCGATGCCAAGGCCAATTGAGAGATGTTGTGGTGGAGAGCCAGAGGGGAGATGGTCATCCATTATTCATCACTAAGCCAAATAATCCCCAGCAGAATTCGTCTGGTCTTGTCTGGCCCAGCGGTTGGGGAATGGATGAGATGGTCTGGGGTCAACAGGGGAGGGTTTCTGGGGATGGTAGGTTTGAGGGTTTTTTTTTTCAGGGAGTTTTAGTAGGATTTTTGGGGGGGCTGAAAGGGGGTGGAAAGCTCTCTGTAAGGGTTGGGAGTGGGGAGTTCTTTGAGGATTAGATGCAAATATGTCTTTGATAGCTTTCACAGTCTGGGACTCCCATTTTGTTTATGGATGTTCATATTAATTCTAATCTTTGGAAACAATCCCTGGCATGGAGGAATTAGAGGCTGCTGGAATGGGGATGGAGTGTAGAAGCAGCAGGGGGTTTTGTGGTATAGAATGGACCTGAAAGGGGCTCTCTCCTGACCCAGGTTGGGGTGCAGCACCAGCAGAAACCCTTCTGGTGTGTGTAAACCTAGTGGACCAAGGAACAACTGAACGCTGATCCTGTATACCATCAACACTGATATATAGATCAATAAACACACATGAAAGACACATGCAAACAACCCAGACAAAGTAATTGGCACTCCATCAGTGTGACTGATAAACAACTTATTCAGACACAAAATAGCCTTCACCGCTCATGCTCTTGTCCTCTCCCTTTGTAAGTGATCTGTCCTTGACATTAGTCCATGGAACTGTTTTGTCTGAACAAGTCTCCGTCTATGCAGCTGCTCTCACATGGGAGATCACATTGAAGAAGAAGTAGACAACTTCTCAAACTTAAGTGAACCAGCAGTTTGTGTCTGCAAGAAAACACATACCTCTGCAACAGTATTATTGTCTGTCAACAGGTGAGGATCACGTGCCTTTGTCTGGGACGCTGTCAATAGTAGAGATAATGTATATCTATATGTCTCTACAGAAGGTGTTGTACCACCCGACTGTCTAGTGGATGTCATCAACATGTGCATTCCTTCAGCTGATATTTGATTTTCTATATTATCAGTGATCATTTCCTTTACAGTGTAGATTCTAACCAAACCAAAACATCTTTTGTTGTTTGTGCCAAATAAAGAGCATGGCAAAGTGATAAAATGTAAAGTTAATTTTTCAGTGATTCTGACACATTAGTCGTCACTGTAATTCATCATTATTTTGAAGTCAGTTGCAAACAACAAATACTTAGAATGCAAAGGCACACAAAGTGGAACCAAATAAGTAATCTGTGAATGTTTGGATCAGCACATTAAATTGATTGGATGCAGTTTCGCTTTCTCTGATGCAGAAAATGCGATGGCAAACTCTCCCCTCTGCTTATGTTTCAACTTCAAATTAAAACCAAACACTGCTGAATACAGGGAAAAATGCAAAATATCTATGAAAACTGGCAGTTCTGCCATGAAATGACCAAATCAACATCAAAAATGCTAAATGCCTCCACATGGCTCTCAAAATGGCGATGGTTGAGCCAGTGGCTCATAGCTAACATACACAAACATCTGCAAAAAGCATGTGTGGCAAATTTAATATTACAGTATTTGTTTATTGCATGCAAGTTTCAGCACCACAGTTATGGTGCATGTTGTTAAGATTCACCACACACTCGCCAATTTTCCGTTTCAAGGCTCCCCAAACTGCACTGCATGCATGAGATGTGACACCCTTAAACTTTATAAACTGTGGGACTTCATCCACAGCCGTCAAGTGAGCCAAACATGGTAAGTTGTCCTTGCAGCAGGTCAGAGAGCAGAGGTTGAGGTGAGGGAGAAAAAGGGAGGTTTTTCATTCTCCTCCCCCACCCCAGCTGGGCCTGTGGTCTCTACCCTCCTCACAACCTTTCCCTCCCCCATCTTCCACTCTGTCCCTGTCCTGGTGGGCTGTATACGGCTCCAGGTCAGCAGGTTCATGAAGGAGGGTGTTTCTATGATCCTGTAGATGTGTGTGTGTGTGTGTGTGTGTGTGTGTGTGTGTGTGGTGTGCATGGGGCAGTGTCTCAGGGGCACAAAGAGGAAGAGAACCAGACAGCAGATCATCTCACAACACCCAAGAATGCACACACGCATGCAGACGTGTGTGTGTGTGTACTACTTGAATATACATATACTGAATATAAAGTAATGTTACAAAAGTCTAAGGTACCAGTGGTCACACGGCGCTGGATGTGACCTTACTGACAGTGGCCATGTTGTTATCTGGCATTGCTACAATTTCTGCTTGCTGGCCAGTGTAGCTATTTACATCATGAGGAGACAAAACACAATGGACTATGTTTTCCATTTGAATGTGCTCACTCTCTTCTTTCACAGGGATCGGGGGAATGGGGTAATAGGGAGGTGCACTGTCTGGGCGGTGGGGTGAGGTGGGGGGTGGGGTGGGGTGCTGACCAGTGCACATAAATTTCTCTCAGGTCCCTTCTCATCACAACCAAAAACACTTTGCTGTGTGTGTGCATTGTGTCCATTTAATCTGTAAGTTTCTACTGTATTGGTGAATTATGGTATGCATCAAAATGAGTGGTATGGTATGTGTATGTGTGTGTGTGTGTGTGCGTGTGTATGTATGGAGGGGTTTGGGGATACTGGGACCCCCTTTCCCAGACATTCACTGACCTTTCCAACCAGACAGGGATAAAGGGACAAGGAGGGAGGGATGAGGGCACTGGAGTGTGTGTGTGTGTGTGTCATTTGCGTGTGAGTCCATGGCTGTGTCCGTGTGTGTGTGTGTGTGTGTGTGTGTGTGCGTGTGTGTGCGTGCGTGTGTGTATGTGTGTTAGTTGATATAGTGGACCTCTGATCCAGTCAGTTCTCCCCATCCTGCTGAGTCTGGACTGCTGCAACCAACCCCCTCCCACCCGCAAGCAAAACCCCCACAAACCCCACTCCCCCTTCTCTCTCTCCTCTTGCCTTTTGTTGGACTGAGTCATTGTGCTATCCCCGCAGCGCTCTGTATGCAGAAAAGGTGGTGCTCTGAGGGCTCGCCAGCTCCAGACCCTTGCAAATCAATTTGTCTATGGAAGAGGCGAGGACAAGGAGGTGGTATGGGGGAGGGGGTGAAAAGCCTGAGGTATGCAACTATCCTTCCACGAAAAACAATGTCATAGCTTCTACACTTTTACATTGCTTGTTTCAAATGGGGAGGCTTTCAATATGGGCAGTTAGCCTGGAGAGATGGCATGTTGTGTTTTCATAGTTTGAACAAAAGTCATAATGCATCAACATCATTTAAAATGCATCATAACATCAATTAAGTGTAAGATTCTTTTCTTAGGGAGAGGATTTTTGCAGATCTCACTGTATATTGTTCCTGTTGTCCCCATCCTTTTGGACTGAAGAGAACAAAACACATTAATATTTATATTTTGATTTTTTTTGTTTTGTTTTTTATTATTTGAATGTTCATTTACTGACATTTATTTTACTGCTGTCACTTGGAAACAGGAAAAAAAGAGTGAGGTGAATCCTGACCTCGTCGCTCTCAGTGGAGGATCAAACATTGATTGTGGTTTTCCCTCTCTCTCTCTCTCCCTCTCTCTCCCTCTCTCTCTCTCTCTCTCCCTCTCTGATGCAGACATTACTCTTCTCAAAGCACAAAGCACAGGCTTTAGAGGGTCCTTGCTTGACTTGAACAACAATGATCAATATCTGTCACTTCTGTCTCGTCTGGCCAGAGCCCTGCTCCCTGACACCCCACCATCACCACCTCCTACAACACACACTGGGAACACTTGATGACACACACATGCGCACGCGCGCACACACACGGAGACATACATAAAGACACAGACAAGCACAAATGTGTAGCATGCAAATAGTCAAGTAAAAATAAATGCTCCACACGTAAGCACACATGGGTATAAGAGACATATGCGCAAATAGAATACACAAATGTATAAACAAAGCATTTTGTCAGATGGGTGAGCACACACACACGCACAAGCTGTGACAGAGAGGTCAGACAGGGCATTCAGACCCAGACACCAGTCTCTTCTCTGGGGTCAGACCACAAGGCCAAGGTCTACTCCCTAACCCCAGTGGGGCTTGAGATACACACACACACACACACAGACCAGCCACAGTAAAAGAAACTGAAGAGGGATGATAGTGAAAGAAGGGGGGATGGTTCAAGTAAAAAACTGCAGGGTCTGAATACCAGCATTAATGGTGAAATGTGGTTTAATATTTCATTATGCAAATATGTATTAACTTAGCAGATTAGTCAATAAAGAGCAACATTGCTGTCATTGTAAAAAAGAAGTTCCTCAACTTTTAACTCACTATTCAGTAAATGTGAATAAATCCACATAATCCAGCTGTTATCAGTATGGCTGCGTGAAAGAGTGAATATACAAAAAATACATATGGCTGGCTACAGAGAGGGTAGGAAATCATAAGTAAACCCTGCTTCCTTTCAGAAACAATCCCATCCATTTGCTTGAGGTCTACTTCATCTTCTCTGCTCATTTTTTTCAGCTCTCTCTCTCTTCCTCCTTCTTCTGTCCTCCCCATTTTCTTACTCAAGAGACCCTTGCTCTGCTGAAGCCAGAAAGATAAGGAAGAGAAGGGGCCAAGTTTACCACTTCAGATAAGCTGTAATTGCTGGGTAATAAAAAGATTGGGAAAAAAGAAAAGAAAGAAAACAGTGGAAAGGACAACAGGCACAAGGGGTGAATTGCTCAGCCAAGGGAAATGATTGATGTTAGCAGTGACACTTGGGTTTGCTGACAGTTATCAGTGAGGGCAACCTTTTGCTCATTACAGTCATCTATCTGCAGCAAGAGGACCCAGTGGCTGCACTCAAACAATAACCGGCAGCCTTGGCCCCTCTGATAAACTGCAGCCGCAAACCAAGTAGCTGAACAACCACTTCTCTGTTTTGCGACATTGCTCAGTTCAGTCAGTGTTCATGCAAATGCTGGTTATTAACATGGATATTGTGTTCACACACATAAAACCAGCTGTTCCAGTTTTGTACATTTTTGTTGGTGTCCTAAAACTAGTAAATTGTTAAAATGGCTGCTATTGTTTGCTGTGGCTCACGTTTTACCATATTTCATCTGTCTTTGTCCTATAACTAGGTGCTTCCTAAGAGAGCTTTTCAGTTCTAAAAAAATGTCAAAAAATGCATAAACAGGTTAAAATGACAGATGTGGTGGTTGTTTGTTCCAATAACATACCCTCATATACTGAGTTGAGTTGAACAGCTACATTTCTCTTTCATGAGTTAGTCATTTCATTTACACTTTAAATACAGCACCAAAATCGTTTGTCCATCCAGAGGAGCTCATCAGAAACGATGACATAGTCCTAAAAAATGTAGCCCTTAAATCCTCATGTTATGAGCAATAAAACATGGAACTGACTTTAACCTTAATCACAACATAAGCAAAGTCTTTCCTCAACAACTAATGACAGAGTACCTGAATGCAACTGTGCACACAGAGGTCTTTGACTTTTAGCTCAAGTGAGCTTCACATACATCTCCACACTGTAATTCTTTTTGTCATGAAATAATATTTTCAGAATATAGGATTGTAACAGCCATATTCTGTCCCTGTACACAAAATACTGGATGTAAACATGTAACATTACTTTTGGCAATTGTTTCGAGCAGATCATGAAGAATCCTGCATAATGTTAGCTCAGTGTCTCTTTAACTCTTTTGAAATGTTTGCAAACATGGTTTGAATGAAAATAAACAAATAAACAATAAAATAAAGCATTTCGAGGTTATCATGAGTCAAGCACAAAATCTTACAGGAATAGCATTCCTGACTGGAAAGTGACTGTCCATCCATCCATCCATTCTCTTCCGCTTATCCGGGATCGGGTCGCGGGGGTAGCAGCTTAAGCAGGGAAGCCCAGACTTCCCTCTCCCCAGCCACTTCGTCCAGCTCTTCTGGAGGGATCCCTAGGCGTTCCCAGGCCAGCCGAGAGACATAGTTTCTCAGCGTGTCCTGGGTCGTCCCCGGGGTCTCCTACCAGTGGGACGTGCCCGGTACACCTCACCAGGGAGGCGTCCGGGAGGCATCCTTACCAGATGCCCTAGCCACCTCATCTGGCTCCTCTCGATGCGGAGGAGCAGCGGCTCTACTCTGAGCCCCTCCCGGATGGCTGAGCTTTTCACCCTATCTCTAAGGGAGAGCCCGGACACCCTGCGGAGGAAACTCATTTCAGCCGCTTGTATCCGTGATCTTGTTCTTTCGGTCACGACCCACAGCTCGTGACCATAGGTGAGGGTAGGAATGTAGATCGACTGGTAAATTGAGAGCTTCGCCTTTCGGCTCAGCTCCCTCTTCACCATGACGGACCGATACAGCATCCGCATCACTGCAGAAGCTGCACCGACCCGTCTGTCGATCTCCCGCTCCATTTTTCCCTCACTCGTGAACAAGACCCTGAGATACTTGAACTCCTCTACTTGGGGCAGGATCTTCTCCCCGACCTGGAGAGAGCACTCCACCCTTTTCCGACTGAGGACCATGGCCTCGGATTTGGAGGTGCTGACTTTCATCAAAAGTGACTGGTAAGTGCAAAACACATTTTTCCACTTCGTTACTAGTAAGAGCAGATAACCAAGTAATGCAGCTTGGTTTCAGAATGCTCAATATCAGCCTCAATCAAAAGACAGCAAAAAAGTCTCAAAGGGCCAGATAATTAGGAGCCCATCCCTACACCCTGCACCACAGGTGATCTGAACAACCCTCCAATCTAGTCATGCACCTAAAATAAACTGGGAAGTGAAATGAAAGCCAGTGAATGAGGGGGCTACTACAACATGACTGAGGTGTAGTTTCAATAATTATTGAAATTATTGAAATCACCTGACAGAGGTTTCAGTCCATGTTAACTGTGATCCTCGGTCTTATGTGCCACAGTTGCTTGTAGTGGCAAAAAAAAAAAATAAAATAAAAAAAAAGGTTGGTTGAAAAGATACCTGTTGTGGATAGCAGACAATGAGTCACAACGACACTTTGAATTATACAGTAAAAGCAGTGACCCTAGATAGTTGAACACAAAGAACTGCATGCATTTTCTAGGAATCTCCAACAACAGAAACATGTCACGTTTTGGAAAAACAAATGCATACAATCTTTTAAAAAAGTCTTCCATCCACACAGGAAACACGTGCTTAGGTTTAGGGAAATATTGTAGTTTAGGATAAGATAATTAGGGATGTGCCATTATTTAAGTATGGAAGTTACCTGAAATAAATCAACATTGACATCTGGTATATTTTTTATGGGGCGGATTTTAGACAGTTTCAAGTACACTTAAATGCACTGTGGCTTTTCAAGACTTGGAATGTGAAATACAAGATAACCTAGTCAACTTTTACTCAAAACTGAAATCTCTTCAATACTAAGTTTCGTCCATCCACTTTCACAACTCAAATTACAATAAAATCCATAAGAATTGTATTGCTATTGTCAAATAATGCCATTTGGAAAGCAACGGGTTCAGTGTAAGCCTGCTTGCTGTGCAACAACAACACAAATTAGAAGTGTGTTGAATAATTTGTTTCAAAGACATTTGAAGTTTAAACAACAGGTGTCAAAGTGTCAGTGTCAAAGCCAAGCTGCATTGTTGATATGAATAGCTTTCAAGACAATTAATGGAGCTGGTTCCTGTTTAATTAAAAAAAGGAATTAAAATGAATTACCCCACATATTTCATTATGGCATGTATTCATGTTGGAGGTCACTCTGGTGAAAGGAGATGGCAAGTTGCAGTTTGTGACAGGCAGGTTACCGTTGGTGTGCCATGTGACCACTAGCCCTTATTTCCTTCCTCTCTGCTGGCCAGGGGAAAAGTGTGTCCTGTTGCTCTTTTCCTCTGGCACATGTGCACGCATGTGTGTGTATACATGTAAACGTGTGTTTTCAGTTACACTCAGGGGAGGTCAGGTGAGATCTGCTTCCCAATTCCTGGAAAACTGGACAGCTGCAACATCTCGCACAAATGCCATAGCATAAAACACAAACAGCTGAAAACACATCATCATTATCATTTTTTCTCTCTCTCGTTTTCTCTTTTGTAAGGCTCTTGCGTGGAGTGTAGAGCCTCAATTTTTTTTTTTTGGTGCTGACTGACGTTTGCAAAAGGACTGCAGGTCAACCAGGAAGTATAAAGAAATTAAGTTAATTGAGTAAGGCCAATTCTATGGTTATTTGAACCCAATTATTTTTTTCCAAAACCTAACCAAAAAGTTTTGTTGCTGAGCTAAGTTGTGAGGGCAGAACTTTGTTTTGTTTTGTTTTATCTTTTTAGTTTATTTTGAAAAGAGTGTATGCATTGAGTATGAACTGACTCACTTTGCTGGACATTTGTTGAAAAATGTACAGGAAATGAGGGATAGTTTCCACAGATGTCATATGAACTGTTGTATGAGATTGTGATCTTACTTTATTCCATGATCAGGTAGTTTCAGCTTTAAATCAAAGTGAAGTTTTCAAAAAGCTTGCATGGCTTTGAAAGATAATGTAGGGGTTTTGCTTTTATTCGATGAATAAAGGGGTTTTGCAGAGGAAACATTTTCAGAGTATGTCAAACAAAGTATCTGCACAACTGTAGAATAAAACACTTCATATGTATTTGCTGATTGGCAGCAATATGGGATATATGCCCACCTCAGTCTGTATACAGTCTTATCTAAGTGGCCATTAAAGCAGTTGTTTCATATACCCATATCTTTGCCGACAGTGTTAAGACACCTGGGAGGGAGGTATACCAGGTCCAAGCAGGGTCTCCCTCACCCCCTCTCCCACACAACACACACACAGGCTATAAACAGGTTGTCTGTGTAGTATCAGAGACATGGCTTTGCTGTGATGCACTGTTGGAGCCTGCTCTCTTAGCTCTGTGTAAATATGCCACTCAGTGTTTACGTATAGCGCGGTGTGGCTTCAGGTTCCAGGGACCATCATTCTGGGTCTGGGTCAGATCGCCAGACACACACACACACACACACACACACACACATAGTTGTAGTTGCAGAAGTATGGATGGACTTACATGTGGCTACACACACATATATTCATCCTAATGCAAGCCAGACTCTCTCTTGCCCTCTTTTCTTAGAGAGAGAGCGGTAGTAGGGAGACCGCACAGTGTTGGATCTTGGCCAAATGGACCAGCGGAGCTTGTTTGGAAAGCTTTCAGTCAGAAAGCCACTTTTTGGCAGGGGCCCTGTGAGTGCTGCTGAGCCCTCTGAAGCGGGCTGGAGCTGCTAAAATAAATAATGGTTAGAGCCAAGGGGGTAAGAGTGGTGTTGGAGGGTGGGGGCAGAGAGGTAGCAATAGGAAAAAGGAGGAGGGGGGTGGCTGGAGGAAGGAGGGAGAGGTAAGGGAGGGGGGAGGCTATAGAGACCGCTCCTGTAATTATATCTGTCAGTCGACACCAAGGCACATGGACCGCCAACGCTCACGTTTCCCCCCTCACTGCCTCGCTGTCACCAAATAGAAAGGGGGGGGGGGGTATATGTACGCTTGTGTGTCTGAATGTACTGACTGCGCTGCTGTGTTTGCATGTGCATATGTCTCTGAACAGTCTTACAAGCTCCCAGTGTGTGTGTGTGTGTGTGTGTGTGTGTTGGTGGGCCTGCAGGGAAACAAATCTGGTCATCATGGGAGAGAGAGATAAGGAGGTGTTTCACATTATGTTGGTCTTTCAGCAGCAGGGAGCAAAGTAGTAGTACTCTATTTTACTGGTAAGGGATAATTCTTGTTTTGGAGATTTGGACATCATTTTTGCTGGCTAAAGTCATCGGTGAGATCTTACCTTAACCGCTAGCATTGTTGTCACTCCATTTACTTTAAAGCTACTGTATAGTCTGTCATTCTGTTCAGAAACACTTTTTGTTATACTGGGTGAAATGGTCCTTCCACCCTGAGAGCAGTCAATACAATATGTGTTCAGAAAAAGGAATGAATAGAATTAGACCTCTGTTGCAACTGCAGGAATGTAAAAACTCTGACCAATCAATCACTCTGGTCGAGTGGACCAATCAGATGCCTTCATGTCTCGTCCTACTCAGGTCCCCTCCTCTGTCCATCCCTCCTCGCCACTGTTGCTGCAAATATCCAGCACACTCCTCTGCAGAAATCCAGAGTTAGCAGGAGAATATGTTGTGTAGGGAACAATGGCAGAGAAAATGCAGCCAAAAACACCACTTCCAGCGTTACTTCGGCTATTACTACGGCTCACCCTGCTAAACAGGCAGAGAGAAGAGAAGAAAGTCAGAGGCACAAAGGCTGCGATAAAACGCTGGATAAGCTGGAGGATAAACCAGAGTCAACATTGGTGGAGACACTGAGGCATCTAAAGGGACTGAAAAGTGATGGCAGAAGTTGCTTTTGTTCTGTTGGACAGGTAATTATTTCTTTAGCTTCGGGAGGAGTTATTATTTTTATAAAATATGTAATGTTTGACTGTCACCTCACAGCAAGAAGGTACTGGGTTTGAATCCCGGGCACGGGGCCTTTCTGTGTGGAGTTTGCATGTTCTCCCCATGTCTGCGTGGGTTCTCTCCGGGTACTTGGGCTTCCTCCTACCATCCAAAAACATGCATGGGGATTAGGTTAATTGGTTAATTTAAATTGACTGTAGGTGTGAATGTGAGTGTGAGTGGTTGTCTGTCTCTATGTGCCCTGCGATGAGGTGGCGACTTGTCCAGGGTGTACCCTGCCTTCCGCCCTAAGACAGCTGGGATAGGCTCCAGCCCCCGCGACCCTATGAGGATAAGCGGTAGATAATGGATGGAGGGATGGATGGATGGATGTAATGTTTGCTAACTTAGCTACTTTTGTAGCGCGTGTCAGCCCAATGCTAAGATCAGCTTCTCTGTGGGTGTAAGCCGATCGTAGGTGTGGCTTGTATTGAAGAGGTTATAGGATATGACATTTTGAACGGATTGCACAGCCATAGTCTCCAGTGTCTGCATTATAAAGGTGCTCACAGTCTCCAGTGGACTGTGAGCAGAGCAGAATCTGGATGTCAGTTCCTCTCAAAGCTTCCATGATTCCATGGTCGGGCTGCACTGCCGCTTGTAGTTTCCTGTGAAACTTCTGTGAATCGATGTTGCATTTAAAGTGGGTTGATGTAAAAAATAGATGCAGAGCAGTGTTTTGTGTGACAACAGTGTGGAGCTGCGGTCACAAAATTTGAACTTTGCGCACTTATATGTGCTTGTAAACTAGTCGTCGGTGCCGCTTGTATTGAAGAGGTTATAGGACATGATTTTGACCATATTGCACAGCCAGAGATGTCAGTGTCTCTATTATAACAGTGACAAAATGATGTTGATATATTGTCTTTGAACGGGACGTTTTACAACTGTAGTGATATAGTATAACAGCTCTCCTCTCCCTGCTGAATCCTACTGTGAGATGTTCAAGGGAGGGGGAGGAGAGTGTGGAGCTAAGAGGAGGATGAGAGGAGCCATTTTCACTAGTGGAAAAGCGCCATTTTACTTTACCTACAGTGACATGATCAAATGCCTGCGGAGAAAAAGGTCTGTTGCTTCTTTGGCTTGTCCTGTTCAATGTGTTTTATGTTCTCTAATCTGATCTACCCACTAAGTTTACTTTGTTAACAGTGAGCGACACCAGGGACACAATTTCCACACCGGGCTAAATGTGCAGCCCACAAGTTACCGAAGCCATCAAAGGTCCCTCTGCCCTCTCTCCAACCCTTGTTTCCTGATGCTTCCTATCCTTCTCTCTCAATTATTAGTACTGTATATTCCATTCAATCATAGACTCTTCCTACTTGTGCTTCTTCCAAACTCCAATGTCTCTCTCTGAGATTGGAACTCACTGCGTGTTGTATCTTGAAGTGACATGTATACTGAATTACTATAAAGAGCCGAAATCCCACCAAGGCAGATGGTCGGACAGAGGGCCGGGCAGTCGGCAGCGGTGGTCTGATAGGCGTGTGCGAGAGGTGTCAATTTAGCTGTAGGAAGGAGGATTAAATGGCTCATTGGCTGGGCTAGGAGGGGAGAAGGTGTGAAACGATCAGCCCTCCCTCTCTTCTGGTCTCTCTCTCCCTCTTCCTGCCTCAGCCAGGGGAAAAGGCCATTGGGGCTGAACAAACAAATCACATGGCCATCAACCACTACTCAACACTGGTGCACTGGGACTTAATTTAGACAGCATTATCCTGGTCTCTGCAGTGTGCAGAGACCAGTAGAAAGATACACGCAGTCTGAACACACACACTCTTGTGCACACAAGCATACATACTACTGAGACTCCCCATCAACATGACAGTGGTTTTACAAGTCCCCATAGTGTGAGGTCTCTTATTCCCTGAGTGGCGATAGAACAACATCAGCGGGACAAGCGGGGAGCAGGGGATGGAAAGACAATTCAACTATTGAACTGTTGCTGCTCTGCATTGCAGGGAGAGTTTACAATAAAGCTCATAAAAAAATTGAGAAAGTTGTTACTGCTTTGTAAAGAGAAGTTGGTGTCAACTCCCTTTAAAGTTATGGCCCATTTAAAACGCCATTTGAACGCGACGAGGATGCACCTTACTTTCATGTCCTTTCCCTCGCCCCTCAGTTAGCTACTAGATGTCCCTCTCAAACAAAGTCGGTTAACTCTAGCATTAGCTGCTATGTGAAATGGCTCCGAACCCTCAGATGGAGCCCCTGCAATCCTTTAAAAAATCTATCATACAGAAACACCCCATTAGTTTTTTTTTTTTTTTTTAAATCAAATGCCATGGTATTATGGAGGGATGTGGGAGACACAGACAGTGGTGGAGAGAGTTAGAGAGGCAGAGGGAGAGACACAGATAACAAAGGACACAGACTTTGGGTTTGAGTTCTATTAGAAAGCAACAACCTCCAAACCGCACTTGACATGGAGCTATCACCAAAGATAACTTCAGTGTCATAACTGTCAAAAAAATCACAAGGAGTTTATACAGTAAATGAGCTCTGTTGCCATCACTTTATGAAAGCATATCTCAGTATAGCGACTGTGTTTTATTAGCTGTTTTCACATTCTCAGGAGGCAACACCCCAATATGCTGACTTTAAAAAAAGTTGTGATATTTATGAAGTCTGTGAGATTTTACTGTTGGTCCCCATCCAAGCTGAGGTTTGCAATGTGTCTTGGTTGCTATGGAATCTCTTCTTGTCTCACAAGAGGTTGTTACAGGACTATGGTAATCTTTCCAAGTTTGGTCCTGCAGCTCTTCTTTTTCTGAATATTTGCACAATCAAATCTGCCAAAACTAAATGTTCTGCAGCTGAATCTACACCATCCCAGCAAATTGGGCATTTGTAACAAATAGCCAGCAATCTCGACGCAATTTAGGTTTTTAGCTCATGTACAAGATGATTCTGTACTTATTCATCTCCCCTAATATGACATTTGCCACTTATTGTTCTCTGGCTCTGAAGCAGCTTGTGAAGTCTGAGAAGAACCCTGAGGATGTCATAGTGATGTCATCGGGGAAATCCCAACCTTTTTTATAGAAAGGAGTTATGAAAGCAACCATATCCTCATACAATGGTTTGTATGAACAGTTATTTGGCATTTGTCTCTGATGTCCAGCATGTCAATTTCCACTCGCCACATGCACACAGTCATTTCAAAATAAACTTCCATCTTCAACAAACAACTTGGTTAAGTTCAGGCAGAAAAACTACTTGGATAAACTATGGTTTGACTTTTAATAATTTCATTACTCTCAATGTATTGATGCTGGCAACACCTCTGACAACCACCAACTAAATGAGAGCAAACCTACCTTCAAGTCTGTTGAATATTTGTTATATTTTATTAGGGAAAGCTGCATAAGCTTTCTATATTGTTTCCTATAATATGTTGTATAGCGGCTTATTGATTTGTTGTTGTAAAAACTCATATTCTGGTAACAGGCAGACCTGAATGCTACAAAAATGCATTTTGCACCACTTTCCTCTCAGGGGTCAAGGTATTTGTCAAATCTTTGTCTCTATCGGGAGGCAGTCTGACATCTGCAATACATTTTTCTGTTCTTTTTGCATGATTAAGCAAACTTGGCATGCAGGTGCTACCCAGTGGAATGGACCATTACAAAAATATTCCCCAAACAAATTAAAGTAGCTGTCGTATGGCTCAGTCTCTCTCTCACACTTTCTTACACACACACACACATACACACACACACACACACACAGGCGCACACACACACACACACACGCGCGCGCGCGCACACACACACACACACACACACACACAAAACCAACCCAAATTAATGACTTAGCCACAGTCAAGTCAGAAATCAAACAAACTGAGAATCATGAAACAACAAATCTTTCAAACTTGAATGTATGGGTGTAGAGAGAGCTTTACTGCTTTGTGAAATGTTTGCTGTCTGCTCTGATGTTGGTACATCTGCACCACGGCCCACTCATAAAACAGGATTACGTGATGGAGAGAGAGAGCAGCAAAGCCTCTAACCTTCATCTTCATCTAATGATGAAGCGGTCTCTAGTGACATCACTAATGTGCTAACTAGTTTCACTTCTTCGCAGTCTCATCACCTTTTCAGATGAACCCAGAGAGAGAAAAAGATACAAATATAGAGAGGGACAGAGAGAGGTCACAAGCACTTCACACTCTCAATTACGCAATGGAGCTCATCACTTGGCAATCTGTCCTGATTGCTTCAATTGGCTTGTAATGTTGACTCTGATCTTGTTGCCTCATTAACAGGCCTGTCTGGCAGTAGGACTGGGAATGTTATGCCTCCTGATCTGTGCCATATGGAACAGAACCACTGATTAGCCACTGATGAGGCACCGTTTTGCCTCTCTTACACCAAGCCAGTGTGACAAGGGTGTGTGTGTGTATGACAGTAATTTTATATGGATGAGGCTGACTCAATTTTGGGGTGAGAGAACTTGCCAGAGGCATTATGAGTAAGTCAGTCAGAAGGGACAGTTGATAATTATCAACACACAGTAAGGCACTTGCTCAGGCTGATGGTCCCACACACAATAAAATAGATGTAAAACATGTAATTTATTAACCGTGGACTAAATCCTGCAAAAATTATTTGAAAAAAGCTTCATTAAATTCCTTTCATTTATTTTATAAATTTTCTTTGAAATCACACCCTTCTTCCGCCAAAATTTTACACATTTACACAATACAATTTTAAATGGGTCAAAAGGCTCCTTTATCACTGCCATGCAGTTGCACTGGCCTGTTTTTTTTTTTTTTTTTTTTTTTTTAATTTTCCTGGTGCGTCACATTCGAGTGTGATACAATGTGACATAGCATCACACCCAAACGTGAGTGTACATCTGGGTGTCGTGCACATTCCTGCCAATCAGTGTTGGAGCTGATGTCACCTGTGACTGATGACCGGAACTTTTTCCACTTTTTCCACTTTTCCCACTGGCTGTTTTTTTTTTTTTTGCCTAGTGGGAAATGGACTTTAGTTTTCGTGAAAGAATAGTTATCTACCAAGCCCGAGCTAACTTTATTCATCTGTAGCTTCCATCTTTGCAGAATCCCCAGGGTTTTATACTTGGAATAGTTTTTTTTTTAATTATATTTTCCCTTATCTAAAGGAATATCACCCATTTTCTATTATGCCAATGATTTTTGCCATTTTAGTCAGTTAGTTAGTGCAGCAATAGAAGCAAAAGGAAGAAGACTGTTAGCTGGTGCTGACATGGATATAAATAATAATAAAACATTTGTTAGGCCTCAAGAACACAACACCATGTTTTGATGAGAAACAATGACTGTAAATGTAACAGAATAAAACTCTACAGGGTATCTTTTCCAGTCAGACATACTGGTCAGTAGTTTGCATGGACACAGATGCAGAACTGTAACCCAGTAATCTGCACAAAACAGCCCCATCTGTGGGAGCTGGTCCCTCCATGGTGAGATTTCTCAGAAAAGGAGAGAAATTCAGTGCCGTCTGTCATTAGGCATGGTGACAGCTGAGGGCCTTCAAATGGGAAGCAGATCCCTTTAAATGCTGACCCACTTCAGGCTGAAAACCCAGAGGGAGACAAGCAGAGATTCACATGAACAGAGGTGGAGAAGACATGAAAACAAGAGCTCTGTAGGCACAGAAATGTCAACCAGCAAGTTTTCTGCCTCATCTCAGAACCTCAGTTTCCTCCCCGGTCAGTATGATTTGACCCAGTAGCTACAGCCATCAGAAGCATACAATGGCAACACAACACAATATCTCACATCCCATAATTTCTCTCAATTTCATCCACCATGCCATATATTCTGCAAAGATTGTACAAATCAAAGCATTTCAATGCCTTTGATTTCACAATCCAAGGTGTTTAACGTCCACCTAAATTGCTCTGCCAGCTGACCAGAGCACATGCTACAGAGACCTGGGTCCCAGCCAGCTTGCCAGTGCCAGGCGAGTATCCCTGGACACTGATCTCTTGGCAGGGAATCCACTCAACACTACATGGCATGAAACCCTGCTTGGTCTGGCAAAGCTCCCCCTGATCTGAGCAGAAGAAGGCAAGGGAGAGGAAGAGGAGAGGAAAAGCACGAATCAGAACAAGAAAAAGAAGACAAAGAATATGGGACACAAGTGAACCTGTCTGGTCTTGTCTTTATGTCCACCACTTTTCTTTTTGGCTCTTTCAAAGTGGCTGTGGGGCCATCCCAGTGCTGCTATTTCCCCCATTAACAAGACCCCACATCTGTTTCTCTCATTTCACCCATGCTTTAAGGTCCCTGAAGGTGCAGTTAAATTAGATCCACCACAGGTTTATAAATGTAAAATCCTCCAATAATCTGGAGCTGACATGACCCCTAATCTTCTTGCTCTAGTCAGCAGGGGCAACGGGTGCTAACTAAGGCTCTGGCAACACCAACGTGTGTATTGACCACCAGATTTTTAAGAGGAAGGTGCAAGATTTTATAGGGTGCACGTTCTTATTTGTGTACATTGTTGAGACATGTAGGTGGGTGGGGCAGGTATGTGTTTGTGCTATTTTGATAAATAGTAATTATACTGTATTTACTCCAAGGAAATATATAGCGTCCTGGATGTTTAAGTGCACTTAAGAAAAAAATGTATGCAGAAATATCAATAGTTTCTTAAAATAATACAACTTGCTCACTCTCTTTCCAATATATTCAAAGTTGCACAAAATCTTTCAAGATCATGATCATGTTTCTATACCTTTGGGTATAGAAACAGCCTATAAAGGATGGGAGTAGAAAAGAAGACAGAAAGCCCATGTCTTTTAGCTCCAGAGAATGGAGTTTCACTAAACTAGCCTGTCTAATGCAATTAATCTAATAGGAGCCTGCATAAAGTGACAAATTACGACCTTTCACACGAGGGACGAAGAGGGACTCAGGAGATGGATGTAGGAAATGATACCAAGGTAGGTAATGCTCTTTTAATTCCATCTTAAATGGCTTTTACTAAATGGCAGAGAAACAGTCCATTATTTGCCATTATGCTTTGTTGAGAGCATGTCTTCACTTTGATGACACGATACGATTTGATGACATGTACACAATATACATATTTCTATAGATAAGAGCGTAGTTTTCTGGGTTTGAGTCGCAAATTTTCTTTCTAACAATTAAATTGACTTATATGACATTTATATCTTTCCAATAGATGATTAATAAAATAACTGATTATTGTGAGAGGCTAAATATAAATAAGCACAAGTCCTTTTTTCACCAACTGAATGCACATACCTTACTGAGCCTTGCAGTCATAATATCAGTATCAGCATCTCTTCCCCATTTGCTTGGATCTGCATGCATTTATACTTGACATTTGAGTTTCTGATTTAATCTCAGAGCATATTTCAGAGAAATTGTGTTAATGCATGTCATTTGTCGTAACCTTGATTACTTGCTGTGGTATCAGAAAACCTTCTTGCGGACATTGATTTCTGCCCGGGGCCACGCCACTGAACCTGAGCAGCATATTTTCGTGGACATAATGAACTTAGAGAAAACTAAGTATTACCAAAACCTTTGACATTTTGACATTATCAAATGTTTTTGTTGAAAAAAAAACAATGCACATATGGAACAAAAAATGCAACATGATATACATGCGATTTGCAATCCATTTCCATAAGTAATGAGAAGTTCCCTTTCAGTTTTGCAGGTGTTGATCTTGGTGTTGATCATCTCATAAATGCTTTAATTGGATTTTACTGATGGCTAAGTCAAGTAGTGTCAAAGGATTTATGTAAAGTGGAAACCATCCACTTTCAATATTTTTTTTTCAAATAGTTGTTCTGGACTGTGAAATTCCACATTTCTGTGATTCGACTTATAACGAAGATAACCATGGAATGGAATAAGATGAGCTTTAACCCCATTAATAAATTTATGATCTGTGAAGCTGTGAGCTCATGAAAAAAAAGAAAAGGAGGAAAGAGAAGGAGGCATCCAGAAGTGGAATGCCCTGTCATTTTTCTCCTAGGGCAGGTACTAACGTGCTACAAGCAAGAACCTCAATGACCCAAAGAAATGCGTACTTTCTCTCTGAGTACCGGTCCACTAAATCCCCCTCCAACATCTTCTTTTTCTGTTATTTTCCTTTTCTCTCATTACCTTTTTCTTCATCCCTCTCCTCTTCAGTCTCTCAAAGTCTGTCTTCTCTCTATCACCTTCACTCTATCCCCCTCCCTCTATTTCTCTCTCTGTCTGGAGAGGAAACACTGCCCATTAAATGCGTCTGCTGGGGTCTGGGGGTCTGGAGAACAACCGTCACATTGTGTGACCCTGCCTTGGACCCCAGATGGACTAATGAATAAGGGTAACCCCCCACCCCACCCCTCTCTCTTCATGCCAGACTCCTGGTAGGTAATTCTCACACTTCTTTCACAGGGTCCCAGACATCTCCCGCGGCCTTTGACTGAGGGCTTATCTTTTCAGAGGGAAATGTGTGTCATTCGAGGTTTAAAGGAAAAACCAAAACAAAACATTGTTACTACCGTACAGTTCAAGCCCCCCCCATCCAAAACCCTTCGATCCCTCACTTCTTTCCCTTCTCTCACAAAACTTGCAGAGTATGGATGCAGACTTAAGGAAATAGTGTGAGACATCTATGGAGTCTCCAATTATCTTCAGGAATATGTAAATAGGTGAAGAGACAGTGGTGGGCTTATATGCAACTGGCAACAGCTTATGACATGAGTTGGACACATTGAAAAATAGGATTATTCTAACACAGTGGGGCCAATACATCACTGAGACAGATAAGGAACCTAATTATTTTATAAAAAATCTCTGCACAAACTGAGCAAAGTGTGTCAAACAGAATATGCTAAAAATAGCAAAAGCATGTACAAAATACTGCTAAAAAAGTACACTATTAAGGAGTATAAATTAGTTAGCACCTGAGGAGGCAGGAGAGCATGGAGTGTGGGTTGCCGTATTTTTTGACCGCTGCCGCTGTTTGTGTTTTGTTAATCGCATTTGTTTCTTATGATGATATGAGTTGATATAAGTTGGGTCATTGTTTTATTACAATAAAACTATCAAACGTATCTGATCTTGGCGACTTTTTCCGGTAGCGCATCATACATCCTCAACCCCACTCAACGCCTCAGCGATCTTTTTTCCTTGTTAAATTGTCGCTACACACTATATTGCCAAAAGTATTCGCTCACCTGCCTTGACTCGCATATCAACTTAAGTGACATCCCATTCCTAATCCATCGGGTTCAATATGACGTCGGTCCACCCTTTGCAGCTATAACAGCTTCAACTCTTCTGGGAAGGCTGTCCACAAGGTTGACGAGTGTGTTTATGGGAATTTTTGACCATTCTTCCAGAAGCGTATTTGTGAGGTCATACACTGATGTTGGACGAGAAGGCCTGGCTCTCTGTCTCCGCTCTAATTCATCCCAAACGTGTTCTATCGGGTTGAGGTCAGGACTCTGTGCACTCTGTGTTAAGTTCATCCACACCAGACTCTGTCATCCATGTCTTTAAGGACCTTGCTTTGTGCACTAGTGCACAGTCATGTTGGAAGAGGAAGGGGCCAGCTCCAAATTGTTGCCACAAAGTTGGGAGCATGGAATTGTCTTAAATGTCTTTGGAGTTTCTTTCACTGGAACAAAGGTGCCAAGCCCAGCTCCTGAAAAACAACCCCACACCACAATCCCCCCTGCAGCAAACTTTACACTTGGAACAATGCAGTCCGACAAGTATCGTTCTCCTGGCAACCACCAAACCCAGACTCGTTCATCAGATTGCCAGATGGAGAAGCGTGATTCGTCACTCCAGAGAATGCATCGCCACTGCTCTAGAGTCCAGTGGCGGTGTGCTTTACACCATTGCATCCCACGCTTTGCATTGCCCTTGGTGATGTATGGCTTGGATGCAGCTGCTCAGCCATGGAAACCCATTCCATGAAGCTCTCTGTTCTTGAGCTAATCTGAAGGCCACATGAAGTTTGGAGGTCTGTTGTGATTGACTCTGCAGTTGGCAACCTCTTCGCACTATGCGCCTCAGCATCCGCTGACCCCATTCCGTCAGTTTACGTGACCTACCACTTTGTGGATGAGTTGCTGTTGTTCTCAAACACTTCCACGTTCTTATAATACAGCTGACAGTTGACTGTGGAGTATTTAGGAGCGAGGAAATGGAAATTCACGACTGGATTTGTTGCACAGTTCCACGCTGGAATTCACTGAGCTCCTGAGAGCGACCCATTCTTTCACAAATGTTTGTAAAAGCAGTCTGCATGCCTAGGTGCTTGACTTTATAGACCTGTGGCCATGGAAGCGATTGGAACACCTGATTCTGGTTATTTGAATGGGTGAGTGAATACTTCTGGCAATATTGTGTATCTCTCTTCTGTCTCTTCTTTTTCTTCTCCCTCTTGTCATGTTTGTCTTACATGACACCTGCCCATAGTACATCTGAACATGGTTTCACAACACTCAATTCAGAGTCGGCTCATGATTAGTGTTTCTTTGGCAGCTTTGTAGCCAAAGCACTTGCAGGTAATGTATTCTGCACACACCAAGACTGACTGCCACCATCAAAGGAGTTGCCTGAATGGTGGTAATAACTGGAAAATCATTTCTGATAGCCTGAAACAATCTTCCAAATCATGACAGAACTTTATTAAAATAATATTGAATGAAATTAGCTAGCATCCCCCTGTAATAAATTAAGTAAAGGGTTATGCCAGCATTAATTCCATTATGCTCGGAGGCATGGGGGTGGTGGGAGCGTTTAATAAGCCAGTCAGTCCCTTCGAGCAGCGGGGCCAGCGTCAGATCCACCATCCGCCCTGATGCCCACTCTGGAGAGGAAAACAAATCAAAAGACTTCCTCTCGCCTCGCTCTCTCTCTGCCATTCACCCTTCTCCCTGCTCCTTCCTGCATCTCTCTCTCTCTTCCCCTTTTCCTCTGTCTATGTGATTCTATCAGCTGCCAGTTGTTCAACATGCCTGATTGGGGCAGCAGTAGCTCAGTCTGTAGTGACTTGCGCTGGGAATCGGAGGGTCGCCAGTTGAAGTCCAGGTCGGACCAAATGTGGAGAGTGGACTGGTAGCTGGAGAGGTGCCAGTTCCTCCTCCTGGGCACTGCCAAGGTGCTCTTGAGCAAGCACCGAACCCCCCAACTGCTCGGGGTGCCTGAATAAGGAGCAGTCCCTTCACTCTGACACCTCTCCTCCAATGCATGTATGTTTCATAACTTGTGTGTGATGTGCAACTGAGAAATAATAACAGAGTGAAATAATGTAATTTCCCATTGAGGGATTAATAAAGTAAGTCTTCTTCTTCTTCTTCTTCTCGTGGGTGAGATTATTCACAAGGGGGTAAATCTTGGTGGAATTTCAGAAGGCTGGTGACAAGTGGTGGAGCCCAGTGCAGTCTTTCCTTCCAAGCAGAGAGAGAGAGAGATCTGAGATGAACAGGTCTGTGGCCAGCTATCATTGAATGGAGATTGAAATTCAAAAATCTAAACTTGACTTTACTTTCAAACATTGTAATATTCACGTGACCAAGTCCAAGACTCCAGCAGAGGGTGTGTGTAAAATGCACCGGACCCATGTCTTGATTCCCTCATTAAACATAGACCACTGTGAGAAGAAGTATAGCATGCAAAATCAGTTAACACCATAGATGGAACATTTTAGGCGACAGAGGCAAAATGAATCCACATTTTCAAGGTGGCGGCGCGTGAACAAGAGTGAGGCTCAGCGTCTCTATCTACTCCTGACTGGATTATTCATCCAGAATTGCTCTGTGCTGCTGTCCTGCAGCAAACAGGAGCTTCTGGACATTTGGACTCAAAACTCAGACAGTTATATCGCCGATCTCCGACTCATCCCAGAGATCTCCAGAACACCGGAGGCTGCCCACTCTTCCTGGCCGGGCGGAAGTACGCAGACCGTGCCGAGATTGTAAACAAAGGTGGGTTAGGCGCGCAGGGCTGCGAGCTAAGCTAAAACGAAAGGCTCCCTTTACCCAGCATTTTCCTCGCCCATGTGACCACCATCTACTATAGGTAATACACTGATTATAGATAACTTTTTCACAGATACCCACTTCAAAATGCCCAAACTGTCTTTTTCACACAATAGCCAACTTTTAAACCAGTCACCATTTACAGAATATCACAGCCATGGAGGTGCTTCAAATAATGTGGTCACCACCAGCAACAACAATGTGCTTCAGCACTTCCAATTTCACCCACATTCATTCCTAAACTCCTTATCTCCTCTCTATTTCTCTGTCTCTGGACCATTCACCCATAACCACCGCCGCTGCCACTGCCATTCCTTGCAAAATGTTTTTGGAATGAGTGGCGGGTCGATGTGTGGCATGCAAGTGGAGGTGAGATAGTGACTTCAGGTGTCGGGGGCATGAATGGCAGACCAAGTGAAGCCAGCCAGCATGATGCAGGACACTGTCTGTGAAGGACTATTAAAAGTCTTTGTGTCAGAATATGACATGGCATGCCTTTATATTGCTGCATCCTGAAGGTTGATCTGTGCATAATTGTGTGTGTGTGGATGTATGGGTGCTTTGCAGTGTTGGTAATAACGGCGTTAGAGTATAATGGCGTTACCTAAGGCATTATTTTTTTCAGTAATGAGTAATGTCATTGATTACTTTTCCCATCGTTGCAATGCTGTTGCCATTACTGAGAAGGTGAGGTGTAGTGTCATTACAATTTGGTTGAATGAAGCGCAAGGTGTCCGGTTTTGGCCACACATCGGCTGCCTGGAGAGAGCAGGGCACCGTTGCAAATGCAAAGCTTGATTGGCTGAGTTGGATCTTGCCCTACTCAAGCTGTCTCATGGCACACTCTGACTGCCAAACACAACAAGACAGCAACAATGGCAATGACCCGGGGAAATTCAAAGGTAGTGCAGGGAGTACCGGCACTACTTCTAGCTCATTGAAATTAAAGGCAAAGTTTATGTTAAAGACACGAATCCGTCCCCCCACTTTCCCAGTTTAAGGCAACAAACATTGCCGGTAAAACAGAGCATTAATGTCACTGCAGCACCACTGGGAGCCTCGCGTTTCTGTGATCCAGCTGTGATGGTGCATTCACTTGTACATGAATGTCAGAATTTCCATCTTCATGTCAAAATTTAAATAAGAACCCCCATGAAGGCTCTCCAACTCGGAAAGTTGGATTGCTATCTGCTACTTACATAAACAGTAGCTACAGTACATGATTTTTTGTACATCTGTAAGGCTGGAAAAGCTGGGAGCACAAAACTTTGAGGTTATATTGATCTGTGCTCCATGTTCTGACTTCCAGTGAACACACCATAAGGCACTCTCACTCCCCAGGGTCGTATGAGTAACTAAAATGTTACTTTTAATGGTAACGCTTTACTTTTTGATGTAAGTAATCAGTAAAGTAAATGAGTTATTTTTTGAATGATGTAACTAGTAGCTGTAACTAGTTACTATTTTTCAGTAACTTGCACAACACTGGTGCTTTGATAGGCATACTGATAACCTCAGCACCCCCTCCATCTTTGTTTCCATGTATCTTCAATGTGTGGGAAAGTATGGGTGAGAGAGAGAGGTGTCATGCTGTTTCCCCTTAGGAGGGTTTTTCTCTTGCCATCTGGCACCTCAGAAACATGGGCACAGGAGTTGGCGTGTTTGTGGGTGCGTGTGCGTGTGTGTGTGTGTGTTTGTGTGTGGTGGGGGGATCTTTATATCACAACGCTTCATGCTACATGTAGGTATGTCCCATATTCCTTTTTATGTCTTAATTTCAACACCTTGCTATTCCTTCTTTTTAACCATTTACCCTTCCTACAAATGCCAGACTGTGATAGGAAAGTGCATGTGATTCTCCCTTCCTTCCTTCCTCTCCAGCACTTAATTCTCATTGATCACTATATTACATATTCTCTTGCCTGTCTACTTCACTTCCTTCGTTCACATTGTTCCTGTCGCTCCTGTGTCCCTTCCTCATTTCCCCACCTCTTCCTTTCCTCTATCTCACTCCTTTCTTTCTTTCACATGATAATTTCCCTCTCCTCTGCACGTGATGTGAGGCAATAACTCAGCCAGCTGATGAGGGCCAGTTACAGATAGCACCCAACCTTGACACCCACAGCTGCAGAGTTGTCCACACACACACACACACACACACACACGCACACACACACAGAGAGAGGGGAAGAAGGATTGGGGGCATTGTGCTGTGTAAAATTCATTGTGAATTTGTTGCTGTAATAAGGCCGGAGAAGTCATGAATATTCACAAACCCTTTAAGTAATTATGATCATCTGCATTATTTCTGGCCTCACTATTATCTGTCAGAGGAGACAGGTGAGAAAACTAGGTTGGGATAGTCTGCAGTTATACTCTTGAAATTACATTTTATTTCTTCCTTTTTTACCTCTCATCCCTTTTCTCTTCTGCGTTGTCTGCCTTGGACTACTTCCTTTGTATCTTTGTTTCATACTGCTTCTTCATCTCCTCTCTCCTCATATTTTACACTTTCTTCGTCTTCGAGGCTCGTTCCACGCTAAAGTCAATTGTGGGGTATAGGATCCCAGAGTGAGAATGGCCTCTGGGTGCTACAGAGCTGGCAGCAGTGTTGGTCTAATCTTCCGGGTCAGTCCTACCGCTTTCATCTTCTCTCACTTGGAGTCACTTGTGTTTGATGTGAATTTAGCCCAGGAATAACCATTCCTTTCTTCTCTACTAACCTGGCCCACAGTAGTAGAAAGCACTTTGTCGTTATCCTTGGAGCCAAACAATGCTGGAAGGAGTGCAGGGAAATCTTAATGAGAGGCCTTTGATCCACATTGATATTAAACCTTGAGAGAGAGAGCAGAGTGTGTATGGGAGCAAAATAATAATAAAAAAGTGCAGAAATCACAGAAATAAAAATGCAAATTGCATTATGGTCTTTAATTTTCCACCCTTTGAAATGAATTATTTCAGATTTGTGTGCATTTGTTTCAAGTTGGGGGGGAAGAGAATAAAGGAGCAAGCTAATTTATCGTAGAAGTTGAATTTAAATGAGCAAAAGGAGACTTGCAGGGCTTTAGTGATTAATTTTCTCAGGTCTGCAGCATGCAAAACAATTTCTCTGCTTCCCACAATTAAAGGCTAGTGTGCCACACGTGTCAAGGTAAAAGATTCTTTAGGTACAGTGTGTGTGTGTGTGTGTGTGTGTGTGTGTGTGTACATGACTGCTACACCACTGAATGAGAGTTGTTTTCCTCCCTTGAACCCATCCAGTGAACTTGGCTCTTGACCCCTTGAACTTTGCAGGCCTCATACAACTGCAGGAAGAACCAATGTGCTGAGGAACTTGGGGTAATTCAGTGCTCTTTAAGGTTTCCTTAATACTGGCTCACAAGGACCAAAGTGTCGTCTTTTCGCCCTCAACTTAATTGGAAAGTGTAAAATCCAAACCTTCTCAACCTGCGATTTGAAAATGAAGTTGAACTCAAAGACCAAAAAACAAGCCACAAACAAACCTCTCTTCTCAGAGGGAGGAAATGCACCTTAGTATCTGATATGCTCGCTACCATGGTGATAGCCCAAACCACTGTGCAAGAGCAGCACATTAACACCTCTTGACCCTCTATTCTCACCTGTGATAAAAGAGGAGGAGGAGGTAGAGAAGGAGGAGGTGCCCCTCCTCCCTTCCACTGCACATGCACTTTCGAGTGCCCGGGCACCAGCAGGCCCTTGAGAGTCCACGGTCATTAGAAGCGCTTTATTCTTATAGAAGTAGAAAAAAGAAGATGAGAGTGAAAAAAGAGTGGAGGAAGAGGAGCATTGAGTCTAGAAGATAATGTATGGTCAAGGCTGGAGACTTGTGGGCACTGGTTGAAGAGAGGGTCGAGAGAGAAGCAGCGCATTCATAGAGAAGCACCGAGCCAGCTGCTTTAGGGTCTTTTTTTTCGTATTGTTTGTCTTTCATTCTAAGTAGAGAAGAGTAGAGGGGGAGAGCTATGGATAATTGGTCTGGGGCGCTGACTTGCACACAGGGCTGTGGACAAAGGATATAGAGTTTCAATGTCTTTGTTCCTCATTGTACCTATTTGTTCACTTGTGTTTTGTCTGCTGAAAAAAATCCTTCACTTAGCACTTGCTTTGGATGCATGAAGTATTACTTTGAAGTTTTAAGGGAAAAAAATAAGATGCATGAATGTATGTATGGTTTAGACATTATTTCTCATGTCTGCACGTCAACACAAAGCATCATAAGAGGGTCATGTGCAGTGATACTCTCCTGAGAAAAAGGACCAGCTCCCCTCCAGTGACCAGCAGCATTGGGGAGCTAACCTTAACTTTCACTGGTAGATAATCCCTCTGATAATCAATAATATAGACCAGCTGCAGTTTCAGCTGCGATCTTGATAAAGCTAAGAGATCATGAATGATTGAATGGTACAAATGTGCTCTGTGAGACCCCGGGAAGTAACAATCACAAAAAATAATAATGATATATTGCTCCCCTAAAAAAATAACAGGGTGAACCTTATGCACATGTGATGATATGATGAAAATAAATGAATAATGCATTGGCCATCAATAAGGGAGCAGGAGATGCATTGCTTCAGGCCATAGTTAAGCCTCTATTCATGAAGAGGAGAAAGACACAAATGCCCAAGGACTGTGGGAGTCCACCACCAGGGGAGGAATGAGGGCACCCCCCCCCCCCCACCATCATGGCATGCATTTCCACATATTTGCCATATCTTTAATAATTAGATATGGTGCATAGATTATTATTTGTTTACAGTCGGATTAGCCTTAAACAGCCAGGATGTAGGATTGAGGCCCCAGGATTACGTAGGCAAATGTTTTAGTACACACCGCTATTGTTAATCTCATCTCTTATCTGCAATTTCCAAATGCAGTTATTGATTAGTCAGTGTTTGAAGAACAAAAGGTTCATCCCCGCAGTGAGTGATCTCCTTTTTTTAATGTCTTCTTTTATCTATGCTTCTCTCACTAATTCTCAGTCCATTTTTGCCTTCATATTTAACCCTGAAGGACAAACACCCAGCAAACTGTGTGACCCAAAGCCAATCTGCCATTCACAACTGGAGTCCTGTTTATCTGACATTAAGTTGGCCACTCTCTATTATTATTATTATTGGTTTGTGAACAATGCCTGGTGAAGGATACTCAGGCTTTGAAAGGGGTTTTAAGGGAAATCTATTCAAGAAAGTATTTAATCCTATTTTTTTATTTTTCATCACTGCAACATACCACCATGTCTTTTGAACAGTCCCCCCCCCCCCCAGGAAATGCAGCTGTTCCTTTGTTATCCCAAAGATTGGGTTTAAATTGCAATGCTCTCGCATTCACTTAAACTTTTCACAACCTAAAATGTTATTGCAAAGGGTGTGGTGTAAGCAACAATAAAGGGAGATAATTATTGAATAGGACAGGTTATGAATGATATCGGGGGAGAGCACACTGGTTAAGGTGACAGATGCCAGTGCAAATTATTCTTTTACAGGAGACAATCATAAAAATAATAAAACACTCTAGAAGTGGGTAAAGGAGATAATTGGATTTGTGTCCATGAAAAGAGAAGTCTCTATTTCATAAAAGAAGTCTCTCAAATGATTTTCAGACCAGGACAGTTGTGGGTGGGGTCCAGAGGAGGAGGCTCTCAGCGGTGTCAGGTTTCTCTGGTGCCTTGGCTCTTAAAGTTGGTATATGTTGGCAAGGAATACATTTAAGAAGAGCCTGAGATATATTGTCTTTTAGTCCCCAGTGGACCCTTTTACAGCTCGCCATAGATGCTGTTGGTGTTTTGGTTTAACAACTGAATGCATTAACTGGTGACTCTCAGCTGAATGTGTTGTGTTTGCTCATAGAGATTACATGAACAGAACATGTCCTTCTAAAAGCCTTCATTCAGTTTTAAATAATACTGATTAGCTTGTTTGTGTGCATGTAAGTTACTGCAAGCAACCGAGACTGAAAGTCACCAGTTGCTACGGTCACCAAAACACTTGCTCTGAAACAGCTGTGAGGCCACTGTTGGAATGTTGATTCTCTCCCCCAAATGCAACAAAAGGATATTTCAATGCTTTTTAATGTTTTAAAGCGTTTGAAAGTACATTGTCAGAGACATGCACACTTATGCCATGTCATAGTCTATGTTCTGAGAACATAAATTCAGGATGGCCTTTTTTATTTGTGTGACTAATTTGTGGCGCAATACAAGAAAAAAATTTCAACATTTGTGCACCATTTTGTGTTTTGTAGGATTTCAAAGAATGCAGCAAGACCTGGAGGCCAAGGCTTGAACCTGTGTCTGCTTCTTGTCAAACCAGATTTCTTGGTAGGGGGGTCTGGGACACGCTGGCATTTCTCTTCTGAGGACTTTGTTTATATGGGAAGGACTCTGCTCAGTCTCATCAGCCCACAGCAACGATACATGTTTCCATCTCAAAGGCCCTGGAGAAATGAAGATTTCTTGTTTTAATGGGATACTGAGCCCAGATGTGACACTTTCTCCTGATATGTTTATTGTTATTTAAATGCTAATTTGTGACCGAAACGGCTGGGGGACATTTACTTATCAGCAACATTTTAGCACACTGTCACTCTAAAGGTTTTGATGTCATTACAGGGTTCCTGATGGAAAGGGCAGTGACATACAGTGACCATTCCACCACTCTTACTTCGCTTTACTTTACCCAGGCGACACCGTCCCTTCTCATCACCAGCCCCCTCGTTCCCTCCTTCCTTTCATGCACAACCTTTCAATATCCACACTCCCCCCTTCCCTAGTACTTTTTCCATGTGTAACATATGCTTGGACCGGCATCCCATCTCAGAGCCGCTGCGGGTCTTGTCTGCTTCATGTTATGTGAGGATGGACGTTTGAGTCCTACTGACAAAGCTCTTTGTCACCAGCACTTAACCTCAACACCACCGCAAATAGCACCGATGGGGCTGGCATGCTGGCCTCTGCAGAGATGAGTAAGGAGAGACATTTGTATATGACCACATACATAGACAACTTTGACATGACTGCAAACATTTTTGGAGAAAGACATGCACCATGTTGGGCATAGGTCTGACCAGGGCATGCAGGTTTCCTTCAGGCATAATGGTGGTTTTCTCTGGAGATTGTGCTCCAACAGTTGACACAGACTGATCCCTTTGTTAATTGGTTTGACAACTGGAAATATTGGAAATGAAGAGTCCCTTGTCCTATTTTGCTTAACAGCCTTTCAGACTTGCTATCTGAGGGAAAGCGATCCCACAGATTAGGTGGTTCCTCTGTCAAGCCACAAAGGCCTTAGAATCTTTCCCACATGTGCTGTGCCACATATTCACCATCACCACGACCACCAGTTTGTATGAATGCGTGACAAAGAAAATGGCGTAAGAGGTTTGGGTGCTGGGGAATATGCTAATCACGATTAAAAGCCATTACATTCGTTACTGTTCCTTCGGCAGATGGTGCCAGTAAAGTGCCCTTAACTATTTGAACCTTGCTGATTGAGCCACTTGCTGTGTGGGGGTTATTGCATTAAATATGTGATGATTTTTAGCAGCAACATTTGAGGACATAATGCAAAGCCAACTTCCCATCATCACTTCATCCCTCTGAGGAATCCTTGTGATACTAATCTGCTCACCAAGTCAAGCACTTCTCCTGTCCAAGCTGCTTTGTCCCTCACTTCTTTAAGCCCCACAGTAGGCTTTGCTCACACCTCTATCTCTGTGAGACTTAGCATGGCTCAAATGGACTACAGTCAATTCTCCATTCTGTGTTCTACTACCCCCCTGGAGGCTGGAGCTTTTCCCAGCTGTCTTAGGGTGGAAGGCGGGGTACACCCTGTACAAGTCGCCATCTCATCGCAGGGCACATAGAGACAGACAACCACTCACACTCACATTCACACCTACAGTCAATTTAAATTAGCCAGTTAACCTAATCCCCATACATGTTTTTGGATGGTGGGAGGAAGCCGGAGTACCAAGAGAGAACCCACGCAGACACGGGGAGAACATGTAAACTCCACACAGAAAGGCCCCGGGTCCAGGATTCGAACCCGGTACCTTCTGGCTGTGAGGCGACAGTGCTAACCGCCCGTTCAACTTTCAAACAGACAAAAATAAAAATTCCGTGTTTTGGGGGCAAATCAACTTCCCTTTGAACCCACAAAGTGACTCGTCATCTAAGCTGGCACAAACAGCAGACCATTTTCAACAAGCTGATATTTCGCCGCCAGGAAAAAGACTATCACAGAACGAATAAGACTCCACTCGAATCGGATTCAAACAGCGACTCTCAGTCACTTTTCATCGCAATAAAGAGCCATATATAGCAGTCAGGCAATGGATGAGTAGGGAAAAGAGTACGTAGTAAAACAGAAATATTGCACTGCTCTGTGTTGAACTGTATCCAGTACTGTAATGCCTGTAAATGTGTCTCAGAGGTAAGGGGATCACAGCCTTGGCCAGGGAGACACACAATAAAATACCACAGTTCCTCTGACACACAGACTCTGCAGCAAGGATTGTTTCCTTCTCACCTGATGAAGCACAGTTCTAGCTACACATTAAAGCTGCACTCCGTGATTGTGTTCAGAAACACTTTTTGTTCTACTGGGTGAAATGGTCCTTCCACCCTGAGAGCAGTCAATACATTATGTGTTCAGAAAAAGGAATGAAAAGAATCAGACCTCTGTGGCAGGACTGTAAAAACTCTGACCAATCAACTGCCTCTCGGAACCAGTCATGTTTCGTCCTGCTCACATCCCCCTCTGTCCCTCCTAGGCGGTGGGCCGAGGCCACGTATCTGCTTTAGTTTTGAAAAATAATGATCCCCAGTGAGGGAGGACCTAGATCTTTTACATTTTAAAGTTTATTTTTTTCTTAATCAGATTTTCTTTGTTGACACTCGTGATTCTTGAACATTTTTCCATGATCATTGTTTCAAGTTTGTTAAATTTGCAGGCAAACGGAGCAGCTTACTATATCAGTTGAACCAATGGCACGCAGCCGTACAAATCACGTCACATTGTTCAGCCAATCAGGCGTAGATATGCGAAGAGCAGCTGCTGCTCTCAAGATCCAACTCGTGGATACGAAGTGGAGACAGAGATACAGCCATGGAAAAACTACACGAAATATTTTGAGCTAAATAAGCAGCGTCTATGTGTGTAGGTAAGTATTAATGCTAGCTATGGTATTTATTTGATGTATAACCTTTGGCGAGGTGACATTTATAATTTGTAAAGGTAATGCTAACCGTTAGCCTAGCTGAAATCTTACTGAATGTTAACAACTTGGGCTCACTTAATCAGTCAGTTAAGCTCAAGAGACCTGAATCTATATTTCAATATTGCTAACTATTCTAATCGAATCAATATTACATCATTCATTTAACATGATGTGAATAACCCAAAGTGTTGGAAATCAAGCGTATGGTAATTTGGCAGCTGGCCAGGGTCAGTCATTAAGTGCTTGAAAAGCCACGCACTCACAGTGTGTGAGTATAATTAACGTTATTAGTTAGTTTATTTACTATATTTTATTGGCGTTACCGTACTACTTTACTTGCCCCCCACCAGTCTAAGTGTCGCTCGTAGTCAGTGGTCAGTGTGTGAGCTGAGCTCAGAGCAGCCTTCTGCGAGCTGCGACAGCCCCCGTCAATACACATCAGACGCCAGACTTAGCAAGTTTTCTGGGGGAAACCCTGAGCATAATTATATATTTTAGTAGTTAGGCTAATACTTGACACAACATGAACCTTGTTGTATTTTAATCAGCTTAATGGCACATCAATTGAAATTTGTGAATGTGAAATTTTAATTCATTAAGCACTAACAGACTAACTATATTCCCACTAAGTAATACTCCCATGACGGACAATGAGAAATGGTGGTCAAACCATACACTGTTGGTGAGTTCATGTTATTTTAATAATCATCTGCTAATTCTAATCACCATCAAACATCTGCTAAGGAACACATTGACAGGAACAAATAACATGAACACATAAACACAGTATTGGTTGATAAGAAGGGTTAGCATCTCATGCTGGCCCTGGAACCCCTAGTCATCTTCAAATGACCTATTGCCACATTTTTTGCATTAATACAGGTTTGTGCATGGCAGCTCATGCAGTGTGCAGGTGTATCTACCCTTAACACAGTTTTTTTTTACAAGAACAGTGCACCAGTTCCAGTATTGCCTCTGGAGCTGTGGGAAGTGTCATCCAGTCCACTTCTTCCTTTCTCTTACAATGTTTTTAAAAAGCATGTTCGACCTACAGAGTCATAACACTTCTCATCTTTTTAAAAGCCTCTCCTCAATCACAGTCTCGCAGAAATACTTGTACCCATTTTCATACAAGTTGCTCTCTGTTGTCTCATTTGTCTTTTTAGAAGGTACCGAGTATAGTCTCTGAAACAGGTGAAGTGGTATCTTGCTTCACTGGCCACTAAGTCCCTGTCCCGAATGTGCAGAAGAAGACTCATCTCTTCTTTCTTCAGCTGCCAGAAGCAATTTCCCAGCTATGATTATTTCACACTGAATCTGTTTTCTTTAATTCTTTTCTAGGTGTATGACTCATTTTTGTATTTTTCATGTTTGCAAATTATGCATTGTATTGGCAATAGGTGTGGTGCCCGCTTGGATATATGGAGGTCACCAGTGTGTGATCTCAGAGCCTGTGTCTTTGCTGCAGTTCCCTCACCATAGTCCATAGAACCATTATGCGACATCACTGCAGTTGTAAAACATCCCGTTCAAAGCCAATATATCAACGTCATTTTGTCACTTACACTCAACAAAAATATAAACGCAACACTTTTGTTTTTGCTCCCATTTTTTATGAGATGAACTCAAAGATCTAAAACGTTTTCCACATACACAATATCACCATTTCTCTCAGATATTATTCACAAACCAGTCTAAATCTGTGATAGTGAGCACTTCTCCTTTGCTGAGATAATCCATCCCACCTACAGGTGTGCAATATCAAGATGCTGATTAGACACCATGATTAGTGCACAGGCGTGCCTTAGACTGCCCACAATAAAAGGCCACTCTGAAAGGTGCACTTTTATCACACAGCGCAATGCCACAGATGTCGCAAGATTTGAGGGAGGCGTGCAATAGGCATGCTGACAGTAGTAATGTCGCTCAGAGCTGTTGCTCGTGTATTGAATGTTCATTTTTCTACCATAAGTCGTCTCCAAAGGCGTTTCAGAGAATTTGGCAGCACATCCAACCAGCCTCACAACCACAGACCACGTGTAACCACACCAGCCCAGGACCTCCACATCCAGCATGTTCACCTCCAAGATCGTCTGAGACCAGCCACTCAGACAGCTGCTGAAACAATCGGTTTGCATAACCAAAGAATTTCTGCACAAACTGTCAGAAACCTTCTCAGGAAAGCTCATCTGCATGCTCGTCGTCCTCATCAGGGTTTCGACCTGACTCCAGGTCGTTGTTGTAACCGACTTGAGTGGGCAAATGCTCACATTCGATGGTGTCTGGCATGTTGGAGAGGTGTTCTCTTCACGGATGAATCCCGGTTTACACTGTTCAGGGCAGATGGCAGACAGCGTGTGTGGCGTGGTGTGGGTGAGCGGTTTTCTGATGTCACTGTTGTGGATTGGTGGGGTTATGGTATGGGCAGGCGTCTGTTATGGACGAACAACACAGGTGCATTTTATTGATGGCATTTTGAATGCACAGAGATACCATGACGAGATCCTGAGGCCCATTGTTGTGCCATACATCCAAGAACATCACCTCATGTTGCAGCAGGATAATGCACGGCCCCATGTTGCAAGGATCTGTACACAGTTCTTGGAAGCTGAAAACATCCTAGTTCTTGCATGGCCAGCATACTCACTGGACATGTCACCCATTGTGTGTACCAGTTCCTGCCAATATCCAGCAACTTTGCACAGCCATTGAAGAGGAGTGGACCAACATTCCACAGGCCACAATGGACAACCTGACCAACTCTATGCGAAGGAGATGTGTTGCACTGCATGAGGCAAATGGTGGTCACACCAGATACTGACTGGTTTTCTGAGTCCCCAGACCTCCCCAATAAAACAAAACTGCACATTTCAGAGTTGCCTTTTATTGTTGGCAGTCTAAGGCACACCTGTGCACTAATCATAGTGTCTAATCAGCATCTTGATATGGCACACCTGTGAGGTGGGATGGATTATCTCAGCAAAGGAGAAGTGCTCACTATCACAGATTTAGACTGGTTTGTGAATAATATCTGAGAGAAATGGTGATATTGTGTATGTGGAAAACGTTTTAGATCTTTGAGTTCATCTCATAAAAAATGGGAGCAAAAACAAAAGTGTTGCATTTATAATTTTGTTGAGTGTAAGTGACAAAATGACATTGATATATTGGCTTTGAATGGGATGTTTTACAACTGCAGTAATGTCGCATAATGGTTCTCCTCTCCCTGCTGAATCGTACTGTTCAAGTTTGAGGGGGTGTAGCTTTGGACGGAGCACTGACGAGAGAGGGAGGAGAGTGTGGAGCTTAGAGGAGGCTAAGAGGAGGTGCTACTTTCATATCTTGCTAGCTCTCTTGCTAGCTCTTTCGAATCATGAATGGTAGCTTTAAAATGGAATGTTTGTGCAAAATAGGCTGAAGTAGTTTTGGTAAAGGTCAAAGGCCAGGTGAAAACTACAACTTTTAGGGTTATGGTATTAAAACCATTAGGTTGAGGTTAGGCTAAATGTTTGGTCATTGTTGAAAAATGAGAAAAAGGATAAAAACGTCTTGAAAATATGTTAAAATGGTGCATCCTTCATGTCACCCATGTCTTAACAATTACATTCCCTTATAATGAAACCACGACAGCTGGGATAGGCTCCAGCTCCACTGCAACCCTATGTGAGGATAAGCAGTAAAAAATGGATGGATGGATATAATGAAACTATATTGTGTATTATGTTTCGAGGGAAACATATTTTGTGCAGAATTTTGACGTATAAGATTTTTTTTTTGGAGGATGTTATGGTGGTCCATGGGTCAAAATACATGGAACTTATAACACTGTCCAGTGCAAAAAACATCAATGTTTTCTTATTTAAATTTACATCTGAAACTTAACCATAATTATTTTAAACCAAATGATGTTTTTACTTAAAGTAGGGAAGTTGTTTTGTTATGTTTACTGTTTTGTTTCAATTTACAATGTTAGCCACAAATTTGACATTTTTAAACTGTTAAAAAACTGTAAAATCTAAGAGAAAGTACATGTAGTTTACATGTTGCTGTGCAGTGGGAAATATTTTTTTATCCAATGTCAGAAAGGCTGACCCCACCACTAATGATGAAAACTACAGAGGTAATTATATAATGTAAACACAACAGCTATTAAGAAATGCAGACCATAAATAACATCAAAAATGGGGTTTTATTTTGAAGAACTTATTGTGCTGCAAAATCAATTTTCTACATAAATATTCTAAAATAAACACAGTGAAAATTTAATGAGGCATTCAGATTAAATTTACAGTAACACTTTGATTATAGCGAACCAATATAAAATATTCAACATTTACAGTGCATTAAAGAGTTGGAAAAATGTGCAAAAACATTAATCAAGCTAGAGTTGTCATCAAACACAGGTTTGCAGAATTTCACAAGACCATATTTTGTACACTGAGAGAACATAAAAAGAGAAGGAAAATGCCTGTGCCAGACTAAATAACAACCATTGTCTAAAACACCACATCTGCTAACTGGGCACTTACAGTTTAGCCCCACTGCTTATCATTCAGTGTAGATGTGAAGTCATCTCTTTGTCATTGTGAGGTCAAAACATGCGCTGAAAGGACCGTTGTGTTGACCTCATCACTACAACTAAGATCTTAACCTTGCTCCTTTCATCTTTAGGTCACTTCATTGCTAACGGCTAATCACCAGTTCTCAACTGCTCTTTGACAACATTCAGACACCCATTAAGTGTACCATGAAATATTTTCAGGATGTTGCCTGAGAGTGTTTAAAATAACATGTGGAAGAAATGGATTCATAAGGCAGCAAATGAAAGATGGAGAAGCCTCATGATTAGTTGCCCTTTATTTTTAAAATTTTCCACTGTTATAAAATAAGCATAGGCAACTGAACAAAGTGTGTCTGAATTGAAATTAGGTCGTTGGGGGCCACCGGTAATGAACCTGCCAGGGGGAGATGGAAGCAGGGAGGAGGGCCCGAGAATTGCCGTTTAGCTGACCTCAGTTGTAATGCCACAACAGATGAGCAAGTGCTCAGACTTGGCTAAACTAACCTTTTTTCCAGCCACTGAATGCAAAGTGCTGTAAGTAATGACTATAAGTGATGATCCTCACTGGCAGCAGCAGGTGAACCGAGCTTTCAGAGCCATGTTGAGATGAGGGCCGTCTTCATGACATTTTCTGGGCTTCTGACTTACAGAGAGAATAGATGGTCCAGCAAATATCATCTGTTAAAAATATGGAAATTCACACATTTACGATCGTTTTCTGCCTTTAGTTTCTACTCATTTGCAGTGTTTTGGAGTTGAAGTTCAAATTTAAATATTGCATTGTATTTTGAATCTGGTCTGGTGTAAGTAAGAAGTAACTCCATACAGGAATAACTACACACAATGGGTTCAAGATTGATTGTGAATTTGACCAGTATCCCTCATCTCAATCCCTTGTGAATACATTAACTGCCTCATCTGCTCTTTTCTCCCTATTCCTCTGCCTGTCCGGGGGCCTAATTTAGCCTTACTAGGCTTTCCTGGTGCCTAAGAGAATTTTCCATTACGCAAGCCAGGTAAAATGAGAGCACAGCACGGATGAGGCCCCTCTCCATCATGGTGGATGGGGGGAGTCATGGGTGACACCCCCGATCAGGTGTGCATGCGTAATGGCCGTCCCAAAATAATCACTGCTTTGAATAATTTCTCCACTGTCTCTCGCCCCATGATTCTTGCTGCTTCGAGTTATTTTTTTTTTGTGGCGAGTATCCCATAAATCCTTGCGGTAAATGTAAATCAGTGGGTGCATCTGACAGATGGGGGCTGCGAGGAGTCCTGGGAGATCTCTCCTCTCACCTTTCCCTTCAGCTGGAATGGATGAATCACTAGCCGGGCTATAGCCAAGTAGCATTAGTGTGCACATGTCCCTCAGTTAAGAAAAGCATCAGCTAGGGAGCCAATGCAGAGAGAAGGGTCATTTTGATTAAGAGTGATGTGTGGGGAATGTGCATGTTGCAAAGACACGGATAGTACCGGTAAACAAGGATCCTCCTGCCATTGTTGTTGTTGTTATGACGGGGAAATGAGGTTGTGCAGGTGGAGGAGACAGGCTTGCAGATCTTTCGAGCTGTCAGCTCCTTTGAGGATAGGAGATCTGAAGGGTGGAGGGGAGGAATGAGGAGGAGACGGGAGGGCCCTTCCTTGGTCCCCTTGGCTGTCTTTGGAGCAGAACCCATCTCTCATTAAGGGAGATTGCCTAGGAGACACTTGAAAGTGACATACACCCCCCCCATTTTAGAGATGCTATGCATGCCGACCACTGCCACTCAGCCAGCAGGGTCACCTCTCTCTCTCCCTTCCTTTGCCTGGGGGAGAATATCAATGCTGTAGTGCTTTTGGCAGATATACATACAACACCTACACCTTTCAATGAAATCCATCAATTACGGACCCCTTACGGGGAGATGGACGACGACAGCAAAGAAAGGAAGGGAAAAAGGAAGAGGAGACAGATACTCTTTATTTGAGATGAGGAGAACTGGGTGAAGTCTGATAATATGCAAAGAGATGAAACAATGTGTGTTCTTGATGTGGGGATGAAGAGAGGAGGAGCAGCCTGCCGTGGGGTCAGGGGCTCGGGAGCTGGATCATCTCTGCTGTGGCAGAGCGTCAATTTTTGCCCTCCAGTTCCAAGCTCGGGCCTTGACTCCTCTGCTCATATCCATCTCTTTAATCTTAGTAGGCTCCACCTAATGAGCTCCATAGTTCACTGAGTCAAGGAAAAATGGGTGCCTCTGTACTTCATTGTCCCTCCATCGTCGTTTTGCACGGTTATGATCAGTGCTTTGTTCTGTTATCACCATACATTGTAATTTTTTTTTTCACATTCTGTAATTACTGGACAAAACATGATAATGGTCTTTAAAAAGCATTTCCTGTTGACATCCCGGGGCCAATTTTTTACTGTCCAAGGTCACATTTGCCTTGTAATCACCACCGCCTGCTTGAACCCCACTCTCAGCCAGTGAGGTTTGTCTGCACTGCCAACGCAGCCTGTAAATAAGTCCAAAATCGATCATGGTGCTGTCATGCCTCTTAATTGAGTAGCACTTGTAGTTAAATTCACACAGAAATACCAACATAATTCAAATTCCAGCCTTGAAGGGTGTTATACTGTAACATATTCAGCCATAAGTCCTGAGAAAACTCATAAAGGCAGCAATATAAATAGTTGCAGACACACATGCTCGCAAGAAGCCAGCGAGTCCTGTAAGTAATTTGTCGTGGAATCCTTTCATTTGCTAACTATCTGTTTGTCCCCTGGACTATTTTGGACAAGGCTTAAATGCAGTTGGGTCAGCGGTGAGACCTCAGCTATGGGTGTTGATGAGAAGGCAATGAGGAGCGAACGTTCAAATGTGCCCAGTCCCAGTCACCATCATGCCAGGAATCGTCTTAGTGAATTATGTCAAGACGACTGACTGTAATTATTGGGCTTTAGCTTTGTATTAGATCCAATCACAATGTTCACAACAAATTGCTTGAATTATCATGATCTAACTTTACACCGCAACATGCCACACAATGAGGAGTGTTCATTATTAGTCCTTTCCATTTGCCTGCCATTTTAACTAGAAATATGTGCTTACTGAATGAAGCACATCTCTTCTTTTAAATTACACTTAGAGCAGATGCAAAGTGCATATTCTTGGCTATTTTCTCTTTAGTGCGGCTCTCATCATACTAGCTGAGAGAGAGAACAGCCAGTGCCCGTGTGAGGGATAATTTGTACCTTCTCAATGAATGAGGAGGACAGGCAAATTACTGGCTGAATAAGGACTGCCTGTGGATCCCACTGTCAGAAAAAGAGAGAAGGGTAGAGAAGGAGAGTGTAATTATCAACTAGCAAAGTGCATTCATATCCTATCACAAAAGGATTGGGATGTGGGTGGAAGAGAGAAAGAGAGCAAGGGAGAGTGAAGGAGGTTGAAAAATGGAGAAAGATTGGGGGGGGGGGTGCATGAAGGACTCCTGGCCAAATGGATGCAAGGCCATAAACAGGGTTAAAAACAGCCTTCTATGGTCTGGCACCATGAATGCAAACACATTAAGACCTTTTAGCCCAGCACACAAGCATCTCTTTGGAGTTAAAGACGAGAGGAACCGGGCAAGAAGATGGAGGAAAGATGACGGCGGGCAGGAGAAGGGGGAGAGAAAGGTCGTGGGTTTGTAGGTTTACTATCAAAAGCACCAATTTTTAATTTGGATATGTTGTAAGGATGGTGGGCTTGCGTAAGGTTTTTTTTTTCACTTGTCTTTTCCATTTTGTAGCTGGCATCGCAGAACAAAGCTAGTCTATTAGTGACCCTGAACATTATTGACAAGCCCGCCATTACCCATACTTCCCGAGGTCTACGGGGTCAGGGGTCACAGATGGGCGGCTTGAGGGGGTCCGGTGAAGGATCTGGGGAACACATTTAGACAGAAGGGACACCTGTAGGGTCGCATCCAGTTCAGAATCTGACCATGAACAACAGTAAAACCTATTGAGGTGGAGCAGACAATGCAGTCCTAGTCTTGAACAACTCCCCCAACCCTCCTCCTCTTTCTCCCCCTCTTTCAAGCTTTCCTCATCCTACCACACATGGCTACGGTTTTACCGGCCAGAGAGGCAGGAAAATCTGTGTGAAATAAATGTGTACATGCATTTATGTGCAAGTTGTATGAGTGTGTGTTTGCATTAGTGTGTGATTATTAAGAAGGTTATGGGTTTATGAATCTCTATAAAGTTCATAAAACGTCAGGAAATAAAATCCCAAGGGGTGAGTGTCTGGTCACAGATAATGCTGGAAAACATTTCCATTGACTGTGACTTTCACACAGTCAATCATAGCATTACACTGAACCAATCAAACATCCAACCAGGGTACATAGCAGTGGAGGAAGCCAGATGCTAAACACGAACACACTAACAGCGAAGGCAGGCAGGGCAGGACTCAGACTACTGAGGGCTAAGTGATAGCAGCATGCATTTGATATATGTGACATTGCAAATGGAGGGCAGTTTGCTGGCACAGCATGGCAGCATGTGGTGCACCACAGGTGACTGACATGCCAAGTCAAGCCTGGCATACACACTCCTCTGAATAAGGAGATTAATCCCTAGTGGGTTTGCTCTGTGTGTGTGTGTGTGTGTGTGTGTGTGTGTGCGTGTACCTGCTCCATTAGGCATACAAATTGTGTGGCATGAGTGATGATGTGTTATAATGTTGGTCCAAATTTATATTCATATTTCATATTGTGTACACAAGTCTGCAGGTATTCACACATTGTATGCATGTCATTATGCAGTATCAGTATCAGTACAGTATCTCCCTCCTGTAGTATTTTTTGTATTTATGTGTATGTGTTCTCCGGCAGCTGGCAGGGCCGTGGCGGCTGCGGCACAGCAATCAGGTGTTGCTGCATATGTTCCTGGTGTCAGCTCCTTGTTTGTCCCCAGCGAGCAGGCCAACTGATTGCCAGCCTCGTAATAGGAGGGCTGGGCAGGGGCCATGACTAGCACTTGGCAAATGGCAGCACCAATATGGCTGGCTTTTTGCTTCACCTCCCCCTGAAACTTAACCACTTCTGTGCCAAGATTGATTGCTGTGCATTTGCATAGCATCTTGACTGTTGGAAATGTTCATCTTTTCCGTGTCATTAATCACCACAGACCACACAGAAAGGTTTACAGTGGTAGCAGTGGTAAGCTGTACAGTAGCAAGCACAATATACTGGAACATTTCTGGCCATATTTTTACCAAAGACTTCAAACAATACAAACACTGATACTATTTTTGCAAGATGGCATTGCCACAGATGGCAGCGGGTGCACCAGCTCAGAATTATGCTGAAAACATTGTGCCTAGAGTCAATCCTCACCAAACAATAAAGGTTTATGTTCGTCAATATATTCTGTGACTCAGGCGAGGAAAAAGGGAATGTATCGACGCAAACACTAGAGTTCTACTGCAAAGTCTGGATCTGCTACGCAGGGACCGTGAGACCAGCCTAACACCGATATCTCCTTACACGGTGGTCCTCCAAGGGAGGCTGAGATGGCGGCAGTGTCTGCGGAAGCAGAAGTGGGGGCACCGCGGCAGCGTTAGCACGAGGGCTAAGGCTTGCCCTTATCGCACCCCACTTCTTTTAGTTCTGGTGGCGAACATCTGTTCGATGGAGAACAAACTCGATGACATAAAACTGGAATTCACACAAAACAGGGAGGTGAGAGACAGCTGTGTTTTTGTGTACACTGAGATGTGGCTGAATGAGAAAATAACAGACGATGCTATCAGTTTTGGGGGGCTAACTACCCACCGGGATGATAGAAACAGCACACTCAGTGGGAAGACACGGGGGGCGGGCTGTGCATCTATATCAGTGACAGATGGTACAAAGATTCTGCTACAGCTTTTACACACTGTTCACCAGACACTAAATTTTTATCAATTAAATGTTGGCCCTTTTATCTGCCCCGTTAGTTTTCAGTGGTGTACATCATTATTTCTGTCTATATCGCTCCTGATGCAGACGTTAAGACAGCCCTGGACTCTCTCTACCGTCACATAAATGAACTGCAGACTTCTCACCCAGAGGGAGTATTCATTGTTGCAGGGGATTTTAACCAAGCAAATGTGAAGACAGTTCCCCCACCCAATCAACAATATGTGAGTTTTGTTCCTAGAGGAGCCAATATATTGGACCATATGTACACAAACATCAAAGCCCCTCGCCCTCACCTTGGCTCGTCGGACCATATTTCCATAATGCTAACACCGTCATACAGACCTTTGCTCACTAGAGACAAACCCTCCATCAAGCAAGTGAGAGAAAGGCCGGAGGGAGCACTGACAGCACTGCGGGGGTGTTTTGAATGCACTGACTGGTCAGTGTTCAGAGAGGCCGACAGCACAGACATTGAGGAATATGCTGAGGCTGCATCTGCTTACATCTATAAATGTATGGATGATGTCACAGTAAGGGCAAACAAGAAGCCGTGGATGACATCTGAGGTACGTGCTCGGCTGAAGGAAAGACATGCCTGTTTTAGGTCTGGTGACTCCGATGCCCTCAGAGTGGCCAGAGCAAGGCTGAACAAGGCCATCAGACTGGCTAAAAGGGCACATGGACAGAGGATTCAGGAATAGCTTCAGGATCATAGGGATACCAGGAGACTGGCAGTCTACAAGATCACTCTTGCAACCTGTAATGACAATACTGTATTCCTGAATGAATTAAACAACCACTTTGGACGTTTCACAGCACTAAAGCAAACTCCAGCAACCAAGGCACTTCAGGAGGAGGTGGTTCTGACCTTTGACCCAGCTGGTATATGGTCCGCGCTGCAGGCCATATACCAACCAGGTCAGGTGCTCAAGGAGTAGGCAGAACAATTTGCGCTGACAGACATTTTTAACATCTCCCTGTGTCAAGCAGTTGTGCCTGTGTGCTTCAAAACAGCAGCCATTAGTCCAATACCCAAAAGACCCTGTCACCACTTTGAATGACTACCACCCTACAGACCTCACTTCTACCATCATGAAGTGCTTTGAAAGACTTTTAAAAGAACACATCACCTCCATCCTTCGCTCCATATTTCACCCCTTTCAGTTTGCATACCGTCCGAACCACTTTACTGAGGATACCTTATCCACTGCTCTCCACTTGTCCTTGGAACACCTGGAGAACAGGAACTCATGGGTCTGGATGCTGTTGGTTGATTTTAGCTCTGCATTCAACACCATAATCCCACAGCACCTGATTAACAAACTGGGCCCACTGGGACTGAACTGAGAAATTGGACTCGAGACTTCCTGACAAACAGGCCTCAGTTTGTACAGGGACAACCGATCACACTTATAAACGTGTACTGTTACTTTGCTGGAGTATTTCCATTTCATGTTATTTTAAACTTCTACTCCACAACAACTGAAAGGGAAATAATCAAGCAAAGTAGCAGTAGCTCACATTTGTAAGCACAAGCAGAATACTCAAGGAAGTGGAACGCCTAGATGGTTAAAAGCAAACAGGCATCAGCTATTTGAATTGTGGTGGCAGAAAACATGCAGCTGGATGCTCCAGGGGAGTTGACATCACACACACACACGTTGCTTTTAGTCAAGTATTTTGCAGTAGCTCTCTCAACCACTGTATATCTTTGAAAATAATCTAGTTTGCAGTGCATATTCACACATCTGTACAACTTTGCCACCTTCAGTCACACTCATCAATTTGTCCCAGAGGCTTTGTTTCTCTGTCTAAGGTTATGTGATATATGACAACTCTCTTTCTTTCTTTTGTCAAATTCTCCCCTCCGTATTGTAGAAGACATTCTGACGTAGCACAATATCTGCAGATCAAAAGACAGCACACACCGACAGTCACAAATGCACGGAAGTAGTTAATGGTTTTCAGCATTGTCGTTGTGAGAAAGTTTTACAAGACAGTGACAGTGAGGGATATGTTTGTGTGTGTGTGTGTGTGTGTGTGTGTGTGTGTGAGCGTGTGTGTAAAGGCATTCATTCTGGCACAGCACAAAAAAAGGAAAATTATTTCCATAAAAATGAACATACACTATAATATAAATATCAGCTAAGACTCCTAAATGTCAGCATTTGCAGATAATTATCAATACAGACATTGCAAAAGCCCATAAATATCTGCATCCACACACACACATACCAGTGACGTTCGGTCAGGGGAGACAGGTGAGGCACTGCCTCACCTGGCATCATGATAAAAAAACAGAAAAAAGAACATAAAAATTAATATTTTCCACTGATCATCTCTTAAAGATGCATTTTTAACATGTCTCTACCCCTTTTTGACATTTTATTAAATTAAAATTCACCGAATTAGTATTTCGCTATTAAATACAGGGCAGGAATCACGGTTGAGGCAGTGGAGAGCTGTGCCTTCGTGATTCAATACAAACTGGTTTGCATGACGCGTGCCTGTTTCTGTTCCTCAGCATATTCACCAATATGAACTTTACAGGAATATTTGTCATACAGCATGACTCTCTGCAGTCTGTGTAATGCCTTTAATGTATGTGTGAGAGAAATGTTCCTGCTGATCATCCAATGACGAGCTTAGAAAAGTCACCAGGTGAGGCAGGCAGTACTCTGCCACACCTCAAGGGGGTGTACGTGAACTGACAGTTGCTTTCTAGCTGCTTTGCTGGCTTCAACAGAAGTAATAGAGGTCCAGGAGTTGACGTCACACAATCCTGGCATGCAACTGTCAAAACCAAAACACCACCATATTGGCAGAAAGGCACTCTGTTTAAACTACTGCCAGGGATCTCGTGGCTTGCAGCTAAACACCTATAAACGTTTCTTGGAGATATGGTGGATAGCTGTTGTGCTTCTGGATGCCAGAACAGCTGAGGACGAGCAAAGAGAAGATCATTTTGCTGGATTCCCAATGATCCTGAACGAAGACAGAGATGGATAACTGCCATAAAACATGTAAGAAGCAATCATAAGAAAGCAGAGCGGTGGGAACTAGCAGCGACCACTTTATATCAGGTACAGAATCCAACATTCCCTAAACTTTATAACTGATTTATTTTACATGCTTTCATTACAATTCCGAACGATTGCGCTCCCATTAAACACACGTTAGACCAAGGTATTATGGCGGAGATTTTGCGGTGCTTCCCGTTGCTCACACAGCAAGAAGCAAACACATTGTGTGCTGTTTTCGTGTTTTCATTAACTCCCTAACCAATTGCTTACGGTTTGATTTGTGTTTCATATAGGTGACAATGTTAGATAGAGACTTTTAGCTGTATATGTTTGTGTCGGTGTAAGTGTAATTGAAAGAGGAATCCTGATGGGATATGAAGCATTACCATTTGCTTGCTGTTAGATGAATAGTACAATAAGATGATCTTTTCAGTTCTTATAATTGTAAATCTGAGTGCCTCACCAGCCATGAACCTCACCACACGTCACTGACACATACATGCTTCAACCATGCACCATATGGAGCAAAGTCCTTTTCTCCCTCCCATTTCCTTTACTTGATTTCATTCCCTGTGTGAGCTGTGAGATATTCTACAGCCCTGGGGCCTTGCCTTTGACAAGGAGAGCACATTGTTTACTTGTTCCTGCTGGCCACACACACACACACACACAATAAATGAACAGACAAATATGAAGACCTGTACACATGGATATTGGACAGTGTATATGCACAGTTACATGAATTTGAAACTTTCTATGCACAGGCAAACATGCTCACTCATACACACACACGCACACACACACACACACACTGTCCCTGGCCTGGCAACCAGGGTCAGCATCAGGGCAGCCTGTACCACTGCACATCTCTGTTATTCATCCATGTCATTCAGGCCATGATCACAGGGGTGGGGTGGAGGGATGCTAGGGTGGATGGTAGGGAAGAAGAGGCTTTCATGGCTTACATTCAACCCCACACCGTTGCCTTCTGCTCACCCACTGTCTCTAGCAGAGGCCACCCCCACCTCCCCTCCTCACACACACTCACCCTCCACTCTCTACCACCTCAATCCCCAGGCCCCAGTCCCTGCTCCTCCAGCATGGGTTAGTGCTAAAGAGGACACATGGCACAGGACAGATAAACTCAAGGCATCCTGGACTCCATCAGACCTGCATGGCCAGGGACTAAAGAAAGAATTGAACATGTGTTAGTTAAATGTATAATTGCAAGATTTGATTGATTTTTTTTTTTTTTTTGACCAATCGCCATACAAGTTATCAAATGTGTCATGCAGCAGACTGCCCTTTAGGTAAAAAACACACATTTGATGTTCCATGAATTCCAATCCAACTTCATTTCTAAAGCACAATTTAAATAAACCCTGTTATAATAACATGCACAGCTTGCTAAGGTCCACCAACAGAACCCAACACAAAGCAATTACTCCCACCAATGAGGCAAGCATATCTGTTATGTGCCTCAAGCCTGTTTTTTACGAATTGATGGAGAAACATGGGGGCGACACAGTGGTTAGCACTGTCGCCTCACAGCAAGAAGGTATTGGGTTTGATTCCCGGCCCGGGGAATGTTCTCCCCGTGTCTGCGTGGGTTCTCTCCGGCTACTCCGGCTTCCTCCCACCATCCAAAAACATGCATGTGGATTAGGTTAATTGGCTAATTTAACACCCACACCCATAGGTGTGAATGTGAGTGTGAGTGGTTGTCTGTCTCTATGTGCCCTGCAATAAACTGGTGACTTGTCCAGGGTGTACCCTGCCTTGCCCTGAGACAGCTGGGATAGCCCCCCCACCCCCCCAAACCTATGTCAGGATAAGCGGTAGAAAATGGATGGAGAAACACAGACAGTTTCTCTTGTGTGCGAAGATGAGTGCATCATTAGAGGAGGCTCACATGCATTTTAGAGGAGTGCCACTAATCCAGCATGAAATTCAATTTGCAGAAGCAGAAGATGGAGAGCCACGGCTACTGAGACAAACACCCATCGGGTGTGTTATGTTGTAGCCGCTTAGATTTGTTTTCTGCTTAGCTTGCACCATATTACAGAAAGGTCTGGAAAATACTTCACAGCTGTTAATTTTTATTTTCCACTCTGCTGCTTTTCTTTAAATGGATCATTGTTAACATTAGAAGAGCAGACAGTAATAAATTAGGATAACACTGCTCACGTTAAACGTAAGAGGAACCTTTTTGAGGCTCACCCCAAAGAAATTCTCGGCTACCTTTGTGCTCCGAATGGCATCGGATCATCACTTAACAATAACAAGCACATTGAAGCTACACTTTTCATGGTTGCCAAGGCATTACTTTGCAAGATAAAATTCCTGTTTGAAAATGGGTGAAAAATGACCTGTCGGTCAGCACCCCTTCCCCAACAATACCGCCTCTAGCCCCCCCACTCTTTATGCTCTGACAGAGAACGGGGCCCCCTTCTATCGCAGAGACCGGGGTGAAAGGTCAGCATGGACCTCTGGACAAATCCTATGATAATACCCCAGGCTGTGTCATGTGAAGGGGGGGGTTCTAGAGGAAAAACAGGCTGAATGATGAGTGAGAAATGAGAGAGTAAAGAGCTCACATTTAGGAAGGACTGGAAGGCACAGATCATGAGATCAGTATGCAGGTCCTGGGTTGTCAAGTCCATACTGCTCATCAAAGAACCCCCACCTCACTCCTCCATATATCCTTAATTCCATGGGTGCTTTCCTTCTCCACCAAAAAATCCTTATTGGCTTATTAAATAGGGCATGTTGACTGGGAGCTACAAGAAAATGGCTGCCACATTGAGTGGAAAGGGCAAAGAGGAGGGTAAGAAGAAGAACTGTATCCCACAGAGCTGAACACAAGGTCATTATCTACATGAATGCTTCTCAAGCTGTCAGTGAAAAAAAAATGCTGAATAACCAGGTACACTTTCATTTATTCACCAAAAATAAAAGTAAAACAGGTAGGTACATGAAAATGTGCTGTAAAACTAAGGAAGAGAAATGAAAAACAACATTGCAGTGTTATGGTGTTAAAGGGGTTCTGCAATCCGCAGACTGCTGCATGTTCACACCGGGCCCAGGTGTGCTCCATGTTGCTGATTACACTCCTCAGGTCTACAGGTCACCAGAACATGTTGGTGTCAGCTTTGAATGTGACCTTTTAAGGTGACTTTAAACAATTCACACACCTTGTATTTTGTTGTTTCGAGTAATGTAGATAGTAGAGGTGTGACACAAAGCTGCAGTCTGTTTATATCACCAGCATATCTTTATTCTGACCTGAATTCAGATTTATATCACACAGGGCCAGTACCAGAGGTTATGAGCTGTTATATTATTTCTACTGCAATTTAGTCCTCCACCTGTAAGTTAAGCAGCCAGCAAAATAATTTTAAACATGTACACAATACCATGTGTTCATGTACATTTCCCCGGGTGCTCTCAGTGTCATCTCTGACATCTTTACTAATTCATGTTGTAATTTTTTCAACAGTGCCACATATACTTGATGGCGTCACAAATTTGAGTTTTAGCACTCTACTGTTTGGATTTGGAAGAAACTTCTTCATGTTTGCTAATATTTGTGGATTATATATATTTTAAAGTGTCCATGCTTCCCCTTTAAAAACAGAAAATAGTCAGAATAGCTTTGGGCCTTATTGCATGATTTTTCTTGAAAAATAATTGTATATATAATGGAAGGTGGTCCAGATGAATGTTACTAAGTTGGAATTAAATGTCCAACTTAATTATTTGAACATCATAAATCTGTATGTCTGGGTACCACCAAAACAAAGTGAAAAAATGATGTGATTATCTGTAATGTAAGTGAACAAACCTCTTAAGAAAACAAAACGTCTTTGTGTCATGAAATTCCATTCATTCATTACCATCTAGGTAAATCATATCCCAACGTAAGGGCTCAAATAAATAAAACCCAGGGTCTTCACCCCCCTAAAGAGGTGATGGTGAACAATGGCCATGCTAAAAAATACAAAAAAGCAGGCTATCAACCGTCACTGCTTCGCCTTGCGCTTTATAATCACATGACCCACATGCTGGACCGCATGTCACGGCTAGCGTGGCCTCATTTACATAAGACAATCATCCCTTTCGGACGCAGGGCACAAATGTTGTCTAGACAACATGCATCAGCCAGGCGGACCCCCTGACACACACATGCGTACGCCTTCATCCACCTAACCATGCATAAACACCTACAGTATATCTCTGTGTGCATCCATTTGTACACACAGACACGCTCACGCCACTTCAAGCAACCCCAGACGGAGCTTCCAGTCAGCGTGAGGCAGTAAATCAGCTCGATGTCTGCCATGGCTTGATTCGCATACTGTGTTATTATGATGCAATGGATCAGGTATGGGAAGATATTAAATACATTACACACATGCAAATCCTTAGCAGTGGATTGACAGGACAGCCCAGCCAGTCATTTAGATATGTATATCCCTTCTTAGTTTGGAGATTATGCGATTATTCTGCTCTATACTGAGAGTCAAAGGGACAATTCCTTTGATATGAGATATGTGTTGATGCAACGATGATGAGTGTTGACAGTGCGTGCAATAACTGTGTGTGCATGCATATGTGTGTGTGTCGGTTTAGCATAGTGGCCAGTGGCCCCTGATTGTTTGATGTATTTATTAATCCAGCTGCAATGACTGTGGCAGCAGCAGGATGGGTCTCTAGAGAGCTGATTATATCTGTTTGTCATCTGTGGCGAGGGTGATCCTGTGACACCGGGAACAACTACACAGCCTTCCCTCCTCTGATGTGGGCACCGAAAATGTATACGTGTGTGTGTGCGTGTGAAATATATTTTGTTGTGGCGCTTTGCGTTAAAACAGTGAGATCCTCACATGCAGCGCGGTGCAGCTTTCACCATGCAGTAGTGTGTGGTGCACCCACATAATTTGCATGAGTAGACTGTCCTGTTTCTTCTTTGCAAAAAAAAACCTAAAAATGGCACCAAACATCTGTCTGCTGTCAGAGTGTGGCAATACTAATAGTGTGGAGTATGTTAGTGCAGAGGTAAAGGAGGAGAGCGAGAGGGCCAGCGGGGAAATAGAAAAAAATGAGAGAAGACAAGAGTAGAGACGGAGAGATGACTAGAGACAACATGTGGGTCACTTCATCGCTGTCCGAACGGGTCTCATTTATCCTCCCCCTCTTTTCCCCCCACATGGCCCCCGAAGGCAAGATTCAGCTCTGCAATAAGACAGCATTGCCTCTGTCAGGACAAGAGCAGAAGTGTCTGCAAGAGCTGTTGCTGCAGACAGAAGTTAGTTATTGTTGGCCAACTGGGTGTGCGCCATAACTCAGCGGCACAGTGTGCCAGTCTTGTCTTGGCCACAGCAGCTTGCAACAGCACCAATCAACACCTTGCTATTCACACACTAAGCTAGCAGTCATTAACACATATTCTGCTTGTTTGCATATCTGTCAGCACTTTGTAATAGAGCTGATTCCTTTAGTACTTAAAACATGTTGGGCTGATACTGTTCATCAGTTTGTCAAAACTACAAAATATCTGTTTCATTGTCAAACACATAGAAGCTGTTCTTAATTTGTGAGTAATGAAAGTGGCTTATTAATTAAAACAAAATTCATATCTAGCCTAATCTTGATTCTTAGCACTTGGCATTATTACGATAATGAGGTTTGTTCATTCATTATTTGCAGTTGCCTTTCACAGGCTCGATTTAAATGACATTCATTCACATTCATTCCACGCAATTTGTGTGCATTGTCGTATGTTATGTAGTGACTTCATTTAGATGGGCAATCTGAAGAGGAGACATATTTCAACCTACAGGCTGCAAGGTCTCTGGGGCTCCTATTATTAAGACATTCTGAGCACTGCCATCCATAACAGCAGTTGTGGTTGGGGTGGATTAAATTATGTTTGAAGTACTCATGACATTGAAAAAAAATGTGTCTTTCCATCAGTGTCTCCCTGGATTAACTAAAAACAGCAATTTTGACAAGGGTCCATGTCAGGGAACCCAGATGCACGACTCAAAGGCGGAAATACAGTTCTCAAAAAAGTCTTTATTTGCAGAAAGGGAAAGCAGCAAGGCACGATGTTCCAGCAGGGAGGTGGAGGACGGCCACGCGCCTCCTGGCAGGCGGAGGCGCGCATCGGGGATTCCCTACTCTTGCTACTCTCAACTATAAACCGGGGATAAACAAAAACCACTTTCAAATTGAAAGGGAAAACCATTTAACAGTACCTTAAACCAAAAGGGGAATCCACAGGCTATCAAAATTACGGTTATCAAGTCAATGGGAAAAAAGGAGGGAAATAACCAAGGGAGCTAGGGCGAGGGAAACTAACCAAGGGAACTAGTGCGAGGGAAGCTAACAGAAAACCGGGGACACCTACAACTCTACGCTAGAGGAGGGAATTACAAAAACTAAGGGAGTGATACTAAAGAACAAAAAAAAACTACAAGGATCTACTCCGGAGAGGATTCTTCTTGTAAGCTAAGGGGAAAGCGGGGTATAACAAAAACCAGAAGGGGGAAAACTAAACAGGCTAGGATCTACTTTGGAGAGGATTCATCTAGTGGCAAACAAAAACAGAGGCTATCAAAATTACAACAAACGTTACCATAAGAGGTCATAGGAGGCTGGAAACTGGAGAAGGCAGAACTCTGGAGCGACAAACACACGGACACAGGGAACATGACGATCACGCAACGAGACAAGGGAAGACAGGACTATTTATACATGAGGTGATGGGGAACAGGTGGAGACAATATGGGGGCGGGGTCAGACAATCACAAAACGCGGGAAACAGGAGGAAGGGGAAGTGTGAACTGAAACGAGAGGGAACATTCAGTTGTTTCAAAATAAAACAGGAAATGACAAGACAACATGTATGCATGAGACAAAAATGGTTAACTTAACTCAAACAGACAGACGGATCATGACAAATTTTCAATGATGCTACTCTTTCGTAAAGAAATTCTCCATGAAACACACATTGAATTTTTAAAATGTATTTTTTCAATGCTGTGAGCACCAAAAATTTAATAATTGGTTAGAAAGCATCTGCATACAGCATCTGCATGACTGGATGCATGTGATATTTCGTAATTTGGGTAAACAAGCACTTTCATGCTGTAAGTGCAAAATGTAAATGATATCAAGCATATTCATTTTTTTCTTTTAGACAAAGGAGAACTTGAGATTATTGTAAACTGCATGTTTTGCATTTTTTTCTGTTATTGGCATAAGAGTAAATATCTTATTCCCTTCCATTTCTTTTTAAGCACTGTTACAAAATGGCAATAAAGGGTCACTTACAGCATCCCAAAAGGAGGTTTGGCTTCTTGTCTTGCTGATGGACTTTGGTGTACAACAGGTGTCTTAACATACTTTTTTCTTGATTGAAAGATCTTCTCTCCAACCGCTACACTACCATACCTCCCCAAACTGCTTCTTAACTACATCTTCCCAGGGAATCTTGGATGCTCTTGAACCTGGATTAGCCCTTCTGACACACAAACACATGCACACAATTGCATAAATCTGCATATACACCATTAGTTTTGTTTAATCTTCAGTGAGAGAGACCGTCATTATACTTAGTTCTGATATACAGTGGTGCCTGCTGGCCAATATTAAAGCGATCGGTGCTAATGATAACATGCAAATACTGATCATTAATATCTGTTGTGTGATGTTAAGAGACTGACCACATGTTTGTTATTTGACCAGGTACTCTTTTTGTTGTAGCTGATTTGTCATTTTTCGACTCGTTGGATAACCCTGACTGACATAGTACTCCTACAACGTTGGAGACGCCACGGGAAACATTTGGGGGCGTCCCCTAACTCTTTGTTGTCATGGTAATGTGACGTTTTCTGCCATATAAACGTAATTTAATGTTGTTATTTGGCTCTTTTACATGGTTATATTATATATTTACATTCTAGGTTTTACATGGTCATATATATTTACATTACAGGTTTTACATTTTCTGCTTACTTTAACGGCGATGTATGAGTGAGATGTACAGAATCCAATTTACATTCTGAAATCTGTAACCTTATTTACATTGTAATAAAGTTTTTTTCTGGAATTCATCAGTGCTTTACATTGTATGTATGCTATATGTACTGTATATATGTAAAGGCTATGTATATGTGTATTTATTCATTTGTTTATTTACTTAGGCTATTTATTGAGAACTGGACTGGAAAGACGGCTAAGCAGTTGCTCTGTCCGGAAGCGTAGTGACGTTCATATCTTTTTCAGATATAGCCTATTATTATTATTGTTCTAATTAAAACGTTTGAGCCAGAGACTCAGCTGAAACGGGTGTCCGATACGTATAAAGCATTTATGAGTCAATATCGTGATGATTGAAAATCCTCAATGGGTAGCTGACCGTGTCCATCCCTCCCTACACACCTAACATACAAGTCACTGCAGCGCTCCGCTCACAGTTTGACAACTCACCTCGCGTCTCTCTTGAGCTCATTCTTATATCAGTAGTCAGTTTGACATAGTCAGAATTTGACCTGTAACAGGCACAGTGCTTTTGTTATGACCAAGCAGGGCTGAATGCGTTCGTTCGTCTTCATTAAAGTAAATGAAAAACTAAAAAAACAGTGTAGGACTATTTGATCAGAATAGTCTCTCACACTCTCTCTCCCTCACTCACACACACACCCACAAGCACACACACACACACACAATGATAGGAAGTAAAAATAATGTTGAGCATGAAAACTCATTTTCCTTAGTACATAATAATTTTCGACCTCATGTGCTGTATTCACTGATGACCTTAGGAGTATTCATGTTCTGTGCTTATTGAAAAAAAAAAAAACCTTGTTCTGTACATAGTTTACTATTGTGATCAAAAACACTGAGCTGAAGCTTAATTGTGAGGCTGGTCTGTAAATATGTTTTTAATGAACAATAATATAGCAACATCTGGTTAACCCATATCAATTTCAGGCTTAAAATAACAGGTTACTGGTTTAAAACCCAGCCATTTGCGTCCAGACTCCACTCACTTCCCTTTAAGGTCTCACCCACTCCAAGTAAAGATACAGCTACAGATATAGTAGTTAGATAGTTAGTGGTGTACTCAGTCATCTCTAAAGTTGAATAATGTAATAATATCCCTAGTTTAGTTAGGTACATATACACAGTAACATAAACACAATAACAATGTTTTATTTCAAGAATTTATTTTAGAATTTCAAATTCCACCCTGCAAATGGAGGTCTGAAGTCTGGTTGAATTGCTGGAATTCACTGGCCGGCTCCCATATATCATCTCATCTTCTTTATCACTGCTCTTCTCTTCCACACCATCTTGATCTTCCTCATCATCATCATTGCCCCTCTCTTCCATGAATTTTATCATTATTGCTGGAATTTTTAATTGTTTCCAGTTGAAAACCAGGTCTAAATTGTCTGATCCATTGGTATCACCTGCTTCTTAGCTTATTGATTCCTCTTTGATGCCCAGGGATGTGATGTTGACTGCTTGAAAAAAGGTGGAACTCAGCTGTGGGGGTAGTTAACTTCAGCTATGTTGTCATTCATTTTCAAAAACGGCAGTGGTGGCAAGTATGTTTTGATTCAATGATTAAATAATGACCTTTGCAAGATGAATGTGAAGTATCATGAACTTTCTATTCACTCAGGCTAACAATATTGGAGTGGGGCAGCAAACCCCAGCAGTAACAAAGATGAGACTTGCTGACCAGCACACACTGTGCCACTGAAGCAAACCAACTTTGAGGTGAAGAAATTAAGTCATTGCTTGGTCTGTTTCACTTCAGAAAGCATGAGGTTTTTCTCAAATGCTGGAGATCTAATGCTAAAGCTTTTATATAATCTGAAAGATTGATCATTATTATTCACATCATTTAGATGATGGTGGTATGGTATGGCCCTATAGTCCAACTAACACAATGTGAAGAGCAAAAGGAATGAAAAAAAATCTATTCTCTCTAGTGGCCACAGGCCTGCAGAGCTTGACCATGTGGTCCACATGCCTCATTTTGGTCAGTTTATCCATCCTTGGTCCAATCCCCTTGACTCCCCTGCTCCTCATCGTCCTGAGACATCTCACCTTGTCGCCACCCCCTTCCACGTTCACGACAAGTGGGTTGTAACTGCCCTGAACAGCTCATTGAACTCATGAATTCATTGAAAGCTCCACTAAGATTTAGAGAAGCACAGTACAGAGGCACATGATTTGTTGCCACTGTTATTACCAGTGCCACGTTGAGTCTCCCTGTTCCTCTCCACTGCTCATAGCGCTCTGTGTTGGGCAGCTAGCTGACCAGCCTCCCTCCAGCTCTGGAGCTTCGCTCATCGCCGCCGTCACCATTGTTACTGGCAACATACTGGTGTGGCGACGGCAACTGGGCCATCGCAACTATCTTTGCCAAGCAAAGCTTCAAAGCAACCAGCGTATTTTCAGTTCTGCTTTCCCCTACACACAGACAATAAGACAAAGAACAATCATTTTATCTGTTTAAGCAATCAGTGGATAGAGCATATGTTGTTTAGTGTCTTTGAGAGGTCAGAATGAGTAACTGGCCCTCATTTCTTAGGCCCTATCCCATTTCAACCACTTCCATTCATTTTTGACCCTAGCACTCGGTTTTGCGCATTCATATGTAGGGGTAGTGTGTCCCATTTCTTTCAAGAGCGAGGGGAAGTCCTTATCATCCCTTAAAACCACCCCTTCAATCGAAGGGAGGTCAGATGCAGGCTCGAAAGTGGAGTGGAGGAAGAAATTATCCAAGAGTCTTTGCGAACTCAACCAAAGTTAAGAAAAATGGCGACCGGCTCTGCAAAAGACTAACACAAATGTGAGTATATTTTTTTCAATTAAACATGCATTTAAAAAGAAAATATCGCAGGATATATTTGTTCGCTATTAAGGCCAATTTATAGTACTCCGTAAAGTGCCATACGTAGAGACGGAGAGCCCTCTGCGTCGCCGGAGAGCCTGACAGAGAGCTTCTCCATCCTCTCCGGGTGCAGGAATTTTTTTTAACTGTCCGTCAATCCATCAAGGGAAGACGGAGACAAGAAGGGCTCTGATTGGTCCTCTACTTACACCCCTGCAGTGAAATGCAGCCCCTCTCCCTACACAGAAACAGACAAACAGGTCGCCTCTGCAGCAGCGCGGACAGGACAGGAACTAAAGTATCAATTAGCCTTGTGAAAGGCAAATCAAACATTCAAATTGCCAAAAAAATCCATTTAATTCATTCAGTAATTATGGCTAGGGTATATTTCCACAGAACATACCGAAAGGTGTTGGTTTGCGTTCGCTATTATCCGATTTTATGTTGAGAAGAAAGAGGAAGAGGAGTTTTAAAGACTGAAAGCAACCGATGTTCTTCTCTTCCATCTCCCTCACAAATAATTAAATCATAAAATAGTACTTTGCCCTGCTTTCATCTGTGATATTAAGGTGAATTGCTTCACTTTCTGAGGCGGTGCATTCCAGCGCAGGGCTGCACAACACGCATCAGGACGGAGAAATGTGAGGGTTCGAGGGGTCTCCGTAGGTACGGAGTCGGATAACGTATTACTTAGTCAGAGAAGTATATTCCAGCTTTTAGTACAGTTGATTTACATACCGTTGTGTTAAAACATGAGTATTATAAAATTGCTGTTTTTCGCGGTGGCCAACTACCGGGAGAGCTACGAGAGCTTCTCATGTTGTTAAACTGTACGGGACACTGTTAACATTTTCTACTTAACGTCAATATTATCATGTGTGAAGGCTTGTGAATGTTTTATCACGGTTTTGAGGCCTAATTCTGTCTTAACGTTAGTCATGGTGATTACAAGCGTGAGGATCAATTGCCATGGTAAAAGGCTGCATAGCCAAAGCATTTTGCATCTGCTTGCCAAGTTATACTTGTCCTGTAAATTTTCAGAATTTGGTGGAAAATTAATTGTGGTCATATTTTAGGGAATGTGGAACAGACCAAAACCCTAATAAAATTCAGGGCTGACGATGAGGAACAATTCACAAAGAAGAAGATTGTGCCCAAACAACTCTAGTCTAATCCAGTTGTTATTACAATCATGTAAATTAATGATAAACCTACGCATTAACACACCCTAATCATTGCTCCTTGTAGGAAAGCAGAACTGGGCCTGGTGGGGAAAGTGACTGGACAGCAGGCTGCCAAAAAATGGGAAAATTGGGAAAAAATGAAATATAAGGTAGTTATTTTGGTATAGATCCCATGTCATCACTGGCATCATCCAGAGAACCCATCCCATCTGTTTTGTCTTAAAACAAATAATCAATTATATGTGTGTGTGTGTGTGTGTGTGTGTGTGTTATTGCAGCAGCTGAAAACTCCAAAGACTGAATCGGGCACAGCAGATGGAGAGGAAACAGCATCCAGCTGGAAGTTTTAAGAAGACATGCATGCAGTGCCGGGGGGCAGGCCATCCATTTACCCACCAGTATTGGTGGTCTCATTTAATTCATCGAATGATCCCACTTCCATGTTAATGGTATGTTTTCAAAAACAAGAATTGAACATTTTCATAATTGACCAGTGACTTCACCTGCATATCCAGAGGCAGAGCATTTGTCGTTCTCTATGCTCTCTATGCTGTGCTGTAACTTCAGCATGCATTATGTGGAATCTGACAGTTTATTTATTTATTTATTTATTTAATACCTACAGGGCGTGGTTGAACCATCCCAGGAGGAAACGGTAGAGCCGGGCACATCTTCTGCCGCCACTCCAGCACCCACGTCCACACCACTGACACGAGCAGCTGCAAGTGCTCCAACCACCCCATTTCCCTGAAAAAGGAGCAAAAAAGCAACAATGCTATGCTTGACTTCTTTAAACAGGAGTCTACTAAAGAGCAGAAAAAGGCATGAGGAAACTGAGGCCAAAACAGATCTCAACCTATTTGAAAAGCTAGTGGACAAAATGCCAGATTCATGACTGCCTTTTTTTCCTCCTGTTGTTCAGTGCAATAGCTAGCTCTTCTCAGGGTGTATGTTGCTGCATTTACATGAGAGCTTTAATTCCGAATAAAACTAATTTAATTCTGAATAAAAATTAATTCTGCTTTAAAAAGACCATGTAAACACTTAATTCTGAATGAAAATGATTATTTGAAATTAAACTCAATTCCGAAGTAAGTGGGTGGTTTATTCCACTTTTAAAGCCGAATTACTTAAATTCTCTTTCATGTAAACGTTTATTCTTCTTAAAGTTTATTTCAATTGTTCAACGCATGCTCGTAAGAAGAAAAAGCAGAAGCAGCAGCATTATGTTTGTGTATTATGTTTGTGTCCATGGCGTAACGTTAAACCGAAATGACAAAAAACTCAGGAGCCAGCTGGAGTGCGTTTTCTTCCGGTAGACAGTAATTACGTAAGTGCGCCCACTGTCCAGTCAGACCCCTTCCCGACCACCAGATGTTGAGCGGAGTTAAATAAAGGCGATTTAATGTGTTTTCCATGTAAACCTCAATTTGGAATTATTATTTCCATGTAGACTCAAAAGAAAATATTTTAATTCCGAACTATTTAATTCCGAACAATTAATTCAGAATTAAAAAACATCATGTAAACGTGGCTTTTGTTTGAGTTGTCTTATTTTTTTTTATGTGTTATTTTTATGTTCATTTCCTGCAATATGGTGTTATTTTTATTTCCTTCTAGTGCAATAGCCTTTTTATTACTTGAGTATTTTGAATATATTTTTATTTTTGTTTTGATAGATGTTGAACTGTTTCATTATAATACTTGAATATTTCAATTTGTTTCCTTGCCAAATGTGAGCTTGTTTTAATACAGACATTTACGTAAATCAAAGTGGTTGATTACTTTTTTTGAGCAAGTACAAAAACTTTGCATTTGTTGAGTAAAATATAGTACTTAATGCAGTTTAACTATGTACAACAAACATGGAAAAAATTACATAAATCACAGAAAATATGTCCATAAATGAACTTAACAATATATACTGCCCAAAACTTCCAACGCAACACTCCCATGGTTAATGCATATTGTACCAAATTCAAGTGACACGCTAACAACACGTATCAGATATGAAGTTTTAATTTGAATGCAGTGTAATAGTGCTCTTGCCCATTGCAGAATGATAGTAGTTGAACCTCCTTTGCATTTGGCCAGTGACCGGTTCTCTATATGGGGTGATGAGGCAGACCGGGGTGTCCAGACAGGGGTATCCTTCATCTCCCAGAATGAAATAACTGTTGGGAGGATACCTTCGCGAAATGTAAAATGAGCTACACTTTAAAATGCGGGTGTCATGAACAGAACTTGGATATCCCACAAAAACATCCATGAACTTTCCAGAAGCATCAGAAATTGCCTGTATATTGATGGAGAAAAAAAACCTTTGTAATTTAAATAGTCCAGTCTATGGAGGGATGGGTGCTTGATCCGTATGTGACAGCCATCAATAGCCCCGACAGCTTTATTAAGAATGGGAGTCCCAGTAAGCTGACCAAAGCCTTGGCTTACATTGTCCAGATTTGCATAGCTTGGAAAGGATATGGCTTTGTACAAATTGTCCCAAATGAGGATGTGGATGATTCTGTGCATGGTGGATTTAGGTATATGAAAGACCTGTGACACCACGCTGTAAAAGAGACCATGGGCAAGCCAGTAAATGTATATTAGAACCTCCATCTCATGGCCCCAGCCATGGTCCTGTTCTCTCTTCAGCAGACGCTGCAGGGCATGCACAGCATTTCTGTTCAGTCTGAAGTTCTGTGTGAGCTCCAACTCCACATCAAACCACAGGTGTAGGATGGGAACATTCACATTCAACCCACAGTAGGTCAATACATGGCCATTCTGTAAAAAAAACAATAAAATTTAAAATTTAAAATTTTAGAACAAAAGAAAGCTATCAGTTTTTAATGGTTTACATGGGCATGCCACTTGAGAATTATACATTTTTTGTTTTTGTTATTGTTACTATGATTGATCATATAGCTCTGTGCCACCCAAAGTGCAAGATGAAAATCATTCAATGAATCAAATGGGGAACTGGTGCCCAACAATCTAACAATGGGGAGTAGCTTGGTAAAGAACTACAACTGTAATACGTATGGGGGATGGGTGCTCGACAATCTAACAATTTTGGGAGTTGCTTGGTAAAAGACAGCAGCTGCACTACGGCTGTGGTTGATTCTCTTTACTTTCTCCCACCCTAAATTACCACAACGGTTACACCATGCATCACATTATTAACATAATACTGAGTAGCCGAGGTCATCATATTTTTTGTAACAAAAACAACAGGCAGACCATAGACTGAGTTTATCAGTGTCATAGTAATTGAATTGACATACCTGGACAAATTAATTAAGGCAAGAAAGCGGCGAAAACATCTTCTGTGTTCCGCATTTCTTCGTCGTTGGTTCGACAAATGAAGAAAGACCATCAAAGCCCAGACGACAGGTAACGCCGCTGGAACCGGCATTTTTAACCTGAATGAAATTGGCTCCTATGCTGTCGCTCCACAGGACGTATGGACTTACGTCGGGGCACGGCGTGACATTGGTGAACAACTTTGGTACGCTAAGTGCTGCCCCATTTTGTAGGGTAAGATTTCTACCCTAACACTTCTCATTTAATTCTGTAGGGGTGTCTACCTTTGGAGGGCACTTTAAACCAAGTGCTTGTGTTACGGGAAGGCAAATGGGATTGGAACTTAAACTTGCATAGATTCTGGTATACTGTAAGTGTCAGCATGCGCCAGGTGTCACTTGTGATTTACTAAAATTGTGTACGCTGCCAATTTTGGTGTAGTACAGACTGTTGAAAAAAACACCATAATTGAAATGTCACGCCCCAATATATTCCTGCTTTAACGATCTTGCCCTGCCCACTTTATGACATGGAGACATGGAAGACAGCCAAGAAGAGGAACTTAATTAACATTACTATGTTCAACAGGGAGAGGGTGGCACTATTAAATATCTGGGACATTAATAGAGTGATAGTTTTAGTGATTGATAAAAGCATCATCACTGGTAGATGGAGGCTGCACACGTCATCGAACACGTTAGAAAACTCAGCCATCTCATGAAAAGTTCTTACAGTTCACTAAACATAAGTAGGCTAGTGTTTGAGAAATCTACTTACTGCTGTGAACGTGACTTTATACAGTAACCATCAAGAATGGTTCAGTTGATGGAGGGATGTGAAACACCGGGCTGGTCTCCCATTGACAAGTCTCAGTGACAAAAAAAAAAGGGGCTCTGGTGTCCGGGAGAGAAAGAGACTGAGCAGCCTCTGTTGCAAGAGATGTTGGAAGTTTCTGTCCATGATCTAACAACAACAGGTCTGTCACTGACTATTTCTGTTTACACAGCTGATTAATGAGCATTGGTCATATCATGGTTTTTAATTCCCCCCAGTTGCTCAAAATAAAAGTCAAGTAAAGTTTTCACCACAGACTTGATGAATATGTGATTATAATATTTGTTTACTAATAAAAACAATGACAACAAGAGGTCCACTGCATAGTATGATTGAAGTGTCATTTGGACACAGCAGCACTTGTTCTTAGCTAGGTAAAATGTGTACCTGGTCAGAGCTGGTGTGTGATTTTTGCATACCCTGCACAAGTGTTGTGCATGAACTGACAGGGATCCATGCCCAGGAACCCAGACGCACGACTCACAGACAGGATTACAGTTCTCACAAGAGTCTTTATTTGAATAGACAGGATAATCAAGCGGGGAGGTGGAGCACGGCCACGCGCCACCTGGCAGGTGGAGGCGCACGTCCGGGGAATCCCTACTCTCTCTACTCTCGACTATTAAATGGGGGAAAAAACACAACCCACTCTCAAAGCCGAGAGGGAAAACAGTTAGCATTACCTGCAAAAGAAAAGGGGAACGCTAGCTAGGTAAAGCTATGAAACGTTAATGCACTAAGCACACTAACCGGCAAAATGGAGAGAAACTAACAAAGGGCACTACCAAGGGAATGGAGGGCTACTAGGATAAGGGAAAACTAAAGAAAATAAACGGGGCACCTACAGCTCTACACAAGAGGAGGGAATTCCACGTAAGCAATCACAAAACACAGGAAACAGGACGAAGGGGAAGTGTGAATCTGAAATGAGAGGGAACCTCAGTTATTTAAAAATAAAACAGGAAATGACAAGACAACATGTATGCACGAGACAAAAATGGTTAACTTAACTCAAACAGACAGACGGATCATGACAGTACCCGCCCCCCCCCCTTAGGACCGGCATCCTGACGGTCCAGGAAGCTGGGGGTGTCTTCTATGAAAGTCTTCAATTAGAGTCTTGTCCAAGATGTAGCTGGCCGGAATCCACGATCTCTCCTCGGGTCCATACCCCTCCCAGTCGGCCAGGTACTGTTTCCCCCTCCGTCTGTTCCGAACCGCCAGGAGCTTGCGGACTGTGTAGACTGGGTCTCCATCGATCATCCGTGGAGGAGGAGGAGGAGAGGTGGGTGGAACCAGGGAACTCTCTTGGGCTGGCTTAATCTTGCTTACGTGGAAGGTGGGGTGTACTTTGAGAGATTGGGGTAGTCTGAGCTGGACCGCCGCAGGACTGAGGACCTTGGAGACCAGGAAGGGACCGACGAAGCGAGGAGCCAGCTTGCGGGAGATCACCTTGAGAGGTAGGTCGTGAGTAGACAGCCATACCTTCTGCCCTTCCCTATACTGCGGGGCTGGTCTCCTGTGGCAGTCAGCCGCTCTTTTCATCCTTTCTTGGGATCTCAACAAGATTCTACGCATGACTGCCCAAACCTTATGGCATTGTCGGATCTGGGCATGCGATGAGGGCACCACCACCTCCTTTTCCAAATCCGTAAAGGTGGCGGCTGGGTAACCATAGACGCACTGGAAGGGGGAGATACCTGTGGCCGACGTGGGTAGAGTGTTGTGGGCATATTCGACCCATGTGAGCTTAGTGCTCCAGGAGGATGGATTCTGGGAAACTTGGCAGCGTAGACATGTCTCTAGGGTCTGATTGAGCCTCTCAGTCTGCCCGTTGGACTCCGTCAAAACGGTGGTGTTGCCTTTAGACGGGGGTAGTCCGGTGACAAAATCTAGGGATATCTCGGCCCATGGGCGGGAGGGGATGGGGAAAGGCTATAGCAGACCTTGACGCTGCTGGGAGGATGTCTTGTTGCGCGCACACACCGGGCAAGCCCTGATGTATTCCCGGGCCATGTGGATTATGTTGGGCCACCAGAAGCGTTGACTGATGAAGGCCACCGTCCTCTTGACTCCCGGATGGCAGGTGAGAAGCGAGGTGTGACCCCACCTGAGGGCGTAGCTGGGTGGGAACAAACAGGCGATTGGAGGGGCAGCCCGCAGGTGGTGGGTTCACACCATTGGCGTCCTTCACCGCTGCTTCTATTTGCCAGGCCACAGCTCCAACCACACAGTGACGTGGAAGGATTGATTTGGGCTCTCTGGCTACAGACTCGGGGTCGAAGAGGCGGGAGAGGGCATCTGGCTTCACATTCCGGGACCCCGGCCTGTAAGATAATGAGAAATGAAAACGGTTAAAAAACAGCGACCACCTGCTCTGGCGAGCATTAACAGTCTTAGCATTCTTTAAATATTGTAGATTTTTGTGGTCCGTCCAAACCAGGAAGGGGAGCTGGGACCCCTCAAGCCAGTATCGCCACTCCTCCAGGGCTATTTTGATGGCGAGAAGCTCACGATTCCCCACGTCGTAGTTCTGCTCCGCTGCCGACAGTTGGCGAGAGAGGAAAGTGCAGGGGTGCACCCGGTTGTCAGCACTGGACCGTTGCGACAGGACGGCCCAGACCCCCAGGTTGGAGGCATCCACCTCCACGATGAATTGTCGGGTCGGGTCGGGCATGGCGAGAACCGGGGCCGTGGTGAACTGCCTCTTGAGTCGCGAGAAGGCTTGATCTGCATCGGGGGACCACCGGAACACCTGGTGAGGAGATGTTAATCTGTGCAGAGGGGCCGCAATGGCGCTGAAGTTACGGATAAACCGTCGATAAAAGTTAGCAAATCCCAGGAATTGCTGCACCTTTTTACGGTTATCCGGCACTGGCCACTCAGCAACTGCGCTTACTTTAGCCGGGTCCATCTGGATCCGACCCTGGGCTATGTGGAAGCCCAGGAAGGATACTGACCCGGCATGAAATTCACATTTTTCCGCTTTGTAAAAAACAACTGGTTCTCTAGGAGACGAGTGAGTACCTGTCGAACGTGCTTCTGATGCATCTGTAGATCCGGAGAGAAGATCAGGATATCGTCCAGGTACACAAAAACGAACCGGTCCAGAATGTCCCGAAGCACATCATTCACCAGCGCCTGGAAAACTGCTGGGGCGTTGGTGAGTCCAAACGACATAACCAGGTACTTGTAGTGCCCAGATGGAGTGTTGAAGCCGGTCTTCCACTCGTCCCCCTCCCGGATGCGCACCAGGTGATAGGCGTTGCGCAGGTCCAGCTTAGTGAATACTTTTGCGGCTTGTAACTGCTCAAACGCGGATGACATCAAGGGCAAGGGATATCTGTTCTTAACAGTTACCTGGTTGAGTGGTGCGTAATCGATGCACGGACGGAGGGACCCATCCTTCTTTTTGACGAAGAAAAAACCCGCACCCGCAGGAGATGACGAGGGACGGATGAGACCGGCTTGGAGCGAGGTGGTGATGTACTCCTACATGGCTTGCTTTTCTGGACCGGACAGGGCATACAGACGACCCTTGGGGATGATGGCATCGGGAACCAGATTAATGGCGCAGTCATACGGGCGATGGGGGGGAAGAGACAGAACCCGGGCCTTGCTGAAAACCTCCACCAGGTCGTGGTAACAGGAGGGAACCCCGGTGAGGTCTGAGAGGGCCCTTGGGCTGCCAGAGTCCTTTTCCTCGGTCCGGAGAACCCCGATGGCTTCAGGAGGAGCTGCGGAGCGCAGACAGGAGGTGCTGCACTCCGGGGACCAGGAGCAGATCCCTCCTGAACGCCAGTCTACCTGGGGGTTGTGTCTCTGGAGCCACGGCAGACCAAGCACCAGCGAGGGCTGTGGAGACTTAAAGAGGCACAGGGTGACCTGCTACAGAGAGAGTTAGTGAGTCAGTTTGATGGGTGAGCGTGAACAAAGCATTTCCATCCAGGGTCTTAGCCTCTAGGGGCTCCTTGAGAGGAACCGGTCGCACCCCCAGTCTTTTAGCTAACCCCCAGTCCAGCAGGCAAATGTCTGCCCCAGAGTCTATAAGGGCTTGGATGTGAAGCGCCTGTGTGTGTGACGACAATGTTACCTGGGTTAGGCGACGAGGAGACTGGCAGCCAGTGGAGAATCGCCTCACCAGCGCCCTCCTCGGGTAGCCTGGTGAGCCGGCCCCTTTTAAAGGACAGTCCTTGATGAGGTGGTCCCATCCGGCGCAATACAGGCATCGACCCTCTCTCATCCGGCGCTGTCTTTCCTCTGGGGAAAGGCGGGTGCGACCCACCTGCATGGGTTCTCCTTCGGATGTGGAGGAGTCCGGGGACGCCGTTGAAGATGGTGAGGAAGCCTCGGGCCGCTGCTTCCAGGGAAGCCAACGCTCGGACTCACGCTGTTTCTCCCGCGGGAGGACCCGAAGGCGCTTCTCCGTCCTGATGGTCAAGGCAATAAGGGAGTTGAGGTCTTTGGGTATTTCCATGGAAACGGATTCCTTCCGGATCTCAGGGATTAAGCCGGAGAGGAAAGTGTCTCGTAGAGGGCGGTTGGGCCAACCGCTGTCCACGGCCACCGTGCGGAAGCGGATCGCGTAGTCTCCAACTGATCGTTGTCCCTGGGTGATAGAGTTTAGGGTCTATAGCGTTTCTGCTCCTGTTGCCGTGTGATCAAACACTTTCTTCAGAGAAACTAAGGAGTTTCTCACAGAGAAACTAAGATGCTGTGAGATCGCGAGAGTCTGTGAGATTTGCGAGATTCAACATGGCGGCCCCCAGCTGCTAGACTAAGATTTAGCAAAATACCGTCTTTGCCAACTTATTTCGTGCTTTAAGCAGACCAATTAAGTTAGACCGACAACGCTGTACATAGCTTCACACAAGGTGGAGAATCTTGAAAATTTCGTCGACGACTATTTCTTTCGGTGCGCCATGGAAGACTCCAACACCGAAACTCGCCGGGACAACCCAAACAAGAGGAAGAAAACAGACTCCTCTACTGATACACAGTATCAGATGGATGTCCAGATAAGTGTCCTCGATTCGATCAATACAAAGCTCGACATACTTAAGATGCTCCATGATGAGATTAAGGACCTGAAGGCTAGCCTGGAGTTTACTCACCAGCAGATATCCGACCTGCAGAGGGACAACACCGAGCTCCGCTCCACGCTGACAGCCGTCACGTCAGAGGTAAATATCCTTAAAAAAGAGAATAAATCTCTGAAGGAAACCGTCCTTGACATCCAGACGAGGAGCATGCGGGACAACCTGATCTTCTCAGGGATTCCAGAATCTACACCGGATGACCCAGAGTCCCTAGTTAAAAACTTCATGGCTTCGGCTCTTAAAATCCCAAAAGAGACTGTGAATAACATCACTTTCCACCGCGTTCACCGGCTTGGACCCCGAAGAGGAGACCGCCACCGTCCTATCATCGCTAAATTCGAGCACTTTAAGCAAAAAGAACTCGTCAAGAGCAAAGGACGGGAGCTGAAAGGGATGAATGACCAGTTTCTACGGGAAATTAATGAGAGGCGCAAAGTCCTGTTTCCTATTCTGAAAGAACACAGACAGCGAGGCAAGCGGACTGCACTTGTGGTGGACAAACTCTACATAGATGGCCAGCTGTTCAGGGAATCCTCCATCACCCCCTGGCTCTTCTAAGGAAAACGATAAGTAACCACAAAAACAAATGGCTCAGATTTCTAAATATATCACTCGTTAGTTTAAACTATATAGAGAAAGCAATCACATCTCACAAGTTTCAAATGTTTACCTTTACCAAATGTCACCCCCCACTAGGGATCCCCTTCCTTCTTTTATTCTTTTTTCTCCCCCTCTCTGTGTTAAATCTCCATGTACCCCTCTCCCTCTCTCTCACACTCACTCCTCCTACCCCCCTCCCACCCTATGTACCCTCTTTGTTTGTCATGACTCTCTGTGTCACAATGTGTTTGTTGTTAGTTTCACAGGCTTTATGGTGCCTTTTTATGATACATATCATGACTCATTGTATACATCTGTCCTACATGGTCTTTAAGCAACACCTTACACCCCACCATCCTGACATTCACAGCTCACAAACCACAACATTCTATTTACATTACACTGTCACTAACTCAGTGTCCGAACATCTTCGTCTCATCTTCGAACAGCGTCTCTTCTTATGTCTAAGTTAAACTTAGTTTCCTGGAATGTACATGGCATACGTTCACAGACAAAAAGAATTAAAATCCTGGACTATGTCTCTAAACTAAAGGCAGATATTCTTCTTTTGCAAGAGACACATCTACTACAATCAGAAGAGAAATCTCTTACAGATTCAAATTATAATATCATATTTTCATCTTGTTATAACAGCAGACAAAGAGGAGTCTCTATTCTAATCCACAAGAGAGTCCCGTTTACCTTAAACTGTTTGATAACAGACCCAGAGGGCAGATACATTATTATTCAAGCAACGATTTTTGATAAACAGTACACAATTGCCAATCTGTATGCTCCCAATAGTGATGATCCAGCCTTCTTTCATACAGTTTTCTTTCATTTATCAGACTTAAATGCTAACTCAACTACTATTATCGGAGGTGACTTTAACATAGTCTTAAATCCCTCTGTAGACTGATCGAACATGCCAATGCATGCCGTACAAAATTACCACTAGAATTCACCCAATCATCATCAGTGACCATGCACCTATATCCCTCAGTCTGCAAACTGACACTTACCGTAAACCTCCTCAGACTTGGCGCTTCAACATATCTCTACTTAAAGATCCTGAATTTGATCAAATGGTAAGGAGAGAGTGGGCAGACTTTCTAAAAAATAATGACTTTCCAGATTCATCTCCTTCTTTACTTTGGGAAACCTGGAAGGCCGTAATTAGAGGTAAAATAATATCGTACTCTTCATACAAGAAAAGAAAGGAACAACAAATGAAGACAGACATTGAGGAAAAAATTAAACAACTTTCGCAGGATTATGCATTAAATCCAAGCGAACAATTACAATCTGAGTTACACAATGCAAAGTTATGCCTCGACGACATTTTATCAAAGAAAACAGATTTTTTACTACAACAACTGCGATACACTGATTTCGAGCATAGCAACAAATCAGGCAAATTTCTTGCGAATTTAGTACAACGCAACAGAGAAAAATCTTTTATAACAGCAATACAGGCAAATATACTCAATCACCTCAAGAAATCAATCAGATGTTTTATAGCTATTACCACAAGCTATATTCAGCAACAGTTAACCCCAACAAAGATGATATTCACACATTTCTCAACAATCTAAAGCTGCCTGAACTAGATCATCTTAGATGCTCCAATGACTATCAGTGAATTACAATGTGCATTAGATAGTATGTCAGCGGGCAAAGCACCTGGTCCAGATGGTTTCCCTGCTGAATTTCTCAAACATTTCTGGCTAATGCTAGCACCTCTTTTTTTCAGAACAGTTATGGAGATTAAAAATAAAGGCTATATAAGCGCTCACATGAACACAGCTGCAATAAAGTTATTATTGAAACCAGATAAAGACCCCACGCAGCCTGCTAGCTATCGACCTCTGTCGCTAATCAACTCTGACATCAAAATTATATCTAAAGCACTCGCTTCCAGGTTGGAGAAAATTATCCCGGCTATAATTCACAACGATCAAACAGGATTTATTAAAGGCCGACACTCCACTAACAACTTTAGTAGGCTTCTAAATCTGATCAATTTGACACAGCGCTGCAATAGAGAAGCGATCGTTATATCACTTGATGCAGAAAAAGCCTTTGACAAAGTTAACTGGTCCTTTCTCTTCTCTGTACTTCATAAATTTGGTTTCGGTGACTCATTTATCCAGTGGGCTTCAACTCTGTATAACTCACCTAAAGCTACTGTCACGACTAATGGGATCACTTCACAAAGCTTCACTTTGCAAAGGGGAACTAGACAAGGATGTCCACTCTCTCCCTTACTGTTTGCAATTTTTATCGAACCATTGGCTGCAGCGGTACGTCAGTACAACAATATCAAAGGTATCTGCTCTCTGAAGTCTGAACACAAAATTAATCTATACACGGATGACATTTTACTTTATTTAGAAAAACCCAAAACATCAATGAAGGAAGTATGTAAACTCATCACAACCTTCTCACGCCTATCAGATTACTCCATCAACTGGTCAAAATCAATTATACTTCCATTAACAGAGAGTTCATGGAATCCTGCAATCCAAAACACTCATTACTCTTTCCCTACAGGCAACATCAGATATCTGGGCATAAATAGTTCCTCCAAACTCTCAGATCTTGTCCACTTGAACTTCACGCCACTTGTGGACAAAGTGTGTGGTGATCTGAGCCGTTAGAATAACCTTCCTATCTAACTGTTGGGACGAATAGCTCCTGTCAAGATGAAAATATTGCCTCAAATCAACTATCTCTTCTCCATGATCCCATTTAAACCCACAACAAAATGGTTCCAAACATTAGATTCAGCTATCGGTAAATTCTACTCAAAGAACAAAAAGGCTACAATCAGCCTGGCTACTCTCCAGAAGAATAAGTCTGAAGGTGGACTGGAGGCTCCCAATTTTCTGCATTACTACCTAGCTAATCAGTTACAATACCTTATCAAGTGGATCCATCCACAGGAAGAATATAACTCCTGGATGGAACTAGAACAGTTAGACTGCAACCATATTAAACTCGCTGATCTACCCTTTATCACCTCCATTCTTAAAAAGCATTCCTGCTTCAAGAATCCCTTGATCGCCTACACACTGTCTGCATGGTGGAGAGCCCTTGAAATCACAGGTTCCCCACTTCAACCCAGTATACTCTCACCAATCTGGTACAACCCAGACTTTGTAAACAATAAAACCCCTCTCTATCTCAGTACATGGGCAGAGAAGGGGGTCACCCATCTCCATCACCTCCTCCAAGATAACATATTTGTGACATACACAGACTTATTCCAAACCTTTGGAATAAGGAATGGAAATTTTCTCCAATACCTGCAGGTAAAGAAAACAATTACAAAGAGAATCCCAACACTTCAGTCCACCTCTCAGCCACCTGATTTACAGCCACCTGAATTTATCAAATTCATCACCAAATTGTTGCCCAAAAATAAGAAAAACCTCTCAAAAATGTATAGTTTCCTCTCAAAGACAGACTCTATACATTTACCAGTCCCAAAATGGGAGAAAGACTTATCCATGCCCTTAGACCATGATTTTTGGACTCAGATCTGTGGAAACACATTTAGCATGACAAAAAATACTAACCTACAACTGATCCAATTTAAGGTTCTCCACAGAGCACACGTAACGCAGTATAAAAAGTATAAAATGGGTTTCTCACAGTCTGACTTGTGCACCCAATGCACAAGTATTTCAATTCTGGGCTCCTCCCCCCTCTCCCGTCCCCAGGGTGTCTGGGGGTCCTCGTCGCCGGTGGGGTTGGCTTGGGGGCCGGGGGCTCTCTTCTGGGGGGAGGGGGGATGGGTGGGTGTGGGTACTCTGGCCCGCACGTGCTCAGGCAATCGCCTGGGCCTGCATATCACCACTGGAGTTCCAAGCTCAGCTTGCTCGATCCTCGATCCGGGTCCGACGCGTTCCTGGGCTGTGATGGGGCCAAGCCGGATGGGGGCTTGCGCCGTTCCCGGCGGAGCTTGTCTCCTCGTGCTGGGGGGGTCGGGGGGCGGATCAGTGTTACGGTGGGTCAGGGGGGGGGGGCCTCCCCTCACGCACAAGGGGGCATCCCGGGGCTTGGGGGGGAGCGATCTGGGTCTGCCGGTAGGGGGATTGTTTGCCGGACAGCGCTGGCTTGCGTATCGATCCTTTTCGGCTGTGCTGGCTGGTCGCTGCATCTCTAATTCTGCGTGGCTACTGGGGCTCTGCTCTGGGGCTGCAGCTTTCAGGGTCATGGTGTTGGTGGGGCCTGCTGGTTTGTGTGGGATCTCCCTGGCCCCTGGCCTCTTGATCCTGGGGGCCCAGTGCTTCAGGAGCTATGCCCATCACTTCTACTCCCCTCGCGGCTCTGTTCCCATGGGCCGGGTCCACACCAGACTGCCTCTTAATGTGCATTTCACATATCTTGCACCTCACTATACATAGTCACATTTAGGCACATATAGGGACTCAACACATAGGGCTTTGAAGACAGGTGGGGGTGAGGACGGTGGGAGATTTGGTGGTGCGAATTGCAGTGCTCCAGGACACTGTAGTCTCCCCCTCTCCCACCCACTTGCCCCCCCTGCTCTTCAATTTTAATACAGTAAACACACTCACACTTTTGGGGGGGTTTGGGGTGGCTTGGGGATTTGGATTAGGGTTGGCTGCAGGTACCCTTATCCTGCAGCCCTCTGTTCTTCCCCTGCAGCCTCTCCTGCCCTTCCAACTTTTAATGCACCACATTACACACAGGGTAGCACTAAACACGTTCTGGGTGATCGGCTTCCTCGTCTGGAACCGGGGAAGCCCATAAATAGGTTGGGATCACTAAATTAAATTAATGGCCATTCTGGTGGGACCCTGCCCCCTCGAATCTCGGGGCTGCGAGGGGGGGGGAGGTTGGGGGCCTGGGGGGTCTCCTTGCAGCTATGGTGGGCCCCCTGATGCTGTGGCCTCAGTGGCGGTGCCACGGTAGCTAGGTTTTGGGGGTGTGGCGGCTGGTCAGTATGGTCGGGGGGCTGGTGGTGGGCTCTTTGCTGGCCGGGGGTTGGGTGAGTGGGTCGGCGCGTGCGGTTGCTGCTCCCTGATAGGTGGATTCGGCCTGCTCTCGCCCGTGCTCTCGGTTGTCTCTGTGGGTGGGGTGGGGCTCCCTGTCGGATTCATACTGGCGCTGGTCCGTCCCCCCATTTTTTCCTCTCCCTTTCCCTCCTCGCTCCACACTGGCCCCATGGTTTGCGTTCGGACCCGGGTTCGGTCGCCTTCTGGCTGCCGCCCGGTGATGGCCTGCTGCGTGCGGGCCCGGTGCTCCCTCGCTCTCTCGTCCCCCCTCCCTCCGGAGGGGAGCGCTTGGTTCGCGGGTCTTGCCTCATGGGCGGCGGTGGCCTCCTGTCTCCCCGGGTGTTGGGGTGGCTGGGGGGGTGTGAGCGGGGGGTGGGGGTTGGGGATGGGGGTGGATGGTGGGGTGGGTGGGCCCTCGTGTCGCTGGCCCCTTGGACCTGTCCGGGCCTCCTGGGGAGTGGTGGTTTCTGTCTCCTCCTGGTCGTTGGATCTGCGTGGTTCTCGGTGGCCCAGGTGGCTCTCTGGGTTTGGCATCGTCGATGCTCCCACTTCCGCGGGTTGTTGTGGACACCTGGCCGATCTGGCCATGAGGGGTCGTGGTAGACGCTCTGGGCTTCGGTGTTCTACACACATGCATGTTTTATCCAGACCTTATTAACTCCTCCCGAGTCACATTGATGAGTACTGATGTGAACTGCTAGTATGTACCAAATCATTCGTCCGACTTCTCACTAAGGTCATAGTTTCTCCACATACTTCTTTCATTTGTGTTCTCGGTAGCCTACTCTATATGGTTAGGTCCTCCACTACTCTGGTGTTCAATACTGTTGGGTGTTGGGATGAAGGTGTTAGGAATGACACAGTAGCTTACACGTTTTTTTTTTATTCCAATAGCACTGCCTGTCTGTAAACTTCCCTTTTTGTTTTGTCTTATCTCCCTGTCTGTCATTTATTTCCCCCTCTTGTCACCCAGGTGTAGCACGTCCCTCTCTGGCTTATAACAGGAAATTCCAATAAATAAAGTAAGATTAGATTCCAGGGAGGGCCGGTGACGGTCACATACACGCACCAAATATTAATAGCTTTAGCTGCAAGACTAAAATATGCATCTCATAAAAGGTCGACACTCTTTTGTGGTGTTGAACAATGAGAACAATGCAGACAAAGTGAAAAAAAAAAAACACTTTCTTCAGAGTCTGGGTGAACAGGTCCACACTCTGGCAGATGTGAGATCCTCTCGCCCACTCCGCGGTTGCCCAGGTGGCTGCGCACCCCGTGAGATGGGAGGCAATGAAGGCCACCTTGGAGCGGGGTGAGGGAAAAGCATGAGGAGTCATTTCAAAATGTAGCTCGCACTGTACCAGGAACGCTCGGCAGTCGTCGGTGTCACCGCAGAATTTGGATGGTGCAGACAGCTTGTAGGCAGAGGAGGACGCCGAAACAGGAATGGGTGGTGACAGCTGGGGAACAGTATGCGCGCCCGCCGTGCTGCTGGTGGTGGCATGGCTGGATTGCAACAGCGCTGACATCTCACTGACCAGCTGGGTCAGATGGTCAACCCGGGCCGACATGGTGTCCGAAAAGTCCTGCTGCCTGAGGGAGAGGGTGACTATGCCTTGGCGCGCCGCTGCTACTTCCTCCTCGTGGCGCTGGATGCGTTCCTCCTGAGCCGCCATTATGCCGGGCAGAGCGGAGTCGGCTGGGTTCTGTCTGGCGTGATCGTACTGACAGGGATCCATGCCCAGGAACCCAGACGCACGACTCACAGACAGGATTACAGTTCTCACAAGAGTCTTTATTTGAATAGACAGGATAATCAAGCATGGTATTCCAGCGGGGAGGTGGAGCACGGCCACGTGCCACCTGGCAGGTGGAGGCGCGCGTCCGGGGAATCCCTACTCTCTCTACTCTCGAATATTAAATGGGGGAAAAAACAAAACCCACTCTCAAAGCCGAGAGGGAAAACAGTTAGCGTTACCTGCAAAAGAAAAGGGGAACGCTAGCTAGGTAAGGCTATGAAACGTTAATGCACTAAGCACACTAACCGGCAAAATGGAGGGAAACTAACAAAGGGCACTACCAAGGGAATGGAGGGCTACTAGGATAAGGGAAAACTAAAGAAAATAAACGGGGCACCTACAACTCTACACAAGAGGAGGGAATTATAACAAGCGGGGAGAAAACTAACAAATAAACACAAAAACACAAGGATCCACTCCGAGGAGGATTCTTCTTGTGGGCCTATAACAAAAACTAAGGTAACAACTAGGATCAACTCCTAAGAGGATTCTTCTAGTGAAAACAAAATACAGGCTATCTAAACTACAAACAAAATTACCACAGGAGGCACGAGGAAGCTGGAAATCGTGGAAGGCAAATGAGGGAGCGAGGAACACATGGACGCAGGGAACATGACGATCATGCAACGAGACAAGGGAAGACAGGACTATTTATACATGAGGTGATGGGGAACAGGTGGAGACAATTAGGGCGGGGTCAGACAAAATGCGGGAAACAGGAGGAAGGGGAAGTGTGAATCTGAAACGAGAGGGAACACTCAGTTATTTCAAAATAAAACAGGAAATGACAAGACAACATGTATGCACGAGACAAAAATGGTTAACTTAACTCAAACAGACAGACGGATCATGACATGAACGCGTTCATATTTTCAGTAAACGGTGAACTGAATGGCTCAGTTTTAAAATCATGAACGGGAGCGGCGTTCACTCTGGTGAGAATGAACGGCACGAACCATTCACGTTCATTTGAAAACTCTTGCGATAGAAAGTGGTTTTCAGGTTTTACAACACTGTTTATGGTAAACACTGTGACGGTCACTGTGACAGTCCAGTACGGCTGATGCTGAAGACATTGCTCTGCACTCATATTCAGATTGATAAATAAATCCTTGTGGTGGATTTGGCGTACACCGATTTTTTGTTGTGGGCAAGTTTGATAAATGAGGGCCATTGAGACAAAGAAACACCCTAATGAAAAATACCACAAATTAAATTAATTAAGGGTTCAACATCTTACCTGTTTTACACTCCTCCCAGTTGTGCTGTCAAACTGAAAGTGATTTTGCCGGCTACACTTTCAGCAACCTAGAATGATGAAAGAACAAAGTAAAGTTTATTTGTATAGCACCAGATCAAGACTGTTTAACATAGTGCAGGTCTAAGAGAGAGAGAGAAAATAACTAACACAAATAATAATCATAATTACAGTAACAGTGAGCAGCAAACATAAATGGAAAGGAGGACAGAGAACAGTCTAGGCCTATAGCACTACAGCAGCATAACCTGCTTTGTGAAACTACAAGATATCAAAAAGGAAACAATTTGGCCTACTCTTAGAGGGTGTCTGCCTCCCAGACTGATGTTATGAGATAGTTCCACAGGTGAGGATCCTAATAGTAGAAGCTGCTGCCTCCCATTATAGGGTTAGGAACCACAACTGTAGTCAGGTACTACTGTATGACCTCTTTAAAATATTGTGGTACCTGATCAATAAGCACTTTTTAAGTGAGGTTAAGGTTTTTAAATTAGGCTATATTCTGGATTTTACAGAGCTAATGCAGGTGCTTTGTGGTAAATTAACCAAATATAAATCCAGAGTTTTCATTAAAGATGGGGGAATATGAGGTAAGCTCCAGTCTAATAATTGCAAAAGTCTAAAAACGAGGCTTATTAACAGTATGGAGGAATAACACATAACATGCAAAACAAATCTTACCCTTTCTTTTCATCTTCACTTGTGGCCCCTCCTTACTCAAAGTAGGTCTCTTTCCTCTTTCTCAAAGACTGAGAAGAGTCTGGAGGAGGAATGGCTGTGTCCAGAGGAGGAATGGCTGTGTCAATGGTAGAAGAAGAAGAAGAGAAAGAAGTGGAATGGAGTGTAGGCGAGACAGGAACAAGATTAAGCTTGAAAACAGTCTCTTCCTCTTGTGGGCCATCGTGCTTCTCTTCTGCAGTGGCATAGCGGTGCTCCTCTGGTTGGCCATCATGCTGCTCTCCTGTGGATGCATCTCAGTGGTCCTCTGGTTGGCCATCATGCTGCTCTTCTATGGAGTTTGCCACAATACAAGTTTACTTCATTAACAAAGAAGATTACATTTATTTAAAACAATTATATTTGAATCAAAAGATCTTACTCTTACCCTCAGTCAAGATGAATTCATAAGCTGTTACGGTTCCAGCCGTTTGGTCTGTTCTTTGGTGTATGTGTATGTATGTATGTGTGTGTGGGTGAGTGTGTGAGTGAGGATTCAGGAAAAGGTGGAGGAAAAACGGACCGGGAAAGCCCTGCTACAGCCAACCAGCGATGGCCACGACCAGCTTCAGATGACGAGTGAGCCCGGGCGGAAACCAATCAGGGAGCGGTCCTATAAGAAGACTTCCATCTGTGCGCCTGGGCGCCAGATTTGGTTGAGCCACCGCGCCCGGTGCTCCATTGTTCTCTGGTGTAAGCTGCGAACTGTTATCCTCTTTTACCTGTTGCCTTTGTGAGTTCGTTTAGGTTCTTGGTTTTTTTTGTTGGTTGTAGTTTACTTTCTGGGATATTGGCTTGGGTAGCCAGGGTTTTGGTTTGTCATTGATTCGTTTGTGTTACTGACTGTATCCGCTTGTGTAGCGTGAGTTTGGTTTTGGGTTTTGTTTGTTTACCATGTGATTTGTTTCAGCAGCATGGCTAAAGCCTGTTCCCTACCAGTAAGCCCGCCTGCTTATTTTATATTGTAGTTTTGGTTTCCTTTTATCAGCTCCAGTAGCTCGCTTTTGTTATTTAGAATATCTTGTGTGTTTATGGCTGTTCATTTTATTTCATTTGATTCAGTCCTTTGGACTCATGGCTTGTGTGTGTTTGTTTGTTAATCTATTTACAATAAAACCTTTTCTTTAAAATCCCATACCAGCGGGTAATTTCTTTGTTACCCCTGCCTCCCTAGAGTGGGGCTTAACATAAGCTCTCTGCATCTTCTCCAATAAAGTTTTTTTTTTATTTTTTTTCTCCCAATAAATAAAATAGGCTTATAGCCTATTGCCTCAAGTTTTTTCACCTGAAAAAAAAAAAAAAAAACATTATGTAACCCTGTTGCATCATCTTTTTTTTTTGCTGCACCTCATTATTACAAACATTTGACATATGATCGTTATTTGAACACACACTGTATTAATCCTAATCATTTGTAATCACAAACAGTACTATTCCCCTTCCCTCCCACAAAACCAGCCCTTCAACTCATCAACTATGTCTTAACTAAGTCAGTTACCCCACTGCATCATTAGACATAAACATAACACATCATCAAGTCAAAGTAAGATAAAAGATCAGTGACAGTAGACAAAACTATGTTTGTAAACGCCAGATCATGATGTGCCTAGTCTATGATGTGCAGGATGTTAAAACATGGGCTTTCAGTTAACGCCAAACATGCAACATGAGCACTTACTGCGATACAGGCAGAATGAATTACCTGGCCATGGTTTCTGAGGACTCCTTATCCCCACTTGCTATCAAATGATGCCTCTTTTTCCTCTCTCTTTTTGTTTGTGAACAGACTTTGATAACAGGCACTGTATGTTTTTCTGATTGCCTGATTCTCAACTCCACAAGATGGACAGGGCCGGATTTTTGGTGGTGTCATGGTGACAGACAGAAAAAAACAGAATGGACAAACAAAAAAAAACAACCAAACAAAAAGGTAAACAAATACTGAGAGAGAGACCCACAGATAGCACCAGGTAAAAACAGGATAACAAGTTATGTGGCTCTTAAAAGTGTCTTTGGTTTTTATTTTCAAAGGTGGAAACACCGGATGATAAATTTGAAGGACCTATGAAGAGAAAATACACTTTAGAACCAGACACCTGATGTTTTGAGAGGCACCTGGCTGCAGACCTCCACTGTGAGGTTGCTTCCGGTGCAGGCTCCACTGTCAGGATGGGAAGTGACAATGTTTTGTTCGGGTGGGGAGGTAAGGAGGACATTTTGAGAGGGACATTTTTACCTTCCTTTTCACTCGGGAGAGACCAACAAGTGAGCATGTACCCCGAGTAGCCATGAGTTGTTGATTTTTATTATCCACAGCCTAAAATGCATAGTTTTTGTGTTCTTCGTCAATATAGGTGCTGTAAAATAGTAGCGTTATAGAAGTGAATAATGATGCAAATTACCAAATGTCGGTTGTCGTTTTAGATGACTAGTTAACTTTCACCAACAGCGGTTAGCATAAACACCTAAGGATTCTTAACTTTTTTTAGTGCTTAATGTAAAGTAACTGTTCGCATTTGTTTGTATGTAACGTCATAAAATATTTTTGTAAACTCTTCTTGCATTAGGTGGACACGGTCACAAAGTTAAACGTGTCTATCTGAACTTATGAACGTGATTGTGACACAGCCAAGCTCCCAACACTATTCAACACCATGATGTTTTGCCAGAGGTCAACTAGCTGATTAGTGATATCACCTGTTTAAGTACGGAACTGTATGGCACATTCTTACCTTTTTATTTTTCCACCTCTGTTGTATACTACAGTAACGTTATATAAGCAAAACGAATAGTAACTGCTATGCACCATCAGTACTTTTATTTTGATGCTTGAGTATATTTTGCTTCTAACATACTAGATTATTTAAGTGTCTTGTTTTATCCACTTTCACTTAAGTAAGTACTTTCGTAGTCATTATTACTCCCTCTACATAAGTAAGTCCTCATTTACACTACCTGGTGCAAGTAGTCATTTTACCTGTAAGCTTCAATTCAACAATCTAAGTTTGCAGGCTGTATATGGAGTATACAGCCTGCTGTATACATTAATTTGAATCTAAGTTCATGTGCTGTCACATTTTATCCAAAAACATGCATGGGGATTAGGTTAATTGTCTAATTTAAATTGACCGTAGGTGAATGTGAATGTGAGTGGTTGTCTGTCTCTATGTGTCCTGTGATGAGGTGGCGACTTGTCCAGGGTGTATCCTGCCTTTCACCTTAACACAGATGGGACAGGCTCCAATATTGTGAATGTTTATGTATTACATTATAAATGCATACTTTTAATTTTATCACCAGAAAGCAGACAGGACAGCTCACTCAGGGTACTGGCACAACTTGAAAGAGATTGCCAGTGATGGCCCATCTCCTTGACAAGAATGGTCTACTCTTCCTGAGGTCTTTTCACCGCTATGATGAGGTCAAACGCCCGTCTCTTTGTCCTTACATCAACAGAGTCTGGAATGTATGTGTGATACACATTTGAGTCACTGTCATGTATTTAAAGGATATGTTTGAGACTTTATAGGTTTTGAATCTGGCCTGGTTTTGCAGACAAGGATTCCTCCAATCCACAAGTATTTGTCTGGCTGGCCTCTATAGCAAATATTGGTCTTCATTTAGATGTTCCAAATACTCAATGCTCCCAAACTATCTGTGCTCTCTTTCACAAACAGCTCAACTCAAAGTTATACCACTTTATTATTGTATTATTAGCAATTAAAGTAGCTCTAATCCAAGTCTTGCAATTGTTTTTGTTTAATCCAGAACAGACTAAATCTAGGACTGTTTTCGGAGAAATCTGTGCATGTGAGTTAAGACAGCTCAAACAGCATTTTAATCTGGAACCAAGCTTAAGCCTTGTCTGCGAAGCCAATGTGTCAGATTTGTTGAGTGTATGTATCACTGTGTGGAAGCTGCCACGGTCACACTGTTTCACCCGACAGAATGGTTTCTAACCACACAGTTTCTGTGCTTGGAACCATTCTGTTGTATTTCTCCACAACAGAAGTGAGGATCCCCCTCTCTGATCTTGCGGCGGATCCTGGCACGACCTTTGTTGCCGTCAATATCTTTGTAAAGATGATGAGACCGCCTCCTGATACTTGTCACCAACGCCTCAATTCTGCTCGCCAAGGCATCAGTATCATGGGGGGTTGTTGTTGTTGTTGCTGCAACAAAGGAGAAATGGATGGCTTTCAATTTGCTTTCACTAACTTATCTGTGCAAAATTTTAATAAATTCTTCAACATCATTGTGATAAGGTAATGGATAATAAAAAACAAAACCAAGATTACATTGGTTGGGTAATTGCAGATTAAAAAACAGACTTATCGGAGCTGTACAACTCTATGATGAGGTAGACCAAAGACATCAGGACAAGGGTGGGACATTTCTCTTTGTTTGATAAAGTTAGACAAGCAAGAGAGTTAATTAATCGAACATATGACATAGCAAGAACAGGGAGGAATGCTAGATCTATGGTTGGGGGCATCAAATTGTCCAGTGTGATGTGTCCAAGTGTAAACTGTGTGGCAACAACACAACACTCTCCAATGCTCCAGTTGTAAACAATATCAACAATAGGGAAATAAAACATATTAATATGACATTCACATAGGGGCAGGATCGCTGTGAATAATCCCCCAGCTACACTGAAGGTAAAGTCATTAACAATTAATTAATCAATAGAAAATGTATTTCACAACACAAAATGTTACCCTTAATGACATCCTGTATTCATAACACAAGTTCAGTCAGACAATTCTGGAATGAGATTTTAAGTGTAAGCATACGAAGCTGAAGCACAGCATAGGCATCCTTGAGCATCGCTGCAGCAGGTTTTGCATCAGGCATCTGTTTCAGTAATCACTCCCTGAATGATCTGGTTTATCAGGCATTACAGGGAATGAAGCAGACCCCCCCCTGCAGGAGAGCATAGAGACAGAGCCTGCAGCTTTATGCTGGCAGAAGGTGGGTTTGCAAAACCTCATGAGCAGCAGCAGCAGCAGCAGGAAGGACATAGGAGAAGAAAATAGCAGCAGCAGTGGCAGCATAGCCAGGTAAGCTGGGGGGTTTAAATAACCTGCCTTATTTGGACAAGGATGGCATGTGACTGATCAAATGACCAGGACAGGCGCAGCTTGAGTCGTCTGCCTAAACTAGCACTGCAGGCTTTGCACCATGTGTGGTCTGGACTTTGAGGCCAGGGCTGTTATTTTGAAATCAGAGTGAACTAAAATGAATGTACCAATTAATAAATGTATTACCAGTTATCATTTCCTCACCTTCTTCCCAATCCTGTACATCCTTGACCCAGTCCTCCAGTTGGCTCTCTGTCACTCCAAATTCAGCTTTCATGGACTCAAGGTTTTTTAACTGGCTGTGGAATGCTTTTGTGGTCTACAGTGACAAAAAAATAAAACAAGGTGAGAAACAAATGTTCAGCCCACAGCTTCAACGACTGCTAAAATGGAATATTAAACATCTTAAAAAAAACATCACTGATGCAATTCCCTTCTGGTATCGGTAAGTCAGTGAGGTGGCCAAATTCTCAAACTTTTGCTGATTCCAGCACATGGCCATGAGGTTCAGCATGTCTGTGCATCCTGTAAACACAAAAATTATCATGTAACCATTAATATCCTTACATATTACACTTAGAAGACATTGCATTGTTCCACCTCCTCTCCGAGTGTTGAACCCGCTCCCTCCTGGTATGCCCCACTGCATTTCACCAGTTTAAAAATAAAGACATACCAATCGAGAAAAGCTGTTGACATTCATGTGCATGCATTCAGATAAAGTGATTGTATCACATGGTAATATTTATTTACCTCAAACCTGAAAATATGGGCTTTGGCATGAAATATCGACAGGAAGGGCTTCATGTTGAGCAGGTGCTGGAGCTCTGGGCAGCATTTTACGACTTTTTGGAGATAGGGCCAATATTTGCAAAAAAAAGGTGACTTGCCTACTGGCCAGCTTATCCTGCAGGTACATGGGATATGCAAAAATTTCTCCCCTGTACATAAAGCATGAAGGAGCACTCCACGCCGATGCACCACCAGCTCCAGTCCCTCCTCATCCACCTTGCTGGTGGACCTTTGGGAAGTCTCTCTGACTGCTGACCACTCCCCTCCACAAACACCTCTTCCAGAGACCTACAGTATGGAAAATGGTTGATGCAAATGGTCCACAGATTTGGATGAACAAACTCAGTAGAAGGTTAATTATTGTCTGCAGACCTACATGTTTTGTTGTATTGTGAACGTAATCGAACAAAGTCATCTTCATCCTTGGCCTTCAAAGATGGCCTGTTCCTCCGATCTTAATAACAAAAGGGTACACAGCAGTTTACAGTACACACACACATATATACATATATATATATATATATATATATGTATATGCCATCCATTATCTACCGCTTATCCTCATAGGGTCGCGGGGGGGCTGGAGCCTATCCCAGCTGTCTTAGGGCGGAAGGCTATATATATATATGTGTGTGTGTGTGTGTATATGTATATATATATACGTATCTATATATATATATATATATATATATATATATATATATATACATATATATATATATAGACATGTGTATATATATATATGTATATATACATATATAAGTGTGTATATATGTATACACGTATATATATGTATATATACATATATATATATGTATATATACATATATACACACGTGTATATATGTATATATATATATTGGAATACCTTGCTGCATTGTTGAAAGGGTAATGCTTGCAGTTTCCATCTACTGATACCGCAAGCATAAGGGCTCCTCTTTGCAGGTGTTGTCCACCTCATATTGGACAGCCTCCCATTCAAAAAAAACTTTTTTGAAAGCTGTGTGCTGAGACTTTCCTAGTCTATTTCAAAACAGGGAAAATTACTTGTTCAAACAATGTTCAAAGCAGTGTTTCTATCCACAAAACAAAGCAATGAACAGAGCTGTAGGATAAATAACTTAAATACTCATACGGCCAAAGTGGACAGTTCGTCAACCCAGCATTCAGCAGGACAGTCCTGGTGACGTCATCTTCATTTCTTCAAATGAATGAGAGATGTCTGTCGGATATATTGTGGCGAAGTGAAGGGTGGCAGGCCAGTATTCGTTTCTGATAATGTTGTCCAGTTTAGCACTCCAAGTGACTTGGCATGCTTCACAACCCAATTCAGGCATGCTGAGATCATATCATCCTAAAAAAATGAAAAACACATCCACTGTGATGTAAAACTTATTAAGCAACTTAGTAAGGGTTAGGTATTTTACTCAATACTGCTGTAGAGTTCATAAATAATAATAATGATAATAATAATATGTATAATGCCTTTCAAGAAGCCCAAGGACACTAGCCAGATACAAAGAATTATTTTTAAGCTTGGACAACATCAAAGTTCTTATCATCCTCACCGCAGCAGCAGCTTTTCCTGGTTTGACCCTTAATGACCCTGGTGGACAGCCACATATTTTGACAGGCATCTCCAGAGGTACAAGCCGCTCTGAAAAAGTTTATACATGTGAATTACTATCGTGGGACACTGCAATGAGACAAAGGTTTCTGGAAGATTGTTGGAATCACTTTAAGAGACTGAAGCTTCAAAAGAGAAAATTAAATTTAAAAAAGACTAAATGGCTATGAAGTACATTACTGAAAATGTTGCCAAGGGGCAGTGAGTGGTGTAATGGGTTGAGCAGCCGCCCCATGTAGGCGGCCCCGGTTCGAATCAGGCAGCACTTTCCTACATGTCATTCCCCCTCTCTGTCTCCCCATTCCCTGTCTCTCTCTACTATGTGTGCTATCAAATATCAATCTATGCTATCACAGAGCTGCTCAAGAAGCTGACTCAGACAGGCATGGAGTATACACATAAATTTACATTTACCACACCCGCCTCACCCATAAAGCCACCAGGATTACAGGTGACCCCACCCACCCATCCCACAGCCTCTTCAGCCTGCTGCCTTCGGGGAGGAGATTACATAGTCTCCGGGCCAAGACAAGCAGGCTTAAGGACAGTTTCTTTCCCCAAGCTATCAGGAGACTCAACTCCTTCCCTGCTCTGCCCCCATTCACTCCCCTACCCCCTACCACAGACTGTGACCCTACCCCCCCTCTACTCCCCTTCAGCATCTGACGTCTGCCCCCCATCACATACTCACTCTGAACTCAGGGTCTGCACATTCCATGTAACACTAAGGACATCATCCATTTACCCACCCAACCATCTCTTTTGCACTATTTCCGTTACTGTTAGTACTAAGTTGAATTTGTTGTGTTATTTTGTGTTACTTGCACCTTAAGTGTATTATAGTCTATATATTTTATTTTAGTGTATTCTATTGCTGTTTATTGCTTGTTTGCACCATGAGTCGGAGAGGACTGTAATTTCATATGTGCTGTATATCATGCATATATAGTATATTTGACAATAAAGTCAAATATACTATATATGAACCTTTGAACCTTTGAAATTCAAGATCAAGCAATAGAGACAAAAAGCAAATGCTTAAATGGTCAAACTAATGAGCTTAACGAGTTAGAAAAAGAGAAATACATTACATGGACTGTAGTTGCTGTATACTCACAAGCCACAATTTACCACAATGGGAAAGAGCCTTATCCACAACGACAGTTGTTGGAGGCAATGACTGAAAGAATCCGGCTGTCATTGTATCTCTGTTATGGAGGACGTGTCTGTTGTGCATGTTGGCATCACATTTAGGACAAAAGAAGGACTGTGGTCGACACTCACAACAACGGACAGCAGCTGGATTGCTCCCACACTGTTGGCAGATGTGTGCAGCCACATATTCTTGTGAAAGAATGGTGTTCACAAGATGGGTCTCTCTGCCCTCCAGGTCTCTGACAAGGCATTTTTCTGTGAGCTCCAGTTGAAGTCTGAAGAGGTGGTCTTGATACTTCCTCTACTCATTACCATCATCATTCAGCGAGTGCTGGAGATCTCGTAGAAAACATTATGTTAAAAAAGTATGGAATGCTCAAAAACAATACTTTTTACAATAGCAAAAGTGTACTTTATGAAGTGACTGTGGCAGTGAAAGGTTTAGCAGCTATACAGTCCATTATTCTGGCAAATTGTATTTCTAAGATGCAAAGCAAACATGAGTATGAATGAACATTGTGCTTTGGGCTATTGGAGAGACAATGAAGTACATACTGACAGTGTCTGGAGCAAAGGCCACCTCAGAGGTGTCAGGAGCACTGAAGGGAGGATCATTCTTGTGACTGTGAGCAGCTGTATCGGAAAGAAAAATCTCATTTTTGAGTACGGAATAACAGCTGGGATAGGCTCCAGCCCCCCCGCGACCCTATGAGGATAAGCGGTAGATAATGGATGGATGGATGGAATATAGGATATTAAAATCTCCTACACATTGCAGGGCTAATGGTACATTTGTAGCCTGGTTATCAGCCTGAAATGGCGCAATGTCACCGTGTCATATTTAGATGGACAGTCTACACCTTTTGCTGTTTGTTTGACCCATATGTAAGTTTTTTTGTATTCACTGCTGATTTTTGGAATAATATAACAATATAAACATATCAAATCAAATCAGATCAAAATTTCTTGATTTACAAAAAAATACTGACCCTGATTTGATTGATTCCTGCTTGATCTTGGCCTCAGAGAGAGCATGTTCCCATTACTGTCTCTCTTTGTCCACCTCACCCTTGGTTCAGGGGTTGGTACTGGTGCTGCTGCCGCCCCTTCCTGCACCTCACTAGGTAAGTCCCCAAGACTGTGGAGGTGATCATTGAGCTCATACAGATCAACCAGCTCATCCAGGCTCAAGAGTGGATCTTCATCACTCATGATGATGAGTGATCAGAAAAACAGACAAACAGACAGACTCACAAAGAGATGAACAGATAGGACAAACACAGGGACTCTCTCTCTCTCTCTCTCTCTCTCTGTCTCTCACACACGCACACGCACACACACACACACACAAGTTAAACAGCCTATAAGCGTGAAACAGATTGACGGGCACACACATTAACTTAAAGCAAAGACAAGACAGAGTGACTCTTAAAAGTCCCTTTGTGTTTTTTTGTGAACATACTGACGAAACGAGTTTATGGCAGACCAGAAACACCTGTTAACAGAACAACAAACAATAAAATTGAGAAACATACTCTCTTTGTCATTCATACCAAGATAATATTTTTCTATTCCCTGGATCTGTGAAAAATGTCTGGTTTAGGGGTCTGGGGTTAATTGCCCAAATCTAGAGTTCTTTGCACCGGTAGTGTTAAGATATTGCGCTATTATGGACAGTGTTTTGGAATTTTTTTTACTCTTCAGCATACTTTTATTTTGAAGAACACCGGAAGTAGGGAGCGTTTGTTCAATTTATTTTTCCCAATACCGGGAAACCACCAAACATAATGCAGTAAAGACATTGAAAAGCCTACCGTAAGTTATAGCTCGATGCTGAGTAATTCGTTCAAAAATAGCCCCTTGTTTGACAACTTGTACCTTCACGTTAGCAGAGTTAACCCCCACTAACTAACTTAGCCTCGCGTTCCCAGGCTGTTCATAGAGAGTGAGGCGAATCTATTTACAGTACAAGTTATCCACAATGACAGGTGAAATGATGACATCTCAAGGAGCTAATACAATAAATGTTATCATACAAATGTACCAGACACAGTCACACAACTTACCTGTTTGGGAGAGGAAGAGCAAATTACTGCTACGCCGTAACGCTTCCGCTCAGAGTGACGTACTGCTCTGTTACACGTTCTTTCGAATCAGTCATTCTCAAAAATTATTATCCTACATGTTAGCCTATTTCATAAACAGATGCTGTATCATTCAATGACGCCAAGCGCTGAAGAATTAGAGTGAGAAAAAAATATTTACAATGTGGTGACGGTTTTCAAAATGAAAACTGGATTCTATACATCTCACTCATACATCACCGTTAAAGTAAGCAGAGAATATAAAACCTAGAATGTAAATATATAATATAACCATGTAAAAGAGCCAAATAACATTAAATTGTTTTATGTGACAGAAAATGTCATGTTACCATGACAACAAAGAGTTAGGGGCTGCCCCACCATGACAACAAAGAGTTAGGGGATGTTTTCCGTGGTGTCTATCTCCGACGTTGTAGGAGTTCTATGTAAGTCAGCGGGGTTATCCAACCAGTCGAAAAATGCCAAAAAAAACGGGTGCCCTATGAGTCGGCAAGAAAAATGCTGCATTGTCACTCCTGTGGTGTCAGCCATAGCTCCAAGTGCCTCATCAGTCACTGAGATGCAGCTCAGATGCAGTTTTAAATGTGGATCAACTTCATGGGACACTGTTGCCAAAAAGGCCCTCATGAGAAGAATCGGAGTAAAAAAAATATCGGGGTAAAATATTTTTCCTATTTAATCTGACCAGTCGGTGAGACATTTGGAACCAGGGGGGTATTCCATCAACCCCGCTAACCACAAATCCTCGCTAACTTTGATAAGCCCGCTAGTTTTGGAGAGAGTTTGGTGCCATCACTCTTGCTATCAGGAATCTCAGCTGAGTTACTGGGGTAACATATGCTTCTGAGCTAACCTGCTCCATGGCAGGTTAACTATCAGGCTTACCTTAAGCGGTGTTACAAAGAAAACCTGTAGTAAACAGAGTATCAAACAATCAGTTCTTATTGCCTGAAAACAAAGGTGACAATGTGAACAAAAAATAATTTACCTTACATTCTTGGTCAGTTTTGGAGAATTTCTAATAATTAAACATACACTATATTGCCAAAAGTATTCTCTCACCTGCCTTGACTTGCATATGAACTTAAGTGACATCCCATTCCTAATCCATAGGGTTCATTATGACGTCGGTCCACCCTTTGCAGCTATAACAGCTTCAACTCTTCTGGGAAAGCTGTCTACAAGGTTTAGGTGTGTGTTTATGGGAATTTTTGACCATTCTTCCAGAAGCGTATTTGTGAGGTCACACACTGATGTTGGACGAGAAGGCCTGGCTCTCACTCTCCGCTCTAATTCATCCCTATCGGGTCTATCGGGTTGAAGTCAGGACTCTGTGCAGGTCAGTCAAGTTCATCCACACCAGACTGTCATCCATGTCTTTATGGACCTTGCTTTGTGCACTGGTGTGCAGTCATGTTGGAAGAGGAAGGGGCCGTCTCCAAACTGTTCCCATAAAGTTGGGAGCATGGAATTGTCCAAAACATCTTGGTATGCTGAAGCATTCAGAGTTCCTTTCACTGGAACTAAGGAGCCAAGCCCAGCTCCTGAAAAACAACCCCACACCATAATCCCCCCCTCGACCAAACTTTACACTTGGCACAATGCAGTCTGACAAGTATCGTTCTCCTGGCAGCTGGCAAACCCAGACTCATCCATCAGATTGCCAGATGGAGAAGCGTGATTCGTCACTCCAGAGAATGCATCTCCACTGCTCTAGAGTCCAGTGGCAGCGTGCCTTACACCACTGCATCCCACGCTTTGCATTGCACTTGGTGATGTATGGCTTGGATGCAGCTGCTCGGCCATGGAAACCCACCCCATGAAGCTCTCTGCGCGCTATTCTTGAGCTAATCTGAAGGCCACATGAAGTTTGGAGGTCTGTAGTAATTGACTCCGCAGAAAGTTGGTGATCTCTTTGCACTATGCGCCTCAGCATCCGCTGACCCCGCTCCATCAGTTTACATGGCCTACCACTTCATGGCTGAGTTGCTGTCGTTCACAGCACTTCCACGTTCTTATAATACACCTGACATTTGAATGTGGAATATTTAGGAGCGAGGAAATTTCACGACTGGATTTGTTGCACAGGTGGCATTCTATCACAGTTCCATGCTGGAATTCGCTGAGCTCCTCAGAGCGACCCATTCTTTCACAAATGTTTGTAAAAGCAGTCTGCTTGCCTAGGTGCTTGATTGTATACACCTGTGGCCATGGAAGTGATTGGAACACGTGATTCTGATTATTTGGATGGGTGAGCGAATACTTTTGGCAATATAGTGTATTTTAATTAATGTTGTTGTCATGGCGATATCTTCAAATATGATAATGATTCTGTGGTATTACTATAGAGGTGTTGGCTGAGTGGTTAAGTGTGCCGCAAACTGTGCAGGAGGCTGGGATTCACTTCTCAATGGGAACAAATATTATATTTAAGGAAAGTATTTGTTATAGTTTCACCAACTTACATTAGTGACATATTACAGAAATATGAATGAACACCATGCTATTAAACCTATATTTAACCTATTTACTATTATTCTTATCATTATAGAACTTGTCAGCTAGGCCTAAGAAGACTGAAAAATGTTTTATGCTTTGTCTTAACCTGCAAAGCAGTCCTCTTCACATTATGAACACCGCTCCTGTTCAAAGATCGCAATTTGGCATATTAGTTCAAGTGCAAATACTTTTACACATTAAAAAGAAATTACGACTGACAAGACTGCTCTATAAAAAATATATATATATATATATATATATATATATATATATATATATATATATATATATATCTACGCCATCATCTGCACTGAAAGGGTATTGTGCACCAGTCTCCCACATGCTCAGACTGTAGCATTTCCTCTCTCTGACTGACAGGTCATGTAAATGCCATGGAACACATAACCTTAGTTTAAAAAAACAAAACTGACATTCAGCATTGTTCTAAAACTTAACTCGCGCATTTAAACTTAACTCGTGCAATTTCCTGCCACGCCATTTATTTCCCTTATTGGTTATTTTCCGTTTATACTCCTCACAGAGTTCCAAAAGCAATTTTTTTGCTCTGCACTATTAAAAAAATCAGCCCGACTCTTCGACATGATCACGTTTTCGACAATCACATGGTCCAGGCTTCTTGTGTACCCCACACATGCGCATAATAGAAGCTTGCATATACCTCACTGAAGTTAACGCCGCTGAGGGGCAGCTTAAATGTCTTAATGGATGGCTCCAGCCTCATATTAAAGTTCACGCTACTTCAAACAAGGCTTCAAACAATCACTTAAATGTCGCTATGATTAGCGACATTGATGGACTACCCCCCTGGAGAGGTACCAGTGGAAAAGACATAATAATACTGCACATTCATAAAATAACCCTGATGCTCACTAATGGTTCCTCATGAATTTCACTAATCTGCACAAACTATACCTTTCCAAAAAAAAAAAGACCGATCACATGCACACAACAATTTGCCTTTTAAATGGACAGTCATGTCATCAAAAAAACAGTAGCCAAGCAGACAGCAGGGAGTGGTCACCCTTCCAAGACCTCTTGTACAGTCAGCCAGGCTCCTGCCCCATTTGCCTCAGGACAGCGGTGTGAAGGATGGAGAGACTGAGGAGCTGTGAGTCGTTGGGTGGGGGAAGTTGAGCATGAATCAGTGACAGCCTGAGACATGTCTAGATGGAAGGTAAAATCAGGGGACAGAGAGACAGAAAGCTAGAGCAACAGACGAGGTGGAGGATGGTGCTTTGTTAGGGAGGAAAAGGATTTTTCCACAGTTTATTTTGGATGCAGAAATGACCTTTGAACCCATAAATAAATAAGCATATGGACTACTATTGTGTGGACTATTTCAAGTCAAGTCAAGTCAATTTTATTTGTATAGCCCAATATCACAAACGAATTTGGCTCAGAGGACTTTACAATCTGTGCAGGATATGACACCCTCTGTCCTTTACAAATGACCCTCACATCAACTAAGGAAAAACGCCCCCAAAAAATTTTTTGAGTGCCATTGACGAGTTTCGCCATCATTCAAAATACAATGATCAAGTGCCATTGATGAGTTACACCATCAAAGTGGGGTTTTTTTTGCAGCGGGTCACTGATTACAGCCTCCCACAGCCCGTGAGTAATTTTGGTGCTTCTGTGATTTGTAGTCGGGACATAAAGGGTTAATATGCACCACGGAGATCAAAGCAGAAAGTGGAGACATCACATTTAGAGAGCAAAACAAACAGGTTCTGGACAAAAAGTGATGATTTTGGTGAAAGTGGCCTCTACTCTCCTCCAAACAAAACAAGAATGGAACAAGGTTTTTTTTCATGATGATATAGCGAGTCTCTTCTTTCAGTTTGTTATGCTCTGTCTGCCTGTTCACCATTTTTGTCTTGTGCATGCATGTTGTCCTGCTTCTTCCCGTATTATTTTGAAAGTAACCCTGTCTCCCTCTTGTTTCAGATCGCTTGATCCCTGCCTCCTGTGTCTTCCCACGTCTGTGATTGTGAAACCCCGTCTTAATTGTTTCCACCTATTTCCCCTACCTCCCGTATAAATAGTCCTGTCATTTGTTTGTTCGTCGCGAGATTGTCTTGTCCTTGCCCATCTCCTGTTCCATGTCTCCAGTGATTTCTTCAGCAGTATCCAGCTTCCCTTCCTGTCTCAGCAGTGATTTTGATTTGTAAGTTAGATAGATAGATAGATAGATAGATAGAAGTTTCCCTGCCTCCTCCCTGGTAGTTTTATAGCCATAGTGCCCTGTTTTTTTTCTAGTTATGTGCCTGCGCCAGCCTTGCGAGCACGGCGGCACATATTACTATTCCTTTTGGGGGGGTCCCCCAAGTGTAGGTCCAAAAACATATATAAATGATGAAAAATAATGAAAAAACTAAAAAAATCCCAAAAAAATCCCCCCCAAAATCCTAAAAAGCAACGCGCTTATTAGTATTCAGGACGAGGGTTTATTTTTTTTTTTTTCTTCTTCTTCCTCTTCTTATAGACACATCTTCGGCAATTAATGCGGCCCGAACCGTAAGGTGCACCCAGGTATGACATATATCAAAACGTGCGTCTCGATCGCGCCACGGCTGCTATTACTTTTCTCCGTCAAAACCGTTACCATGGCGACGCTTTCTTCAGCGAACAGTCACAGCTCCCTCATACTTTCACCTGGAAACTCCATTCAACTTTCAAAACACAGCAAATTTTCCTGGCAACATATTCATAATTCATCTTCAATTAAAACATGTCTAGTTTATTCAGCATTTCAACTTATTTCAGACCATGAAATCTTCAGAAAATCAGAGTTTAACATGGGTGTGTATTGCATGGAATGTTCGGAGGTAGAGTGGGGCTAGAGTGGGGAGCAGTTTCAGAAATGTTAGAAAAAAATATTTTGAAATCGCGATTGTGAGGGCTACGTTCACTCCACCGACATAATTTTTTCAGCAAAACGTTGGAAATCTCGTCCCGGTCGCAGCGATGCCTCTCTTATGTCTCTAAGATTTAAAGTTTTGGCTCCAGACCCTTAATTAGGGCGGCACCTCCAAAAATCTTTCCATTGGGCCCAGTGTTAATTTTCAGAGAAAAAGGCGTGAGAAAGCAGGAAAAACTCTTGTGTTTAACCTGATGCTGACGGCCTTCTGAGTGGCCTAGAGACACAAAATTTACACCGCTGCGATCATCGCGAGCTCCTGCCACCTCTCGTCCAAACCCCAAAGCCGTACTTCTTACGGTTCTTGATTTATTCAGAGGAGTTCAACAGGCTCCGACTCAGCTTGAAAACAGTGGCAGTCAGTGAGAGCCAGTGTGGGAGACAGACCAGGGGCGCGCCTAGACTTTTCCATAGGGGTGCCCCATGGGGTGTCTAAGCCATGCAGGGGTGGCCAGCAGAATTAGGTGATATGCATGAACCTCCATCACCACAGCATCATTCACATGCAAAAATCTAAGCTCTACTCCTTATAGTTTTTTTTTTATACGAAAGGTGATTCAACAGGTCAGTTTATAATCAGTAGCATAGTGTGACTGGATGTTGGTGCATGTGTGTGTCAGGTGGGTGATCGAAATAGACACATATATAGAGAGTAGATGGTGATATCATACAGGCTTCTGATTGCCCATTATCAAAGATTCAGAGAGTGGATGACATCATTGATCACACACAGACAGGAAGCTCAGGCTGTTTCTTTCAAAATAAAAGTCTGGTGTTTCAAAATAAAAGCCACCAAACTCCGGAGGAGTAACTATTTTCTCACAGGAAGCTGTGGCCATGACTGTCCTTTCAAAATAAAAGCCCTGAACTCTGATTTAATCTTCACAGGAAACAAGGTGTGTTTGTTTGCAACATGAATCTGGGACAGGCACGCACGTAGTGCGTGCTTCGGTGTGTTTTTTCGCAACATGAATTCGGGATAGGAACACGCATGGCGCGTGCTTCGGCGTGTTTGTTTTCAACATGAACCTGGGACAGGCACGCACGAAGTGCGTGCTTCTGTGCAGGAGAGGGTCAGCAAGCATCAAGCTGGGCCATGTAGGCCCGGCGTCGCATGGGTCCGGCGTCATGTGTGCAGGCACATATTAAAATTTCTTCAGGTATTTTTTCCTAGTTTATTATTCTGTTTTCACATTTCTAGTTTCCTGTAGTTTCTAGAAGGCAAGTTAGTAAAATGACTTCATGGGGGCATCCAAAAGAGAAGGAGAAGAGCTCAGTGTGTCAGAGGAAGTCCTCCAGCAGTTTAGACCTATAGCAGCATAACTAAGGACTGATCCAAGGCAGCCTGAGTCAGCCTTGAATCAATCCTAATTATATATCAAAAAGTGAAGTCTTAAGCCTGCTCTTGAATAAGGGGACTTTCACAAACCCTAGGAACCTCTAGTAGTCCTGCATTCTGAGAGCACAGAGTTCTAGCAAAGTTACAGGGCACTATCAGCTTTTACAATAAGACAGTGCCTGACCATTGTGCCTTATAGATGAGAAGGATGATTTTAAATTTTATTACAGATTTTACAGGGAGCCAGTGCAGAGAGGTTAACACAGGAGAAATGTGGTCTCTTTTCCTGGTTCTGGTCAGAACATGTGCTGCAGCACGTTCTGTACCAGCTGGAGAGTCTTGATAGACTTATTGGGGCAGCCTGATAATAATGACTTGCAATAGTCGAGTCTAGAAGTAAAAAATGCATGGACTAATTTTTCTGCATCATTTTGAGAAAGAATATGCCTGGTTTTTTGCAATGTTAGGCAAGTGGAAAAAAGCAGTTCTAGCTGTTTGTTTTATATGGACGTTGAAGGACATATCTTGCTCAAAAATTACCCCTAGATTCCTTACAGTGGTGCTAGAGGCTGGGGCAATGCCATCTAGAGTAAATAAGTCATTTGATGATCTATTTCAGAGATTTTCAGGGCCAATTAGAATAACTTTAGTTTTGTCTGAATTTAACAACAGGAAATTGTGTGGCACGATAGCCAGCAGTGGAGCAGATAGAGGAGACTTTTTTTAAATAGGAACTGAGGCCTCATTTATAAAACATGCAGTAGGATCCATACTAAAAGTGGACACGCCCAAAAGCTGAAGCAAAATACCTCATGAATGTTTTTACATAAAAAATAGCCGGCTGGATCAATGGCACTTTACGCTCAATCATGGCAGCAAAAACAAGAAAATGAAACTTTTTGGAAGTGGAGGTGCTCATGAATGAAGTGGTGGTAAAAAAAAAATGTTTTATTTGGAGGTCTGTGTTTATTTGTTATGCCACTGTAGTGGCATAACAAATAAAAGAAAAGCCAGTGAATGGCAGTAAACAGTGCGAGCAGGGTTGGGTAACGCTTGGGTTTTATCCGATACCGGTTCCTACTCTGTAATTTTTAAACGGTTAGGGTATTTAAATGGTGTTCAAATTCTTAAACCGGTGCTTAAAAAAATGAAACCCCATACACTTTGTCAAAAAAACAATACCCTTTTATTTCCAGGGCCAAATTGAACACAATATTAACTACCAGTAAATCATTAAACAATATAAATACGAGTAACATATGGTAATAATAAATAAACCATCCATCTATCGATCCATTTTCTACCGCTTATCCTCAAACAGTCACAGGGATGCTGGAGCCTATCCCAGCTGTCTTAGGGCGGAAGGCAGGGTACACCCTGGACAAGTCTCCATCTTATCGTAGGGCACATAGAGACAGACAACCACTCACACTCACACCCACGGGCAATTTAAATTAGCCAATTAACCTAATCCCCATACATGTTTTTGGATGGTGGGAGGAAGCCGTACCCGGAGAGAACCCATGCAGACACAGGGAGAACATGCAAACTCCACGCAGAAAGGCCCCAGGCTGGGAATCATACCCGGCACCTTCTTGCTGTGAGGCAACAGTGCTAACCACTACACCACCGTGCCTTCTTTGCTTGCAATTATTTTATTACACTTCTTAGATGTTGCCGAGTTAACATCCTTAGCTGTGAAATGCAACCAAACTTTTCATTGCTTTGCCTTTGACTAGGGTGGCCATACGTCCAGATTTAGGCCGACCAGTTGGGAATTTCAATGCCTTGTCCGGCGCCCTGCGCAGCCTCAAGCTGGTTGCTTATTTTCTCATTGGTTGAAAATGTAAACAAGCCACCCCCTTTTCCCATGTGTTAGCTCTACCAGCATCTCATCTCATTAACAGAGACAGACCTCATTCAATGCAGAATGGTCAAAAGAGCACACATTTGTCAGCAAAAGTATCAAAGACTATTTGCATGCATATCGCACACTTTGTTGCTGTGATGTGGACATTAGCATACAAGGAAAGGCGGCCATTGAAAGGCATGCTAGCATGGAGAAACATAAAAGCAACAGAGGGCTGCAGGCACCTCCTCCCTCCAGTAGTAGATGACAAGGTATCCACTGCAGAACTGTGTCCTCCTTTTTGGTGTGGTGGAAATGGCCACCCTACCTTTGGCATCCTCTCACCACTAGTATCAGATCAAAAAGCCTGCTGACTGTAACATACCGGCCAGTCAGGCCACCGTAAGTGAATGAAGTAACAACTCACACGAGAATGTGTGGGTTTTTTTAAGCGATTGAAGATGGCAGAATAAACAGAGCACACATAAGTCGGTGTCAGCTGTTTCATTTAATTACTAAAACTTAGTACATTGACTGAGTAGCGAGTAAGTAGCATCAGTGACATTGCACATGTTTACACCGGAACAATAGGGTGGTTAAAAAAAAAAGTCAGGCACCGATATGATGCACCAAAATGTTCGTTTTTATTCAGTCTCATTTCTACTGGTTACGTCCCAGTTGGCTCTGCGTTTCAGTACCCAACCCTAAGTGCAAGTGGCACTGACCGCACAATAGCCAAAGTGAAGAAAAAGTGGTCCGATCTCAAGGGAAAGGCGAAAAAAAAACAGTGGTGTGGCACCGTGGGACCGTGACTGCTACAGATGGGGAGGAAAAAACACCTGAGAGCACTGACTTACAAGTGTCACACTTTTACTTCATTAAACTGCACAGCAGTGTTTCAGCTCAGCTATGAAATGTGTCCGTTTATCTGCTGCTGCTGTGCAGTTTAATGAATTAAAGTGTTACGCTTGTAAATCAGCGCTCTAAGGTTTTTGCGCATTATTGTGATGTTTGGACAAACACCCTATTCACTTTTGTGACTTTTGACTGAGCACGCCAAGTCTACTGATTTGCCACAGGTGGGGGACAGGCCACAGCAGAGCCAACGGCACTGGATACATAAATTGCCTCCATCCTTGGGACAGCCAGCATCTTTGGCATTGTGTCGGAGAGGGAGGGGGACATTGGCTGAGACCACGGAGGAGCCATCTGTTTGTTAAATATTTCGACATGTGAAAAAGCACAGTGGACTAATGTGTTGTGTTCTCAGTCACTTTAGAGTTGGAAGCGGTGGGTGAGGAGGAGCAGGAGGTCCCTGGCGTGTCTCTCTGCTTAAAACAAATTCAAGCATGAAACCAAAGGAGCACTTAAACAAAAATGAATGTATGAATGTGGCATGGGAAGCCAGGCTATGTCTTGTCTGACCGACTTTACCATCAGAGGCAAAAAAAAAAAAAAAAACAACCCTGTTCACTCTCCTATGCCTCCTTTTATAATGAGGCTCAGAGACCTGAGACAGCCTAACCCCACCCACTGGATAATCCTACTGCCAAAAATAATCAATTAAGTAAATGATGACAAATAAAATGACCAAACAATACATTATGGAATACAAATAGACTAGATAAACACATACAGCATTTATCATGCACCCAAAGCTACCCTTACAATGATAAAAATCCCATTGAACTAAATCATAGACAAAACACCCGTCAAGTGGTACATCCCACCGATCACCCACAGAACCCTTCCATTAAATCAGCAGCAGTACAGCTGCTGTTGTCCCACAAAGATCAGGAAGCGAGCGCAGATTTAAACGGTGGTGAGTGAGATATATACAGAATGAACTGGAACTTTTTACCAACCAACAGATGTTTTAACAGCCAGTGTGAGTGTTTGTATTGTCCTGGTAACCAGATGCAGTTAATACAGATGAGATGGAAATGACAATGCGTTTGAATGAAGATGGCAGCATGTGAATATGTATACATTTGTTGACTAGAAATTGCTGGTAGGCTTTTCCATGGGTCCTAACAACAAAGCTTGGAGATATTATGGCAAATGGTGTTAAATGATCAAGAGAGCCAGTAAAATTAAGAGTAATGGTTAGACATGGCAGTGAGTCCATGTGATTAATTATTGCCGACATTGTGACCGACTGCACTGTGTGTGCGCGACATAGTTGCGTCATCCAAGTTTTTATGTCCTTAAGACATGCTTGTAGTTTAGGTCAAGGGTATGGTTAAAACAGTGAGTTGGTTCCTGAACATTCTGACAGAAGCCAATTGAATCTAACAGCGAGATAAAAGCAGTACCAAGGCTGTCACTATGAACGTCCACACAAATATTCAAGTCACCTACAATAACTACTTTATCCATTCTCAGGACTAAACCTGATAAAAACTCAGAGAATTCAGAAAGAAATTCACAATATGGACCTGGAGCATGGTACACTAACAAATAAAGTAGGTTTCTCTGTTTTCCAGGTAAGGTAAGAAAGACTAAGAACCAGGCTTTCAAAAGATTTATAATTTATTTTTATAGGTTTAGGATTGATCTATAGACTCGAATCAAAAATGGCTGCGACCCCGCCTCCACAGCCGGTGTCTCTATAAATATGAGTATCAACTTTTTGAGTGCCATTGACGTAATACAACGTCATTAAAAATACAATGCTTGAGTGTATATGAGTAATATGATGTCAAAGTGTAAAGAGTGTTTGATGTCCTCCAGACAAAACAAGAATGGAACAAGGTAAAAACAAATGTTTTTTTATGATGTAATATTGTGACTCTTCTTCCATTTGAGCTCCTCTGTGTTTTCAGAGACATGGTACAAAATATTCTGTAGTTCTTGAAATATGACTGAAAAATGAAACACTGGCACAAGGCACTTTCGATTTTAAAAACGGCTGGCACTCAGAGTTAACACGACTAGGAGGAGTGGATTCATTTAAGCTGCCATAATCATCTTGACACAGGTTTCAGTAAGACAAACATAGATCAACCTGGTTATCTGATATTAAGTCATTTACTTGTAGAGTTTAAGATGATAAAGACATGATATTTAAGAGTCCACATTTAACTCTCCTGTTCTGATGAACTATTACAGAGGTGGTGTTAATTCTCATTAAATTATTGTGTTCAACTCCCCTTCCGTTTACTATAGATTTAATTGATTTCAGTGGTCGTGGGGCAGACTGTTTCTATGGGGTTTTGGGTGGGTGACTGCTCTAATGGAAGCACAGAGAAGTGTGTGAAACGGACACTATGTATTTTTTCTCCCATCTAGTGGTTAAATTTGACTTTGCATGAATTACAAGATGGTTGGAACTATGGTAAGCGGAATGGGTCAACTCCCGGGTGGCCACTATCACCGCGGATCCCTAACCCCGACCCGGAGCTCCATTCATTTTTCTCCGGACCTCCACAGCCCTCTTCTGGTCCAGAGAACTTCCCAGTGGGCTCTAGCCGGCAGTGGCTGGGCATGGGGTGCTACCAGGTGGCCACTCACCGCGGATCCCCGGCCCGGAGCTCATTTTATGGACCTTTTACGCCTTTTTGGCGATGAGGATTCGGCGTGGCATAAATATGGTCTTGTATTATGACCAAAAGTGCAGTGCAGGTTTTAGTTTAGTGCCGGATAAGTAAAACCGGCGTCTCCACCTTGCTTCTCTGTGAAAAGTGAATCGCAAAACGCGGAAATGCATTTTGCAGGTAGTGATTTTATGTCCCTCTCGGCAGTTCGTAGTTTTGAATAGATCGGAAAGACACGGAAGCCTCCATATGAGCGATCCGCTCTATGTAAAGACAGGTAACTGATTCTTCGCCCAGGAGGATGAGTCAAATTGTTGGCATAGGTTATTTTATAGTATCTCAAGCCGTGAGAGTGGCAGCCAGTCACAGCAGCTCTTGTCCACGTTCTGTGTTTCTTTATTTATTCATGACCACCGTCATGGCAGAGACCGGACATCCCCGAGGAGCTCTGCAGGAGGAAGAGGGGATGCAGGGCAGGAGTGAAGCGTCGGGAGAAGAGGAGACGCTACAAGCCGTCCGTCCCGTCTGTCATCATGGGAAACGTGAGGTCTCTGCCTAATAAAATGGAGGAGCTGGCAGCACTGACCCGGCTGCAGTGGGAGTATCGGGAGAGCAGCCTGCTGATGTTCACCAAGTCATGGCTGAATGAACTCACTCCGGACTCGCTCATAACTCTGGACGGATTTCACCTCGTCAGAGTGGACCGGAGCGCGAGGGAGAGTGGTAAGAAGAAGGGAGGAGGGATTATGATGTATGTTAATGAGAGGTGGGGTAACGCTGGACATGTGAGCGTTAAACAACAGCGCTGCACTAAGGATGTTGAACTGCTGGCTGTTAGTCTGCGGCCATATTATCTGCCGAGGGAGTTTTCACACGTGATCGCGATCACCGTTTACATCCCTCCCTCGGCTGATGCTGCTGCAGCCTGTGAGCTCATCCACAGTGAAGTGTCCCAGCTTCAAACAGCTCACCCTCAGTCTCTGATCATCATCTCAGGAGACTTTAACCACACATCGCTCTCCACCACTCTCCCCACATTCTGCCAGTATGTGGACTGCCCTACTAGAGACAATAAAACTCTGGACTTACTGTATGCAAACACCAAGGATGCATACAGCTCATCACCCTTCCTCCCGCTGGGTCGCTCAGATCACAACCTGATGAGACTGCAGCCAATTTACATACCTATGGTGAAGAAGCAACCCCCCACCATAAGGTGTGTAAAGCTGTGGTCAGAGGAAGCTACTGAGGCCCTGCAGGACTGTTTCAGGACCACACACTGGGATGTACTGTGTGACCCCCATGGTGAGGACATCGACACCATGACTCACTGTGTGACGGACTATATAAACTTCTATGTGGAGAACACCGTACCCACCAGGAAAGTACGGTGCTTCTCCAACAGTAAACCCTGGGTGACCCCTGAGCTGAAGACCCTGCTGAAGGAGAAGAGGAGGGCCTTTGGATCTGGGGACAAAGAGGAGCTGAGGAGGGTGCAGAGAGAGCTGAAGAAGAAGATCAAGGAGGGCAAGGCCAACTACAGGACCAGGATAGAAAATAACTTGCAACGGAACAACGCAAGGGAGGTCTGGAGAGGCCTAAAAACCATCTCTGGTCACAGCAGAGGCCATGAGAGGGGAGCTGAAGGAGACCAGGAGTGGGCCAATGAACTCAATCTGTTTTTCAACAGGTTTGACTGTGCCCCCACTCCTCCCCCCACTCATCAAAGCACCAGCCAGCCAGCTCTTTCTTCACAACACCTCAGTCCTGTGCCACCCCCACCACCACCACCACCCCTCCCCACCTCATCCACCACCAGCACCACCACCCCACCACCAACACCATCCATCCTCACCTCACCCTGGAAAGGATTGTGTTGAGAAATCTCCGCCCCATGGTGAGCTCACATCTGGACCCACTGCAGTTTGCCTACCAGCCGAACATCAGAGTGGATGATGCAGTAACCTACCTGCTACACAGATCACTGACTCACCTGGCGAACACCAGCAGCACTGTGAGGATCATGTTCTTTGATTTCTCCAGTGCTTTCAACACGATCCAGCCTTCTCTGCTCAGGGGGAAGCTTGAAAGTGCTGGAGTACCTGGCTGCATGGACCATAGACTACCTCACAGACAGACCACAGTACGTGAGGCTTCAGGACTGTGTGTCGGACATGGGGGACAGTGCTCTCCCCCTTTCTCTTCACCCTGTACACATTGGACTTCAGCCACAACTCTGGGAGCTGTCACCTCCAGAAGTTCTCAGACGACACAGCTATTTTTGGATGTGTGTCCGAGGGGGATGATCGGGAGTACAGGACCGTCATCACTGACTTTGTCGACTGGTGTGAGCATAACCACCTTCAGCCCAACATCAGTAAGACCAAGGAGATGGCCATTGAATTTCGCAGGAGGAAGACACCCCAGACTGCACCAGTGAATATCCAGGGCCTGGACGTAGAAATGGTGGAGGGCTTCAGGTACCTGGGTGTTCACCTCAACAATAGACTGTACTGGACTCACAACACAGATGTCCTGTACAAGAGGGGCCAAAATCGTCTCCACCTGCTGAGGAGACTGAGGTCCTTTGGAGTTTGCAGGACTCTGCTCAGGACCTTTTATGACACTGTGGTGGCGTCTGCAGTGTTTTATGCAGTGGTCTGCTGGGGAGCAGGGAGCACAGAGAGAGACAGGAAGAGACTGAACAGGCTGGTCAGGAGGGCTGCTCTGTCCTGGACTGCTCCCTGGACTCCATAGAGGAGGTGGGTGAGAGGAGGATGTTAGCTCAGCTCACATCCATCATGGACAACCCCTCTCACCCTCTGCATGGGACTGTGGAGGCTTTAAGCAGCTCCTTCAGCTGCAGACTGAGACTTCCACCCTGCAAGAAGGAGCGCTACCGCAGGTCATTCATACCATCAGCAATAAAACTTTTCAACATCAATGGCTGATGTAAACACAATCTGGACTCATCTCCATCACTGTCATTGTTGTCACTGTTAATTTGCACTAAAATTGCACTGCCACAATAATAATTGTGTTTTAATCAACAGTTTCATTTATACAAATAAATATATATTTTTATTCCATTGTATTTAGTTCTTTGTAAATATGTAAATATTTTATTCTATTATATTTTATTATTATTACTATTATGTCACTACTGCTTTTTTCTAACTACTGCAATGTGTCTGTGATTTTGTCTATGCTGCTGTGGCAGGTGAATTTCCCCCCAAGGGGGGATGAATAAAAAAAAACTATTCTATTCTATTCTATTTACACCAATGAAGATCTATTTATGAATGAAGATGTTGATTTGAGGTAATAAAATACTTTAAAAATGACATAGTGTCCCTTTAAACTACAACTCTGCCTCCTGGTCTCAACCCTGTGTTGTCACAGGTTTGGTTGCGTAAATAAACTGGACCAGGGGCCTCATTTATCAAAGTAGCGTACGCCAGGAAACATGGCGCCAGCATCCACATTCATGTTCTGATTTATCAGTAGTGAACTGAGCATGGAAACTGGCGCAGCTCCATGCTAACTTCATAGCTGCCGTATACCAGCTTCTGATGCTTTGGTCTGTTGGTGACATTTCGAGGGGATGTTAGGGAAACTCACTCGTTTGTAAACAGCTGTGTGCGGAGCTGTGACTGGCCTTCACAGGAGGAGCCGAGCACTGCCAGAGCCACACAGGTGCTGACCACGTTCGGACACCGACCGATCGGGAGTGAGCCAGTTGACCTTGAGCCCGACCATGCCACCTGTGCTGGACTGGATCATCCACACGTCAGCCAGGCATATTAAAATGTGCATACAATGCAGTTAAAGAGGTCAACATTAATGCGCAATTTGGAGCGATAGCTGGATTTCCTGATATGATCAGAGCGATCAACTGCATTCATTTTGCAATAAAAGCACCATCACAATATGCAGATTATTTTGATGCACAAATGAATCTGACCAACATCGCTGCAAGGTGGTCTGGCTCAACAGGCAATTCATACATCCTAAATAAAAGCACGATGGTGGGAACGGACTGCAGGCGGGCATGCCACGGGGCGGCTGGAGTAAATATTGACTGGTCATCAGTCCTCTCCCTGACTCATGGTTTGCATGTGTGCGTCACAGATTATCATCTACACATGTGCGTAAAGTCATAAATAGCTTAATCAGCATCTCTCCTGAATTGTAATCCTATTTCACATCAGTGGGATCCATCTAGTTCAGCACATGTGGTGTCTAATCCTGTGTTTTTAACTCAGGTGATCATGACTACGCCCTGAAGGTTCTCCTCTCATGAGGAGGACAGCCCCAGCGTGGAGCTTATTTAAATGAATTTGCATATGTATTTATGGGTATGGTGAGGGAGGAGTCCGACATGTGCGCTCACATTGATTGGGATTGTATCTGGGCTGATTGTATCAAGGGAAGCTGCATGGTTTCTGGCGTTCGCACTGGATTTTTTACAGTGTATGCCACTTTGTGGATTACAGCGTACGCCAGCTCTCAGTAGGAATGCCATGCACGTATTGATACATGAGGCCCCAGGTTTCTAGAAATAAGAGCTGCTCCTTCCAAAGTGGGATGGATGCAGTCTCTCCTCATCAGACCAGGTTTTCCCCAGAAGCTGCTCCAATCGTAGATGAAGCCCCCATCATTAACTGAATGCCACCTCGACAGCCAGCAGTGGAAGGATGACATGCGACGAAACATGTCATCAAAGGCCAAGCTAGGGAGGGGACCAGAGAAAACTACGTATGCACACACCGATTCCACATCAATTTTTGTGACGTGAATAACAGTAGTGCCAATAAGTAACTCTGTCGTTGATCTTGTTCCTAATCCTCAAGGAGGAAACAGCTTTTTACTCATGCTTATGTGTAAATCATCCCTACAGCTTAAGCAGTTTGGTCACCAGGGCAGATGTATTTTTTTCTCTCTTTCTCTCTCTCTTTCTCTCAAACATTCTATATCTCCACATTTTCCTGAACCTGTGAAAAATGTAACCCATGTAACTCATTTCATCAGTGGTACTGATTCAGTCAAAGCCATGAATCATATATAGTGACTGTGTATGATTTTGCATAAGACTCCTGGAATATTAAAGGTCATGTATTATGCAAATTTCACTTTATAAAGGTGTAGTATGTGTCCCCATAGCTTGTGAATGAGATCCCAGGAGTGAAAAAAGTATGTCACCTCCTTCCCCTGCTTGCTCCTCTTCTTTGCCAATGTGTGCTGAAACAGGCGAGTTGAACATTTCTCAATTGTTGACGTCAACAACTGTTTTGCCCCTCCCTCCAGTAGAGGACACTGCCTTTGGGCCACCCCTGGATACAAGACCTCCTCTAAAGTTACCGAGTGGCCGGTCGCCATTGTTTCTCCTCGCTAACTTTCGCAAACAAACCTGAAAAAGTTAGGAGCAAAGCACAGCAGCTGCTCTGTTGTTGGCTGCTTCAACAAGCACAGGAGGCAATTTTTACTCTGTTTGTCTGCTGAAGACCCAGTGGATCGATTTATTTTAGCTGGAAATGTAGCAAGAGAGCTTCCCAAAGTTTAGTGTGCCCATCATCTCACACAGCAGACTTCACCAACCAGCTGAAGATGAAGCATGGATCGGCACCAACTGTCTGAGACAGCTACTAACGCGCAGTTGTAAGTTATTCGATTTTGTGTTGCTTTACTGTGTAGCTCTACTTAGCTTGATGGCCTGTAAACATGTCCCTGTTAGCACAGCAGCTACCGGAGGGTAGCTCTTACCATTTAGCACTGCAGCTAACGGAGCTACAGTGCTAAATGGTACATGTTTATAGGCCATCAAGCTAAATAGTGCTGCAACACAAAATGGATTAACTTACAGCTTTGTTTGTGTCCTTGAGTAATTAATATCAGGAGATATTCAACATAAGCTTTGTGAGCACAAGGCTCATTTGAAGCTAGCATTATACACTTACTTGTAATTTGGGTGACTCTGACTAGTGTTAATGGTACTGTCTTTTGCCAGTGCTGCCAGTACACATCTATAAGTAAACATAAGTGCACAATAAGGGGAGAAGCTGCTTTCACACCGAACGTGCAAGGCGCAGGTGCGCCAAGAAAAACACATTCATTGTGTATGTGGTTGCGGGGGTGGATTTTTGCGCTCTTGCTACGTCACATGCGCGCGTCCAATAGAAAAAATGCCAGGAGCTGCACGGAAAAGGGGGAAAAGATGAAAATCACAGGTGTGTCAAGGATGGAGGAAAAGCTTGCGGTGTCTCAGTTTGGGGAGCTGTGGGATGTGCGATAAATCAACCTTAAATTAGTGGTCATCCAGGTGTTTTTTGATCTCTTTCGGTCAGACTGTGGAACTGCTCCCTGCTCAGTCTGAAGCGGACTCGGAAGCGATAATCATAGGGCTGTAGCTCCTGGACAAGGTGGAACTCTTCCATATCCTGCCTCCCCCTCAAAGTGACATGTACCCGAACCCTTCTTGCTGATCTCCCCCTCCTCCTCTTTCTCATCATCAGCATAAATAAAGCAAGGGCTTTCTGCGGGGACGCAGAGAAATACATGTTAACTGAAGAGCGATATAATTTCAATTTCCCTCCACTATCCGGAGCCTAGCAACTAGGTCGCGATGCACCCTGCTCTGTGCCATGCTCTGCACCAACTTGCGCCATACCCCGTGCAGCGCCTTGCGCGTTTAGTGTGAAAGCAGCTAGAGCCACTTCCTCTCTCCAGAGACGGGGCGTGGTCAGACGCAGCTCAGGAAAATTTAAAGGTAAAGACACAGGAACAGCCTGTTCTCAGCAGAGCTCAATACAGTGACTTTTAACTGGCTGCAGTTCAGGACCAGGGCTGAGTTTGAGGTAATACACTTTGAATACCATATTGTTGGACGTCTGAGACCTATAGAAAATTCCAGAAAAAGTGTATAATATGGGACCTTTAAATTTTATATTTGATGGCCTTTTCTGGGTGGGATGCCTGAGTGTGCTTTGTGTGCACAAACTTAAACCCAGCATGGTCTGTTTTCACATTCAAGCTACCGAGAGATAATACTGGTTTCTAATCCCGTGGAATAACCTCCAGCAATACAAGCACAGCCTCTCTGATATTTCTGATACCACTTCATCTGTGAGATTGCAGTCAAAGCTGCACTCCGCACCCGAAACCATATCGCACATGCTCTTGTATCTCTTCAGTGCAGTTTCAATCAAAAGGTTGGTTGAACGTTTCACTTGATGTGGTTCGACGAGGAGTGACCTTGGGCAGCGTGTGGCTATCTGTGCATGAAAGAACATCTATTATCTGTGGAACCTGAGAGCATGTTGAATTCTCATACACAAGGACAAAAGGATGCAAGGTTGGACTCATTCAAGTGGGCTACTCGATGCTCAACCATTCTTAACCAAAAATGAAATTTTTTCATTGTGGCATTCCACATTCAAGATAGAAGGCAGACTGTAGTTGTGTTCAGTAACAGAGCAACAAAAACCACCAACAAATGCATTCACTCATCTATAACCCAGTGATGTCTATCTCTAAATTTTACTTAACATTTCTCTCCTGAAACTATATTTTTTCAGTTTTCAGTGGAACTACTATTGAAGAGATGGTTTTAATGAAAACTGTTGACAATCTGCAGATAATTCTGGGAACGAGGACATTAAGTTCATGAGAAGAGTTGCTGCATTTAATTTTTCATTAAATACACCTTATGGGAAGGCATATATACTGTACATGGAATTACAAGGACATTCCATTTTTTCATTTTTTATTTTTATCTTGTTTCTTTTCTTTTTTATGCAATGCAACAAAACTACTTCAACGTCAGCAGTTAGGTTTAGGCAAAAACGCTTAGGTAAGTATGGAAAACAAATCATTCATGAAAATGTGGGACAGCGACACCAGTCTCCTGATTGTAAGCCCTATGTTTTTTTGGACCCACCCACTGCAAACTGTCTTTCTTCCTTTTTAGTTCACTTCAGTAGCGTACCATACTTTAGGCAGATACTGTCAGGAAGGGGTTGCTTAATGCATCAAAAGGGGAAGGACCGAAACGCAAAAAACATGGTAACTTTAACTATGGTCCAACTCAAATCTAAAACTGTCGAACTTTGACCAAAAGGCATATACATGATTTTTAACTAGAAAAGACAGACCTCATACTGAGGGTGTAAATGGAAATTCCTCATCAGGGGTAACATGCAAACTAAACAAAGTATCAAACGATCAAAGACAAAAATGGTTAACTTTACAAAACCAGACAGGACATGACAGTTATGTTTGCATTGCAGTCAAATCAGACTGCATGGTGTATGACATGCCAAAAGCAAGAAAGGCATTTATATTTCTCGCCAAATGGCTTGTGAATTATGTTGTCATTCATACACACCCCACCTCTACGCAAGTCTTTTAAAAGTGGTGGTCTCTTTTATCTGCTCTGTCAATCCCCTTTCACACATCACAAAAATCCCACATCGACCCAGGTCAACACAGGACTTTCGTGCAGTGTGAAAGGGTTGTTGCAACATTTTGACCCAGGTCAAATACCCCAATCGAACTGTGAATTTACCCAATGACGTTCTGATTTTGTCACTGGGCAGTCCGTCAGGCTGTCATTGTGGAAGTTCCAGGGTTGCAGAGCTGCTCACTCAGATCTCAAAACAGTGTAAAAGTTTTGGTCTATAAGATCAGTCTTCCTGTTGATCTCCCAGAGACTAATCTGTGATGGACAGATATTTTTTCAACCACACAAATCAAATGTGTAGCTGCACAATGTTTAAGGGAAGCGTGAATTAGTCTTACATCATTGCTGGGAAATCCCACCGATTGGGGAACCCAAATTTGTATACGGCTTGGAGAGCGATCTGACACACCTTTGTGTACAAGGTCTCCGCAAGTTGCTCAGAATCTGCAGAAAACAAAAGAGGGAGGACAAAAAACAGGCAGCAGCTCTCACAATGGGATGTCAGACACGAATCTGGCAGTGTGAAAGTGCCCTAATGCAGAGCCAAGGTGGATCAACCCGCATTAGAAAATCCCACGTCGACCCGATAATTTCAGTGTGAAAGCAGTATAACAAACAGTGTGAAGCATGCTGATTGATAAGCACTCCAGACAAATATATCAGTAAGACATACATAAACTGTGTTTGTGAACTGTAACCTTTGCAGACGTGTGTATGAGCACAGGTCCATATCCGTGTGATATGCAGGCATTGCTGTGAGTACACTACATGCAGGCCATATGGAAAAGAACACATCTTAGGTTATGGACAGCATTTACTTGAATGCATGTCACTGCACCCCACAGAATGCATATATGAGGGCTACAGGGGCTATTTCTGTCATGTAATATATATGGCTTCTTGTCAGCTGCAGCGAACTGGGTTCTGGTCATCGGAGGACATGTGGGGTGAGTGAGGGTGAGGGTTATACAGCTGATGTGTGAAGTCTTGTGTGTGTGCGCGTGCTTGTGTGTGTGTGTGTGTGTGTATGTTCAGTCACTCCCGGTTTACTGTACATTATCAATCTGCTGTGTGTCATCTGCTGTCAGGTCTATGTGTAAAGGTTCATCATGTGCTCCTGTAAATGAAAACTCATTGTGCTGATTGCTCTGTGCGCACGGGCCTCGTTTTCAAGAAGTGGTGATAGTAATGAGGTGGCTGTGTATGGAGGCAGCAGAACAATTTTGTACTGAAGAGATAATAACACAACAGCTTGAATGTGTAGAGCTGAGAGGTCAATTCAGCTATGAGGAAAGCAAATATTTTCCTGCGTGAACTGTGTTTACATTTCGGTTTAGACAGGGCACATTTTCTTTACTTGGGATGAATCATGCTTTAAAATGTTTTAGGAAACATTTTATGACACAACAGATTGTTAAGCTACCTCCCAGCACCTGTCTTCACTGTAGGATATGAGCTTTAAAGGCCATTGTTTATTTCTGTCCACAGATGATGATAGTCAGCTTTAGGTGGTCCCAGAAGGACTCCTATCTGCCGTGAACCCCATTTCAAGATGCGCTCATTGGGTCTTTCTTTCCATATATCAACACAACCAGCAGAACAATCACGCTCAATCACCCTCTTTTCTGTCTGTCACTCGGAAAATCCCACACCACGTTAACAGTGTTCCCAAAAGCTAACGTGGCATCACATTCTTGACTAAATGTGCATAAAAACAAATTAGCCTGGCCCATACAATTTGCAAAGAGATGTGTGTAGCCAGCCAGCAAATAGATGTCATTCCAAACCAAGGTCATGATTGTATTGAGGCTGGAAATTTAGGATCGATGTTTTCACATGCCGAGCTCCGCCACATTTCACTCTCAGTCTGACAGGTTTGATGCAGGCTTATTGGACAGGACCTGCTGAGAGCAAGATGGCCCAGAGAACAGAAACAGCAAAAACCTTGTGATTTAGAGCTGGATGCATGTCTTGCTTGAAAAGCAATGAATCGATTAAGTCTCCAATATTTTTTTTTATTTCTTTTCCTGTTTGAATTAATAATTTAACCTTTACCAAAGTGTGCGGGATAAGGACTTATTCATACAATGATAAAATAATTAAGAAAAGTTTTATAACTTCTTATTTGGACTGCATGGTAGTTTGAGTAGCAGTGACGTGCCCCCAGTCAGTATTATTACTACATTATGCTATACTGTTTGTCAGACTATATCCCCTTTATGATCCTGTAATATTTCACATATTTGGCTGAGGATGACCTTGAAATGCATACATTTTTTTTTAAGTTGAGAGTTTTGGCTTTGTTTCTTCATTGTTTGAAGTTTCACATAATGCTGTATATGTGAAAATAATAAGTGCAAAATCAAACCTTTGATCTTTTCCCCTGAACTCATAAGAATGCATATGTAGAAAAAATAATTTAAACCTTGTTGGTTATGATGGTGAAAAAATATATGTGACTGGTGGTCAGTGTCCCTCCTGGTGGTCACCGTAGGGTTCAACAGCAGCCAGTTCCTCCCACTACTCAGCCACTAAGTTATATAAGCTGGCAGACAAGGTCTTGGCCTCCCCTTTGCTGCTGCCCTTTCTCAGAGTGATAGGTCTTCACATGTGTTGTGGTAAGGTGTGGATTTTATCTCAGTATGTTTTATGCCATTTTGTGTTTGCTTTTCTTCTTTGATATATTTCAGGTCTTATTTTCTGGTTACCCTCCTATTCCCGCATGTTGAATTCCATGTAGGATATGGTGTTTCTGGAGAGGTAAAATGTTAACCTCCTTTGTTTAACTACATTACATTTTTCTTTCTTTTGAATGTTACTTATTTAACTTGTTTCCTTTAATTATTGTAGACCAACTGCCACTGCTGTTTTGTTTCTACTGTTTGTTTATCCCATTTTGTAATTTTTTTATTTTTAATTATTACAGCATTAATTTTCTTATTTAATTTATTGTAATATTAGATGGTTTCTTTTTTCCCCCTATATACTGTATTTTAATGGACCATTGCAGCAGTCCAGTGTGGTTTTAATACATTCCTTGTTTTCTTGTGTACTGGTAATAGCGAGGCTGCCCTGATGGTGGAGGGAATGGTGTTCGGAGTTTCTTGCCCCAGCTTCACACACCCTTAAGTTTGTGCGTGTGTTGTGGTAATTTTGCATGTCCCTCACACATTTTTTTGCTGTTCGTGTGCATGTGTTTAGTACAAAACGCGGTGAGTGCTCTGTCCCCCCTTTTTCCTCCCCAGCTACAGCTACACCTAGCCACCCGGCCATCCTGTAGTGCCTCTGCCTGCACTTTAACTTGGTCACGATAGTGAGGGTTCTGATTTGTTTTAATTGTGCTGCTTTTTGTTACAACCCAGGCTCAAAGGGAAGCAATACAATGAGACACATAACCCAGAACTCAAAAATAAAGGGTTTATTGAAACTAAATCATCAGAAGATACTTCAAAAAGATCAGGAAGGGTCTGCAGCAGGAGTGGAGCTGCAGCATAGAGGCCTGCTGCCATGTGTGGAGAGAGACAGGAGGAGGGGGAGGGCCAGGCTTTATAGTCTCTGTTGGATCACCACAGGTGCTCAGGTGAGTCACAATATACCTGCAGGAAGTGGAAGAGAGCAGACCAGACAGTGACACCCAGAGGGCACAAAGCAATATACAGTGGGTATACACACTGGCCTGTAACACCCCCACCCTTATAAAGGTCGCTCTCGGGCAACCAACTGACCTCCATTAACAACAACAACAAAAATGTACATTTAGGACCTGGAGAGGGCATCAGCCAGGACACTGTTCCTACCACAAATGTGGCGAATTCTCAGGTCAAACCCTTGTAGAAACAGTCTCCACCGCATCAGACGCTGGTTGGAGCCCCGCATGCTGTTTATAAAAAGGGTTATGATCGGTGTACACCTCTAGTGGAACACCTGAAACATACACATCAAAATGTTTCAAAGCGAGAATAAGGGCTAAGGCCTCTTTTTCAATAGTCGAATAGTGCCTCTGGTGGGTTTCAAACTTTTTTGAGAAGTAGCACAGAGGATGCTCCACTCCCTGAGCATCGTCTTGCAATAAGACTGCTCCAGCACCGACTTCACTTGCATCAACAGCAAGTTTAAAAGGTCTATTGAAGACTGGAGCTGCAAGGACAGGTGCATTACTTAGCAGGGCTTTTAGATGTTCAAAAGCGACATCACAGTTCTCATCCCAAACAAAAGCAACCTTTGGGCTCAGCAAGTTTGTTAAGGGAGCCGCAATGATGGCAAAGTTACAGCAGAAACTCCGATAATAACCCACCATTCCAAGGAACCTCTTCAGCTCCCTCCTTTTCAAGGGAACACTGAAGTTTAAAATGGCTTCCACCTTTGCATCAACAGGCCTGACCGTGCCACAACCAACAACTTTACCCAGATATGTGACTGTCGCTTGTCCAAACTCACACTTGGCAAGGTTTAATGTGAGGTTTGCCTCCCCCAGTCGTTTGAAGACCTCCTCCAGCTGATCAACATGCTGAGTCCAGCTGTGGCTGTGAATGACCAAGTCATCAAGATAGGCTGCACAACCAACAGTTCCCTCTAAAACTTTGTTGACCAGCCGTTGAAAAGTTGCTGGGGCATTACGCATTCCGAACGCCATAACCTTATATTGGCAAAAGTTGTCAGGTGTGACAAAGGCAGATATTTCACAAGCTCGCGGGGTCAGCGGCACTTGCCAGTAACCCTTTAAAAGGTCAAGCTTGGTCACAAAATGCGCTGAACCAACCTGATCCACACAATCGTCGATACGAGGGAGGGGAAACGAATCTGGCTTAGTTACAGCGTTAACTTTACGGTAGTCTGTGCAAAAGCGCGGTGAGCCATCAGACTTATCTACAATTAAACAAGGAGAGCTCCAAGCACTTGAGCTAGGTTCAGCAATACCATGATGGAGCATATACGTTACCTCTTTATGCAACAGCTGACGCCTGGTAGGATTAACCCTGTAGGGGTGTTGCTTAATTGGAGCTGCATCACCCACATCAATGTCATGATATAGGACGTTAGTACAGGTGGGAACGTCGGAGAAAAGACCCAGGTTTTTCCTCACCAACCGAACCATATCAGCTTGCTCAGGGGCCTTCAAGTAGGAAAGGTGAGCATCCAAATTAGCCAAAATTTTTGAATTTGGCAGCCTTGTCTGAGAGCTTTCAAAGCTGTCAGACTCATCAGTAGCATGAGCCACCTCAGGAGGAACATGACCTGGCACAGTCTGAATACTTATGGTTGCTATTGGCTTAGCTTCGGACAGAGCATTGGAACCACGAACAAGGTATGGTTTCAGAAGGTTCACGTGACACAAACGAGTCTTTCGTCGACGATCAGGAGTTTTTACCACATAGTCACATGGCCCAACTTGGCGCTCAACAGTGTATGGGCCGCAGTACTGAGCCTGCAAAACAGAACTAGAAAGGGGTAACAACACAAGAACTTTATCTCCTGGGGAAAACACTCACTGCTTAGCCTTCTTATCATACCACCTTTTCATTTTCTCCTGGGAAGCACACAGGTTTTCCTTAACCAGCTCACATGCTCTGGACAACCTAGCCCGAAACTCACCAACACGATCCAGTAAGTTGCCTGCAGGACTACAACCGTTGGCCAACCACTTTTCTTTGAGGAGCTTCAAAGGACCTCTCACAGTGTGCCCAAAAACAAGCTCTGCAGGGCTACAACCAGTCGACTCTTGAACAACTTCTCTGATGGCAAAGAGCAACAAAGGAACACCCTCGTCCCAGTCCTTCCGAAACTCCATGCAATAAGCACGAAGCATAGTTTTGAGAGTTTGATGGAACCTTTCAAGAGCACCCTGAGACTCTGGATGATAGGCGGAGGATGTGCAATGCTGGATAGACAGTTGTTCAAGGACCTGAGAAAACATACGACTCATAAAGTTTGAGCCCTGGTCAGATTGCACCACCTTCGGTAGCCCGAACAAAGTGAAAAACTTAACTAAGGCCTTGGAAATGGCTGACGCTTTAACATTCCTCAAGGGAACAGCCTCTGGGAACCGAGTCGCCGCACACATAATAGTCAAAAGATACTGATTGCCTGATTTGCAACGTGGGAGTGGACCAACGCAATCAATTAAGACCCGCTCAAATGCCTCTCCAGTAGCAGGAATAGGATGGAGAGGAGCCACACGGACCTTTTGGTTTGGTTTACCCACCAACTGACACACATGGCATGATCTACAATACTGGGAAACATCCGACTCTATACCAGGCCAGTAAAAATGTCTCGCTATACGTTCTAAAGTTTTCCGGACTCCCAGGTGACCAGAAAGGCAATGGTCATGAGCCAGACGTAGTACTTCACTTCTAAAACAAAATGGAACAACAATCTGAAATACGCTGCCCCACTCATCCGTACTCGACATGTTAGGAGATGTCCACTTCCTCATCAAAATGCCATTACTGAGGAAATAACCACATGACTCCTTGGTTAACTCATCCTCAGAGAGCATCTCTCTAAACAAAGGAGCTAGAGTAGCATCTGCTCCCTGCTCTAAGACCAACTGGGCAGGAGATGGTATTGTCTTGCCAAACCCAGTTAAATCCAAGTGACCCCTGGCCATGAATGTGTCTGAAAGGTCGATGCCAAGAGGATCAGCAACACTCAACTTGTCTTTTTTCCTGGACATAGCCCGGGTAACTGCACAAACAGGAAACGTTTCTGGATATGATTGCTCAAAATCATCAGGAGCAGTGGCCAAACAGGGACTGGATGTCACTTTCGGAGCAGGACAAACCCTGCCTCCAGCTAGATCATTCCCAAGCAGCATGGAGACACCATCAATGGGAAGCTGGGGAGAAACAGCAACCACAACCTCACCAGAAATCAGTTCAGAGGTCAGCTCGATTCGGTGCAAGGGTAGATTCAAAAAGCCTTTACCAACCCCTTAACCAGAATATTTACACCAAGAGAAGACTCCACAGTAAATGGGAGAACACCTTGTAGGATTACAGACTGGAAAGCTCCAGTATCCCGCCATAATTTAATGGGACATTTAGTGCTCGGGTTAGAACCTATACTTACAAAACCATCCATCAAAAAAGAGGAAGAAGCAGCCAAAACTTTCTCAGATGAATTGGCAACCGGGAGCAACACAGGAGCTTTTTGCAGATCTCTGTTTCTTATTAAGCACAACACACTCAGCAATAACATGTCCAGGTTTTTTACAGTAAAAACAGACTCTGTCTGGAAAGGACGTAGACGTCTTTCTTGGAATAGGGGCAGACACAGGTGTTTGTTTAACTAGAGGAGTATTTAGGATCAAACTCCTTCCCCTATTCGGTGAATCCTGTCTTAGAAATGTTTTATGAGTCAGGACAAATTCATCCGCAAGTCTAGCAGCTTGGTCTAAGGTCAGCGTCTTCTGCTCATTGACATACACACAAACAGGTTCCGGTAAACAATTCTTGAATTCTTCAAGCAATATCAGCTGTCTGAGCTGCTCTTCAGAGTCAACTTTCTGAGATGAGCACCATCTATCAAAAAGTCTTTCCTTCTCTCGAGCAAATTCAACATAAGTTTGCCTATCCTGTTTTGAAAAGCTTCTGAAACACTGACGATAGGCTTCTGGAACCAGCTCGTACACTTTTAGAATTGCGTCTTTGACAATATCATAATCAGAGCTCTGTTCAATACTTAATGCTGAATAAGCCTCCTGTGCCTTCCCAACGAGAACACTCTGTAAAAGTAAAGTCCATGAGTGTTTGGGCCAGTTTGAAGTAATTGCTACACGTTCAAAATGAGGAAAATACCTTTCCACATCTTTTTCCTGGAAAGGAGGAACCAAGCGTATATGGCTGGTCACATCAAACCCAGACTTACTTGGTGGCAAAGTATGTTTTATTTCTAGTTCTTTTAAGAACCGCTCATGCTCGATCAACATTTGTTTTTTCTTAAATCTAAGTAAATCCCGTCTTTCCTCCAGTTCTTTTTCCTTTAAAGCTAACTCTTTCAATCTCAGCTGAATAGCAGCCTCTGATGACACAGGAGACACAGGCAACACAAACTCAGGAGGAAGCGGTGCTTGTAACACACCACGGGACACAAGCTCCTTCTTAATGACATCCTTGATGCTCTGTTTAAGCCTTCTGTCATCACTTGAAATCTCTATATTGTAACTGGATGCCACCTGAAGAAGCTGCTCTTTGGTGAAATCATCAAGCAGCCCTTCACAAGGTTGATCAATGAAATCATCAGGAGTTGCCATCATTTAACAACAAAAATAACACGAATGGGGCATCACACAAAGCAACCACTGCTGCTTAATTCGCTTTATCAATAACACAAGGGTTCCACAATAGCACACAGTTGACACGAAGTGGCAAATCTACACAAAATGGCTACAGTTGAAAAGGCACCACCCCTCAAGCCACTAAAGTAGCACACACGATTACCTGCACCACACAAGCACACAATGGAACCTGCTGGTAATCACTAATTTGCACATGGCAATATGAAACTCAGGGTGAACCCAACACAACAAGCCACTAAACACACTAGAGTTAGGATCATGAACCCAACAAAGTGCTCCCAAAAAGCACAAACTCACCCAACTCAACACAAATGCTCTCCCTTCCCTCCACTCTTCAGGTAAAGAACATGGTTTTCCAAGCTGTACAATGTAATACCCAAAAAACAGTAGGAAATTCAGCTGAGAAACCCCCCAGTAACCTGCCTAATTAAACTAAACCTACCTATCTTCTGAGGTTACCAGGCTCGAGGCAACTTTAAACGCTAAAACCAGAGTCCCACAATGAGCCTAAGATGCAGCTCATTGCAGAGACCTGGAGCGTGCCCCCACCCAGGACAGCCCCGAAAATAAAAAAAAGAAAACAACAAAAGAGCGAATCGATGGAAGGACCAACGTCCAGCTGAAACACTCACCCTACATAACTGGGGAGCTCACACACTGATTTCCCTGATTTCCCAAAAGATACAAATTAGCTCACAACCATACTCACCACACTGAAGAAAAGCAAAAAAAAGAGGGAATCACAACAGCTAGACTCCATTAAACAACACCAAGAAACAAACAAGTCTAGGGAAAACTTAACTAATTAGGTGGGAGAAAAAAAAATGGACGAGTCCCCATTATGTTACAACCCAGGCTCAAAGGGAAGCAACACAATGAGACACATAACCCAGAACTCAAAAATAAAGGGTTTATTGAAACTAAATCATCAGAAGATACTTCAAAAAGATCAGGAAGGGTCTGCAGCAGGAGTGGAGCTGCAGCATGGAGGCCTGCTGCCATGTGTGGAGAGAGACAGGAGGAGGGGGAGGGCCAGGCTTTATAGTCTCTGTTGGATCACCACAGGTGCTCAGGTGAGTCACAATATACCTGCAGGAAGTGGAAGAGAGCAGACCAGACAGTGACACCCAGGGGGCACAAAACAATATACAGTGGGTATACACACTGGCCTGTAACCTGGCCTGTAAGGTTTAATAAAGTTTGATGTTGGAGGAAGTATTTTGTCTTTGGCCATTATTTTGTCTTCATTGGTATTGTTTTCCTTGGGATCTGTGGCTTTTAAATGGCTCTTATATTTCAGATAACTCTAAGTAATTAAAATTAATCACGAGCCCCTATGCGGCACAGCCACATAGAAATGATCATGTGTCCAACAGATGGCGCGTTTGAAGTTCATCAGCTCAACTTATCGTCTGTATCTCAGATCTCACAGGATTATGTGCACAACCTCTTGATTGTGCATTTCACGGTAGTGGCACAGAATATGTTCAAATTTGCACTGCACTGTTAGGTTTAGGAAAGAAAACATGGTTTGGGTTAAAAGAAGTGTTAAGAAATCACGTAGCTTACATAATTTAAAATTATGATAAATTTATGTTTTGTTCAGGATGCAAACACCGGCCTACTGGGTAAAAGTTGGTTGACACTGCCTTGCGCCCAGACTTCCTACCTTGGTGAACTTTTGACTAAAATATATACAGTATATATTGTTAAAGGTGGGCCTTAATGTATCCACCATGTAAAGGGATCCACTATGAAAATTTTGGTCTAATTCTGATGCTATAAATGTTCCTTTCAAATTCATTTGAAGGAATTCTTTCTTACTACTTTATTCAAACTTGACTTTTTGTGTGCTATATTGTGGCATTACCTGTGTTTGTAGTCTTGATGACACCACTTGTGAATAAACCAAAATATTGGTCGAACTCAAATTAGAAAAATTCAAATAGACATACTGTACTTGGGATGTGGGATTGGTAGTGTAGCGTACAGAATCAGTCACAAACATAGAACATATGAAAATCCATTGCACTGCGTGGAAGAAAACAGATTCCTTTAGGCCCAATTCTTTGACTGGTTCAGATGAATTTTATTCACTGCGCAGAGGAGAAAGAATTTCACAACAAGCCTGTAGAACTGTCTCTGATCAGAGTGAGTCTCTGGTCAACATTATATACAGGGTCACAGGACACAACAGGTTAAACAAACGGTGAGGGCTGGATGTCTTTGATCAGCAAGGAAAAGGGGAGAGACAATTAAACTACCCACACCCACCGTTTATTCTGATTTAAATCTTGCTATGCATGTGGACGGGGTGTCTAAGTGAGGGGTAGGTCGAATGCTGCATTCGTGTTGTACTTGGAAGTCCTAATTCCCTAGCTCAGAGTAAATTTCAACTGGAAAGCCCTCTGAAGTTGGATTTCCAACTCGTAAAGTCGGACAAACCTCACCAACCCCAATTTGACCCCAATGTCATAAGATGGCAGTGCCCTGGATTAACACCCTGTAGCGTTATACGTTTCAGCCTACAGTAAAGTCAAACTTTCTTTCCCCACACATAATTATGCAGGAGAACAAACACACACCCTTCGTGTCTTCTTTGTGCCTATTGTGTTTGAGGACCTCATATTGCTGCATTAGCTTTCTGTGATCTGACAGAGCAAGCACAACAAACTTTTCATTGGAGGTGTCGATCTTGGTTTTCTGACTTGTTTGCTCGAATGCTGTGAACTCGGGTGTGACATCATTCCCAGTTCCGACTTCTGAAACAACACAAACGCAACAGAAATTAGAGACACAGATATGGAAATGACATTTGTCTCACAACTGTATGTTAAACAGTTGCCTTAAAGGAAGGACACTGCAGGGGTTCCTTCTGGAATCCTTGCACCTTAATTTACTCTAAGTTGATAAGGGAATCTGAGGGAATGTCCTGATAGATAATTTGGTTTGTTCTGTATATACAAATAACTGTGTGATCAGGGGCAAATCCTTTTTATCAATAATTAGAATAAAATAAAGAATTACAATGTAATTCTGTTTCTGAAACTGTTACTGGTGTCTTTGAGATCACATACAAAGGTTGTGAAGTGTATCAAAGTGATAAAACAATGTTCAGCATGTTTAGCGTGGTTAATAAGGGCCCAGGTTCTGAAGGATTCCACACACAACATCAAGGTTAATCCTCCTTTGCATTTAGCCAACATAGATATGTACTGGTATATGCCGTGCATATTGATTTGACTTCATCTGTGTCACTGGGATGCATGGTAAATAGCATGCATGTTATGGCAGCAGAGGCTTTTCACCCTGTGTGGTATGCAGAGCGGGGCTGTGTTGGCCGGTTTAATAAGTCCCCAGGCTATGGCAGCCAAGCTTGTGGTAGGTGGATGATGGATCTCAGTGCCAGGGTACATAATGGTGGGACAGGGGAGCACGGGGGTGAAGGACAATACTCTGCCCTCTCTCCTTAATCAGATGCAGATCAAGTTAAAAGCAACAGAGCAGCAAATCCCTCCTCTAACAGCAAGGCCCCAGACCCTTGCACAATCCCTCTCTCCTTCCTTCCTTTGGCCCCTCCTCTCTTCATCCCCCTCTCTTTTCTTATGATTGTACAACAGAGCTTAGGGATGAGCCAGAGAAGAAGCTGGATGCTTGGGAGCCTTTACCACAAAGATCATATAGGATAAGTGCAAGAGCCCATTGTGGCTTGTTGATAAAATATTGATTTCTCCGCAAGCTACTGTTTACGAATCACCTTGCACAGCGTGACCCCTGAGACCTTAGGTTGTGACGTGGGAGTGTGTGAGGGAGTAAAGGGGGAGCAAGAGAGAACACGAGGGGGTAATGTGAAAAATGAAAGGGGAAAGCAGAGAGATAGACAGAGGAGCATGGGGGTGATTGGAGTTGACTGGGGACAAACCTGGCTGTTAATTGAAGGGATGGATCAATGATGGCAGAATATTGAATTTGGTGGGAAATGAAGGCAGGAGGCTTCACTTCTCAATACAGGTAGATGACACCAGACTGAACACACATTTACGGAATACGCTGCCGACACACTCAAATGAAAACTGCCTTCACTTTGATGGCCCCTTATCATTGTCTTCCTGAGAGACTGAGACCAAGTGAAGAATATGAGGAATGTTGATGTCCTTCCTGTCCTCTGTTTAGGAATGTGCGTAAAGCCATTTGAAGGCTAGTTTCAGGGTGTCTGACAAAGTCACTACCCCTTGGGGTAACAGGTTAGATGAAGACCTCTCAGCTTTCAAGTTCAGAGCTCCATCTTTACCCACTGTCAAGGTGGCCTTGGATGGTGTGTGTGTGTGTGTGGGTGGCCCCTTGTTTTAGATTGCCACATTGATCTGATCCATAGGTCACCATTTAGTGAATATCTGACCCGAGTCAGTCTTATCTAGACTGTAATAAGTAAAGTCCTCATCGCTGAAAGAGAGAGGAAAAAAACATCTCATTAAAGGAAAACATCGTTGACCTCTATGACAATAATCCACAAATTTTTAGTCGCAAAATCAAGCATTTTGTACAATCATACACCCTCCAACACCTTACCTCTGCTTTTTGTTGCTCTATACCTTCTTTGCCTTTTTCACCAAAGATGTATTAACAAACAACCGGTGTTGGCGTTATTTCTGCGTAGAGGACAGTGTGGAAATTTATGGTTTTACTGCACAACAACAACAGGTGAGCACAACAACGACAAAGAAAGGAAACAAAACTGCTTGCTCCCACTATTCTTCCCTCTCTTACACCTTGTTGTCAGGAAATCTAATTTGTACTCGCAGCCCACAGAGCCACCTGGCAACGTTTGTAGCATGGAAATGCGTCTCTGCTTTCGACATTGCCAGTTGTAGAGGGAGCGGGAAGGAGGTGGAGAGGGAGAGAGGATTAATGACATCATTCTGTATGCACCTCTGGACTCCCACACCGCCAGGATATTGCCCACCTCTGACATAGAGGGATAATGTTGGTTCTGTGAAAGCACCACATTTGGGGATCTATCTCTTCCTGCTCACATTCAAAAAATAATGGGGCTGATTCATCATCAGATTGCATGTCAAGTTTTGGGGAAAAAAATAATAAAACTGGCATATTGAGAATAGATGGGTCTGAAGCCATGGGCTGGTTAAAGCATACCACCTGGGTCAGTGACAGTCTCACTAATGATGGCGCTATTTGCTTGCTTCTGCAGGGATGCACCGTGTGGCGGCTTGGCACATGCTCATTGTGCCACATTATCCATCTTCTGGTGCGGACTACGTTTACTGCTTTTGTTTGACTCAGAGGAACAGAAACGTGTTTATTAAAAGAGGCAGAGAGGACAATGACTGCAAGTGGGTAAATCACTCTGCTGATGCATGAGTGATGCACCACATTGGCCTTCTCTCCGGGGGAGCAGCTGCCACAAACAAAATTCATCACTGATGCCATTGAAGCTGTTGGTGGTCTTTTAGTTGTGAATTTGTCAGCATATTATATTTCTGTTTTTCTTTGATCCATCATATTAAGAGTCTCTTTTTCACATTTTTTTAAGACTCACTTAACATGTCAAACCTCACAACAATGCTACGTGAAGTTATTCAGGTTACATTTACAGTCACATTAGGATAGATGTAGATTTTGTATTCTGTGTTTAAAAGCATGGGTTTGGAAGATGAACAAATCTTAAATTTGACTTCGTAATTGGTTTGAATCATTTTTCTTTTTATGAAGCTGCAGTCTGAAACTTTGAACAAATTTATTTTTTGAAAACTGTCATGATTTCCTGACTATATCAATGCATCTGCATCAATTAGAAAGAGGAGCTTGGTTTGACTTGACATTTCTTAACATGGATTTCACACATCCTGGTTCACAAATCTTCTCATATTACAGCTCAACACTAAAATATGTTTGTGAAAACATTTGATGAGAGAAATGTGGACCACAGTAACAGAGTTTTGATTCATATTTCAATCAATCAATCAATCAATCAAACTTTTTTTTTGTATGGCACTTTTAGTACATTATGCAGTTCAAAGTGCCTCACAGAGGCTAAAACAACAATAGAAAAAGTGAAAAAAAAAACCAAAAAAAAAAACCGCCCCAACCCCAGATACACACACACACACACACACACACTTGGCATGGCACCGAGACCTTAAGTGAGGAAAAGCCAACTTTGGGAAACACTGAAGCTGAAATTAAAACCTGAATAAAATAAATAGATAAATATAAAAGAATTAATTAATTCATTAATACATAAATAGGTGGATTAGTAAAAGCCTGATCAACAGGAGAAATATAAAATAAATTTTTAATCAGTCAAAAGCCTGATTAAAAAGGTAAGTCTTGAGCCTCTTCTTAAAAACTTCAACAGTCTCTGCAGCCCTGAGGTTCTCTGGCAGGCTGTTCTCGGCCATAATAACTGAAAGCCGCCTCCCCATGTGTTTTAGTTCTAAATTTAGGTATGGTTAACAGGCCCATGCCAGAGGACCTCAGGGTCCGGGAGGGTTGATATGTTACAAGTAGGTCAGGATAGATAAGATGGCCCAAGACCATTAATACATCTAAAAACAAGTACAAGATTTGACCAGCTCTGCCTATCCTAGTGAAAAAAAGCACACTATAGTGTACTGAAATTCAGCATACGTAGTGTACTTAAAGCATGCTATTTTGGAACAACTTATTTTGTGCTCAATGTATTTTAATTTACTTAAATTGTAAAAAAGTTCAACTTTACGTGTACTTTCATGTGCTAAAGTGGAACAACTTGAAGTATTTTAGTATACTTAAAGTATAAGTACATGACTCATATACTTTAAGCTGTTTACAACTTGAAGTATATTTAGTATACTTAAAGTATAAGTACATGACTCATATACTTTAAGTATACTAAAGGGCCTACTAATGGCCTATCTCCCTCAGTATGAATTTGAGAGGGCTATCCATGCTTTTATAACCTCTCGTTTAGACTACTCTAACTCGCTGTATCTTGGTGTTGATCAGTCTTTGCTTCATTGCCTCCAGCTGGTCCAAAATGCAGCTGACTGGTAAGAGACGACGTGATCACATCACACCTGTCCTCTCTTCCCTTCACTGGCTTCCAGTCAGTTTTAGAGTTCAATTTAAGTTTTTATTATTTATTTTTAAATCTCTGCATGGCTTGGCACCGACCTATCTCTCTGAGTTGCTGCACCTTCATGCTCCAAACAGAGCAATGGAGCAATCAGAGCTGCACAGTCTGTTGAGAGTTTTAAATTATTGCTAAAAACTCACATCTACGCACTGGCTTTTAATACAAGTTGAGTTAGACACTTTTATGTTCCTTTTAATTGTGTTTTTTTGTTTTTAATTAATTTACTTGTTTTATTTATTTATATTACTTGTTTGTTTTTAATTTGTTGTTTTATTTGCCTCAGCCTTGTACAGCACTTTGGTCAACTATGGTTGCTTTTAAATGTGCTATATAAATAAACAAAGATTGAGATTGAGATTGAAATGTATTACCAGTATACGAAAGGTTGAAAGAATTGTGGCACTCCAGGTGAAAAAAAAACTTGAATGTTTTTCCAGTCATATCAACAGTACATTGCACATTGCAAATAACACAAAGACGTGTACTATCTTTAAATGTACAGATGGCTTTTAGACTTTTTCACAATAAAACAAATATTGGTACTTTAGTAGCAGTACACTCTGTAGATATCCATTTCAGCCAGCAGACCTAAACATAAATTTTAAGGAACTGAGGAATGAAAATAACATTGCTTATTATTGTACCCCTAACCCTTCCCACTGTACAGAAACACACACACACACACACACACACACTATGTTCTTCTTTTTTGGATGAACTGCTCATTGTTGCACTTTCGTCTGACGGATGTGCGGACAGCAGAGACACTTGTCTGTGGAAACGCCAGAAGAGCAGCATCTGTCGACCGAATAGACAAGAGATACTGTAAGTCACGCAGCATATTCATAGCATTTTTGAACAATACATCAGGAAACTGTAAGAAATTGTATCAGCATTTTATCATACAAATAATGCCAACAGTACATAGTCCAACATGTATTTAATAATTACTGTAATCTGTTCCCGTGTGACTTAGCTGCTATAGAAATCAGCTTTGAAATAGACTACAGGCAACATAAAACAATCACATACCTGTAATAGCTTGTACTTTGGCAACATCAAGCTGTGTTTTTGGAGCCCTCCCCCTCCCGAACTTTCTCTGGGCAAAAATGGTCATGCGAGATCTATTCAGACGCAGGAAGACACTCTTTGAAACTGCCACTGTGCTGCCAGCTAACATGTGCTGCATAAGGGAGAGAAAGAGAGGACAAACTAGACAGATTATCTCTGTGAGGAATGAACAACAATGTGCTCAATTCAATCTTTACTTTGAAACACTGCTAGTATATATAAACCACTAGGGAGTGCTTAGACCTGTGGTGTTGAGGTTCTCATTGACAGCAAGATAATTAATATGACTGAGTTGTGAAACACATAACCTAATAAATCCCATCACTTTATTGCTGACCCAATTACCAGCACAGGATGATGTGGTCGAAGACAAAAGGTCCATAGTGCAAATATAGAATTCTTTACGAATGAACTGTGAAGTAATGAATACAGATGTCCATCCCTCAATCATAACACACCATTTCAACTTCACTGCCCACAGAAGATGATAACATTGCAGATGAAGGGGTTGCACTGAACAAGGCCATCAATGCCTGGACACACTCCCTCATTGATTTAATCATTTCTGGCAGGTCTAGGATGTATGTAGTATGTATGAATGTAATAACAAGTGGGAAAACATTTTGTTTGTCCGTTAGTCAACGTAATGGTACTTAAGTTCAATGCAGGACAATGTGAAAACACCCTGAATCATTGTTTAATAAACAAACTGTGATCTGAACACCAACCATGAAGGGCTGACATGATTGCATTTATTTCAGGTGCCATGCCATGACCAGTATTATCAGCTGTCATTTTCTCCAAGGGAGAATGAAATACCAGTTAGAAAGCAGAAAAAAAAAAAACAAATACAATCACATTAAACCTCACTAAGGTACAATAGACATTTACAGAACCAGATAAGAGGAATTGTGGGAGGAGATAGCAGCAGATATGATGTGCTCGTTTTTTATGTTATAGATCGTGATCATTTGCTTGTTTTTCTGGTACCCTAGAAACGCAACAGACAAACACCATAGTTTGTCCAGATGTCATGGTGAATGACTGATCTGTGAATGATAATCTGACAGCTGTGATCCCATCCTGTGCTCAATTTGCAGGTAAAACAAGATTCAGGATTGTAATTATAAGAAATGCTGGGGAGTGACTGGAGTCAGTGTTCCATCTACTGGATAAATAGCGATAGGACACCATTTTATGCCATGCTGTTTTCTGATAATAATTGGCGTTTAATCAGCAAAAATCTGGCTTATGTCGATTATTTTGAAAAGGGCTATAATCGGCCGATTAAATCCACCGTCACATCGTTCGGGCCCTAGGTATTAGTGACAATATTTTTAATTGTGCATGTGCATGCTTTTTACTATATATACACAATATTCCTCAAAGGAAATACAGTATGTTTAAAGGACACTCTTCTAATCCACACTACGCTGTTGACAAAACATTCATGAAAGATGTTTGAAAGTGATTAGATTGTTTGATATATTAAATAAAAGTTAATTGAACACATTATGCTTCGTTGGCATGCACATGACAGTCACTAGGAGTTTATTTCCGCAGTATAAATTGTGAGATAAAGTTTTCCATACTGTTGGGTGTAAGGTCTCTGACCTTCGCCTCACCTATTCATTCAATATGATTACATTTTATCATAATAATATAATATTCAATATAAATGTACTTGCCATTCCCTGGGCTGAGGATAAATCCAACTTTTCATCTGAGGCATAGTCCGGAGACTTAAAAAAGTGAAAAGAGAAAATAGCTGTCAAAAGCAATACAGCAGAGAACAAATTTGTGTCTGAAAGTACACTTACAACAGTAAGGAAAGAAGTATGACTTACAATGATATGCTGTTGTGGAATCCCTATGTATGTGGCGTCATCAGAACTGGGACTGGATGCCAGAGGTAAACCCAAATGTTTTGCTGCCTTGTTAGTCTTTGCTTGGATTCCCTGAAGAAAAATGTTTATACAATAAAAGTAGGAAAATGAATAGTCATATCCTGAAATTTGAGTTTTACGAGAGAGCACAATATTTAATTACAAAAAAATATCACAGCAGTTGATGCTGACATTAAATTGAGTTTTTAAAAACTAAAATGAACAACCTACTTTAATAATTAACACAAATCAAGGACACCACGTTTTTTTTTCCTCTTGTAAACATTGTAGCCACTTGATCAAGAAAAAAAAGTGGACTTACCCCAAGAAGACGTTGTGAAGATTCATCCTCAGAACTGCTGTTGTGATCTTGTGTGTTGAGGGCCCTCTTCTGAGACAGGGAAGTCTTTAGGTTTTGTAACATCTGGTCCCTGACTGCGTCTTTAATCCTGGTTTGCTTTGCCTGTCCAAAATGTTTATAATGTAAAAAGAAAGACAAGAATGTCATGACAATGTGAAATTCTCACTAGCATACCGAGCCTAATTAAATCCGGCATTAATTTATACTACAGAAAACAGAAATAATTTCATTAGCACCCCTGACAGACAATGGAAGCAGAGGTGCAGCAGTAGTGATGAACCAGAGCCTCCATAATCTGTTTCATTGTACACTGTCATATAATGACAAGAAAGGGATTTGATTCGATTTTTGTTTGATTTTGGCAACCTACAGAAAGCTTTGTGTAATCAGTTTCACACTATAGATGTCTTCAGTACTAGTCATATACAACAATACTTCAGCCTGAAGGAGCAAATCAGGACATTTACTTTGATAGTTTAGCTCCATTTTACTGCAAAAAATAATGCACTTTAACGTGACTAGGACTTTGATGCATGAATTGTAAGCACCTGGATGAGTAGTTATCCAAAGTATTGGAGTAGTATGGTAGCACTTACCTGCACGGCCGTTTTCAGCTTCACTACGTTGGTCTCAATCATTTTCCTTTTCATGCACAGCCCTGCTGTCTTCCTCAGCCCATATATCGTTACCAAGAAGGAACAATTTCTTTTTTGACATGAGGTCCTCGCAGCAATCTAATATAACGAGAAGAGTAATAAAAATTAAGTTGAACCTAGACATTCAACAACAAAATTTAACAGTTAGCTGCCAACTAGCTGAAAAAAATTGGGAAATAACAACTTGCCTCCATATAACAGGACCTTAGCGGCCACCGGTTCTTTTCTCGTAGGCCACCTGATTTCAATCCAGCTCTCGTCGTCATCAAGGTCCAGCCGGGATGTCACTAGGGTGAACTGGTAGCTACCAAGAATGAGTAACATACTTTCCACTTTAAGTGATTTATCAACTAAGTAGTAGACTGCGAATTTGAATGACATTGTTTCATCCTAACCTGTAAACCTGTAAACCTGAAAACAAAACTGATGCACTTGATTGGTCAGAAACTCTGTGACGACCTATTTTTTAAAAATATGTCAGAAAAATGAAAATTGAAGAAACATTTGAATTCTGACGACATGCACCCAGAGATGCCAAGAGCAACAAAATATAGACGACTTCACCAGAATCAGGTAAAGAAAAATTAATGAAATTATGTGGGCTACAAACAAATTTTATTTTTCACTCTGCCACATGGAATTCTGTATTCTGTATAACATTAAGTTAAACCTTTTAAGATAAATAGTACCATATCAAGACATTTTTGTAACAGTGTTTTAGCTATAAGCTGTGAAAATGTGAAATACCTTGATTCTACATGAAACTCATCTTGCTATTGACTTCACGTTAAAGACATTAACTTTGAAAGACCCTATACACTAATTTAAAACTTTTTTAAAAATATATGTGTTATATTTTCCCTTTTACTGCAGGAAAAATACGATATAAACTTGTCAACATCTTTGATGCCTGCTACAAAAAACCCACAATATTTATCTTTGGTAAATATTAAAATATATTAAATAGTATCACAGCAAAGACCAGGCTATCTGATGGTTGGCATAGTTCTAAAAGACAATATTACTTCCAGTATGATACCGTAATCCTAAAATGTTTGCTAAGTCCAATGTAAGTCATCAAGAGTAATTATACATCAACATTCGTGCTAGCAAGTGGATAAAGTACTGGCTCAAATTTCCCATGATCTTTGTTTTTACTGTATCCACAGAAACGGAGAAAATTTTTATACAAGAGATTTCTTTGTGCATCTTCAGTTCCAAGAACAGCCCTTTACAGAAGAAAAGTTATGAGAAGGTAATTTCAGGAGAAAGAAATGTTATCTAAAATAGTAAATGCATTTTTTATCCCGATGTTCAACCATACATTTTAGAAAACTGAAGCTACACTTAGTTGCTCTACATTTGTCTCAGAATTGTCTTACAGATCATAGTAATGCTGATACTTACCAAGAAGTGGATAGAGAGAGACAGGAGGACAGAGAGGAAGATGATGGAAGTGGACAGGAGGACAGAGAGGAAGTTGATGGAAGTGGACAAGAGGACAGAGAGGAAGATGATGGATGTGGACAAGAGGACAGAGAGGAAGAGAGGAGCCAAGCCGGAAATCAAGATTCAAACCAATTGAAGGTATTACCATACAGATTATCTGTGTATTGTTATTTTACATGATGCATGAGATATCACCCTTAATAGGACAACACTGTCATTATAATTTTGGGTTATTTTTCCTGCTGTGTTTTGGGTAGTAATGTGAGCAATCTTGTCTTGTATAACAGAAACACCATGATGGCAATCCTGTATACCCTGGTGCTCCCCTCATTAAAGGACAGAGTCTGCTCTTACTCATGTCATATGTACTGAGGCACAATTTGACAGGAGTAGCTCTTCAGGATCTTCTTACAATGTTTAATGAACATTTCCCTGGCTTGGTGCCAGCAACGTCATATCTCTTTCATAAATCATATGGACAGTTTGGCCAGTATGTGCCCCATTTTTATTGTATCAACTGTGAAAACTATATGGGACCCAGTGAGACAGCTCCAAAAAATTGTTCTTTTGTAATGCTGAATTTGACATTGAGGAAGGGTTGGGTGTTACTTTCTTGTGTTTAATCTATCAACCCAAATAGTGGACATTGTGGAAAAATCTGGGATACATTTAAATGACAGAGAATCAAATCCAGGCATTGTTTCAGATATTCAGTGTGGGGCTGAATACGAAAAACTTAAGCAGAGTGGACAAATAGGGACTGATGACATGTCACTTATGTGGAAGTGTGATGGTTTTCAACAGCAATAACTTTCAGATATGGTCAATTCAGTGTCAAATCATCGAGCTGTCGCCAAAAGATCGTCAAGCCAACATCTGTATACCATGCTTATGGTTTGGTAAAAGCAAGCCAAGTATAATCACATTTTTAACTGCTTTTGTAGCGGAGCTCAAGGAACTGGAACAGACTGGAATTAAATGGATGGACTCTGAAAACGTAGAGCATATAAGCAAAGTTCATTTACTCCTGTGCTCCTCAGATTCAGTTGCCCACCACCTCCTGAGAAACACAAAACAGTTCAGTGGAAAATATGGGTGTGACTTCTGCCTTCACACTGGTGGTGGTTCATATGTCTGGGAAAACCCAGAACCACATTAAGGACAGAGATGGATCACTTTCGGCATGCTATGCTGGCAACACCTGCTAATCTAGTAATGGGTGTGAAAGGACCATCCCCTTTGATGGAACTTGAGAGCTTCAACATGATCACTGGATTCATTCCTGAGTACCAACACAGTGTCTGCCTGGGTGTCACTAAATAAATTACATCTCTGTGGCTAGACAGTAAGCACCATAATGAAGACTGGTACTTGGGCGGCAAGGTCTGTGATATAGGCTAGGAATTGCTGGCCATTAACCCACCTGTGGAGGTCACAAGGGCACCAAGATCAGTGAATGACAGAAAATTCTGGAAAGCATCTGAGTGGAGGTCATTTTTGTTGTTTTATTCATTGCCTGTTTTGAATGGCATTCTGAAACCAAAGTATTGGAATCATTTTTTTGTTTTTATTAGTTTTTGCAATATACACTCTTCTTCAGGATGCCATCAATGTGAGACATGGATGTGGCAGAACAAGCTCTGCAAAAGTTTGTGCTTAACTTTGAGAAACTTTATGGTGCTGCTAATGCTTCTTTTAATGTGCATTTATTAATGCACTTGGCAGCAGGCGTGCGCAACTGGGGACCACTGTGGGCAACATCTGCATTTCCATTTGAATCATTTAATGGGACTTTGCTTGGGTTTTTTAGTGTAACAACACGTGCCAACACAAATGGTGAATAGAGTTCTTAGGTGGAGGGGTCTCTCAACAAAAGCAAGAACTACAATGGCAAATGCTAATGACAACATAAAGCAACAACAACACTATTTGACAAACTTCAAAGTACCTCTGACTTTAGAAAGAAATCAAAGGAGTTTTGAACCTCATGTCAAAGGGCTTGGCTGCCCGAAGAAAGGTAGAACATCTGTGTTGCAGAGGATGGTTATTGAAAGTTTCATAGGAGTGACAGTTCATTCAGGCGTATTTTATGACCGTTTCATTTGTAGCAGTGTAGTTTATCATTCATGTATCAACACAACTCTTAAAAAGAGAAATAATTCAGTTGTACAGTTAAATGATGGAACGTTCTGTGAAATTGCTGGCTTTTACAAGTGATGATATATCCACCAAATTCTGTATTTCAGTAAAAGACCTTACAAAGAGTGGAGGAAAGGTTTGTAGGGATGCTCAGCTAAATATATCCTCCACATTTATAAATGAGGTGTCTCACACCCATAATGTGTTTGCTGTGCATCCCCAAGCACTCAAACGTAAATGTGTAAAGGTTAAGTCCAAGGACAAAATGTATGTCACTCCACTCCCAAACAATGTTGAAAAAGACTAATTCTTGCGGAGCTACTACTTTACAGACCAAAGACCAAACCGATCTCCACATATCAGTCCTATAAGCATGCAGTGCTGTTAGCCACTTTTTCATTGGTACATACACTCCCCAACAGGACTTGTTTGCTGTAGCCTTGCTTTTTCTCAAACATGACTATTGAAATGTTCTTCTTTGTGACAATTTTAATGTGTTAATGCAGTGTGAGTGAACTACATTTGTTCCATGAAGTATTAACTGTCTGTAATGTGGATGATGTAATTTGGTAAATCATAATGTAGCACTGCACCAACTTTAAAGCAATTGCTTTTCAGCAAAAGACATACATTTTTTGTGCTTACTTGTGTACTTAACACACAGCACAAAATTTGGATGCATTTCCATTGTAATACTACTGAACACTTTCCAAAAGAATGTACTGGGGTACAAGTGTGAATAACTTTTCTTCATAAACCTAGATGTAACTTAAAATACACTCAAACTTAATATTTCAGTGTTGGTATTAAAATGTGTACTTTTCAAATATGCTTTTAGTGTATGTTACAATAACAATTCTGTGCATACATTTTAAAATATATTTTTCATATATGCACATAAGTTTCACTTAAAGTATATTTTAGTTTAATATATTTCTACAAAGTGCAATAATAGTATACTTTTTAAAGTGTGTTAAAAGTGTTAGCATGAAAGTGTGATGTTAGTATACTTTATATATATTTACAAAAAGTGCAATTCGTGAAAGTACATTTTCAATATGTTATTGGAAATTTGAATATACAATAAAGTATATTTGTTTTTCACCAGGGTAGTTTCACAGTTTGATCAGAGATTGTGAGTTTTGTGACAAGTGATTGACAGATGATATAGAGAATTCTTGGCTCTGATTGGTTGCTTTTCGGCACAGTTAAATCTTGCAGTTGTCAGTAACACACGGAGGACACAATAACCGTTTCACAAATTATCTGTCTCATGCACTGTTGTCAGAATGTAGTGACATTACAGTATAGTGTCTTATAAAAATATATTTTTTTTTGTCATATTTGTTCTAAGTTACCTCCAGCAGCTTCAATGGAAAAAGCTACCAATTTTACATGTCCATTTTCACTAGGTATTGTCTTCAGAGTTTGACCTTCTCATGGCAAACCTTTCAGTAAAATGCACTTATCACTTTTTTATCTCATGAGCTGCACCACCTCTCCAAAAGTATGCTACCGTTCGTTGGATGTGGATTGCCTAAAAGTTGTTCCTGCAAGCTGATTTTCATGCATGACTTAAGTGTGACTGAAAATCAGGAGAATAACACATTCTGGTATCCATGCACCCTGCATGATTGTAAAATGTTCAGAAGTAATTTCAAGTATATATGTGTGCTGTTCATAATAAATGTGCTGAATTTACTGTTTTTTCAGAGTATAACTGTTTAAAGACAAAGCAAAAGTACAGCTATTTGTGTGTGGCTTTTTTAATTTCTGAGACATCAAATTTGGAGCACTTTGCACTGAAAATCACATTACTTTTGAATTGAATTGAATTGAAAATGTTTATTGACAACAGACAAATGTTTACAAATGAAAACGTACATCGACACAACCGCTGCCAAAAGGATAAAAACACAAAAAGTCAACAGCTTATTGACACTTTGAATTAATTGCAGCCTGGTCTCTGACCTTGTGGAACACACCTCTCTTATAGTACTAAACATCCCAGCCTGGACATTCCAGACCTATGTATGAAAGAACACATTATGAGTCGTAATTATCCATATTTATAGCAGTAGCCTGTGGACCAATGAAAAGCAAAGGGGTGTGGATTACCGCGTTTCTTTAAGAGCGGCGTTGTTGCATACAGCATTGAGGAAAATAAAAAAAATCACCATGCCTCGATACAAGACTCGCACCAATTCTAAAGGACACCCTGAAGCAGGCAGAGTGGAGCAGCAAGAGCATCAGCAGCATACAGGCAATCTGGTTCCTGATACCGATGAGAAAGAGGTGCAGAATCTTAGACCAGTGACCATGTCGCTGATTTGTGAGACTCCAGTCACCATCTACCATGAGCAAGGCTCACACACGGATGCTCCGAGGAAAAGCATGGTGTTTCTATGTCGGACGCAGTCTCCCCCAAACAGTTTTCTGTGTGAGGAGTGGTCTTTAGAACCGTGTGGACTGCAAGGACACTGGGGTTATGTATTCAAGTATGAGACGGGGGAGCTGTGGTTGTATCAGAGGGGTGAAGGTGAAACACTGGGAAGTGACATAGCCACGCTGACCTCAAACGACTGGGCCGTGTTGCAGCTGGTTTTACTGGGTCTGTGTCTGAAGGGTCATTCAGCGGATCAAGAAGTTCCTATAGCCGCAAAACAAGCCCGAGTTGAGAATCTCGGCAACGTGAGTCATCAAAAGATCTTGTGCAGCGCAGTCTGGCAATCAAAAATCTCTGTCTCAGGTCAATGGTTCTTCCGAGCCAGTCTCAGGACTTCGCAAGGGCCCACGGAGGACTTTGTCTTGGAGTGTTTTAATTCTGACTGCGGCGTATTTCGCACATTGATTGCCATCCCGATCGATGTGTGGAAGGAAAAGATGGAAGAAATAGGAGGCGTAATTACGTCTCTGTTTCGCAGCTGTCGTAACTGGAATGAGGTGGTAGCTGTAAAAAAACAGTTATCCTTGTAGACCACTCCCCTCTTTACAATAAAAGGAGAGATGGTTGTGGGAGGAATGACACAACTTGGAAGACTGCAAAAAGCATGGACACTATCAGACGCTCGGCTCAAAAACAAATGGCTACCTTATTGACTCCCCTATGGGAGCTCAGTCCCTCTCCACCCGCAGCCTACACATCTGACTCGGGCAATTAGGAGGAAAAGAACTTGGACTGTCCACACAGCTGTTGCGGACAAGCGGAGCCCCATTCACCCCCGGCTCAGCAGCACCGCTGCATGGAACTAACTTCTGCTTCTCCACCGACATCACCTCCTGAAGCAGGGCGAGTGAAACCATGCCACTCTCCATCTGTACCTTTAAAGCTGTGCAAGGATAATATCCTTACAGACATGCCCATGGAGGATCCACCTGCGACCTGTCCATCTGACTCGGGCAATGAGGTTGAGGCGGCAGAAGAAACCTCACAGGTCATCACCTCCCCTCTGACCCCCACCTTCTTCGCCCCCATGCTCTCAGCCAGAGGAGGAAACTCTCAATGATGAAATTGACGGCTGGGTGTCATTCAAAGTCATCAGCCTGGTAAAAGCAGCCGTGCTCCATCTGCTCAACTCTACCCTCTACAAGTACAGGGGCAAGCGCTGCTTTGGATGTCAGACCAACCATCCTAGCCAGAGAGAACACCCGTGTTTGGACGTGCTGGAGGATGACTTCTACCTGAACCATTTTCATGGTTTGATGAAGGTGTTGTACACCCCAAAATTCATTCCTTCGATCCAACGCATGTTGCTCTTGTACAATATTCAAGAGGATGACGGAAAAGTCAAAGCTGTGGCAGAGACTCTCTTGCACGAACTGAAAAGGGTGAGAAAGATCCACGAGAGCATCAGCGACATGTACGAGGACCTTATTGCAAATGACTTTGGAGCCCTGAAGATGCTGTCAGAATGGTGGGGTGGAACTGAGTCTTCCAGCTGCTAAAATGGGAAATTCCTGGAGAAGAGCGGTGGCATATGTAAACGGGCAGATGTTTATTCATCAATTGATGGAGCTTTTAGGACAAGTTATTCAGCGTTGAGTTTCACAGAAACATAGAGACACTGAGGACGATGTTGCAGTCCATCATCTGGAAATCATTCTGGACAGAGTGCGTTTTCAAGCCGGACATACAACCTGGGGAGAAATGGTACAAACCACCGTGAGTATGAGCGCATCAGGATTTTCAGAGACTTTTGAAAAAATTGCAAAATACATGTTTCAATACTCATTTGATGTAAAACCCAGTCATTTACTCACTCTGTATGCCTTGTTTGTGGACACGGTGACCCTCCGTTTGCAAAATAATCTGCCTGTAAATACTTTAACCGAGTTGATGATTTTACAGCATGTTATTCAAGTAAATTTGAATCAGTCTGTTTTTATTCACACTTTAAATATTATCCATTATTTTAACCAATTGTAATGTGTGACCCTTTGCGTTCTCAATAAAGGAAATTAAATTTGACGCTGTCTTGTGTGGTCATATTGTGCACCCTCGTCACAATAAAAACAAATGAATAACCATAAAACCTCACTAAAACCTGAGAGTGAGCCAGAGGTAGGATGATGGAGAAACGGATCATGAAAAGAGTGTATTACAATCCAGCCCATCCGGGTAGCTTTGGTGGAGCAGAACGACTCCGTCAGGGTGTACAAGATGAAATGGGTAAAAAAGTCAAACTTGAAAATGTCAAAGATTTTTTTATCAGAACAGGATGCCTACACTCTGCATAAACCTGCCAGAACACATTTTATCAGAAACAGAGTTTTTGTTCCTAGGCCTTTAAACCAATTTCAAGTTGACCTTTGTGACATGCAAACCCTGGCGGAACATAATGATGGGTTTAATTATTTATTAACGGTGATAGATGTATTTTCAAAAAAGGCTTACGTTCGTGTTTTAAAGAGAAAAACTGCCGCCGAGGTGGTGAGAGCCTTTGAGTCAGTCTTTAAAGAAAGTCAAATCCCGGAAAAGCTACAAACGGATGCTGGTAAGGAATTTTTCAACAAGAGTTTTACAAGATTACATTTTACATTTGGTGAAAAGCTACAATCACAGCTATCATTCAAGTATAAAAATGGCTCCTATGCATGTGACATCTGAGAATGCCTCTCAAGTTTTTCAAAATTTGTACGGTACATTTTCTACCCGACACAGGGCTTCGGTCAAAATGAAGTTTAAACCGGGCGATCTCGTCAGAATCTCCAAGCTGAGAGGAGTGTTTGATAAAAAATATGAACAGAGTTTTACGGACGAAGTGTTTACGGTGGTCGACGGCATTCCTCGCACTCCTCCCGTGTACAAATTCCAAGATTATGACGGGGAAACCATTGAGGGTTCCTTTTATGAGGCTGAATTGCAAAAAGTAAAGATGGACAAGAACAGGACCTATGCTGTGGAGGAGGTATTGAAAGGACGTACGGTGTGAGGTGAAAAACAGGTTTTGGTACGCTGGAAAAACTGGCCAGAAAAATTCAACAGCTGGGTTAAGGCCTCTGATCTAAAACACATATAAAAAGCAGCTGCAGTGAAAGGTTAGGATTAGTAATTATGGCGGTGGCGGCTGATGTTGGGTTTTACGTGACCCTCCCATCCAATGCCTGTAAAGACGTGTATAAAGGTAACATCAGTTCCAGTTATATGGTGGACCTGGCCAAGGGCATCGAACTGACTGGAGAGTGGGTGGTAGGTTTGTGTGAAATCATCTACCCCCACACCTGGTATACTTTAAAAGCGGATCACGCCTATTTTGAGGTGAACAAAGTGATGGAGGAATCCCAGCCGTTGGTGATTCAACAATTTAGCTGGGGAGGATACTATAACAAACCTAAAGAGCTCCTGGACCAACTTGTACCTGCCCTCAGAAAATCTGACCCGACCACTGGTGCTTCCTACAACAGCGTGACAAAGTGTGTCGATTTTAAAGGCAATGGTCAGCACAGAATCCGCACATATGCCCCCATGGCCTATATGCTAGGCTTAAAATCGGGTGAATGGTGGACCCTCTCCAACCGTAGCACTCCCTGCCCCTGTGACCTCAAAACCGGCACTTATAATCTGTTTGTGTACACAGACATCATTCAGTATCAGCAGGTCGGCGACAGTCACTCACCGTTACTGGGTGTCGTGAACGTTAAAGGTGATTTTGGAGATGTGGTGAGCATCAGGTATAATACCATACATTACATACCTGTGTCAAGAAGTTATATTAAATCTATTCACATTGAGATTAAAACGGATCGCAACAAGTTTGTGGACTTTGTCTACGGCAAGAGTATTGTGAAGCTTCACTTTAAACCGACAGCCTCTCTGCACCATCTGTAAAAAAAAAAAAAAATGGCTCATCTGAGAGAGGATCCTCATCGTTTTATAAACTATTATGAAAGTCAAGCAGGAGGAGCTTTACCCAGTTTTTACGGAGCCCCCGTTATGTACGGTCGAGGGATAGGCTCCATTTTCTCAAAATTGTTCAGATTTGTGTCCCCTCTGCTGAAAAAAGGTTTTGCCATCGCCAAAATCAGCCGCAAATCTGAAATCAGCCGCGAGTCACATTGCCTCTGACGTGATAAAAGAAGCGACGGGAAAAATAACCCAAATGGGTAAAAATCAGGAGGGGTCGGGGGGATTATGGTCATATCACGTAGATTGAGGAAGAGACCCCCGGGAGAGCGTGTGCTCACAATCCCTAAAAAACACGGGGAACATAAAAAGAAGAAATCAGTAGCGAAAAGCCGGTCAAAGAAGAGGAAGTCTACCACTCAGTCTGGCGACATCTTTTAACCAGAGGGGGAAAAAATAAATAATTAAATATAGCCCTTTTGCATCAAAAATCACCCGAGTGCACCCTGGCAGAGCTTGATTTATTTTCAGCTCCTATGACGCAGTTGTCTATCGAAGATAAAACTTACACAGAGATTTTACCTCTGGCAGCAATTACAGATGGGGGACCCATAGAGTTTTTTATTCCTGGGGATGGTGAGAGGTATTTGGATCTGAACGACACCTTGCTGCATCTTCGCATCAAAATCACCAATGAGGATGGCACAGACCTGATAAACGATGCGGTCATGGGCCCCATCAATTATCCTCTGAATACATTTTTCAGTCAGTGTGATGTTGTTTTGGGGGATCGGCTGATTTCCCAGTCTAGCGCTACACATCCCTACCGAGCCATGATTGAAACCTTGCTCAACTTTTCTGGAAATACGCTCGAGAGTCAATTTAGTGCGGGGCTTTTTTACAAAGACACGGCAGGAGCTATGGACTCTATCGTCATTAACAACGGTCCTAACCGAGGTCTCACCGCTAGAGCAGCCCTATGCGTCAATTCCAGGGAAGTACAGCTGTTTGGCCCCCTCCACGCAGATATATTTTTCTGCGAGAGGTTGCTTTTGAACTCGGTGGACTTGAGAATCAAACTGAGCTGAGCCAGCGACGCCTTCTGCCTCATGGGACATCAGGGCGCCACTCACCGTGTGAGAATACTAGGGGCCTCGCTGTTTGTCAAAAAAGTCAACGTGTCACCAGCCGTCCGCCTGGGGCACGCTGCGGCTTTGCTCAAGGGTAACGTGCTCTACCCGTTGTCCCGCATCAATGTGAAAACGTACTCCATACCCGCCAATTCGCAAGTATGTAACCAGGAGAACCTCTTTTTAGGAGCCATGCCCAAATACGTGGTGCTGGGTATGGTGCACCATGAAGCCTTCACGGGGAGAAGAGACCTGTCGCAGTTCAATTTCAGGCACAACGACGTGGAATATCTGTCCCTTTGTCAGGATGGAAAACAGATCCCAGCCAAGGCCTTTCAACCTCGGTTTGATCAGGGCATCGCGGTCAAAGAATTTTACAACATGTTTCATTTGAAAGATATACCTCTCAGCATCAACCGCGCTGATTTTAACGACGGATACTCGTTGTTTGTATTCAATCTAGCCGCTGGTGAAGACAATGATGCTTTGTCTCCCTTAGCCAATGGGAATTTAAGACTGGAAATGAGATTCAGAGTCCCCTTACCACACACCACCACCCTGATTGTTTACGCCTGTTACGATTCTATTCTGGAAATTAATTCTAAAAGGCAAGTGCTGGTGGATTATTACTGAAAAAATTAATAATCATCAGCTGGAAAGTCTTTTGCACAGTCTGCTGGGAGATTTATTTTGCCGCGTGTGGGCCTCTGACCAGCTGCCGTTATTGAAGCAAACATTTATCTTACCAGCCTACTTTATCGTCAACACGCACCCATCTCACCTACCTGGCGAACACTGGCTCTCGATGACTCTGGAAGAGGATGGTGTAGCCACCTTTTTTGACTCTTTTGGACTCCCTCCGGACCCCTCCACCATCTTACAGTTTTTACAACGTCGTTCAAAGCAAATATTGTACCACCACCATCAGCTTCAGCACACCCTGTCCGCTGCGTGCGGTCAACACTGTGTTTATTATCTGTGCCAGCGGGCCTGCGGAAGATCCATGGACCAATCCATGGTCTTTGTATTCTGACAATGTACAAAATACAAAATGACCAGACAGTATGTGCCTTCTGAAAAAATACAGAGGCTGAGTCAGAAATCAAAGGGCTGCCTGTTTTTACCACAAACTACCGTTTGTGAGTTTGTGTTTCATAAAAAAATGTCTGTAGACTTTTTGAGTGAGACAAATAAAAAACTTTATTACAAAATCACAGTTTTTACATTTCATTTAGGGAGAAAAGTTGATCCAAGGGTTTTTTCTCTTTTTTCTTTTTGAGCTTCGTATGCCCTCCCAAGTTGGGGTTTTAACTTCTTCATCCTCTGAGCCCTCCACCTCTTCTTCTCTCTCCTCCACTCTCTGAATTTTCTGCTTTCTCCTTGATGGAGTTTTGGCCTGGGGTTCGTTCATTTTTAAGCGGCGACCCATTCTAACCACTGAATTGAGGCATGAGAGTAGTTTTTGTGTTGACGTCGGTACTTGTCGGGTGAAGGGATGGCCAGGGTTTTAGACTCAAGGTAATTGGTGAGAAACACCTTCATGCAGGCTACCTTCAATGGTGATGCAGCTAAAGGGGTCCACGCTAGTGTCTTTGAGGAATTGATTTCTAAATCTGACACACCCCTCGGTTAAGATATCAACACCTTGTGCCAGTAGCGCAGAGCTTCTCTCTCAAAATCAAAGACGCCCTGACTCGCCTCTCTGTACCATGTGTAAAACTCCTCTCGCTGAGCCAGAGTCATGCGTTCTACACCATAATCAGACGGCTGTGGATAGGCTCCTACATACTTTAGATGGCTTACCGTGCTAAAGCCGTGAGGAAAAAAACCCTTGGTCTGATGACTGAAACCTAGCGCTTTTGGCATAGCATAGCATGGTGAGGAAGGACATGGAGTCCATGAATTTAAGCCGGTAGTTGGAATCTGTCAAACTGAGAATTTTACTACCCTGCATGATGAGCGAGGGCTCTATGCCCAGCTCTGTCATGGTTTTGAGAATCAAGTAGCTGTCAAACCCTTTGGCATTATGGGCAATAAACGTAGCGCCCCTGAAAAGCAGTCTCCTGAAATGCAGGAGAAGGTCTCTCACACAGTCTAACCCATAAGACAACCATCGCTCACCCTTGAGCGTTTTGGTGCAGACTAAAAATGGTACGTGCACACCATCCTGACCAACAAACGTTTCAAAATCGTAAAATATCAATTTTTCTGAATACTCTGTGATTGGTGGCAGAGGTTGAATGTCGCAGCTGTGATTGTTTGTGTCTGAGTCTAACGGTAATCTCTCACCGCAGATGTGGCATTTAACCTGCGGGCAAACGTGATCTTGAGGGGTCTTAGTATGAGTGACATAGTAGATTTTTTTACAACGCTGACAACGTTTCACCGAGTCACAAATACTGACGAACGCACCGTTTGAAGGTTTTTCTCTGGGTTCTTTGTGTCTATTAAAACACGATGGTGTTCGACACGTTCTGTTGCAGTCGGCGCAGACTATGGGCACAAGCTTTTGGCTTGTGCAGGAGGGGTCGTTGCGTGTATAAATGCTCAAAGCCTCTGTAATAGTAGTAACAGACGTGTGTAAAGCCTAAAAAACCCTTTTTTTTATGCCATAATAATGGTTTTGCAATAAATAGAGGAAAAGTGGATGAGAACGATCTGAGAAATCAGTCTCAAATTGAGAGAGGGGTCGTTGGTCGGAGCCTCTGTAAAAAACAACAATTTTGCATTTTAATACAGTTACAAATTTACCAATGTCACCAAAGGTGACGGGGGTTTGAGTATTTAGACCGGCGAGGCGTTGTAACTCTCTGCCTCGTTCTGCAGTCTGGCTGTCTGTCAGGAGAGGTTCTATGAGATGAGCCAAATTGATGGCAAAGCAAAGCTGGTCGTTTCTATTGTGAACAACGTACAGGGGTTTTTTCTTTTTAATTACTTCGCAGTACGTACTACCTGAACAACTAATTCAAGCTTGGCGTCTGATGCAATATTACTGCTGGACTGTACCAAACGCTCGAGTAAATCTTCAAAAGCTGGTAGAATAGCGTTACCACCCTCTTCGTCGATGGTCAGTACCACATGCCTTTGCACATTTTCCCCAATCAGTTCCAACTGTATCACATCGTTCCTTCTAACGTCGGCTCTGATGGCTTCAGACAAATCTATCAGAATCGACATTACATCTTGGTAAAATTGTGCAAGGTCAGGCACGTTTCTGGGAGGAGGAACGGTAAAAACACGCCTCATTTCAATATTATTGAAGCCATCACGGCACACTGTTTTGATGCTTTTTGAACCCTCTGTCTCATCAGGGGAGGAGGGGGAGTCTGCTGCATCTAGTGCTCCACTCACATTTCCAGCCCCCCAGTTGAACATGTTCCTGATCAGAATCGTGACTGATTTGTTGGATATGTAGGAGAGCTTCTTCTAGAGGTTGGAAATAATTAGCGTCAGATTCTTCTACAGGCGATATTAATTCAGTGGGCGAGACATCAGTGTCAGAGAGGGTTTGGCTTATTGATAAAGAATTGGGTGGTGGCGCAATTTCAGCAGATTCAAGAGGAAGATTATTTAACTGTTCCACAGCACTCAATACTTCAGAGGGAATTACAGCAGCATTTTCATCGGTTGGAAGAAGGATTTGATTCAATTCTTCAGCAGAAATTACAGCAGGGTTCATCTTTGTACAGCAATAGATAAATATGTAAACAAAAACCCATAAAAAAAGTCACATATTACTTGCGCGGATTCATAGCTATATCATAAAGGCAAGCCGACAAATTCAAACTTATCTGCACAAGTTTTGCATTAATTTCCGTCGGGCTGACTCCGCTTGCTGCATCTGTCTGATGAGTCACTTGTTGATTGTGTGTATCAGTCTGAGTGCCGACGCTCCTCTGCCTTGGCTTTGTGATGATGGTTTGAGTCGCAACCAGCGTGGAGAACTTTTTAGACCGCTTTGGAGGATCCACAGTTGGGGTAGAGGGTCGCTTTGCAGCTCTCACTGGAGTAATTGAAGATGGACTCTTATCTGTGTGGGGGGGGAAAGTCACTCAATTAATATAGTGATGGATGTCATGAAAAGATTTTTTTTATTACGTATTTATATTCCCTGGCACAATTTTGTCCTGGTACAATTTAATTTCACAAACATTATGCAACAGAACTGAAACGGCAGTAGCTCAGTCTGCAGTGACTTGGGCTGGGAATCGGAGGGTCGCCAGTTCAAGTCCAAGTCGGACCATATGTGGAGTGTTGACTGGTAGCTGGAGAGGTGCCCTTTCTTCCTCCTGGACACTACCGAGGTGTCGTTGAGCAAGGCACCGAACCCCCAACTGCTCGGGGCGCCTGGATATGGGGCAGCCCCCTCACTCTGACACCTCTCCTCTAGTGCATGTGTGTTTCAGGACTTGTGTGTGTAATGTGCAACTGAAAATAAAAAAATACTAACAGAGTGTAAATTGAAATTTCCCTCATTGAGGGACTAATAAAGGAATTCTTCTTCTTCTTCTTCTAAAACCAGAGCCCATGCACTTTGTGGAGAAACCCATATAACTCCAGCCAGTGGTGGCGGTAATGCGCCAATTTCTTGTTTGCCGATAGTACAAGAAGAAACCCCTTTTCCCCACCCCCAGAATAAACGTCACAGGAAGGGACGAATGAAAATACGGAAATATCTTATCAGTTTGAAATTGTGCGTGGCTTCAAGCCAGCGATCCGGTAAGTAATGTTCTTTTTTAAATAATAACTTAAAACTTACCACATTGACGGTTGTTGTTGCTTTCACCGTCGGTGATGCTGCGGCCGGTGGTGGTTGTTGTGTCCGCGGCACCTTCTGCGGATTTTCTTCCCGGACCGTCGGAGCAAAGTGTGCTTGTTAGCGGAAGAACCCGTTTAGGTCGCCGCAGACGGTTTGTTCTTGTTGACTGGTGTTGAAAATCGTCCTGCTCCGTGATGGTGTCAATCTCATCGCGGAAAGCAGCTGGGTTTTCGGCACGGCTCAGGCGCTCCGAGGCTAATAAAAAATCTGTCGGTTAGTTTGAGAGAGAGAGAGAGAGAGTACAATACATTGTTGATGCTGTCAGACATGACGTTAAAAAAGAAAGATAAAAGGCATACCAAAGTCTGACTGGGTTAAGTTGATATCGCCAAATTCAGCGGATGTCACTTGAAGAAAAGACAGAAGACCAAACAGATATAACTAGCAAAATCAAACAATCGAACCTCCAATAAATAAGTCATTATTTACCTGGATAGTTGGGTTCCTGGTTGGGAGCTGGGTGGATCTTTGCGCTCACTTTCTTTTCTAAAATAAGCAATGGTATGTTTTTAAAGAAAATTCTAGTTTAAGTAAAGAGTGTAGTTAGGATTTTTTTTTTTCATACTGGCAACAGTCTTGTACTGTGGTCGAATGGAGTGTCTGCATGTGTCTGGGGATACTTATACCCAAAAGATGCAAGTACATAAAGTGTGTGTGTGTGTGTGTGTGTGTGTGTGAGACAAATCACGCCTTCCAGGCCTACTATAAAGTAATCATCAGTTAGAGACCTGTGTGCTCATGTGAGCATTTATTCATGAGGATGTCATCTGTGGGTCAGAGTGTGGGAACAATAAAATAATTTTAGATGATGACGGGAGTCTCACAAATCAGCGACATGGTCACTGGTGTAAATTCTGCTGCCGGTATCAGGAACCAGATTGCCTGTATGCTGCTGCTTCTTGTCACACTCTTAAAGAAACGTCGTAAACATTACCCACACCCCCTTTGCTTTTCATTGATCCTCAGGCTACTACTAGGAATAGGTCTGGAATGTCCAGGCTGGGATGTTAAGTACTATAAGAGAGGTGTGTTCCACAAGGTCAGAGACCAGGCCACAATTCATTCAAAGTGTCTAATAATATTATGAGCTCATATTAAAATCATGTATCATGTATCATCAATATCATGTATATCACGGACTTAAGTAAAATAACTCTTCAAATAGCCCACAACAGCAATATTTAAAATCCTATGGACCATACTTAATTTAATTTGTGTCACACACTTTTCAGGCTGTCAAAATGTTCTGGGAGGAGATGAGGTCTGGGGTGCAATTTAAGTATTATTCTTACTAGTTTATTTTGAGCAGACTGGAGCCTAGTTTTGAGTGTTTTGGGGATGGCAGAGTACCAAGAGCAACAAGCATAATCATCGTGACACTGCACCAGAGCTCCTGATAAACTTTCAAGGCCTCTTCTGTTTAGGAAAGTAGACAATCTGGCAATAACCCTAACTCGCTGATTTACTTTTGAAATCACTTTTTGTGCCATTTTTTCTCCTGATAATCCACTATCCAAAATACGGCCAAAATAAGTCACTTCCTCTTTTCAATTCTAATTAAATCCGTCAAGTATAAGTGTCCATAGACTAAGATGTTCTAAATCCTGATTGAAATTTATACAAGAGGTTGTTTTGAGCCAAATATTCATTGATTTGATCAAAGATTATTTTCTCCATCACTTTGGAAACTGAATTTAAAATTGAAACTGGCCGATAATTACCCGGGTCCAGTTTACCCATATAAGGGGTTATATGCAATGGAATTACTCTAGCCATTTGAAATCATCGGGGACATGTCTTTGTTCAAGTGATAGGTTTATGATAAATGTTAGGCATGGTGTAATAGCCTTTGCCGCATCCTGCAAAAACCTAACTGGAATTTTATCCTGCCCTGTTGCTTTTGCAGGCTGCATGGCCTTGAGCTTCTTAAACACAGCGTCCTCAGAAAATTCCTCAAAAATTCTTCGTTTACCCAAGGTTCAGCTCTAACTTTAAGACGTACTGTCTTAAGTGGAGCCATTTCATTTATCACAGTTAAAACTCCAGCTTAATGCTCCACTTCGTTGTAAGTCTTCATTGATCTTATTCTGACTGAGTTATGATAAGCCAGAACTGATTTCTGAACCTTACGAGTACAAAAAAATGAATGAATGGTCACTCAGCCCAAAATCAATAGCCCCACTATTAGAAAATTTAGATTTGTCTGTCACCAGCACCAGATCAGTTGTAGTACTGGATGTTTCATTTATCCTCGTGGGTACCGTTATTATCTGAGTGAGGTTAAAATTAGAGCAGAAATTTTGGAACGCCTTAAACGTGAAGTGGTCCTTATCGGAAACAGTGTTCATATCACCTAGTAAACAGACCTCCCCAGTGTCAAAAACATCAGACCTATTAAATACCTCCTCTAGGCAGGAGTAAAAGTTGCTTTGTTCTGGAGGTGTAGCAGCCCTTGGAATAACAATGCGTGAGATCCGACTGATGCGTAAGGTCTATATTTATTTTCCACCATGGCAACTCCTTACGTCACCGTGAAACTGTTTTAAAACATGTACACAAAATAAACAGAAAAACATCTTAGGCCAACATTTCTCAGCAAAGTCATAAAAATATGTACATCCTTACAATAAAAATATTTCACACATGCATATACACAACGCATACCTCTCTGTGCTCTCCAAGGAATGCAAACAAAAGTCCATGAATGAGATGCTCCGGGTGATCGCTAAAGACAGGCACCTAATTAAACACAATGGCGTGGAACAAAGGTCTGTGTTTGTAACATCAACAGAACTGAACTCAAAAGAAAACAAAGCGAAATATTGCCAAAAACTCACAAAAGTAAACTATACTTGCCCAGCCCGAGCGATGCTGTAATCAGCTGCAACTGCCTTGACAGCTGTGTTAACTACCGCTCTCAGTCAACCGGATCTATTTCAATACTCCCGGACGGGTAACTTCCGGGTCATTTAATATTTACGGTACAGAAAGATCAAATATATAAAATAATTAACAAACAAAACAAACATATTCCACAACTAATCCATCTCCTCTTTGCCTCTTTCCCCTTCTTTTCCATTTTCTCTTTTATGCTTTTCTTCTTTTCAGATGTTCATACACAACCAAAATCACATTATGGCCTGTTTCAGGAGGTCTATAACAAACTCCTACTAAAATAGGTTTACTCTTGGGAAGTAACATATCAACCCAGGCCGCTTCTAATCAGTCATCATCTAAATCTGACCTCATTCTGAAAACCAGGTCTGACCTAATGAAAATACCCCCCCCCCCATTCCTATTTCTGTCTCTCCTAATTGCAATGAAATTTTCAATTTTATTGTAATTCAAAGTCTGATACTTCTAGTTCCAACCAGGTCTCGGAGAGACAGATAATTCCTATTTTACTTTAATTTGGGAAATTGTATACCCAATACTTCTTATGTTATGGTGGATGATGTGTAAGCTTTTCGATGAGAAGGCATCCAACGTCTGCGTCTCATTAAGTTGCTTTGCCACAGCCATTGTAGAAGGTGTCATGAGGTCCGTTTCGCCGAGACCCGACATCAACACCTACGCAGGAAGAAGCTCCGCCTCTTAGACCTCACATTCGACCAGCCCACAAGCCTCGAGTCCTCTGCAGCTGCCATACCACCCACGAGGCGCACGCCTCCCAGCCCCAGGCGCAGACCCATGGAGGGTCCGTTGCCAATCCGACTGACACCTCCTCGCGGCGGAATGAGACCAGAAATCCCAGCATCCGACAAGCTGGCCGGTTGCCTTAGCTTCTGCAGGGAATCATCACTGCTGGCTGCTAGATCTGCCGAAGAAAACGGCTGCAGATCCGCTGAGGAAGTCTCCCACTCGACCAGCAGATCCTCCGGGGGTGCCACAGCTGAAAGCCTCGCCGTTTCACCTACCCTGACTCCACCGATGATGCCGCCAGAAATCGGGCCCGGGCACTGGTGAACATCACCCAAAAGCAGCAGAAAAAGTGAAATAATAATAAATATATCCCTTTGCCGTTTGCCTCGGGTTTCATTGATATATATATACGTATATATATATATACGTATATATACATATATATATATATATATATATATATATATATATATATATAAATGTATATATTATAAAATAAAATTGCTCATCGCCAGCTTTTCTCTTAGCAGCATCTTTTGAAAAAGACATGACTGGAGCTGACAAAAACTGTATAGCACTAGGTGACAGGATATATTTTCCCTCCACTCTGTGACCCAAACATGTTACAAGTGACCAATTGCTAATTTGCGTTGTTGTGTCGCTTGAGCTACGGTAGCCCACAAGTGTTAAAAAAATGTTAAAAAACCCAGATGCACTTAAGGAAAAAAACGCACGGGCCACACTAACACAAAACTTTGATTTCAGGCGTGGGGCCACAAAATGTGGTTCGCGGGTCGCAATTGGCCTGGGGGCCACGAATCTGATACCCCTGGATAAAAGCATTAGGAGAGCTCCAGTCACTCCTGACCTGCCAACCGCCATGATCGCCAGTCATCTCCTGATCTATGAAATGGCTTTGATATGGAAGGCTGCCTGAACATTTATGGGTTGCGTGTGGGAAAGGGGTTTCTCTTTCTCTGATTCTCAAACATACACATACACAGACACATACACGCATACATTGGCTTAAATCAACTTTGGGGTATTTAGGCTAACTACAACAACTAACCCTAACCTCAACCTAACCCTAACCGCTGACTCAAAATCAAGGTTTGAACAACTGGGGACATGGACTTTGTCCGCAATTGCACATGTCATCCCCAATCAACTGGTATTAAGTGTCAAGTCAAGTCAAGTCAACTTTATTTGTATAGCCCAATATCACAAATTATGAATTTGCCTCATTGGGCTTTACAATCTGTACAGGATATGACACCCTCTGTCCTTTACAATGACCCTCGCATCGACTAAGGAAAAACTCCCCAAAAAAAAACCTTTTAACAGGGAAAAAGAAACGGAAGAAACCTCAGGAAGAGCAACAGAGGAGGGATCCCTCTTCCAGGATGGACAGACGTGCAATAGATGCCATGTGTACAGAATAACAACAATGAAAACACATTAACACTAACATACAAAATTGTATGGAAATGTCCAACTCAATATAACAACAGCTAATATACAGTGTGTATATATAGAATTGTATGAGAGTGTCCAAGGGGATGAAGAGCATCATCAAGCTATCAGCAAAGGATGAGAAGCATGTCGTCCTCTCCACCATGCCAACCAGAAGAAGCCTGGGCAGCATCTTCCACTCCACCACACCAAACAGGAGAAACCTCCAGGATGACCTCATCACCACCACGTCCACTCAGAACCAGAAGATGAAGCCTGACTGGTCTGCACAACCACTACTCCACCAGGTAGACTGGATCCATGGATACCTGTGAGATGAGAACGCACAGGGACTACGAGGCACAAAACTAATCTGCAGCATGTGTTAAAGGGAGGAAGAGTAAACACATCCTCTTCTCCACTACTCTAACAGATACAACCTGAGAGCAGCATCGCCTCTTCTCCATCTCACCACCATCAGGACAGATTTAAGCCTGGATGACATCAACTCCTTCTCAAACAAGTAGCCTCAGCTCACAGACACCTGGGAGCTGGGAGCACAGGGCTCGGGAAGAAGATGAGTTAGTAAAATGACTTAATGGAGGCATCGAAATGAAGAAGAAGAGAAGCTCCAGTGTGTCAGAGGAAGTCCCCGGCAGTCTAGACCTATAGCAGCATAACTAAGGATTGATCCAAGGCAGCCTGAGTCAACCTTGGATCAGTCCTAACTATAAGCACTGTCAAAAAGGAAAGTCTTAAGCCTACTCTTGAATAAGGGGATGGTGTCTGCCTCCCGGACTGAAAGAGGGAGTTGGTTCCACAGAAGAGGAGCTTGATAACTGAAAGCTCTAGCTCCCATTCTACTTTTATAAACCCTAGGAACCGCTAATAGTCCTGCATTCTGAGAGCGTAGAGTTCTAGCAGGATTATAAGGCACTATTAGCTCTTTAAGATAAGATGGTGCCTGACCATTAAGTGCCTTGTAGGTGAGGAGGAGGATTTTTAAATTCTATTCTAGATTTTACAGGAGCCAGTGCAGAGAGCTAACACCGGAGAAATATGGTCTCTTTTCCTGGTTCTGGTCAGAACACGTGCTGCAGCGTGCTCTGGACCAGCTGGAGAGTCCTGATAGACTTATTAGGGCAGCCTGATAATAACGAGTTACAATAGTCCAGCCTGGAAGTTACAAATGCATGGACTAATTTTTCTGCATCGTTTTGGGAGAGAATATGCCTTATTTTTGCAATGTTACGCCAGATGAAAAAAGCTGTTCTAGCTGTTTGTTTCATGTGGACGTTGAAGGACATATCTTGGTCAAAAATTACCCCTAGATTCCTTACAGTGGTGTTCGAGGCTGATGAAGCCACCTAGAGTAAATAAGTCATTAGATAGGTTATTTCTGAGATTTTCAGGGCCAATTAGAATAACCTCAGTTTTATCTGAATTTAACAACAAGAAATTGTGCGCCATCCAAGTTTTTATATCCTGAAGACATGTTTGGAGTTTAGCTAACTGGCTGGATTCTGTCTGACTTAAATGACAAATATAGCTGAGTATCATCTGCATAACAGTGAAAGTTTATGGAGTGTTTCCTGATAACATTGCCTAAAGGAAGCATATATAAAGTAAATAGAATAGGCCCAAGCACAGAACCTTGAGGAACTCCATAACTGACTATGGACTGCATGGAGGACTCATCATTAATGTGAACAAACTGTGATCGATCCGATAAGTAGGATTTGAACCAGCTTAAAGCAGTTCCTCTGATGCCAGTTAAATGTTCTAATCTCTGCAACAGGATATGGTGGTCAATAGTATCAAAAGCAGCGCTAAAGATCTAACAAGACAAGTACTGAGACGAGTCCATGGTCTGACGCAATTAGCAGGTCATTAGTAATTTTCACCAGAAGCGGTCTCGATTGCTATGATATTTTCTAAATCCTGACTGAAAGTCCTCAAATAGATTATTGTTCTGGAGGAAGTCACACAGCTGACTGCACACTGCTTTCTCAAGGATCTTAGAGAGAAAAGGAAGGTTGGATCTATAGTTGGCTAAAACCTCTGGATCAAGACCGGGCTTCTTCAGAAGAGGTTTGATCACGGCTACTTTAAATGACTGAGGTACATAGCCTGACAGCAAAGATAAGTTGATCATGTTTAATAAAGAGGTGCTCAGTAACGGTAAAGCTTCTTTAAGCAGTGAAGTTGGGATGGGATCTAAGAGACAAGTAGAAGGCTTAGATGAGGAAATCAATGAAGTCAGTTTGTGGAGGTCTATGGGAGAAAAGCAGTCCAAGTATACATCAAGTTCTTCAATGAGTCCTATGCTTCCTGTGTCTAAAGACAAAGCAGTTTCAGTCAAAGGCACAGTGTGACTGATTTTCTCCCTAATAGTTATAATCTTCTCATTAAAGAAGCTCATGAAGTCACTACTACTGAGGGTTGTGGGAACAGATGGTTCAATAGAGCTGTGGCTCTCTGTCAGCCTGGCTACAGTGCTGAAAAAGAAACCTGGGAGTTGTTTTTATTTTCCTCTATTAATGATGAATAATAAGCTGCTCTGGCCTTACGGAGAGCCTTCCTATAAGCTTTCAAACTATCATGCCAGTCCAGGCGAGGCAGCTTGCAGACCGGTTAAACGCCACTTCCTTTCAAATCTTCTTGCTGCTTGCTTTTTAAACTGCGGGTGTGAGGTTATACCATGGAGCCAGCTTTCTATGCTTTACTATCTTCTTTTTAGAGGAGCAACAGAGTCTAGAGATGCTCGTAGAGAGTCTGCAGCACTATCTACCAAATTATCAATTTGAGTAGGACTGAAGTCTGAGCCCTCAAGTATATTGATATTAGATATTGAATTAAAAAGCTAATGGAATTATATCCTTAAACTTGGCTACAGCACTTTCAGATAAACATCTAGTGTACATGGATTTACCTGATGGAGTGTAGTCCAGAAGAAAAAATTCAAAGGTTAACAAGTAATGGTCTGATAGGAAGGAATTCTGTTGGTGGACTGATAAATGTTCTACTTCAATGCCAGTAGGTCAGGACCAGGTGAGTGTATGGTTAAAACAGTGAGTTGGTTCCTGAACATTCTGACAGAAGCCAATTGAATCTAACAGCGAGATAAAAGCAGTACCAAGGCTGTCACTGTCAACGTCCACATGAATATTAAAGTCACCTACAATAATGACTTTATCAGTTCTCAGGACTAAAGTTGATAAAAACTCAGAGAACTCAGATATAAATTCAGAATATGGACCTGGAGCACGGTACACTATAACAAATAAAAACTGGTTTCTCTGTTTTCCATTTAAGATGAGAAAGACTAAGAACCAGGCTTTCAAAGACTTATAATTTAATTTAGGTTTAGGTTTGATCGATAGACTAGAATCAAAAATGGCTGCAACTCCTCCTCCACGACCTGTATCTCTAGGAATATGAGTATTAATATGACTGGAGGAGTGGATTCATTCAGGCTGACATAATCATCCTGACACAACCAGGTTTCAGTAAGACAAAATAAATCAACCTGGTTATCTGATATTAATTCATTTACTAGTAGAGCTTTAGATGATAATGACCTGATATTTAAAAGTCCACATTTAATTCTCCTGTCCTGATTAACTATTTCAGCAGTGGATTTAATTTTTATTAAGGTATTTTGTTCAACTCCCCTTTGTTTACTATGGATTTAACTGATTTTAGTGGTCGTGGGACAGACACCGCTTTCTATGGGGTTCTGGGTGGGTGACTGCTCTAATGGAAGCACAGAGAAGTGTGTTAAACTACAACTCTGTCTCCTGGTCTCAACCCTGGGTTGTCATGGGTTGAAGTTGACTAATAAACTTGGCCATGTTTCTAGAAATGAGAGCTGCTCCTTCCAAAGTAGGATGGATGCAGTCTCTCCTCATCAGACCAGGTTTTCCCCAGAAACTGTTCCAATTATCGATGAAGCCCACATCATTAACTGGACACCACCTCGACAGCCAGCGGTGGAAGGATGACATGCGACTAAACATGTCATCAGAGGCCAAGTCAGGGAGGGACCAGAGAAAACTACGGAGTCCGACATTGTTTTAGCGTAAGCACACACCGATTCCACATTAATTTTTGTGACCTCCGATTGGCGTAACTGGTGTCATTACCGCCAGCGTGAATAACAATAGTCCCACATTTACGCTTATCCTTAGCCAGCAGTTTCAAATAGGATTCAACGTCGCCCGCTCTGGCCCCCGGAATGCATTTGACTATGGTTGCCGGTGTCGCTAATTTCACGTTTCGAAGAATAGAGCTGCCAATAACCAGGGTTGGCTTCTCAGCGGGTGTGTCGCTGAGTGGGGAAAACTTGTTAGAAACGTGAAGGGTCGGTGGTGAGCCGTGGGCTGTTTAAAACTACGCTTCCTTCGGACAGTCACCCACTCTCCCGGCTGCTCGGGAGTTGCCGGGGGACGGCTAGCAGGAGCTACGCTAGGTCGGCTCGCACCGGCTAGGGGCTGGCTAGCTACGGAGGCATAACTAGGACTTTGGATGGTGCGGAGCCGGGCTTCTAACTCGCTAAGCCTCGCCTCCAAAACCGCGAACATGCTACACTTGTTACACGTACCATTATCACTAAAGGAGGCAGAGGAATAACTGAGCATGAGACACACTGAGCAAGAGAAAGCAGGAGAAGGAAGAGGAGAAGCCATGGATATACGCTAAGATAGCTGCTAAGCTTTAGGCTATGGAAGCTAGTTGTTAGCCGAAAAAAGCCGCTGGAAAACACCAACGAGTGACAGGGAAAGTCTAGGGAAGTTTTAGAGTGCTTGATAGGATTAGTACACTACAAATGTACGGCGGGACGTTAACCACTGTGGATTAAGACAGTAACAAAACTATTTTTGTGGCAGAGCAGCTCAGAGTGCTGTAGGAAACAACAGAGTAGCGGCTGAGAGCGGAAATGATGCAATACGCTTACCGTATAGGAGGAGGGACAGGTCCGATGTGTGTGACCCCAATGTGGACATAAGGCAGACCCTCCCCCACACACACACACACACACACACATATCTATCCTGTTTTTCCTATCCTCTGGACCCAGAGGCCCCAGGCTTCAAGGCCAGAGAAGACCAGTCTAGAAGCTATAGTCTAGGCTGCTATCCTGTTTCAGGCCCCTCATAGTCAGCCATGTCTGTTCAAAGCATATATCCAGTCACAAGGTTATTAGGTGGGAATGTGACAGGGAGCAAGGAGGGCTTTGGACTCGGGAATCATTAGCACTGACAGTGATTGTGATGTTTGTTAAACAGAACTAAATCATGAGAAAAAGAGAAAAAAATCAAATAAAAAGGTGTGTTACATTGTAGGAAAATTTGATCATGTCCAGGGGTCGCCCACACTTCCCACCAAAGTAGGTGGGCGATGGAAGTTGGAAAGCAGCTCCAGTCACTCACATCTAAGAGAAATACTCTCAGAGCGGTTACATATAACCTGAGTCAAATTAGGCAGGCAAATCAGTGGGGCATATGTCATTCTTCCGTGAGACCCATAGGTGCACTGTCATTGAGAGATAATGGGACCTGCCTGGCGAAAGGCCCTTTTTTTGGTGTCCATCAAATAGATAGGTGAATGGATCCCAGAGGAAGGTATTAGTGTCCATGTGATATTCACTGGTCCAACCAAGGAATGCCAAGAACAAAACAATGGGTTTAGTGTTTAGGATCCATAGAGGAAATTACAAGCGAAAGACATTAGATCTTAGGACATTTCCAGGTATTTAAGGCTGTTAATCTGCTGAATTCCTTAATGACAATATTATGGTTACTTGGCTACTGCTTTAACTTGGTCTGTCTGAGGACACATGTACACCCACATAAAGCACACATGCACAAATCAGAGTGCATAGACACATAGACACAGGTGGTGACTTGTCCAGGGTATACCCTGCCTTCCGCCCTAAGACAGCTGGAATAGGCTCCAGCCCCCCCGCGACCCTATGAGAATAAGCGGTAGATAATGGATGGATGGGGTATGCAATTGAAATGCCTTAAAATCAGGCAAAATCACCCAAAACACAGAAAAGCTTTATATAATTGAAAATACCTTAAAATTGGCCAAAATTCAAAATAAGCTGACTTTCATGGCAGAACATCAAAGTTTCAAGCAGTACCATGGCCAAGCCCTTTGACCAGCCTGATTTTTGGATATTACATTCCCCAACATCTAATTTACAGCCTGGAGGTGAAATAATAGTAAACTTGTATGGACTGTATGTCCTTAGCTTTTGAGGCATCTATTTGTATGCTATGATAAAAAGCACTTCTTTTGTTCAAGGGGTCGCCGTTGCCAAACCAAATTTCCAGCCCCACTTTTTTTATACTTTTAAACTACACTAGTGTAGGTACCTGTGGCTTCAGCTTGCTACCTTAAAATCCCTCGGAGAAGTATGCAATTGAAAATATTATTATCTTCCTCAAGGGCTCAACTGCAAACTGGAAGAAAAATAACATAGAAATTCATATCTGTTATCTATGGAGGCAGCCAGTTGTATGCTATGGTAATTACAAGCAAACACAGTCAACTCACTCTTTCACCACACTTATACATACAAGTACCACATGAGAGGGTCTACTCTGTCTGTGGCACACTGCCACTCACTGGTCTGTGAGAGGTGCTGCTGTGCCTACTTTCTCTAATAGCTTTCTGATAAAAGCTTTTACCATAAGATACTGTATCTCTGCATCACTCTTTATTTTTAAATCAATTTAAAAGAAACAGATGCTACATTTCAGTCTTGACAGTATTGTCACGGTCCAAGTTTCCATTCATCACAGATCATTTGAAGATATACGAAACAAAAGTAAACCCTGCCAGGTGTTTTTCAGCCTTCTCACGTTAAAGGTCTCATGATCTTTGGTCTCATCTCTGTCTCTCTTTAATGAAACAATGAACCTCACTGTGCTGCATCAAACATGCATGCAGAGAATGAGAAGCAGGGAGAAAGCCTCCAACACCCACACCTCTACTGTTGACACCTCTCAGCAGTCAGCAAGAAGAGAGGGAGGAGGAAAAACACAGTCAGTGGTTCTAACACTGTGTGCTCAATAATTTGATGTGAAGCATCCCTTTGTAATAGTGGAACTTTGCAGCTTTGTTCCAGAATTCAGTAAATCACACTGCCAAAAAATGTGTGCATAAGTGGATGTCCTGGATGAAGAGTGAATGTTCAAATGAAATTATCAGGAATAAATAAATACATCGGGGGGGCAGGGTACACCCTGTCTTAGGGCGGAAGGCAGGGTACACAAGTCGCCACCTCATCGCAGGGCACATAGAGACAGACAACCACTCAGACTCACATTCACACCTACGGACAATTGAAATTAGCCAATTAACCTAATCCCCATACATGTTTTTGGATGGTGGGAGGAAGCCGGAGTACCCAGACAGAACCCACGCAGACACGGGGAGAACATGCAAACTCCACACAGAAAGGCCCCAAGCCGGGAATCGAACACGGTATCTTCTTGCTGTGAAGCGACAGTGCTAACCACCACACCACATGCTGCTCTTAAATGCAATATAAATTTGGAAAAATAATTTAGAGAGGAGAAACCTTACTGTCTTTTGAGCTGAGGATCTCTAGGACCCACATGAAGGTTAAACAAACCCAGGACCATGTTTACCTGTATGACAAAAGAAACTCTTCATTACAGACTGCACTGAGTCTGAAGCTATAGTGGACCAGTTGTGAGCACAGATGTGGTGTCGGGACTCCATTGTACACTGACGTGGACCTATGACATTAGCTGGTGTCATCTCTTTAAATAAGCAAAACAACATTTATGTTTTTACAGTTTCTCTCTGCCTTCTTTGTGTCTTTTTTCACATCATCCAGTCTTTTCTCTCTACCACTCCGTCTCACTCCCTTTACACCCGCCTTCTTCGGTCTCTCTCTATTTTCCTCCTATTCCCCCTTCATCTTACCCATGCAAGTTGTTCTGTGCTGTCCGTCATGTTGTTTAATATGCACATCCCATTCCTGCTCCTTTATTATTGTCCCACTGGCGGTGGAGGCCCTTTTCTTTGGCTAGACAATGGATGGCGTTGTGACAGAGCACGGTGGTCATGTCCCATTTGCCACCCCGTGCTATCTCTCTATCCTTCCTGCCCCCCTTCTCACCCGCCGTCCGCTTTTTAATAGCAACCTCATACTGTTACAGGACAGAAAGACCTGGGAGCCTTCAAGCCTCTAAGGCCACAGCTATATACATACTATTAACATAATTACAGCCTGAGAGAGAGAGAAAGAGAGAGACAGCAAAGGTGTGTGTAATGTGACAGTAGTCACACACATATACATACATGGAAGACATTTGAATTGATCTAGTATTGAATTTGTTTTGATCGCATCTATAGTTGGAATAGTTCACTCTGGGCTGTGGCCTGTTGGTGCCACGGCTGCCTTACTTTGAACTTGACCTTGGACCCTGGGGGTCGAGCAGATTGAAATTGAATTGAGCAGGGCTCCCCCTGGTATGCTGGGCTGATAAATGCAGACTGGAGCAGCTGCGGTCCCGCCGGCTTGTTTACATGTTAACATCTCTTCCCGTTCCTTGCTGCTGCTCAGTTGTATTCACTTGTGTTTTCATGTAAGCGGGATTTGAGGTTTAGCCTCATTCCAAACAACATACAGTACATCATTCTCACAAAAGCATTTCTTGCATGAAACTAAATGATCCTTTGGTTTGGTGTTCACATGTGAAGAACTTTGAGCACAGAACAATTTCTGTGTGATTCTGAAAAACTGAATATATATTATGTTTCACTGTTTGTTCCCCTAAAATAAAGCAATGGTTCTTTGGGAAAAATATTCATTTTGTCAGATTTATATTGTCTCATGACAATAAAAAAAAGGAAAAACAGTCATAGTCAATGAGTGCATTCTAACCCACTTATTTTTATGCTAATTTTTATTGTCAGCTTTTAACTGACTGGAAATTTAGGGGAAAGGAGTATTACAAATATGTTTTGATGCTTAGCACCAGGGAAAATTTGATGTGATGACAAAAACCGAAATGTCCAATGAAGATAGATTTAGTGAATAAATCATGACTTATATCACGTATGTGACTCAGTGAATTGAGGCTATGTTTCTTTGAATTGATATGCTATTTCTTAGTGTTTTTGGGAGACAGTATGTTTCATTCACAATAGACACAGACTAGACTGAACTACTAAATAGACATACAGAGATGTATCTTATAAGGTATTCTAAGCTCTGCAATACAAGCAACGACACAGAATCTGGTGATATGATGACATTCAATCTCTATTCAATTCTGACCAAGAGATGCTTCCTGTCTGTCATTACAATCTGCTGTCAATAAAGGCCAACCAGAATAACCTGAACAACAATGAAATCCCTCCATATACACTCAAACACAAATGAATACACTGTATGTCACACATGGCCATATACATGACAAGTGGTCATACCCTCAACATTTTTCCATTTTGTCTTTCACAAAATCTACTGTATACCACATAGAATAAAAATATGATTCATTCTCTACCCATTGCATATTTTCACAGGAAAGAATACCACAGCAATAGAAAAAGGCAACTCCTTGCTGCTACCACTGGGCCCTGTCATCGTGTTTTAGGGGTGGCTTTAAAGCATGTCGCAAGACCTCATGCATAGTAAACAGCACGCCCTCCATGGCTGACTGGTGAGCAATTTGCCTCGTAGATTGCCTGGCCCCGGGGCCTTGGAGCTATGTTTATGTATGAGCCCTCCTGTTTCATATGTATCGCCCACACCCTCCAATATCTTCTCCCTGGCAAACACATACGGACATGTGAAAATACACACTGGACAATGTGCACAAGAACGCACACGTGAATGCATATGGACAGACACATAACATTAACATTAAAGGCCAATTCATACCTGGGCGGAATGGACATGAAGTGGACTCCGCTGAGGTCCGCGCATACTCAAAGCAGACGTCCACAGGGTCCATGCGCGCAAAGCTAAAATTTTACGACCATGCGGAGTCCGTCTCATGCTGGTGTCACACAAAACACTGCTCCGCATATGTTTTTCACACCGGCCCACATTAAATGTGACACCGATCGTCTGATTCACTGCAATTTCACAGGAAACTAAATAAGGCCTGTCCTCACATGCCACGTTTTCAAACAAGACATGTTAAACATTATTTGAATTTTCTGATGAAGACAGCATACACTGCGAGACTGCATGCAGAGAGACAATTATGAAAGCGAATACATGTTATACAAGAGTCTGAGTTCATTTACCCATCATCGCTTTCTTTGTTGTTCCTCCATCCTCCATCTCCCACATTCTTATCTCTCTCTTTTATCTTCACACTGTTTCTCTCATTCACCCCACCACCTTCCTGATACCTGCTTAATGAAAGAGTGGACAGGTTTTAAAGATGCACAAAGCCCATCTTTGAATAGAAAAAAAAAGATGCTGAAAGTAAATCCATCTTCAGAAATATTTACAGCATCAAAAGTCGGGCCAAAGATGTCCTCTATGTGTCAGCTAAGGGCGAAGCATCTCCAAAGAGCCCCCGAAATGTAATGGGTTTCACACGACACAATTTGTTTGATATGGAATGATCCTCAGCAGACACAAAGTGGCCCCCATTAGGGGCCAAGCAGATTAGCCCAGTCCTCTGAGGGTCCGTGGCTCAGTGTCAGTGGTGGAGGACTCTTCTTATCTTTCATTAAGCGCACACAGCAGGGCGGATTCACCAGCCCAGAAGGAGGGGTTGGGGGTGGATTGAGAAAGAAAGAGAAAAGAAGAGAAGAAGGGAAAAAGAGATTGGTGCTGTTTAAAAAAAGTAATTTCCACATATCATAGCGCCATCTCTAATTCAGCGCTAGAAGCAAAGGAGCCCTAGGGGAATGTGCAGCATCTTCAAATGCCAAAATTGACCAGCAGGCACAGAGTAAATGAGGCTGAGCACAAATACACACACATGCACTGACAGAGTTGTGTGCCCGTACGCACTGCGCATACACACTTGTGAACAAAGACAGGTTGAATGAATGCACAGGCAGAAAACGAATGCATGCACATATGCAAGCACCAGCAACAAACATTCTCACATGCCAAGTCTTGAATATGGCCAAACACAAAGCATAAAAATGAGACCTACTCAGACACTCACAGGGGAATACAACTCATCACACACACACACACACACACACACACCACGGTGATGGCAGTGCGCCATGTGGGTTCATGCCTAATCTGTGTTTGTTAATGGTTGGCGTGTGCTAATTACTATCACTGTGCACCAGGGGGCCTTTGTTGGCCAATCACCAGCTAGACAAGCCTCTAACTGGCCAATCGCACAGCTGGTCTAGCCTCTGAACCAAAGGGGCTTCTGAGAGAGGGGGACTTTCAGCGACAGCAAAATTGGCCTTGGAACACTCCTCAAATGCTGGAACATGATGTGTGTGTGTGTGTGTGTGTGTGTGTGTGTGAGTGTGTGTGAGTGAGACAGAGAGAGGAAAAAGAGGGAGAGACAGGGATTGAAAGCGAGACATGGTAAGTGTGTGTGCACATGTGGCGTTATGAGCTATATGTGTTCGAGCAGCAGAAGACAGAGTGGAAAGGAAAACAAGGCCTGAAATAGGGCCAAGTCAACCACTCCACAAGCTGAAAGGCAGTGGTAATCCAGTGTTGACAAGTAAAAGCCATGTGCTTAGTGTCAATTAGATCAAAACAGTATGCTTACTCTTCTGTACTAAGTGGATAGTAGCTTTTAAGTAGGCAAGCCATGCTAGGTTACTACTAGAAATTAAATGAATATGACCTTCCAGTCCAATGTTTTGCACACACCCCATATGCCTCAAATGATGTTGCGCATGTTTTGTAGCTTGTTTGTACCAATTTGACAATTCACACTCTTGGTTGTTCATAGCCATCAGCATAAGATTTTACCATCATTTTACGTCTGCTTCATATTCTACCCTTAGAGGCTGGATGGCCTTATTACATTTCAGTCACTCAGAATGGGTTTCTGGGCCAATCTCAAACCATGCAGGCCACCATCATTCAGCACTGGTGAAAAGAGGAGAGGCACAAAGGGTGAAACTATCCCTGACATTCCTGCAATGATGGCCCTGAAGCCATAAGAGGGAGGTGGTGCATGTATGTGTGTGGGTGTATACAGTATGTGGGTATGTTTGTATAAATGGCTGCTTTGCTTTCCTGATAATGTCATGGTACCAGCTGAGGCCAGAGGGTATGAGGGGGAAGAGAATCATGTGATTGGCTGATACGTTAAACCATCTTAACCGATTGTGAGAGTCCATTTACCACAGTCGCCTACTGTTCGTGCCTTGAGGGGTACGAGCCACCTGCATGTAAACAACGCATGTATTTAAAGATACAGTACATCGGTATGCATATTGGAACCTTTTTTATTTAGGTTTTATTTTCAAGATAACAATGATTTTCCTAGTTATTTTTTGAGTAATTTATGGACAGATTGGTGAAGTCACAGGTGTGTTTATGGAGTGTTTTAGAGGGAGGTGACATCTTTTTTCATGCGCATATTTGCTTTTGGGTTTCAACTTGAAGATGTTTACCCATTATAATATTTTCATTTAGGCCGCACAATGGTGCAGTGGTTAGCATTGTTGCATCACAGCAAGAACATACTGGGTTCGATTCCCAGCCCGGGGCCTTTCTGTGTGCAGTTTGCATGTTCTCCCCATGTCTGCGTGGGTTCTCTCCAGGTACTCCGACTTCCTCCCACCATCTAAAACACACATGGAAGTTAATTGGCTAATTTAAATTTCCCGTAGGTGTGAATGTGAGTGTGAGTGGTTGTCTGCTTCTGCCCTGCCTTTCGCCCTATGACAGATGGGATAGGCTCCAGACCCCCGCGACCCTATGTAAGGATAAGCGATAGAATATGGATGGATGTTTTCATTTAGCACATCATCATGTCTGAAACACATAGACACACCATCTATCTGTTTATTCTCCAAACCAAATCATGATTATGTGGTTGAATGTGACACAACCAGGTGTCCCCTCTACTTCTAAAAAAACAACAAAACATAGCAATGTGCAAATGTTTCTTCAGTGAGGGAGCGCTGCGACCCCTAAGTATCTATTTTTCCATTTCTCTGTCTACCCATCTAATTTTTACCTATTTTCTGGGAGCTACACTCTCACCTTTATGAATACCGTAGCTTGGCATGTCTCCAAGTCAACATATTGTCTGCTTAAATTGAAAGGTCGGTAGGGGGAAGCAAACTAATGTGGCAAACCACTTCAAAACCACTTTTCATCTTTTCCCTTCTTTTTTCTTTTACATCAGCCTCCATCATTTTCATTTGACATGTGGCCTGAGAAGGCCCTTTCATCTGAGAGGGAGAGCGTGAAGGAGAGAAAAAAAACAGATAGAGAGACGGTGAGACTGATGGCATTGGGATGATTATATGTGAGCAAGTCTTAATGACTTCTCTTCTTCTGACTCCTCTCTGCTTATTATCCGAACCAAACAGCCTGCCGCCATCCATGGTGGCTATACCACTGGAAATCTTCCTTACAAAGTGAAGAATAGAATAAAGGCCTTGCTATGAGAGTGCAACTACAGCTCTTATGAGTGGCCTTGTGAGGATGATTTTTAAGCATGGTGCTAAAGATGATATGTTCCATTCTAAGAGAGACTGTATTTATCTGCAATCCAGAATGGAGCCAATTTTGTTGCAGATAAGCACGGGATGTCTGCTGCACATGCACATGAGGTCCAGATCAGGAAAGCTCTTGCAATACAACTCTGCATTCATTTGTCTGCCATTTTAAGGCTAATAGCATCTTGGGGGAAAATGCACCATGCTTTTTTCAAGGCCTGACTTTTAAAACAAGGTCAATTGTTCCCTGAATTCTCTTGAAAACTTGAGAAGACAAAGTTCACTGCCAGTTCCTTTTCATCCTTTCTATTCTGAAATTGCATGGGGCTTTCAGCGAGGTCACTGTACTGTCATATGAATAATAGATTTTAATTGATTTAACCTGGTCGGGGAAGTGGGCTAAAACGCGAGCCCTGACACTTTCAGAGGGCAGCAAAAGGGGAACATGGTCCAGCACACATCTTTAAAAGCCCCTTGATGTGAGTCTGGGATGAAATATTTACACTGCACTGCTAGGACTGACCTCCTCCTGCAAAACCACATTGTGTTCTCAGATTGACTTCTGACAAGACAATTTGGGCGAGACAAAATTACAGCCAGCACTGTCCGGCTAAACCTGTAAGCCCACCGCACTGACAACTCACCAAAGTGATCTTGTTGTAAATTAGAACAGCTATCTTCTATAACTGTAAATTAAATTGGCTGAAATTAAACAGCTGCATCTGAGATTTCAGTGGTTCAGAGTGTTTCGTGAGGATGAGGCTTTGGTGGCAAACTCTTCCATGATGTGATGATATCAGTCAAGTGGACATTAAAATGCTGCTTTCAGCATTTTGCCTATTGTATGAGCAGATTAATTACCATTACCTGAACAGTCAACTTTCCAAGAATGAATTCTGAGAATTATTAATATCTTTGTTGGCAAAGGTAGAAAACAGTGCACTTTGAGAATTTTTGTTGCATTATGTTATCCCTCGGCAACCTTTGACCTTGATTTGTTGTACATTCTTTATCAGGAATAAGTGTAAAGTACACATTCTATATATTTACTCTATCAAAGTCTGTTGGTCGCCAATCTAACAAGAAGTGCTGAAATTATGTAGATTTGTTCATAACATTAGTATGGTAATTGGGAACAAAATGGAGCAGCTACACTTGAATTATTAAGATTATGAAAAATTCTAATGAATGCTTTCCTCTTGATGTGACTTGTTTTCCTGATAAACAAAGGCCTCTAATTACCGCAGAAACATCTGGGGACTTTGGTAACCTTCATTAATCTAACCCAATCCCACCATGCATCTCCCCACAGTGTTTCACATTAGAAAGGATAAGTGCTCCAGTAACACTGCATATAAATTTGCACCAGTTATCAGAAGCATTCTCTCCAGTTACTTTCCTTGCATCATCCCACACCTCAGGGATATTGCCCAATAACTGCCGTCTGCTGGTACCACATCCTCCCAATCTCATTGTCTCAGTGTTAATTGCGAGATAGTAAACACTGATTACAAGTCAATTAGCATCTGCTTTGAACACACAAGCGCAGTTTCACTTTCCATAAAAACAGGTGATGTTCTCCTTTACTGATTTGTCTACATATTCCCAAAGGCAAGAGCACTTTGAGTTCATTGCAGACATGATAATTTTTTCCACATCACATTCATCCAGGTCTTCCAAAAACTGTGGATTCTCCAGCTCAGATCCAAGTCATCACAACCATCCTATTTCGACGGTCTCTGTGTCAACAGTCACAATGAGTGTGTGTGTTGGTCCAGTGTGTACGTGCAAGTGTGAGCAAGGAGTAGTGGTGTGTGGATAACCTCTATGACTGAGGGGCCCAGTCTGACAAAAAATCCTGGCTCAGGCCAAGAGAAGAGAGCTGGGATGTGAGACTGGATCAGACTGGGAGTGATGGCTGGCCTTGACCAGGTGTGTGTGTGTAAAGGAGGTGATGGAGGACTTAGGATAGATAGTGGAAAAGGGAAGAAGAGAGGGTGCTGTCAGAATTCTTTTAAAGTTTCAGAGATTTTTTAGTCTATGGGTTGTTGCGCTATTATGCTTTGTCTTTGTACATGAAGGTATGTGTATCTCTATGTGTGTGTGTGTGTGTGTGTGTGTGTTGTGCTGCTCTCTCAGGATTAGTGGGGGGGGACTCCTGCTGATTAATGGGCCTGTTGGCTCTCCCATGGTGGCATGTTTCCAAACTAAATTTGGCCACTGCTGGCTAGCAGGGTCAGATGCAGGCAATGGAGACATTAGGGAGGGTCTGCTTCACAGCAGCATTTCCAGAACACTGCTGGACCTCGTCACCAGAAGAACCTGGAATAGGCTAAGAGCAACAGGCTAAGGTCATCTCTCTTGTTAAAGGTGTTGTTCATAATAAAAGGATCTTATTATTAAATAGTATAAAATAAAGTTCACAGAACTTTTAAAATGATGGCATTGATAAGTGATCTCTCATGAGATGAGATGATCCATGGTTTCTGTTTTTGTTCTGCATTTCATGACTGGGCGTGTGTGAAGCAGGAGGTGTGACCGGCTCTCTGCACAGCTGATGAACCACACCTGATCCCATTCATTCAATCAACCCCTTCCATAAAAGCTTGGTGCCTCGACTACTGCAGTGTAAGATAATTCTGTTACCTATGGTAGCCCAAACCCTTGTGTCTCTTCAGTGACTACTTACCTTTGTTGTACTTACCTTGTCTCCTTGTGTCCTGTTTTTCCCCAGTTTCTTTGTATGCCTTGTCTTTTCCCTGGATCCCTTGTTTCCTTGTTCCACCGTCCTGGTCTCCACAGTGTCTTCATTCCACTCCCGTCTCCTTGTCTCCAACTGCTCCATGCCCTGCCTACCACGTTGTAACAGTCAGAGTTTAATACTGCAGTACCAAATTGCGCTGCAGGGCGGCGCCTCCTTATTGTTCTGTGTTGTTTGAGTGCCATGTATGTTCCTGTATTCCGGCTACGGCATCCACACGAGAACAGACTCAACGAGCTGGTGCAGGTTACCCCTTGTATATTTATGTTGTACATGTATGTACATTAGGTTAATTGGCTAATTTATATTGACCGTAGGTGTGAATGTGAGTGTGACTGGTTGTCTGTTTCTATATGCCCTGTGATGAGGTGGAGACTTGTCCAGGGTGTACCCTGCCTTCCGCCCTAAGACAGCTGGGATAGGCTCCAGCCCCCCCCCCCCCCCCCGACCCTATGAGGATAAGCGGTAGATAATGGATGGATGGATGGATATGCACTAAATATAGCGCTGTGGAGGCCTGGCATGTATGGTCTGAGTTAGCCTGGTAGGAATAAATACTGCCATGTGGAAATCCTCTTCAAGTTGTCAGTTGCTTTCTCCATGCTAACTGGTGAGCTACCAGCCACAAGCTATCCAACCTACACCACCCGAACGTCACAACTGCCGTCCAGTTGGACCTCGCTTCGGCACCCTAAAGGAAAAAGGGTCATGGATGTATCACCGTTTTCCTGAATGTGAGTGTGCTGCATGTGGAGCCCATACAGCTAAGCTAACCTCTAGCCGTGACTGTGCATGTTTGGAGGACGCTGCGTGTGTGCAGCGTCGGATTTGCAATACCCCTCGGCTTCCTGAATATAGGGGAGCGATATCCAAAAGCAACCAGAAACTTTCTTCAAAGACGACCATTATTGGAGTTTTTGCTAGTGTGTGAATCCAGGCCTAGGCCCCGTTTCTACGTGGATTTTGTACTGCTTCACCCTTCATAGTATGACTTGACCTGACAAAAAGAAGGAGCGAAAATGTCAATACATAATGGCGTCCCACCCAGATATTCAGGCTGAGAACTCTGACTGTGATGCTGCCACAGGGGTTGGTTGCTGAGTTACAGGACTAACACAGTCTTTTTTAATTGACTGCCGTAAATGTTCCAGCATATTGCGTTGCAGTTCCAGGGAGTCCTGCAGACATTTCCACAGATTTTCAACCTCTGAAGATACACCAAGCAACATACACTCTATGCAATAATAACTTAACCATACTCCGTATAAAGCCATATTCAGCTCTTTATATTTATATTTTATATTTTGTATATAATTTTCAACTGTTAATTTTTTTTTTATCCGTGTGCTGCTTCTTTCTGTCTGTGTGCTGCTCTTCTTATGTGCTGCTGGAAATTTTAAATTTCCCTGAGGGAGTCATCCCAAGGTGATCAATAAAGTCTAAGTCTATCATATTTGTTTATTTATTTGGACTGTTATAGTCATACCTGTATCATCGCCTACTGTTCATTTTATTTCACTGCACCTTACTGTTTATTTATTTGCAATATTTATAGACTGTTTATTTGCACTGTTAATAGAGTTAAAAATGCTATATCATAACATACTGTTCATCTTCATTGCACTGCAACTTACTATTTATTTGCACTACTTCTGATCATAACTGTTATATCATTACCTACTGTTCATCTTTATTTCACTGCATCTGTTTGTTGATTTGCACAATGATTATCACCATGAGCCATAATATTTATCAGCACATACATTTTTATATCTTTAATACTTTTAATACTGCATTTCTGTATATACTTTAATTGTAAATAGTATTTTTTTTCTGCTATTAATATTGCTTTTCTTTTAACTGTGATTGCATTTCTCGCTGCTGCTACAAAGTAATTTCTCAGGTTGGGACCAATAAAGTTATTCTATTCTAACAGTTTTCAAGATTCTTTATTGTCATTATGCATGCATAACAACATTTTGTAGAGTCTCTCAGCTTAAGAACACACATAAATAAGGAAAAAAAATAAAGATATAAAGGACAAATATAACAATATTAAATATAAAACATTTATTTATTGTATTTGCAGAGAAGTGATATATACAGCAGAAATGCTAACAATAGGAATAAAATATTTACAGCAAAAATAGTACTTGCAACAGAAATGTCTATTAGCAGCATATACTGTATGTGATATTCCTGCCATCTGATAATCAGGAACGTATACTGAGAGGCATTCTGAATTGCATCTAAGCACCAGATGAGCCCTCCCGACATTTGTGGCTCATATGCTGAATGAGTTTTACAAGTTAAAGATTAGGGATGTCACGGTTACCGGTGTAGTGGTAAACCCCGATAAAAATGATGATTATAACAATTACCGTTTTAATTTCAAAATAAAACATTATCGCGGTGGATTACCGCGCCCGCTGTGTAGCCATTGTGAGCCTTTCCAGCGTCTCATCCTAGTCTGGTGAAGTTGCAGCGCAGGCGCACTTTGTAGCCTACAAACTAATATTTATTGGGTGGCGAAAGGAAGGCAGGAATTTTTGAGGGGTGGCAACATATGACAGATGTATCTATCTGATCTATCTGTATCTTCTCTCTCTTTCTCCCTCCTCATCTTGGGGATGCTCTCCCTCCTCCATATGTACACATATGTACACACCATAGTGTTCTCCACCTCCTCTTGTCCCTGGTTGACTTGGCCTTGTATTCTACACTATATTGTCAAAACTATTTGCTCACATGCCTTGACTCGCATATGAACTTAAGTGACATCCCATTCATAATCCATAGGGTTCAATATGATGTCGGTCCACCCTTTGCATCTATAACAGCTGCAACTCTTCTGGGAAGGCTGTCCACAAGGTTTAGGAGTGTGTTTATGGGAATTTTTGACCATTCTTCTAGAAGTGTATTCGTGAGGTCACACACACATGGACGAGAAGGCCTGGCTCTCAGTCTCCGCTCTAATTCATCCCAAAGGTGTTCTGTCGGGTTGAGGTCAGGACTCTGTGCAGGTCAGTCAAGTTCATTCACACCAGACTCTGTCATCCATGTCTTTATGGACCTTGCTTTGTGCACTGGTACACAGTCATGTTGGAAGAGGCCAGCTCCAAACTGTTCCCACAAAGTTAGGACCATGGAATTGTCCAAAATGTCTTGGTATGCTGAAGCATTCAGAGTTCCTTTCATTGGAACTAAGGGGCCAAGCCCAGCTCTTGAAAAACAACCCCACACCATAATCCCCCCTCCACCAAACTTTACACTTGGCACAATGCAGTCCGACAAGTATCGTTCTCCTGGCAACCGCCAAACCCAGACTCATCCATCAGAGTCCAGTGGTGGCGTGCTTTACACCACTGCATCCAACGCTTTGCATTTCACTTGGTGATGTATGGATTGGATGCAGCAGCTCAGCCATGGAAACCCATTCCATGAAGCTCTCTGCACACTGTTCTTGAGCTAATCTGAAGGCCACATGAAGGTTGGAGGAAAGTGCAGAAAGTTGGCGACCTCTTTGCACTATGCGCCTCAGCATCTGCTGACCCCACTCCATCAGTTTACATGGCCTACCACTTTGTGGCTGAGTTGCTGTCGTTCCCAAACACTTCCACGTTCTTATAATACAGCTGACAGTTGACTGTGGAATATTTAGGAGCGAGGAAATTTCACGACTGGATTTGTTGCACAGGTGGCATCCTATCACAGTTCCACGCTAGAATTCACTGAGCTCCTGAGAGCGACCCATTCTTTCACAAATGTTTGTAAAAGCAGTCAGCATGCCTAGGTCCTTGATTTTATACACCTGTGGCCATGGAAGTGATTGGAACACCTGAGTCTGATTATTTGGATGGGTGAGCGAATACTTTTGGCAATATAGTGCAACTCTATGCAATAGAGTCACATTTCTGGTGCCCTTCTCTCTCTCTTCTTTTCTACTTGTCTTCTCTCTCTCCTTCCACCTCTGTTCTCTCTTGTTTTCTCTGACAGACGTTGAAGTAGCCCACACAGAACTAACATCAGATCTAGCGGCTATCGTTAAATGTAGCCTATAGTTAGCGAAATAAAATTCTCAACCTGATTCTTATCATCTCAAAATCAGTATTGCTACTGCACTAGCACTGTGCTTTCATTATAATTTAATTTGTTGACAGATAGTAAAACAGTTTTTACCTTGTTCATCCCGTGTCTCCTTTCCTCGGGACTCCTGCCTCACTTGCTTTTTCCAAACAAATCAGCCTTTTGCCGTGCAGTCACTTCTGCTCTGATGTTTCCTCGTGATGCATTCACTGCAGTCCAACCTTGGAAATCCGTGTGCGTAAATGTCAAATTGGCCATAACTTTTCTTTTAATTCGTTGCTGCCTAATGGTGGCAGTAGGGGTGGCAAGCCTGTTTTTTAGGGTGGCATTTGCCACCCTATGCCACTCCTAGATCCACCCCTGACCTGAAGTGCATTCGCAATCTTATTTTGAAATGTATCCCTTGCCTTTCCCGTCCTGAGTGGAGGTGGCCTGAGAGTGGAGCCTGTGGTGGAAGCGACCTATCTGCAGCCAGGACCTTGTAATGTTTACACTTTCTCGAAGCTGCACTCATGGCTGAAGGAAGAGACAACAGCGCTCAGGACGTCAGCCTTCAAAGAGGACAAATTCTGCAGTATGGGCGTATTTTGGGTATTTTAAAAATGCAGAGGTGTCTGCTAAATGCAGCAATACTTTGAACCGCACGACTCATCTGTGTGACCGTCACCTACAACTCTATAGCCAATGCAATGTAAGTTAACGTTAACGTTTTACCTGAAATGCATGATATGGGGACTTCGGGTTGAGGGAGAATGCAACGATTTGTCTGTCTATCCATCTATCAATAATGTTAATAAGCCCAATAGTGCACCCCCTTATGAGTGGCTAATAATCAAAGCTAAACAGCTAAACTTTCATTCACGATGAGACAGTGAAACTGTGAAATGAAGACACTGCATTAGTGAGCACTAGTTGAAGGCAGTGCCAAACACTTTGTTTGTTTTAACCATTTTAGTTGACAGTCACTATGTGTGTATTACTATATAATTAAGTGGACACTGAAATCAACCAAATACTAGTCAGCAGCTGGATCAGGTATGTGTGAAGCTAATCATATAAGCTAATATTAACCTGAGTTAGATGGTTTTGTTTAGCAACAAAAACAAGTATAAGCAAACTCCTATTTTGATATGAATGATAGCCTAATGATAATAATGATTCATAAAATTAATAATGACATGGGTGTTTTTTTTTATATTTCTTTACAGAGCCTCATCTTGCCAGGCTGGCAAAACAGCTTTTGTGTATCCCAGCAACCAGTGGTCCTTCAGAGTGGATATTCAGTGTCAGTAGGTACATTGTTTCCCCTCTCAGATCACAACTTGAACCAGACAAGGTAAATATGCTGACATCTTTGCATTTCAAACACAAGTAAATGGAGATGCATACAGACATGATGCTGGATCAGCAGCATCTTATTTGTTGATGATGAAGAGAAATATACAATCAGTTACATTACGTGCCACTGATTTGATTACATAGTTTTTATTTTTATGCCATCAATACTTGAACATTTAAATTTGATTGGTGTAGTGGTTAGCACTGTCGCCTTACAGCAAGAAGGTACCGGGTTCGATTCCCGGCCCGGGGCCTTTCTGTGTGGAGTTTGAATGTTCTCCCCCTGTCCGCGTGGGTTCTCTCTGGGTACTCTGGCTTCCTCCCACCATCCAAAAACATGCATGGGGAGTAGGTTAATTGGCTAATTTAAATTGCCAGTAGGTGTGAATGTGAGTGTGAGTGATTGTGTCTATGTGCCCTGTGATGAACTGGCGACTTGTCCAGAGTGTACCCTGCCTCTCACCCTAAGACAGCTGGGATAGGCTCCAGCCCCCCCACGATCCTATGAGGATAATCGGTAGATAATGGATGGATGGATGAATGCATGATTGTAGTAGTTATTTTTGTAATTTGTTGTGCCGCCACCGCCCCCAACTCACTCACAGGCCATGCCAGCTCCCATATCCCCACCATCTGCAACTCTAGAACAAGGTGAGCCATGAGCTGATGAAGACAATACAACAGCAGACATCCCAAATTTCACCAGGCAGCCAGAAAACTTCAAAGGGGGGAGGACACATCGCCAAGGCAAACCTCCCTCCAGATGCTAGCTGAGCCTTGCCCACTTGCCACACCCACAGAGAAGCAGCATGTTCTAGGCCATGTTGAATTCACTGACTCTGAAGCTCAAGAACACACCATTGAGAACTAAGGTGAACTTTAATGCTGTGTCTGTGGAAGCCACGTTGGACACAGGAGCTTCACTTTCAGCTGTTCGAGCAGACCTCTTTCGACTCAATAATGCTTATCCCAACAAAACACATCAGTGGGCAGGTCCACCTGTGAGTCTCGCAGATAACACCCCCTGCATCCCTGACGGTATCACTTGGCTGTCTATCGGCTTCATGAACAAGCGTTTCTCCCAACTTTTTATAATCCCCAACCTATCATCTCCTTTCATCCTAGGAATGGATTTTATGATCAGAGCTTCACTGACCACCCATATCCCCTCCAGAACTGTATTCATGAGGAGGATGGACTGTTCTCTGTGGACTATAGAGGCGTAAACCAGGTCACAGAAAAAAACTCATATCCCTTACAATGTATTGATGAGTCACTTGAGTTCCTGGCAAGAGGGCAGTTCATCACAACACAACTTAGCTCGAGGATACAGGCAGGTGGCAGTTGCAGAGGAGACACGCCCAAAGACAGCCTTCATATCCCACTGCGGCCTCTTCCAGTTTCGTGCACTCTTTGGTCTCTGCAATGCACCAGCCACATTTCAAAGACCGAATACATTGCTGACTGGTCTCATATACAAAACATGTGCTGTGTATCTGGATGACATTGTCATCAACTCCCCCACCTTTGAGCAGTATCTTGCAGATCTGGAGGAGGTGCTCAGAAGACTCAAAGCTGCTGGCCTGTCTCTGAAGCTCAAGAAATGTCAGTTCTGCCTAAGTGAGCCTATCGCTCACACCCTCTGGCATTAAACCTGACATGGACAAAAATTGAAGCTGTGACAGAATTCAAAACCCTGCCTGCTGTGAAACCTGTCAGTTTCTTGGATTGACTGGATATTAACCGCCATTTTGTCCAGCACTATGCATGTCATGCTGAGCCCCTTCATGTGCTCACAAGGAAGGATGCAGTTTTTGCAGTTTTCCACTGGAATGATAAATGTCAAGAAGCCATGGACATCTTGAAAAAGTGCATTACAACAGCAACTGCCTTGAGGTTCCCTGACTGCACATGCCCCTTTTTCATTCATGCAGATGCTTGTGACCTTGGCCTGGGAGCAGCATTGATGCAGAAAGTCGCTGAGGGCTGAGAGGTTGTTGTGGCTTATGCGAGTTGCTCCCTTCACAAAGCGGAAAAGCCATACTCCACCCCTGAGAAGGCATGTTTAGCTGTGATTTGGGCTCTTGAACATTTCAGACCTTATGTGGAGGGCCTCCAAGTAACCATCTTCACAGACCACAGCAGCCTCAGGTGCCTTATGTCCCACCCAAACCGCTCCACCCGACTAGCCCACTAGTCATTGAGACTTCAAGATTTTGACTTCACCATCATGCATAAACCTGGCACTCACAACAATGTCTACTTGTTGGTCTTTGTCGACTATTTTTCCAAGTCAATTACAGACTCACCAGGATGGACACTGGTGAAGATGCAGGAGTCTTTCGTGTTTTGAATTGCAGCCTTTCCACATTTGGGACTCTTCTTCCTCCGGCATGCACACTGCTCCTGCAGCTGCAGAGCGACACAACCCTGACGCCGAGGACAATGATAAACCCATAAATGCCGAACTCACTGACCTCCCTGCTTCAGATTCATTTCATGACATACCTGGTGAAACTGGCTTGACACCAGTCATGGACTGTGACTCCGTGGATCGCGCTATTATGAGTATTTCTCACCCAAACCCAGATCATGCTGAACGATATGACCTCAGACCAAGACACTGCCCCAGAATCACAGCTGGTTAGTTGGGCAGCAGATGGACAAATGCTTACCATACTGACAGACTTGACCTGAAATAGGCTATTGATTTGTTGTGTGAAGTATGTGTAAAGGGAGACTACAAAGTGAAGAGAATTGTAATGCAGTCCTGAGTTAGTGTTTTTGCTTTTTTTTCTCTGTTCATATTGTGTGTCCTGCCTAAGTGGTGGTGGCTTTATCACTGGTTGACCTGACCTCAAGTTTATTTTGTAGTCCAGATTTATATACAGGACACTTTAATTGTATCAAAAGCTAAAAATTACAGAAAAGGGATTTTGCACTGTACTTGTCTCATTTGCTTAATAGAAGGTATAATTTTTATTTCATTGTGTACTCTGTCTGTTGGCGGGTATTTTTGTGTGCTTGACATTTTGCCTTTCCCTGTGTGTAACGGTTAAATTTTCATCAAGTTCATGTGTAGCAAAGTGTTAAGTGTAGTTGATTGCTCTTCAGTTGTGTATGGCTGAGTATGTAACAGCCAAAGTTTAATACTGCAGTACCAGATTTGTGCCACAGGGCGGTGCCTCCTTGTTTTTCTTACTGTGTTGTTTGAGTAAATATAGCACGTGGAGACCTGGCATGTGGTCTGAGTTAGCCTGGTAGGAATAAATACAGCCGTGTGGAAATCCTCTTCAGCGGCATGGTGGTGTTGTGGTTAGCACTGTTGCCTCACAGCAAGAATGTACTGGGTTTGAATCCCGGGCCCGGTACATGCAAACTCCACACAGGGCCCGAATCCCGGTTTTTGCATGTTTTTGGATGGTGGGAGGAAGCCAGAGTACCTGGAGAGAACCCACGCAGACACGGAGAGAACCCACGCAGACACGGGGAGAACATGAAAACTCCACACAGAAAGGCCCCAGGCCAGGAATCGAACCCGGTACCCGCTAACCACTGCACCACCGTGCCGCCCCTGTTGGAAGTAGTCTAGCTTCATTATTTATTTGACGATCATCAAATATAATGAGACTGAGGTGAGAGAACCAATAAATGCATTTCCAAAATGTTGAAGTAATCCTTAAAAGCCCTTTAATATTGGTAAAATTCCAATTAACTCCTTGAGTGCCAGTCGTTTTTTGAAACAGGAATTGCCTTGTGCCAGCGTTTTTGCCCATTTTGATTCATATTTCAAGAACCATAGAATATTTTATACCATGTCTCTGAAAACACAGAGTAGCTCACATGAAAGAAGAGACGACCTATTTCATCAAGAAAAAAAGTTTGTTTTTACCTTGTTCCATACTTTTATCTGGAGGAGAGTAGAGGCCACTTTTTGTCCAGAATCCATCCATTTTGCTCATATCTCTTTATGTCCCAACTACACATCCCAGAAGCCCCAAAATTAATCAGATTAATCAATTAGACCGCGATTAATGACCCGCTGCAGAAAAAAACACTTTGGCACTCAAGCGTCACATTTTGAATGACGTCAAAATCTGTTAATGACACTCAAAAAAAAAAGAAGCAAAGATCAGAATAAGTCACCTGAGCAGAAATGGCCCATTTTAACATTTCATCAAGCTTCCTGAGTGTGTGGTTCTTCATTATTATGTATTAGTAAAATTAGTATTAGTAAAAAAATGACCTTTCCATTTCATCACTAATCAATGTGGATGAAAGAGACAGCACAGTTTAACTGCAGACATAACCAACAGCGTCCCACTCATCTAACCCTCATGGTGACATTTCCCCATCCATCTCATGGTGCAATCAGTACTATCTATTATGTATTCACTACTAGGTAACAAGCACAACTTGACCAATTACAGACACAGTGGTAGACCCTGCAACCAATTTTTTTCCTTCTGTGTTTTTGCCAACGCTGTCATGGCGACCTCTACAATGGACAGACGTCAAGACCCGTTGGCAGGTCACCCAAGGTGGGCAATGTGAGTACAAAATTACAGCTTGGGAACATTTGCCCTTTGCAAATTGTATGAAATGCATAGTGGCTAATTGGGCCACTCTGGCATTTGTGGAGTTCGCCAGGTCATCTTTTATGTCACGGCCACTAAAGTGATAAGAGTGATAGGCCCACTCATCTCCCACTGGTTCCTTTGCTGTATCCATAGAAATAACTACGACTGAGTCAAGTTAAGAGAGACATTTCAGTTAGTGCTACAGGTCTTTAAAGACAACTTTCCATGTCCAAAAATGGTTACTATTTGAATCGAACAAACCTCAGGAATGGACTAAGGTGATAAAATCTACTCCCATAGAGACCACTTTTGTTTGAACTGATTTCCTCAGATATTTAATTATCTATATCAGCAGATTTTAAGCAAGACAAAAGACAGAAAAAAAACAACATAAAAGCTTAAAAATTGATTGAATTGGTTACCATGTGCATCATCTTTACTGAAAAACTGTATTCATCTTTTTAGAGTATTCATTAACTGAAAACCTTGGGTATGCAAAATGACAACAGCAAACCTTTTCACTTTCAGGAACTCTCACCTCATTTCAGCATACACAAAAACATACATTTTACTAATTTAAATCCCCCTCTCTGACAGCAGACTTCTGCCGTTCCACAGACACCTCCTGGTTCACAGTGAGGCAGGAATGTGCTAAATCCTCCTCAGGTGGGGGAGTCTGCCCGCCAGCCATCAGCAGACTTGACTCTCATACAGACTATTAAATCTCTCTCCTCCGAATCCACACCCCTGCATTAAGTAAAGGTAGCGCCATCTGCTCCCTATTAATTCCCCAGCAGGCGACTTATCACCTCAAACCCCATGACCCTGTGCGCCTCCTCCATCCTCCCTGCTCCTCTCCTTCCCTCTTTCCTTCACTTCTCCCCCTCTACTCCCTCGTTCCTGGACCCTATTCATCTCTTTCTTCAACATGTTTTATACACTGCAGTTGAAGAGGTGTGTTGACATTTCATTTTTCTGTGCCTTAGAATATGGATTCATAGACAGGCAGGCACGCATACACACAAACACATGCATAATATAACCTTTTGCTAACTGCGATACTCTCCAGCAATCCATCTCCCCCACCCACCTACGTTCCTGTGGCAGGGAGTTCAATTAGACAAGTCTTGTCCTCTAGGTCAATGGCAAATGAGAAGCAGAGCTTTCGGATTAAGGAGGAGATAGCTGAGGGTTCAGGAGCCTTTCTCTGGCTTTGATTAGCTCACTTACTTGATTAAATGCCCATCGTGGAGGAAAAAAAAGACGAAAATTGGATGAGGGGAGAAGAGAAGAGAGGGGAGACAGAGTCAAGGCCATTTGTTTTCTCAGCTGGGGCTAGTTCAAGTGGTCGTTTTTTTGGAACCCTCTGGCCTGAGTTCACTCACTCACACACACGCACACACACACAAACAGGCTACTGCACATCAGTACACAAGATAAGATAAGATCAATAAAAATGTCCTGAGGGAAGACAGAGTAAGTCAGAGGGTTGACTCTCACCACCTTACTTATTTTCCAGTCCCATCCTCCACTCACTTGTTTATCCCCTCAACTCTCTCTCTCTGTCTCCCTGTCTTTCTCCCCCACTGTACTCTCACCCAGTCTGGTCTGTCAGGGTAACCTGACTCTGGTGGCTTCTGACATGATCCAGACCGCTTGTAGCCCCTGTCCAACACTTTCACCACCAGAGCCAGACAGTAAAACATCCAGATTACTACCACATGTTCCCCCTATTTCGCTTTCTCTCTCGCAGACACTCACTCACGCACACGCACACACACACACACACACACACACACACACACGCACACACACTTTCTGTTGTTGGCAGTCATCCCCCACAGCCACCATTGCTTGCTAGGCTCAGGAACACAGGCCACACCAAAAACCCCAGAGTGACTGACCCAACCTGTATAGGAAAAAGGTACATATGTATGTGTGTGTGTGTGTGTGTGTGTGTGTGTGTGTGTGCATGTAGGGGTGTGTGTTTCCGAGATGAGATGAAAAAGGAGAAGAGGCCACAGTGGAAGGTTAGTAAAACATTATAGTGAGTTCCCAGAGAAAAGGTTTTACCTTCTCCTTTCACCTGAGCTGCGACAGTAGACCAGCACAATCATGTTGCAATATTGTCAACTGCCAGCTAGAGTTTAATTTATAGTGTAAATAGTGTTAGGCGTTACTAGTAACTAATAGTGTAATGCATTACTTTTTGAATAAATAAATGCAGTTACTGTTACGATGTGGTGCGTTTGTCTGTTATTTGGTAGACTAATTCTTGATTGATGATTGCTTTTATTTATGCGTGCAGATGGACCTGGGGACGGGGGGACATGTGTATCATGTGACACAGATCCATCCCCCCAACTTTTCTTATGGGACTTATTGTCCCATATGGATTGCTTTCCTGAGAATCTGGGCTCAAAGAGCGATGACCGGGGGAGATGTTCCATCAGGACATGAAAGAGATGGAGCCCAGGTACCAGGGTCATGATGGCTGATTACTGTTGGACGATTACTGTTGAAGAGAGACATTGCTGAGCATTCTAGGGTTTCAATTAAACAGAAGTTCCTGCCCTAATTTTTGAACAACAATGACATAACATGCAATTTACATGTATTTGCCTTTATCAGGGTCTGCTTTTTAATTTACATGAATCTATTTTGTGTCATTAAATTAATAAATTGTGTAAGAAAACAGTTTTTTCTCGAAAAAAAAAACTGTTTTCGGACAAGAATCCACAAAAATCAATCCATAATGTTACAAAAATGCAGAATATCAGATATTTTAAAAATCAACTTAGCACAAAAAACTGAACTGACTGAGAGAAACGGGTGTCATTTTCGGATTCAGCAGTGCAAAATTGTTCAAAATCATTTGAGAAAATATAGACAACTTACAAGAGAAATAGTTTGTAACCCAGTGTAATCAACAAAGTAACTGTGTTACGTTTTGAATGAAATAATTGGTATCTCTAAATCGTTACTATTTTTCAGTAACTAGCACAAAACTGTTACAATAACGTATTGCTTTACGATTTTGTTTTCCAGTAATAATCATGTAAAAAATGCCAATTTGAATTTCAGTAATTGTACGACAGTAAATAATAATTCATTCTTTATAATTTGAACATTATCTATTTATATAGAAATATGGTGCTCAAATTACTCATGGTTGTTCCATTGACATGTGGGACAGATGCCAAAATGAAATCATTGTGCAATGCTTGTTCCATCTGATAGATACATAAATCTACCATTTCTCAATCATATTTGTTCACCCATTACCTTAAACAACACATACCAAAAGTATTCCCTCACCCATCCAAATAGTCAGAAACACGTGTTCCAATCACTTCCATGGCCACAGATGTATAAAAACAGAGCACCTATGCATGCAGACTGCTTTTACAAACATTTGTTAAAGAATGGGCTCTCAGGAGCTCAGTGAATTCCAGCATGGAACTGTGATAGGATGCCTCCTGTGAAACAAATCGTCGTGAACCAGTCGTGAAATTTTCTCGCTCCTAAATATTCCAGTCAACTATCAGCTGTACGACAGCAACTCAGCCACGAAGTGGTAGGCCACGTAAACTGTTGGAGTGGGGTCAGTGGAAGCTGAGGCGTATAGTGCGAAGAGGTCGACAATTTTCTACAGAGTCAATCGCTACAGACCTCCAACCTTCATGAGGCCTTCAGATTAGCTCAAGAACAGTGCGCAGAGAGCTTCATGGAATGGGTTTCCATGGCCGAGCAGCTGCATCCAAGCCATACATAACCAAGTGCAATGCAAAGTGTCGGATGCAGTGGTGTAAAGCATGCCGCAGAACAGTGGAGACGAGTTCTCTGGAGTGACAAATCACGCTTCTCCATCTGGCAATCTGATAGATGAGTCTGGGTTTGGCAGTTGCCAAGAGAACAACACTTGTCGGACTGCATTGTTCCAAGTGTAAAGTTTGGTGAAGGGGGGATTATGGTGTGGGGTTGTTTTTCAGGAGCTGAGCTTGGCCCCTTAGTTCCAGTGAAATGAACTGTGAATGCTTCAGCATACCAAGACATTTTGGACAATTCCATGCTCCCAACTTTGTGGAAATATTTTGGATCAGGCCCCTTCCTCTTCCAACATGACTGTGCACCAGTGCACAAAGCAAGGTCCATAAAGACATTGATGACAGAGTCTGGTGCGGATGAACTTGACTGGCTTGCATAGAGTCCTGACCTCAACCTGATAGAACACCTTTGGGATGAATTAGAGCGGAGACTGAGAGCCAGGCTTTCTTGTCCAACATCAGTGTGTGACCTCACAAATACTCTTCTGGAAGAATGATCAAAAATTTCCATAAACACATTCCTAAACCTTGTGGACAGCCTTCCCAGAAGAGTTGAAGCTGTTATAGCTGCAAGGGTGGACCAACATCATATTGAGCCCTATGGATTAGGAATGGGATGTCATTTAAGTTCATATGCAAGTCAAGGCAGGTGAGCGAATACTTTTGGCAATATAGTGTATCTACCACCACAGTTCCCTGCTATCGGTCTGAATAATGCTACTTACACAGTTGCAGGATAGGTTTGTCTCACTGGGAGTTGACATTTGGCCATGTTACATTTTCATCCAAAGAAATTCAGCCTTGAAAAAGGGACATCATAGACCTGAAGTGGGTAATAAAGGAATGTTCATCAGAAATATTCAAAGGCATTTTTAACTTAGTAATGTATAAGGGATTTTGTGCCATTGAAACCTTTCTGATGTGTGTGTGCTTATATGTGCCACATAATACAGTCCATCAGCTCCTTCCTCAGCTTTTACTGAAGATTTCTCAAACATTCCTATAAACATGAGTCAGGCTAAATGTTTATTATGATATTATGTCTGCAACACAGCTTGATCTGTGGTGAGTTGTATCTTAACAGAGTTATGGTCCTCCTTCTGACTTGCACCTGCACATGCCTCCATCTCTCCTCCACACTTTGTTGGCAGGCACCGTCTTGGTCATTCTGCATGCCCAAGCATATTAGCAACTTGCAATTACACTCGCACGCTCTGCTCTGCTGACCCCTCAAATCAAACAGCTGGTGATACGGCAACACTGCATTTCCAGCACACTGGCTACTTGGACACTCATCAAACAAGAGATCTTCCTATCACAAATAACTCTAATATGAATTAAATGCAAAGTAATGAATCTGTTGGACTTTCATTCCGGCATACTGGAAAGTTAATAAAACAATATTGTAATTGGTCAGGAAGGAGAACCCCGCAGACCGAGCTTTAGATTAGGCCCCTAATGGCTCTGAAGCCAGAGGCTAAATTGAAATGTAAAACCAGAGTGAGACCCTAATTCACCCTTATCTGTGTGAGTGACGAGTCTGCCTCCCCCAACTGAGATTGGGGCCACGGAGTTGGATGAACCACAATTCGCTTTGTTAGAGGTAGGTGTATATGCATGCATGCATGCATGCAGTCCAAATCGCAATATGGAGATGTAGATTGCATGTTTGGAAAGCATTTGGATTAAATGGATTGGTCTCATTCTCTGCACTTCTCTGTGAATTGAACCTGTAGCAGAGAGATACAACGGAACACATTTATCTGTCGACATGTGCAAAACTCAAGCACTGACTGTCCTCCCTTCAACAAAATCTGAATGCACATCATTCAATAAAGGAACAATTTGAGTGTTTTTGCTGTGATAACCTTAAGCATTCCTGACACGCTGCAAAACTTTGTGGCCCTGAATAGCTCGCACTAAATCACACAACCCCTCTTCCCCGTCCCTCTCATTCAGGAGGCTACTCGTCCACCTGTTCCCATTATGATATGTCTGTGATAACTCTCTCCTCCCCCTTTCCTCCTCCCCCTCTCTTTCTAATACTCCTTCCTTCCTTCCTTCCTCCCCTCTCACCCTAATATTCTCCTTTTCCTTTAACTCTCCTTTATTTACCACCACTGGTGCCTCCACTGACCATTCATTACCCTAATCAAATCCAGCAGCTGAACAACCGCTCACTGCCACGCCACAAGCTGTTTTTCCTTTTTTTTCTTTTTTAAATCCCCTACTCATTTGCATATGTGTCCAGTTTATTAGTGTGGGGTTGCAGGTGCGTGGTGATAATCATTATTAAACATGACAGTCACCTGTACCCTCCCTAACGTTCTGCATAAACACATTCACACATATGCACTCATACACACCACCCTGCCTCTGCACTCCACCCCCTCGGCCTGGGCATCATCAGCGGGCATGATGCAATTTCCTGTTTCTCTTTTTAATGGTCAGCATGTACATCACACATGCATTCAGCACTTGATGGTATTTGTTTAATAATATCTGCTGTGTAGTTTTTGGTAAGATGATGATGATGAAAAAAATGGCACTGTGTTCAATGTCTTCTGGTGTCAAAAGGAAAAGACGTGACAGAGAGTTATTTCCCACTGAGAAAGAGAGAAGAGGTGGTTCTGTTATTCCATTAGCCGGGCTAAGATTTTTTTCATTTTTTTTTGCCTGTGCCAGCATGTCTTACACTGTTCCATGCACATTTACATTTTTATTTGTGTGATTCCCTGCTTGAACTATGGAGGCGTGTGTATGCATCTATGTAATATAATATATACTTGATGATGGGTTACACTGTGGAAAGTTGATGCAATAGGGTCTGACAGTTATAGTAACAACATATTTACAGTGTGATTCCCATGTGGGAATCACACTGCTGGATCTCACTCTCTCAATAGGACTGTACCACCATCTACTGTAGGAGTACTAGAAGTGCAGTACATTGTTGTTGAAATATTTTGAAAGAGAAAATACACAGCTAATTTTTACCAAAAATCTCACAGACCAATCTCAATATGCAATATGCATTTTCAAATCATCCTATATACTTCACTATTAACCCCTAATGGCCTGGCCTTGGCAGTACTGAGGTTTAGAATATTTGATGATGATTCAATTAAATTTTCAGGAAGTCAAATGGGGATTTTTGAATAGTTGTTAATGTTCATGTAACATGTTTGCAGTGTGTGCTAAAAGTTTTTCTGTGTCATATAGAGTGTGCAGTATGACATTACTCTGATAGATTAATAATTTTTTAAGTATAAGTCAATATCAATGTGTGGATGTTATCAGGGACAGAACATGTGAGATCTCATTAATTGGATCGCAGTATCACCTGTGAATAATTGTGTCGGCAGGTCTAAATGGAAAGATTTGAGGATGTATAGATCCTGTAGATTCCACTTCCTTTGCTCCTCACTGTAATTACTCCACAACTGTACTCAAATACTGTACATTCCCCCCCTTGTTTTTCCTGTATCTTCCTTGTGTGCAAACAATATTTTTTTATGAAAAATAATATATTTACCATATTTGTCCCACAAATAGGGAACTTATAAATTTATGTTAAATCCATAACTTCTGGAGAAATGTGTCTGCAAAACAGGTAGTACTCACCCTCTGGTCTATTTTTACATACTATCATACATACTGTATAAGTATCTACATTACGTGATTCTGACCCCTGATAGATGCAAAATGGCCATTTCAATGTATCATGCTGATGCAGTGCCACCTGTTGGTGGAATGCCACGCTAGCAGAGTTTCTTTAAATCACCTGTCTTCCAAATTTGTTTGTAATTTCTTCAAGAGTGTGTTAGTATGTTCTTGATTTTCAAACAACTTAAGTTATTAAATTTCACATCATAATATTGCAGTATTAAACATGAATATAATAAATGTTAATAATATTTTTTGCAATTGCTATTTCACTCTTTCTGAAACTAGGGCCCTATTGGTCAAAATTCAACATAAAAACTCATCTACAAATTACAAAATATTGTACATCTTTTGCAAAAGCAAACATTTTCTACAATAGTTTAAGTCAAGAAGTCAAGACCAAGTCACAACAAAGAACAAACCTGAATCTTATTTATGCTGTTCAAGTTGGAGTTCCAAGGGATCTAATTAGTCACAAGTGCTTTATTGGGTGCATTATGGGTGCAGGTGATTGATAATTGAGGGTTTCAAACTTCTTGTAAAGAAGACAATGTGGTAAAGCATACTTTGTAAATAGAAAGGCTACATGGGATAGTGGCTACATGACTTCAAATATTGTCTTGGGGATTGCAGAACTTTCCCTTAGAGAGGTCTCCTCAAGAATACAGTGAGAAAAAAAGACAAATCAGCTGGCATGGATGATTCTGAAGTATTTGCTCACATTTAAACCATCAAAAATGTCATTGTGAATCATATAAATACTGTCTTATTGCAATCCTCTAAATGCCTGATTTCTAAAGTTAAGGAGAAGGTTGCTGTACTTGCACTTCCATATCCACTAGATGGTGGCATGTTGTCTATCTATCACGGCTGTGTCAATGAACTCCCTCCCTACCTAGTGGGGAAAGACTGACCCCATCTCAGCTTCAGATAGCTGATCCAGCTCAGCTTACGTCCAGCAGGAACTGCTGTGCAAATCGCCTCAAGCCAAACTTTAAGACCAACTGTGTGACAACCTTTGTCTCTACAAGTAACACTCTGATAGTTTTTTTTTTTAATCAATTTCTTGCCAAAGAAGACAGGTGTGAATGTGGTACATACCTTTTACATGCATGGTGACTGGTGAATGGTCTCATGCATATGCTGAGAAAAGAAGTGGCAGCCATGATTGTGTGTGTGTGTGTGTGTGTGTGTGTGTGAGAGAGAGAGAGTTGGGAAGGACAACTTGAAAAGACACATTACAAAGAAGCTCTTTGGGGACAGGCAGAGGGTTTAGGGCCTTGTTAATTATTGAAGCAACATTTGCTTCAGTCAGCAGTGTGTCACTTCACTTCCCTGCCCCCTCCCAGCTCACACACATAAACCAAAAACATACTGTACCAACAAAGATGTTTGGTGATTTGTCAAAATGGATTCTATTTTTTTGTCTAGTGTTTGTCTTGCTTAATGCCACACAACACTGATCACGATAAACTGACTGTGTTTTCTGGCAAACAACTGTGTTTTGACAGATTCTGTTACAAAAGACAGCATAAGCGGATACATTTCATCAGAGCAAATGAACTGAAAATTGGACAGGACATATACGCCATAACTTTTATACACTATATTGCAAAAAGTATTCGCTTACTCATCCAAATAATCAGAATCAGGTGTTCCAATCACTTCCATGGCCACTAGTTTTGTGTCGTTCGCGAACGATTCGTTCGAAAGAACAAATCTTTTGAGTGAACTAACCGAACTGAATCACTTCCTGAACTGATTCGTTCCTTCAGTCTCAGCGTGGTGGCCGGGAGTTGAACTGCCTTGTTCGTTAGTTCATGACTCGTGAATCTTCGATGAACGACCCAGCCAGCGAAGGGAGGGGAGGGGCAACTCACTGAACGAACGAGTGATTCTAGCAGGAAGCTGCAGCGATTCGTTCACTGAATGAACTAGTTCACTGAACGTTTTTGTTCACTGAACTAACGAGTGATTCTAGCAGGAAGCTGCAACGATTCGTTCACTGAACTCGGAGCGAGTTTGTTGCTCCTCGGAACGAGGAGGGGGCGAGTACGTAAGGGCTTCCTCGGAGGAGGACGCTGGCGTCCTCCTCCGAGGAGTCACTCAGTCAGTCGTGTGAGGAGGAACTAGAAACGGGGGATAAGCTGTCATGTCGCTGACATGTTTCTCTGAGCTAATAGCAAATGCTAAGTGAAGCCACGTTCAAACAAAGGAACAATTATCTCAGTGAGTCGGTGAACGAATCTTTTGAACGGATCTTTTTAATGAACGATTCATACAGATTCAGTTCAGTCAAAAGAACTGTTTTGCCAATGGGCACAGGTGTATAAAATCAAGCACCTAGGCATGCTGACTGCTTTTACAAACATTTGTGAAAGAATGGGTCACTCTCAGGAACTCAGTGAATTCCAGCGTGGAACTGTGATAGGATGCCACCTGTGCAACAAATACAGTCGTGAAATATCCTCGCTCCTAAATATTCCACAGTCAACTGTCAGCTGTATTATAAGAACGTGGAAGTGTTTGGGAACGACAGCAACTCAGCCACGAAGTGGTAGGCCACGTAAACTGATGGCGCGGGTCAGTGGATCCTGGGGCGCTTAGTGCAAAGAGGTCGCCAACTTTCTGCAGAGTCAATCGCGACAGACCTCCAAACTTCATGTGGCCTTCAGATTAGCTCAAGAACAGTGTGCAGAGAGCTTTGTGGAATGGGTTTACATGGCTGAGCAGCTGCACCCAAGCCATACATAACCAAGTGCAATGCAAAGTATCGGATGCAGTGGTGTAAAGCATGCCGCCACTGGACTCTAGAGCAGTGGAGACGAGTTCTCTGGAGTGACGAATCACGCTTCTCCATCTGGCAACCTGATGGAAGAGTCTGGATTTGGCAGTTGCCAGGAGAACGATACTTGTTGGACTGTATTGTGTCAAGTGTAAAGTTTGGTGGAGGGGGGATTATGGTGTGGGGTTGTTTTTTAGGAGCTGGGCTTGGCCCCTTAGTTCCAGTGAAAGGAACTCTGAATGCTTCAGCAAGCTAAGATATTTTGGACAATTCCATGCTCCCAACATTATGGGAACAGTTTGGAGCTGGCCCCTGCCTCTTCCAACATGACTGTGCACCAGTGCACAAAGCAAGGTCCATAAAGACATGGACGACAGAGTCTGGTGTGAATGAACTTGATTGGCCTGCACAGAGCCCTGACCTCAACCCAAAACACCTTTGGGATGAATTAGAGACTGAGAGCCAGGCCAACATCAGTGTGTGACCTCACAAATACGCTTCTGGAAGAATGATCAAAAATTCCCATAAACACACTCCTAAACCTTGTGGACAGCCTTCCCAGAAGAGTTGAGGCTGTTACAGCTGCAAAGGGTGGACCGACGTCATATTGAATGCTATGGATTAGGAATGGGATGTCATTTAATTTAATATGCGAAGGCAGGTGAGCTTTTGGCAATATAGTGTATATGCTTAGCTTGTACATGATACAGTATGTGGTAAAATGTAAATTTTTATGTTGTCAGTGTCTTTAAGACGACAATTATGCAATTATTATAGGATCGAATAGAATTACTTCTTTGATCCCAAGTTGGGAAATTATTGTAAAAATGCAAATATGTCATGTTTTTGAATGTTTAAAATTCAACACAATTCTGTTTAGTTTGAATTTTTTGTATGTACGGGACAAACACACTCAGTCATCATCATGGGTTAAATATTACCTCAGCGGTATCTTGAAGTGTTTGATAAAAAGTGATGACCAGAGACTTGTCTCTTTGTGTTTTTTTTTCTCCTGTGGTCAGTCCATGCATGTTGGTGCAGCATGTTCTTTGATCTTTTCTTAGCTATGCTCATCGGCCCAAGGCAGCTTTTATTCAGGTGGAAATTGGAAAGGTTAGACTTACCTGGACAGAGTATGGTGGAGAGGAACATGATGGGGGGTGGGGTTGGGATATCATACCTGTCAGTTCTCAGAAGGGACGGACTGGCCAGTCTGGCATTTGGGCAGATGCCAGAAGGGCTGTGCTGTGCTGTGATGTTAAAAATGTGCATGGTTTGAAATAAAACAAACAAATCTATCTGTATTTTGTATTTGTTTGCGAAAATTAAAATGAAGCAATGCCTTCTGGGAAATTCAAGGCAGAATTGACTAAATCACGTCTGCGAGTTTGGGTTTGCTGACAGGAACAGAATGTTGCAGTCTCTATCTGGCTTGCTTGCACTTGTTTTCGGCGTTACTGGTGGTGGTCAAGTTGTGATGGAGGTTATACCTCCTTGACTGATAAATTCAATCGAGGCACCAAGCGACACAAGGGGGGAGTGGAGAAAAAGATGGAAAAGATGAAGAGGGCACTGCTGTGTGAGAGTGAAAAATGTGCCAAACTGTTTTTTCAATCTTCTACCGCAACCTCAGCTAGCGCTAGTTATACTAGAATTGATGTTGGCGACATTGGTGAGGAGGAATATGAGCAAGAACAACAAAATGAGCAAGTGGAGGATGAACAAGACATTGTGGATAATGACTTTATGCATGCATGATGGTAAGACGTTTTTATTTTGGAGCGGCTGGCTCTAAAAATCTATTCATGGTATATTGGGGTTGTGCATTGATATGTCCATGTTTCTATGCAGTTGTTTAAAACATGTGAGTTTGAGTGTACCATCAATGGGGCTATCAAAAATGATATTCTTTCCGTGCCTCAAAAGTTGTATCTGTGTCTGCTAGTTGGGCTGCTTGTGGGTGCAAATGCCAGGGCCATTTTTTTAATCCCAGTCCGTCACTGGTTCTCAGTGGAAGTAGGTCAAAGGTAAAATCGGCTTCTCCACTCCCTGCAAGACATCCAGTCCATCCAGTTGGCATTATCAAGAGTTATGATCCCTGTTTGTGAGATATGGCAGGGAGGAGGTCTGTTCCTCATCCTTGGGATTTGATTGGATACCCAAGATGTATATGTTTGTCCTCAGACGGCCTGCTCTGGCTGGTGGATGAGATCACGTTGTCCTGCAGATCTGTTTCATTCTGAAAGGTCGTTTTGGCTTTTTTTTCTTTTAAAAACCAACATGGCTCGTTCAAAATTTTGTTTCAAAACAAAACTCCTCATCTCTTCTGACATCAGATGATTTGCGACCACCGCACTTGATGATATTTGCTCAAACGGAGAGAGAGACTGAAGTGTGACTGGATTTAGATACTTCAACTTATGAAGACACTGGTTCTAATATTATGAAGATACCTGTCATACAATAAACAACTGTTGTGTGACAAGTATCTATCTCTGGGTCTCCAGCTAATTCACATGTTGATGGAGGCCTGTATGTTGATGATCAAAAGGCTTTCATATGATTTATCACATTTGGACTGTATCTGTATGCGTGCACGCTTGTGCATGTGTGTGTGTGTGTTAAGGGGGCGTAAAGGCAGAGGGAGATAAGGGGCACTGTCTCATTCATGTGTCTTTCATTTTTGAAAGAGGAAGGATTACTACTGAATTTATTACTGTAATCATGAAAGCAGGATGTTTCATTTTTCTAGGTGGCATTTAGTGTAATGAATGAGTGTTTTCATGGCCATGAATTGCAAGCAACGCAATACTAGGTATTAAAGTGTGTGTTTGGATATGGGAAAAGGCTCTGAAACCTACATCTGCAATACTCAGGAAAAAAAAACAGAATTTTAAATAATTGTATCGATCGGTAAGAGCATGATTTGCCCTGAGCCCTAAAATCAAATCCAGTTATTAACATTCTTAACATTCATCACAGGATGTTGTTTCCAGTTCATATCTATGTCCAAAGACTTAGAAATGTGCATTTACTTGGTCACCAGGAATTTGGTGACAGATATGAAGGTTCAGACAACACATATCTACTTTCAGTGTGAAACTGATGGAGACAAAAACAGATTCCTTGTCTCCCTACCTGACCTTGGTGGCAGCAAAGCGTCACCAAGGGCAAAAACCTGAATTACCCAGCCATGAAAATAAGAATCAACGCAGGAAGCAGATCTGTTGTCAGAAGTTCAACAGCACCTCGATAGCTATCCGGCTGGCTTTCCACCCAGTCACGCAAATTTAGATAATCATGGAAAGAAAAATGCCCACAACAATAATCGCTGTACCTCAGATCAGCAGTCAGCTTGTTTCAAGAAGCGATAGGAGGGCAAGTCCATGTTCTGCTTGTTTTTGAACAAACATAACACAGCAGGAAGCAGTTTCCTTGTTTGTTGTATAGTGTAGTGGTATCACAGTCCAACAGTCCAACAGTGAAAGTGAGGGCTGGTTGGTGATGAGGTGGCACTGACTGGTATACATTTTTTCCTTTCTTTCTACATGTATTATGATTTAAGTGATTTCAAATTAAACATTAAATATAAACAACAGCTTTTATGCCAGGACATGACAAATTGACATTCACTTTATGTAATAAATACTGTCCTAAAGCTTGGCTACAGTGAATACTCACAAGGCCAGTATTGAACTGCTGTAGCTGGAAAGCTAACTTGGTTATAGCTGCCAAAGCTTCTCTCTATTAGCTTTAGTTTCACCTTGTTAACAGTCAGTTATCAAACCCATGAGCTTAGCTCAGTTGTGGATGGGATGGGTACGACAGGCTCTCACTCATAAGTGTCTGCAAACCATTGGCCTTTAGTTTTTACTCTGACAGAGGATGTTAAATAATAGTGAATGGTACAGCACAGCTTATAAACTGTGATAGCTTGAACACATAAGGTGCCCAGTAATCTTAACAGTTAATGTGGTTGAATTGGTAGCAATTTGGTCACCATATAAACAATCACAATATCATGCTCTGCTTTTATGGATCTGCTCCATCCATCCATTATCTACCGCTTATCCTCATAGGGTCGTGGGGTGGCTGGAGCCTATCCCAGCGTCTCTGAGGAAACCCACAGAGGAGTCTTAAAATGAGAGAGAGAATCAGTCACTTACTCTTTCAGTCATTACTGAATGTCAGTTTAAGATCAGGCAAGTAATTAGTTGGAGTCAGGTTCAAGTATAGTAAGGGAATAGGTCAAGTTGAAATAGGGTTTGGAAGACTCTGAACTTGTCATGGATGAATTTGGAGTAGATTTCAGTACAAACCTTTAGACACCCCCATCAAACATGCTTGATAAATCCTGTTCGCTCTCCGAAAAGGTGTCTCATACCTTAGAAATCATTCATTTGTAATGCTGATTGTTGGCATTTTATCATACCCCCAGAACATGTGCCAGATTTCTGAATTCTAACCTTAACCCTAACCCAGTGACTAGATGCATGAGTAACAATAGCAATTTCCGACATCAGAGCAGTAGATTTATCTGTCCCTGTATGATGTGCATACTATTAGAGCTAGTCAAACATGTTTGCAACTATGCAGCGCTGCTGACAACTTACTGAATTCTAAAATGTGAATTTCTGGTTGTGAGGTAGACATCTTTCTGAGATATTGTGCAGTGTCACACAGCACATCAGCTCTTTTCAGCAAGCTCAGTCCCTTAATTACCACTCAAAGGTCAAGACAGGCAGGCGCCTTAATATGCTTATCTACCAGGACCTTTGGAGGGTGCACAGATAAGCACTCCAAGCTGACAATCAATCGTACCCCGCATCGGACGCCCACCCTGACCGCCACGTCTCTCCAATCAACCACGTTTCCACACAAATGAGTGAGGAACATCATCATTCCTTCAGTCAGCAGTTGATTAATGATTTCTCTCACAGTTTCCTGATTTATATCAGCATGTAAGCTTGTCATTTGAAGGGCATTACATTTGCAATCAGGAGACAGTGAGCACATACAGTGCCAGCTACTGTGCAATGTATTCTTATAACAAATCACACACACGCACAGCGGTTAAAGGAACCGTATGTAGGATTGTAGCCAAAACTGATACTGCAATCACTTTCAAATTACTGTAGAGCGGTGTCTCCCCTCTCCCTCTCCCCTGGTTGCCAGCTCTGCTGCAGTATCCAACAGGAACAGAAAGTGTTACAGTGAATGAAAAGCAGCCAACTTGGGCATCAAAATGGGCACTTAGAAGGAGTAAAATGTGGTGGGGGAGAGCTGTGGAGGGCTGGGGTAAAGTGAGTGGAGCTCTGGGTCGGGGGCTGCGGATCCGCGGTGATAGTGGCCGATCTGGAGTGCTGCGTCCCAGCCGCTTTCAGCTGTCTCCATCTTTCAAAGGCATCTCCTATACAAATTCTTGTTTTATTTCGGACTTTGTCACAACGTATTTCGGATTCATAACGAGGTCTTTTAGGTTTCGTAACGTTAGACATTATTTATCCGACACGTTCGTAGTTGCAGCTGTGGTAACTACAGCAGAGCTGGCAACCCGGATGTTGACGCGCAACTGACTTGATTGGGAGATAGGTGGAGGGTGGCGCATCAGACCAAAACACAACATGACAACATAAACATTAGTTGAGGGCTGCAAAACTTGGCTTTTTAAATGAGAATGTCCTGGCTGGACTACTGTTATCAGTGAACAAGTATTTGAAATGAACATGATTTCTTCATGTCTGGTGACATATAAGGGCCATTTTATGATTAATTAAAATACATTTCTTACATATTGTACCTTTAACTGTCTGTTGACGTTGACTGCATTCCAGGAGTTATTGCATGGTTTAATGGTTTTAAGTAGAAAACAGTGGTTCAGCTTCTAATCTAGATTCGATGAGCTGGGGGGTATTCCATCAAAGTCGCTAATCATAGTGGCGCTTAAGTGATTAAGCCTCGCTTGAAGTAGCGTCAACTTTAACATGAGGCTGAAGCCGTTCCATTAACGCGTTTAAGCTGCTCCTCAGCGGAGTTAACTTCAGCGAGGCTTATCCAAGCTTCTATTAGGCGCGTGCGTGGGGTACACAAGAAGCCCAGAGCATGCGATTGTCGAAAACGCGATCATGTCGAAGAGTCGGGCTGATTTTTTCAATAGTGCAGAGCAAAAAAGGCTATATGAGGAGTATAAACCAATAATAACCAAGAAGGGAAATACATGGTGTGGCAGGAAATTGCCGACTGCTTAAATGCACAAGTTAAGTTTTATAACGTTGCTAAACGTCAAATTTGTTTTTTAAAGTAAGGATATGTATTCCACAGCATGCATATGACCTGTCAGTAGAATAGAGGAAACGCTACAGTCTGATATGTGGGAGACCCGTGTTTGGTACCCATTCAGTGCAGATGATGGTGTAAAATATTTTTATATTTATAGATCAAAGTATTTGCACTTGAGCTAATATGCCAAATTGTGATATCTTTGAACAGGAGTGGTGTTAGTGTGAAGAGGACTGATTTGCAGGTTTAGACAAAGCATAAAACATTCTGTAGCGTGGTCAAGTGTTAATGTTAGGCCTAGCTGATATTTATAAGTTCTATAATGATATGAATAATAGTAAATAGGTTAAATACAGGTTTAATAGCATGGCATTCCTTAACATTTGTGTAAAATGTGACAAATGTAAGTTAGTGAAACTATAACAAATACTTTCCTTATGTATAAGCTGCCCTCCCATTGGGAATCGAACCCCAGCATCCTGCATGATTTACAGTACACTTAACCACTCATCCAACATCTCAACAGCTACTTCATAGAGACATTATCATATTTGAAGATATAATCATGACAACATCATTATTTGAAATACTTTTAATTAATAGAAATTCTCCAAAACTGACCAGGAATGTAAGGTAAATTATTTTTTGCTCACATTGTCGCCTTTGTTTTCGGGCAACATGGACAATCAGACAGGGAGCGTAAGGAACTGATTGTTTGATACTTTGTTTACTACAGGTACATATTCTTTGTAACACCGCTAACCCTAAGCCTGATAGTGAGCCTGCAACGGAGCAGGTTAGCTCAGAAGCATATGTTACCCCGGTAACTCAGCTGAGATTCCTGTTCGCAAGAGTGATGAGACCCAACTCTTGCTAAACTAGCGGGACTTACCAAAGTTAGCGAGGATTTGCTAACTTAGCGCAGTTGATGGAATACCCCTCAGATTGGCTGTAATCTATTTGTTTGACTGTTTAAATAAACAAACATCCATCCCAAATAACACACAGCTACTAGCAGATCATGGGGGAAAAATAGGAACGAATTATTGTCAATAAGACACTCTAAAATCAGGATATCACATTATGTGAACTTGACCTTAAACATGTGAAAATAGATGACAAAAATACAGAAAGATGTGACCAGTTATCAGCTACCTGTCAGTAGTATATGGAATAAGCAATGAACTGGTAACAACAAATTTCAAAATTTACCAATAATCAGGTTCAAATGAATGAAACGATGAATAAGGAAAAAATAAATAGAAGAAGGGAAAAATAAAATGAGTGCATTCATAAAAAGTCTTACCGCTCTCTTTTACAACAAATGTCCAACATGATTGCCCTAGGTGATGGTTGTGGAGTGGGTTGAAGGAAGATGAAGATGTTTCCAGGATGAAGGTGGGATGGCAACGAAGTTAAGATGTGGATTAAGCAGCAGACGAGATGGCGGACGGCGACAACGCTGGATTCAGATGAAGCTCTACAAAAAAAAAACAGCCTACACAAATACACAGGACAGTTACTATTCACGAGTCCATTATAAATGTCCATTTAAACTCGTTCCAAAAGTCCCAGTTCAACAACGTCCCTTTTTTCCCCTCTTCCTTTAACTCATAACAACTATTGACACAATAATACAACTTACAGTATACCTCAAGGTGCATAAACTCACATAACCTCCAAATGGAACATATTTCAATTTAAACCACAGTACACAGTACAATGTGCATACACATTTTACAGTCAAAATCACAATTATTACTATAACTACTTCATCTTACAGTTCAAAACACAGTCACTAGCAAGACTCCATACCTACCTCATAATAAATTTTAGCAGCATGGAAACATGCCTCAACACCATGTGCAGCTGCTAGTTGTTCTACTGTTCCACTGCAGACTGACAATACTCCACCTCAATATGGCATCCAGTAAGAATCACGTCAGTATTTCAGAATAAAAGCCCCCTGAACTTTTATAATTAGTTATATTACATGTACATTAACATTCACATTTCTTCAAAACTGCCCATTATTATCCAACAGTTCTGCTTCAGATTGATAGTACTTGATCTCAAGAACACACCCAGTAAAAATCAGGTCAGTCTGACGTGGAATTTCAAAATCAAACCACTCCAAATGTTTGTATTTGGAGTATGCTGTATCACATTTCAGATTCAGAGTACAGGAAAACTGCTAGTTTCCACAGACTCATTCCACTTAAGCCTTGTACTAGACCACCTCAGGAAGACCCCCATTCAATTTGGGCTCAATCTGATGTGGCATGTCAAAATAAAACCAATGGTCATGGAAAATGGTCATATTTGTAGTATATTGTAGCAAAATTATGATTCATATTACAGGAAAACTGCTATACTCCAAATATGACCATTTTCCAGTGGAATGCCACATCAGATTGACCCCAAATTGAGTGGGGGGTCTTCCTGAGGTGGTCTAGTACAAGGCTGAAGTGGAAAGAGTCTGTGGAGACTAGAAGTTTTCCTGTAATATGAATCTGAAATGTGACACAGTATACTCCAAATATGAACATTTTACAGTGGTTTTATTTTGAAATGCTACATCAGATTGTGCCCAAATTGAGTGGGGGTCTTCCTGAGGTGGTCTAGTACAAGGCTGAAGTGGAATGAGTCTGTGGAAACTAGCAGTTTTCCTGTAATATGAATCTGAAATGTGATACAGTATACTCCAAATACAAACATTTGGAGTGGTTTGATTTCGAAATTCCACGTCAGACTGACCTGATTTTTACTGGGTGTGTTCTTGAGATCAAGTACTCTCAATATGAAGCAGAACTGCTGGCTAATAACGGGCAGTTTTGAAGAAATGTGAATGTTAATGTACATGTAATATAGATAATTATAAAAGTTCAGAGGGCATTTATTCTGAAATACTGACGTGATTCTTACTGGATGTCATACTGAGGTGGAGTATTGTCAGTCTGCAGTGGAACGGTAGAATAATAACGGGCAGTTTTTAAAAGATCGCTCTTGCCGTACTGTGTAGTATATGCGCACACCTCTTTTCCAACTGAGGGCTGGCTTGACCAAATGTTTCTCAGTGAGGGCTGGCTTGACGCAGTGCATTACCTGACACGTAATTCAGCAGGATTCATAGAGCACACAACATTATCACCACATTCGTCATAAATAAACCATATCTCCATCAAGATTATCCCGACTAGTTTTGATAGAAATTCAGGGTCTATCCGAATTTTTTTTTTTTATCTGCATGCATGGTTTGTTAATTTAGTTAGCATACTAATTCAACAGGTAGTCGCTAACTCACCGGGATGTCAAATGTCCTAAACATCCGAAGCAAGGTCGCAGCTCCTCCGTCAACTCAAGTCGCTCATAGATTAATTTCCACTCTTAGTTATCAAGTTCAACTTCTCTTTATGCTAATATGCTAATAGTTCAACTCCAACTTCACCGGGACTGACGCCGTTATCGAAAGGAAGAAACAGAGATTGTCTCTCAGAGAAGGAATCGCCACTCCCAGCACTTTTCCAGCGCTGGTGTAGAATGTGACAAAATCTGTCAATCTGATTCAAAGGGACAGTTGTTAACTATACCATTACCGTTACATTGGCAATAGTTATTTTGCTACAAGACATTGCAGGTGTAAAAGTCCACTAAACTGTGATGATGTTTGCAGTTAAGTGAGAAGATTTACTCAATCAATGCTTCACATTACTGTTTCAAAAATGTGTTTACCAGAAACCTACTACAAAGCAAAATATGGACAGCACAACCTGCTATTATCTCAATATGTACAGAGCTTAACAGATTTTTTAGACCACCACTCAGTGTAAGGTGTTGCTTCAGCTTCCTTAAATTAACAGTATAGCTGATTACCAAAATATTTGTATTATATTTATTACATTTTTGTTTCTGTAATGGTTAATCCACCAATATGTCCAAGCTTCTTTCAATGGTTGTATTTGATTCTTGTTTCATTTCTGACTTTTCAAAGACCTCCAGTCTGCTGGCTCAAAGTTGGGTATAAAAACATGAATTCAGTTTTAAAATCCTCACTTCTGTTCACAATGGTGAAGTGTAGGGAACTAGACAGAATTAAGGTGTTGTCACATATAGTCCTGAACTCAGTCCTCCGAGCGAACCGTGGACCAACAGAAAAAGAACTCACTTCTTTTTGTGTTCACATTGTGAGTTATTACAAAGAGGACACAGTTCTTTTTCTGGTCCAGTTCAGCTTTGATGGGGCCTCAGTCCCCTTTCTGTTTGTTGTGTTCACATATGCACAAAAAATGCTGAGTCATCATCGGTCTGAGTCCATTTGAAGGGGTGAAAGGGACCAACATCCTTAGACAGACTTTATTGTCATTCAGGTGTGCAGCAAGTGTACACTGAATATATACAGGATATGTATATATACACAGTGATTTAAATACACATATGTACAGAAGTAATGTACAGTAGTAAATGAAATATATAGCAACAGCTGCATAATATGAAGTGGTAGTTATAAATACGGTATAAGTAAATATACAGCAAGCATTGAAATATGTAGCAGCGGGAACTGAAAATATGTGGCAGCAGTTAAAAATATGTAGCAATAGTTATACATATAAATATACAGCATTAGAGCAAAAAAAAACTGAGGTAGAAGTGGGGATAATGTCTTTTGAAGAGTTCAGCAGTCTGATGATCTGAGATAAAAAGCAGTTACAGAACCTGGTGGTCCTGCACCAAATGCAACAAAACCTCTTTCCAGAGGCCAGCAGGGAGAACAGTCCATGGTGAGAGTGTAAGGAGTCACTGATATGATTTTGGCTCAGGACATGCAGTGCTTGAGTGCAATGTCCTGAATAGAAGGAAGAGAAGTCCCAATAATCCTCTCTGTTGTTCTCATCACTCTCCTCACTTTTTTCCAGTCAGAGGCTCTGCAGCCTCCACACCATAACTCTCTGCGGAAGAAAAGTCTGAATTAAAGCACGTCATGATGCTGCATCTGAGAAAATAAATAAAAGGGCTATACAATACTGTTCTTCCATCCTATTCCCCACAAACTTCAAAATTTGATTAACAGAGGGTTTTATCGAGAAACTCACTCCAATTCTATTTGCTCGCACACCCACATCTATTCTTTTTTTCAACTGTAGTGATATTTGTACGTAGACAATTCCAATAGAGTTTATGCAATTGTGATGCTTAAAGAGGGAAAAGCAGTGTCAGTTTATGCTCTACAAACAGAAAGTAAGAAAAAAACAAAAGAATGGAGTTGCAGCTGGCAGGAGGATGCGGGCGATATGCTGAAGTTGTAGCAGGTGCACTGGGAGAATCCAGGATTTACAGTTTTATTTGTTTTTAAAAGATACAAGCAGACTTTCTCCAGGTGTGATCTTTTTAACATCTGAAGAAGGGAGGCAGGAAAATACCCTTTCACAGAGATCTGTAAACTGGTTTAAATCTTGCTCAACAGCTCTGCCCGACCTTTTCTCAGAAACAAATGGACACTTGGGTCAATCTCTAGCAAATCTCAATCTACAGAGACTCAACACATAACTTGTTAATTCAAGGCAAAATGTACATCACAGGAACAATGGAATGGAGTTCCTGTAAGTTGTTCTTTGACAAAGACAACAACAACCAGACATACACACACATACACACACAGTTCTCCTCTGATCTGATCCCCCAGTGAACTGTGGAAAGAAGATGGAAGTCATAAAACCAATGTGTAAACTCATTGTTTGAATAAAGTTCTCCATAAATGCAACATACAGGGTTATGAGTGTATCTAAGCCTGATGTAACCTAGCTAAAATTAATTTCCTGGTGTATAGAAAACTTTTAAGCCATTTCCATGTTTGTGACACTGTTTTTCACAAAGATAGAAAATGTACCAATAAAGGCAAAACTCTACCATGCAACCACATTACAATGTAGTTGTCGATGAGGGTTAAGTCACGTATGTCATCTGTCATGTTATTTCATTTAGAAAACTGTTATAACTTCATCCAGATATGTTACAGGTTAAACTGGTATGGTACTGGTTTGTTATCTTATATATTTTTTTTCTTTGTTAGCATGTTGAATTATCCATCCATCCATTCATCCATTTTCTACCACTTATCCTCATAGGGTCGTAGGTTTTTTCTATCTCCATCTCCTAAGGAGATATTTTTTGTACACTACAGTGTACTCTGTGCGCTTTCCTTAAAACAAAGAATTATATGGTAATTTGATGAAATACTGTGCAAATCATGAAATAATATCCCAGTATACCTGTATACTCACACTACATTGATTACTAGTCTTTCCTGTCTGTAGTATACCTCATTCTGCCTGGTAAAGAGTGCATTGCATTCTTTGTTGCTGACTATTCACTCAAACAGATTCAATTTCTTTCAAATCACTTTATTGTCAATTCAGATGTAGTCACATCCTCTCACCCTGTAAACAGTCACTGAACATACTCTCAACCAAAGTAACAGGAATAATGGACTGGTGGAGGGGATAAATCAGGGTATGGATAAGAGATGGATTGATTGATGAATAGATGAGAGGATGGAAAGGGACGTCTTCTTTCAATTATCTCCTGAAATGAAACTTGGTGAAGCAATCAGGGCACACAAACACAACACACTGCAAACAGGTGTACTTGGTTCTCCGGTGACAGCTCTCATCACTGCACCTTATGGCATTTGTCACGTTGAACTTGGGCCAGTGGTTTCCAGGTGCATACCGGACCTCAGGAGGGACCTTGACCACAGCTCTTTGCTTCACCAGTGGTGGAGTGGCACTGGGTCTGCCTCGTGAGCGAATTGTCACAGAACCTGCATTGATGAGAGCACGAGCTGTTGATGCCTTAAAGTGCAGGAGGTCTTTTGCTTCATTCCAAGACATCCTGTACAGATACCAGGCATTCACAACTGCGACGTCCATCAAGTGAAAGAAAACTCTGATGTACCACCTCTTGTTTCATCGTCTGTGGGGATACGCTGCCACCATCTGATCCATCTGGTCGACTCCTCCCATGTGCTGATTCTAGAGGTTTACAGCAAATTATCTTTGGACCTTCAGCATCTCCTTCTCCTTCTTGCTCCATCTTTCTGCTTCATCGGTTGGAGACACACCAGTGCAGGTAGAGGCCAGATGTATAACTGAACTGTTCATCCAGCGTGTGACAGTTGTTTTGGGCATTCGTCACAACTGAGACGGACCCTCTTCCCTCTTTCTTCAGCTGCTTTTCTGTTTTTAGCTTTTCCTGTGCTCCATGGAGCCTGTTCTTCTGGCAAGTGCCAGTACCGAAGATGCCTTGATGCTTCAAAGCCTGGAGGAGGGGAATGGTACAAAAGAGGTTATCGAAAAACACCTTGTGGTTTCGGTACTGCAGGTCCTCACAGAGGTGCATCACGACATCTCCAGCCATTCCAAGTTGGCTTATTTTTCCTCGTCCTCCAGGTGGACTCTGGTATGGTTCGAAGCAATACATGTAGCCAGAGGACCCAGCTCTCACCCAAACCTTCACTCCCCAGGGCTTCGGCATTTTGGGGACATATTGCTTTATGGACAGACGTCCCTTGAAGGGTATCATCATCTCGTCCACGGACTGATACTCCTTTGGATCAAGCGATGCACTCAATGTGCCCTGGAGAGCATTCAGGAATGGTCTGATCTTCACAAACCTGTCTGCATTTTCGGGATCGATGGAGTAATTGTCCACAAAGTGAATATATCTCATGATCTTCTCAAACCTGTTGACAGGCATGGCATCGGCAACCAAATCAAGACGAAGTCCTTGCTCTGACGACCAGTACATCCTTGCTCTCGGGTACCTTATGTAGGACATTACCATGTTCACTCCCAGGAATGTTTAGAATTCTTCAGAGGTCAGTCCCAGGGGGTTAGGGTTTCCTTTTTGGACAGCATACAGGTTGGTATTGTAGACAATGTTGTCGATCATCTCCTGTGTGAAAAGATGTAAGTCTATTGGATCCCTTCCCTCTACATTCATCTGGCTCTCTCTTAAGAAAGTGGGCAGATCTCCTCCAAACTCATTATCCTTAGCTTTCCATCTATTTCTGACACTCTTTCCTTTGGCTTTCTTCCCCTGAGCTCTGCACGGTGGTGAATTCTCAGTTTCCTCAGGCTCATCTTCCTCTTGACTCTCATCTTCTGCCTCATGTGCCTCACTTTCTTTTTCTGACCCTCATATTCTTCCTCCTGTGCCTCAACTCCTTCATCGCTGTCACTTCTAGATCCGGCTACTTCTCTGCTTGCACCTTTCTGTTCTGGCGTCCAATCCTCATCACTGCCACTACCACCACACTCTTCCTCACTTGATTCAGGAAACTCCTCCATAACTGTGTACTCCTGTCTCTTGAAGCTCTATAAATTATAAAGAAACAAAACAGTGCAAACATTCAGTGATGGCTAGCTAGAATAGAGTGGAAATAGCAAATGCACATGGCATGTAGACATGGCCAGTGCATAATGGTCACTACAGTGTACACATGGAAAATTAGTATTTTCTCCAAATGTAAAATCAAAACTGAGATATTTTATTTTATTTTTATTTTTTATTTTTTATTTAACCTTCAGTGGATTCTTCTTATAGAAAGTAGACACCGAGATAGCTAAGGTGCCTGGTCTCTTTTCGTCTCCATCAGCCATCTTGGGATCAGTGACCCCTGTAGATTTTCAATTGATTTTTTTTGTACAAAATGGTGGCATAGCGCCACCTGGTGTTAACTATGTGGAACAGTACCCAAAATTTTATGCAACTGAAGAGATAAACAACTTTTAATCAGCTGTACACCATAGTGTCATCCATGCATGAAAGGGTTAAATTGACATGTTTATAACATCTGTTGGATATCAAATATCTTATCATACAAAAATTGCCAAAGAAATGACTTATTTATTGAATAGTGGTAAGCAAATATGTGGTTCATAAATTAACAAGTAGATAATGTTCAATTCAGGTAGATATGAATTAAAAGTGAACCGAGAGGAAGGACTCCTCCTCCTACCAAGAATTATAAAACCAAAAATCTCCGGACTTTCAGTTGTCTTCTTGCTGTTGTGTTCTTCGTTTTTCCACTCTCCAGTCTAAGTCTCATCAACTTTTACTCTTGTTATCCATTCTTTTGCTGATGCCTATGTGTAATTTTAATGTTTTATCAGTCAAGTTTAGTCTAAAAAAGGCAACACTGCTTTTAGTGTGTTTCATTATTTTATTTTGAAGTTAAACATTAATGGAAGGCCAGCTGACCTGCGCCAACCCAGCTACCTCTCGATCCAACCTGCCGACTGGCTTAAACTCCATTCGGGACCGTGAATCTGAGAAGCACCGGAGCCCACTACGCAGTCTTCTGGACCTATCTGGAACCGGGAAACCTGCACAAAGTAGAACGCTTCGGCCCTTGCTGAAAGTTTCCTTTGAAACGTTGTCCTTCTGTAATGCATCTCGGTTCTCACCTCGCTAAGAAGTTGTAAATGTATACACAGGTAATAGCATATATGGCACCATAGTAATATACAGGGGTCAAAAACACTCTGAGGATACCTGGTGGGAGAGACATTGAGACAATAAAAGATTGTTTTACTTTAATTTGGAACACCAAGCTCCTGATTGTTCTTACACATTTAATGCATGCAATTCAATATAGCATCTGCTTTTCAACATTCACTCAACAATTTCTTCCACGGCAGTAGAGCTGTGCAATATTGCAGTATGTATCGTAGTGCGGTATAAAAATGTCTACTGTACGATATAAGCCTCTGTTTATGTCGCAATTTTAACGTTACTCCAGTTGTAGTTTATGTATCATGCAAGGTCAAAACATGTCCTAACCCATAGTCATAATGGTATGAAGGCTACTGTAACTGTAAGCAACGCTACTGCTTTGTGGTAGCTTACTGGTACGTGACCAGCGAGGACTGATTTGCGGCCGTCGTAGCTCGGGAGTAAACAGAGGTAAAACAGACTGGAGGATGTCATGTTGGATGTAGTGCTCAAAACACATTTTTATTATCAGCCAAACTGCATTGTATAAGGACAGCGCAAACATAGCTGGACTTCCGGTCACTCTCAAAGTAAGCCATCAGAATAAAAGCATATTGGGGATATATATATATATATATCTATATATATATATATATATATATATATAGATATATATATATATCGTTATCGATATAAACTTGGTTATATCTGGATATAGAATTTTGTCCATATCGCACAGCTGTACACAGCAATGGAATATACATCACAAACAGAAAAACTGCTTTTGGTAGAGCATTCGTCCTTTCATGTTGTGACGTAATATGCTAAATATGTGCAATATGATGCAAAGGTCAGAGTCTTTGTCAGCAGCTAAGGTCATATCCCTGGGGAGATGTTTTCCAACTAGACAGAATAAACAGTGCCTCTTCAGTGACATGTAAGCGTGCCTCAGCGCTGTGTTCTTACTCTGGCCATCACCGCATGTACTTAAAATATGACTGCATCTATCACCCTGACTGACATTCTGAGATATATATATATATATATGTATATATATATACACCCCTAAAGGGTACTTATAGATCTACTTTCCCACACTTTAAATGTCAAGGGTACTTTCACTAGTTTCTTCCCACACTTCACTTCTTAAAGGGTACTTTTACTGGTATCTTCCCACACTGTAAATGTAAAGGGTACTCTCACTAGCATCTTCCCACACTTCAAGTAGTACTAAACTGGCATTAAGTGTCTGACAAAAACAACTTAATATACCTTTCACCCATTTTCCGGCGTGGTCATTGATGGGAGGAAGAGAAGTCGAGGATGCAGAGGAGTTCTCAGTTGAACCTCTATTTTAATGATTACAATGAGTCAAGAAATGTGCAAACAGTCTCTGGGTTCTGAATAACTCAAACAAGTATACAGATAGCTTAGAGGCCTGAGCAGTTCAGAACCTTGACTGAAGTTTCCCTGAACCCTTTATAGCACCCCTCCTTGCTAAATATCAGTTTCACTTCCTATTTGGGCGTTGTCTTCATGTGTAAAAGTCATCAGTTCTTCTCTTCATTGATTGATATTTGTTACAAGGTGTTTTCTGGTGCGGTACGTCAGACCTGTAGATGTAACTTTAGAGATGACAAAGTCTCTGCCTAATAAAGAAATAAGAGACATTTTGTGCAAGGAAAGCACATTCCTTCCCTGTTGCGTCACAAATGACTCTCTGTTCTTTGTTTGAAGGCCGTGTGACTTCAGGGTGAGATTTAATTAACTCTACACAGTTATTATGTGCAGTAAAGCATTTAAAAATATTAACAGAATGAAATGATAAAATACATCATAATTAGTAAAAAGTATAATTGTATATGGTTGGATAATAGCACCTGCATGACCTTTCAGATCTCAACAGGGCTTATTTATCATGGTAGGAGGGACATAAACTCTTCCTCCCGCTGTTTGAAACTTTCCTGTCGTCACCTGGAGATACATAAGCACAATGAGCACATTTTTACTGGTTACAAAAACCTTGGGAACTGTACAAGCTGTGAGTCCTTTATTCTCCTGAAGTGGGATGATGCGACCTTGAAGAGATTTAATTCAAGTCGGCAGCTTATACGTGCTGCTGTAATCATCTTTTAAGCAATGCTTTTGGTTATATGATTTTCAAACTTACTCTATTGAACATATAGCTGCAATCTGGCTAAAACATTTTTCTAACAATTTGCATGGGTGCCATTTGTTATGTTAATGTCATTCAATGTCTTTCCATTGTTCTTTGAGGTAAAAAACACAATCTTACTGTCACACATATATAGTGCAAAAGGATACAGCTTTATTCTTTTCTGATGAGCAAACACTACAGCTCTCCCTGGAGTGATGAGCTCATGTGATTTTACCTCTATGTATATACACCTGCTCTTAAAAGCTTTAAAATCCTTGCTCTCCAGTTCTTGCAGGGCCAGGTTATGACATATTGACTGGGAAAAACCATCTGGGAGACAGACAGAAAATATATTTGCCTTCCACTTTTATTTATTTTTTGCAATGATCTGTTACTCTGCTTTGTCTGAGAAGAGTTTGGAACAGCAAGAACTGTGATAAACAGAAAAGGCAAACTGAAAAGAAGAAATAGAAGAGAAGAGGAGAGGAGAGGGACGAGTCAATGATAATTTACGGTCGCCATGCAGCCAGATACCAATCAGGATTGCCATAATGTATGGTCGGTCCCTGGCAGTAACACACGGCTGGGCTGGAGTGATTGAGCTGTAATCACTCTAGCAAACTGCTGTTGCAAGCAATGCAACATTAACCTTACCCTAAATTCACACCCATGGTAAATGCAGACCTCCTGCCTGCCTTTAATTCTCTCAGTCCTGACAGCCTATTGTGTGCTTAAATAGTCTCTTATTTTTCAGTCTACAGCTGCGCCACTGTTTTTTCAGTTGCTGTTTTGCGCTGCAATTAGTGTCTGCCTCCATTTGTGTACACTGTCAAAATCACGCCCTCAGCCTTGCCTCTAAGGACTGGCCCTCCACTATCTCTCTTAGGTGCTGATACAGAGGAATTGACATATTTTCTTCCTCTTTCCCTATCTTTCCTTACTCCTTGCCCTGACTGTACATGATACCCAAGGTCAGGTTTCCTCTGCTCCGTCCCTGTCACTCATATGCCACAGCTATTATCAGCATGCATAGCAACTGCCATCTTCTATTCATTCTGTCCAGTGCATGTTAGATAAGCCCCACGGCAAAGTATTAATATAATATAATGTAAGTATGTATGGGGTAACTGTTTATCCATCTAATTGTTTTAACAGATGAAGCTAAAGCAATGTTGTGTGCTTTATGCTGTTACAACTGTGCAACAAATTGTCCAATACTGTTGCTCATATGTCAGTACAGGAAGTAGTGCACTGGAAAGTAAGGGTGTGGAGGTTTTTCAGGGCTGTACGTTAACTTTTTCAGCACATAGCACTAGTGCTACAGAGGCTGACAGTTTTTTAGCACAGGCCCAGAGAGTTGTAGCACACCCTAAGTGCCCGTCACTTCTACAGAGGACAATTAATGCAGCTCATCACTTACACAGTAACATCAAGTGTAATTCATATATACATAATGTAATACAATTGTAGAATAATAACTTGAAATGTTTTCAGATACAGAAGAAGCATCTTTAATACACTTCAAACTCATTTTTACATAACATAACAGCATGACATATTTACACATAACACACTGCCAGTCTAAAGACTGTCTGCTTTCACCACACAGTGAGACAGACACACACAGACAGACAGACAGAATATAGCTGCCTATAAAATGTTTAACCTACTTCTTCAAGGGCCGCTTTGCCTCCCTGGGTGACACCGGTGGCGATGGAGTGGTGAACAGTACCGGGTTGCTCCTGGTTTGCTGAGCGAGATAGGCATCTCGAGCCAGGATGTGAAGGTGGGATATGTTGTGTTTTTGCACGTTGTCTTTCTTTAGTGTGTGGTTACTGTTAATACAAGGCTTATCCTTTCTTATTTTAAGCAATGTCTGACAAATGGAGCAATATATTACTTGCTTTGTGGCATCGACCTTGAGCCAAGCGAACTCCTGCTCCCACTCCGTGTTGTAGCTGTATGTTTTAGCATTCACTTTTGTCGTTGCCGTATTTTCGACCTGTCCTCGTTAACTTAATTTACGTTATTGTCTGTTTTGTCCGGGGTGCCTGGGGTCTAGTTTGTTTCGTGTTCTCAACGCGGACAGTTTGGAAAATTGTTGTCGACTCATGGTCGTGGGAGTAACATTAGCATTAGCCACTGTGCGCCAACCTAGCCACATCGGAGAGAGCATGAGTAAAAGCTGCGACCATGAGGAATTGTGGGAATTGGCGTTCAGCATACAAGACATAACAATAAACAGTTGAGTACAACTACCAGGAAGGACAGTCGTGGTACTGTCCATACCGTGTCCATTGCACCCATGCTACAGGGCAGATTAATTCTTAGGAGAGGCATGTTTTGATGTAGCACATGCGACATATATGTCGCACTGTACAGCCCTGTTTTTGCATGTATTCTACCACGTGATCTTTCCCTTGAATGAAGTCTTTCTGACTATTGCCTCACCTTAACCATACTTTAGTCAATTTCCTGAAACAATCATATACATGTACATATATTGCACAAAGAATGTAATAGTAACAATCTTGTTGTTTGCTTTTTTTGTCAACTATCAAGCTGCATTGCTCTAAATAAATTTTATCATTGATGTTTTCACTCAGTATGTTCGCCACTGCTTCTAACTACTGATACATTTTCACATCAGTGTCATCATATAATGTCATTTGGTAGAGCAGCACAATAAACACTGGAATTATTTTTTATTGCTTGCTCACATGCTACTTGCTGACAGTATTTTGCTGGATATTTTTTTAGTCGTCCAACAGTTGACATGAATAGAATAGAATAGAATAGTTTTTTATTCATCCCCGTTCGGGGGAAATTCACCTGCCACAGCAGCATACACAAATCACAGACACATTGCAGTAGTTAGAAAAAAAAACCAGTAGTGACATAATAGCAGTAATAATAAAAAAGAATAGAATAAAATATTTACATATTTACAAAGAACTAAATACAATGGAATAGAAAATATACATTTACTTGTATAAATGAAACTGTTGATTAAAACACAATTATTATTGTGGCAGTGCAATTTTAGTGCAAATTAAACAGTGACAACAATGACAATGACAGTGATGGAGATGAGTCCAGATTGTGTTTACATCGGCCAGTGATGCTGATGTTGTAAAGTTTTATTGCTGATGGTATGAATGACCTGTGGTAGTGCTCCCTCTTGCAGGGTGGAAGTCTCAGTCTGCAGCTGAAGGAACTGCTTAAAGCCTCCACAGTCCCATGCAGAGGGTGAGAAGGGTTGTCCATGATGGATGTGAGCTTTGCTAACATCCTCCTCTCAGCCACCTCCCCTATGGAGTCCAGGGAGCAGTCCAGGACAGAGCAGGCCCTCCTGACCAGCCTGTTCAGTCTCTTCCTGTCCCTCTCTGTGCTCCCTGCTCCCCAGCAGACCACTAAATAAAACACTGCAGACGCCACCACAGTGTCATAAAAGGTCCTGAGCAGAGTCCTGCAAACTCCAAAGGACCTCAGTCTCCTCAGCAGGTGGAGACAACTTTGGCCCTTCTTGTACAGGACATCTGTTTTGTGAGTCCAGTCCAGTTTATTGTTGAGTGAACACCCAAGTACCTGAAGCTCTCCACCATTTCTATGTCCAGGCCCCGGATGTTCACTGGTGCAGTCTGGGGTGTCTTCCTCCTGCGGAAGTCAATGGCCATCTCCTTGGTCTTGCTGGCGTTGAGCTGGAGGTGGTTATGCTCACACCAGTCGACAAAGTCAGTGATGACGGTCCTGTACTCCCGATCATCCCACTCAATATCCAACAATAGCTGTGTCGTCTGAGAACTTCTGGAGGTGACAGAATGGAACACTGGAAATATATTTTTAATGGTAAATTTAACAGTATTTATCCAGGCATGATGCAAACATATTAAAGTGCCAGTCTGCAGCATTTCAGGATATAAATTTCCATAAATGGAACTCAGCTGGTTGCATCCTGCTATCACACAAACTGTCATTTTTTGTCACTCAGTTGTTTTCAGATTAATTTAATGTAAAAAGGATTCATGTCACTCTTTAATCTTTGTTTTATAGTAAATACAGTGAATAGTATCTATAGAGCCACTGTATTCAGATTTTTTTTCTGCAGAGACAATTTCTGTTCTAGAGTTTTGTACTTTAATTATTATTTTCCCACACACTGAACGGGTCAGTGGCATTCAATGACAAAGCATCATGAGAGAAAGCACCCAGAAGTTGGAGCAAGCACCTTGGTTTCCCCAGTCTGTTGTTTTATGTGTGTATTATGTGTTTTGGCCTTGGTCCAGAGCAGGGGAGTGCAGCAACAATAGGACTATGAGTGAGCCCAAACCTCATCACCTGTCTGCAGCTGGTTGAAACTGATGAGGTGATATATGGTTTGATATGACACAGGGAGCATGGTTGCTTTTGAGGAAATGATATCCAGTTTACTAGGAGATGGTAGCAAATTGTGCATAATTGTGCTGGCCTTTTGGTGTAGCTGCAGAGATATCAACATTGTTTGGGTCTGTGTGTGTGGGTGGGTGGACAAGACAGATTGATTTGTTTTCACTCATTCCAGAACTTCAACATTGTTTTGAAGACATACATTGACCTCATATTGCAACCATAGATAGATAGATATTCACAGTTCCAGCAGCTTGAAAGATGGAAACACACAGGGTTCAAGGAAATAAAAAATAAAATAGGATAAAGTAGAATATCAATAAATAAATATCCAGCACCAAAATATATCCTATAATAGATACAAAACAGGAATGCAAGGTGCAGATTGTGATTAAGTGCAGGAGATTAATACAAGGCGCAAATTATGATAGAGTATGAAATAGTAGGGTTGATAAAAACAGAGATATAAAAGTCTGGCATACAGTGCAGTAAGTGTAGTATACAGTTTTTTGTTTTTTGTTTTTTGTTTACACATTTTTTACATGTTTGTTTACACATTTTTTTTTACACATTGTGGAGTCCAGTTTGTAGATGTGGTGAGAAAGTGCATGTGTGTACAGGTGTGTGGTGTGAATGTGTGGTGAGTCCAGGGTCCAGACTCAGTGTTTGTGTTGTCACTCACCCCGAGAGGTGTTGTAGAGGCGAACGGCGTGGGGGAGGAACGAGTCTGTCTGTGGAGCAGGACAGTGACAGCAGTCTGTCACTGAAGCTGCTCCTCTGTCTGGAGATGGTGCCGTGAAGTGGATGGTGAGGATTGTCTATGATGGACAGAAGCCTGTTCAGTGTCCGTCGCTCTGCCACAGATGTTAGACTGTCCAGCTCTGTGCCAACGACAGAGCCTGCCTCCTCACCAGTTTGTCCAGGTGTGCAGCGTCCTTCTTCTTCAGGCTGCCCCCCCAGTACACAACTGTGTACAGGAGGGCACTCGTTACCACAGACTGGTAGAAGATCTGTAGCAGCTTGTTGCAGATGTTGAAGGACGCCAGCCTTCTGAGGAACTATAGATGGCTCTGACCTTTCCTGCACAGAGCATCTGTGTTAGCAGTCCAGTCCAGGTTATCATCCAGCAGTACTCCCAGGTATTTATAGGTGGGTACCACCTCCACACAGTCCCCTTTGATGATAACTGGCACTGGCTGAGGCCTGAGTCTCCTGAAATCCACCACCATCTCCCTGGTCTTGGTGGTGTTGAGAAGCAGGTGGTTGGAGTCACACCATGTGACAAAGTCCTGGATCAGCCCTCTGTACTCCCCCTCCTGTCCACTCCTGATACATCCCACGATGGCTGTGTCGTCCGCAAACTTCTGTACATGGCAGAGCTCCGTGTTGTACTGGAAGTCGGGCGTGTACAGGGTGAACAGGACCTGCAGTGCTCCTGTGCTGCTGACCACAGTGTTGGACCTGCAGCCCCCTAGTCGCACATACTGAGGTCTGCTGGTCAGGTAGTTGGTTATCCACGTCACTAGGTGTGATTCCACTCCCATCTCTGTCAGTTTGTCCCTGAGGAGCAGAGGCTGGATGGTGTTAAAGGCGCTGGAGAAGTCCAAGAATGTAATCCTCACAGCACCACTGCCTCTGTCCAGGTGAGAGAGAGATCCGTGGAGTAGGAAGGTGATGGCATCATCCACTCCTACCTTCTCCTGGTGGGTCTGTGGCCTCAGATGATGAAGCAGCAGGTGTTCCGTGGTCTTCATCACGTGATGTCAGGGCGACCGGCCTGAAGTCGTTCACCTCAGCAGGATGTGGATTCTTTGGGACTGGGACGATGCAGGATGTCTTCCACAGCTGGGGAACCCTCCCCTGTTCCAGGCTCAGGTTGAGTAGGCGTTGAAGGGGGTGTCCCAGCTCTTGCGCGCAGGCCTTCAGCAGTCTTGGTGATACTCCATCACGTAGCCTCTTCAGCTCTCCATAAACCTGAGCTGCTGTGATCGTTGGTGGTGTGATGGGGGGAGGGGGGATGTCCTCTGCTGTGCTGGTGATGGCTTGTGGGAGTTGGTGGGTGGGGGCTGCTGCGTTCAGAGGTGTGAATGGGATGGAGTGATCAAATCTATTAAAAAACTGGTTTTACTGGTTTGCCCTTCCCACATCCCCCTCCACAGGGGCAACTCTCTTGGAGTTGCAGCCTGTGATGAGCTTCATCCCCTCCCACACCTCTCTTTAGAAGAAGAATTCCTTTATTAAAAGGAATATTATTAAAAAAAATTTTCACTCTGTTAGTATATATACATATATTTTTCAGTTGCACATTACACACACAAGTCATGAAACAAACACATGCACAGGAGGAGAGGTGTCAGAGTGAGGGGGCTGCCCCTTATCCAGGCGCCCCGAGCAGTTGGGGGTTCGGTGCCTTGCTCAAGGGCACCTCGGCAGTGCCCAGGAGGAGGAACTGGCACCTCTCCAGCTACCAGTCTACTCTCCACATTTTGGTCTGACCTGGACTTGAACTGGCGACCCTCCGATTCCCAGCCCAAGTCACTACAGACTGAGCTACTGCCACCCCAAAGGACAATGGGACAATGGGTTCGATCCCCGTACGGGGACCTTGGCGTTATTAGCACCACGCTCTAACCAACTGAGCTAACCGGCCATAAATTATGGTGTTGTTCTGCATCTTTTCTTCTACTTTTCTTCTGTACTGCTCTTTCGCCTCCCTGAGCTGGACTCTGAGTTCCCTCTGTACCCACTTGAGCTCTGGAGTGTCACCGTCTTTAAAGGCCCTCTTCTTCTGGTTCAGAAGGCCTTTGATGTCACTGGTTATCCAGGGCTTGTTGTTGGCAAAGCGGCGTACAGATCTGACAGGAACAACAACATCCATAAAGAAGTTAATATAGTCAGACAAACCAGGATAGTGCAGATGTGTAGATCCTTTGATGTCACCTTATGGGAACATTTGTATAAAGTTGTGAATTCAAAACCAAAACCACAGTTATGGTTTGGCTTGAAATTATTATTATTAAATTACTATTATTTCAACAGTGAAAGTGAAAAAAAATGAACAGCTACCGCAGATATGTTTTGTTATGGAGAAATATCAGTCAATGGCTGGAGAATGGAAGCACCCAGGAGCCTTTGAAGATGATTAAAGAAGTAACATTTATTGAAGATTCTGAATTCAGAAGGAATATGAACGTTGTCAAGTACAAGCAATCAGTCTTGAGTCTGCCACATATTCCTATCCTCCCCTTGGTGGTCAGCCTTATACATCAATGCCCAATTAAGTTAAAAGTAGCTCATATGCCCATCAGAGGTTCTTACAGGGGTGCCTGTTGACTTGCTGACGCTCAGCCATCCGTCTTATCGAATGGCCAGCACTAACAGCGTCCCCCTGACCTTGGTTGCCTAGTCAACCAGAAATAGCTGGCCACCTGTTTCCTTGAGATGCTGTGCTTCAACTCTGAATTCTGGGGAGAAATAGGCCTAAAGATTTTAGTGCTGTTAAAAGGGAATAATAGCTGAGCCTATGAACCCTTAAATTTTAAAAATTCTGTCACAGGTTTATATTGTAGTCATTGTATTTGAAGGTTCAATACATTCCACACAGTCACTAGAGGTTGCCTTGTGCCTCACAATTTCAATCTGTTTCTACGAGCTTGATACAAGGTTGAAATTTATTTATGAAACCTATGAGACGTCAGCATTCATTGTAACAATATACAATGCCAACATTTTTTCCAGCAACTGAGTTACAAAAACAAGTTACACCTAAAATATTAAATGTTAAAGAAAATTTAAGGTTATTGAACATGACAAGAAGGACTTAAATATCTCCACTTCCTCCAACGATGCTACTACCACTAGCTACCAATAGGACCAACATTTGTCTTGAAAAATAGCTTGACAACATCTTCTGAGTATTTTTATTTTCTTTTTTTTGCCTTTTGCATTTTGTGCAATTGTTTCCTAGCACCTACAGGTAGATGAAAGGCAAATGAATGTGCAGGTGTCACCTGACGAATGTCCCTAAAAATCCATTTCTACCGTCTCCTACTGTGCGACATCATTGTGTGTTTGTGAATCATCCCTTTGATCATCAACATCAACACTGAATTTGAACATCTCACAGACAGCACTATGTCTCTCTTTTTACTAAATACTTTTACAATCTTGCAGAGAAATGAAAATTAGATGTGTGCCCATGTGTATTTGCCCCTCCTTGGCATCCACCTTCCAGTGGATGACCAGATACTGTAAGCACATACAACAATCTACCAAAACAATTACCTGTCATACCTGTCAAGTTAAGTGTGCTTATTATTTCAGTCTTGTCATTTCCTGTTTTATTTTGAAATTAGTTGTCTTCCCTTGTGTTTCAGCTTCACTCTTCCTGCCCCGTGTTTGGTGATTGTCAGCCCCACCCCTGATTGTTCCCAGTGTATTTATGTCCTGTAGTCCTGTGCCAGTATGTCTTGTGTCCCTGTACCCTGTCCCTGAGTCTACCAGCCATTCTCCACGTCTTCACTTCTTGTCAGGTTTTTCCCCTTGTCAGCGATTGTCTGTTCACCAAGCTGTTCTCTTCGTTACTGTGTTTGTCTCCCCTGTGTTTGTCTGATAGTGTAGTTAGTCCTCTGTGTTTTAGTGTTCTCTGTGTTTAGGTTTTCCCTCACATTTTTATGAGCACCTTTTGTTTGTAGATTTTGCCCTTTTGATCCTCACCGTTTGTGAGCGTTTTCTGTTAAGGTTAAAGTCACCCTTTTCCTCACCATTGTGAGTGAATTTTAGTTCTTCCCATTTTCCCCTAGCAGCTATGGTTTAGAAAGGATTTAGCTAGCGTCAGGGTGTTTTCTGTTGTAATTTTCATAGCTCTTGAGTTTATTTTTGTAGTTTTGATAGCCTTATTGGTGCTTTTACGTTGTATTTCCAGGTAGCCAGGTTAGAGTGTCAATCCCTCCCTGTACAATTTATTTTTGTTGTGTTAATAAATCTTCTTTTGATACTTTGCTTTGAGTCGTGTGTTTGGGTTCTTCTTCCTGTGTTTTTTTTGCCAAGTTCTTACATTACCTGATTTTTTTTTTTTTTTTTTAATATCCCACTCATTCACCAAGCTGACGTTCCCTTTTGAGGAGAAAGATAACTGACATTTGGAATTTGCATCTGAGCAGGGTTACTGACTGGTAGGGCGGAGGGTCCAGCAACTCCTCGCCTCTGTCAGAGTGAGGCCATGTTTGTGTGCATGTCAGGACCAATTGTATTGTTACAGCTCTGAGGAATGCACAATGTTTCCTCAATTTAAACAGCACGACTGGATGGCAGTGCTGGAGGAAGAGAGAGAATAGGGATAAATGGGAACGGAAAGGTGAGAAAGAGAATCTGAGAAGAAGAAAAAAACAGGAGAAATGTTAACATCTACAGAAAAAAAAAAAATCAAGGAAATTATCTGGGGTGCGTTTCCCAAAAGGTTCGTTGCTAACGTCGTTAGCTACTTCCTACGTTCGAACGATGGATCTACGATGTGTTTCCCTAGGTGTTTCGTCTAGGTGTTTCCCAACAGCATCGTCCGAACGACGCAACTTCCGATGTTTACAACTAATGTAGTCCGATGCATCGTTGAACGACGGAAGTGTTTCCCAAAAGTGTAGTTGGACCAAATGTGGAGAGTGGACTGGTAGCTGGAGAGGTGCCAGTCCTTCCTCCTGGGCACTGCAGAGGTGCCCTCGAGCAAGGCACCGAACCCCAACTGCTCGGGGCGCCTGGATAAGGGGCAGCCCCCTCACTCTGACACCTCTCCTCCAATGCATGTGCATGTGTTTGTTCATAACTTGTGTGTGTAATGTGCAACTGAAAAAAAATATATACTAACAGAGTGAAAAAATTTAATTTCCCTCACTGAGGGATCAATAAAGGAATTCTTCTTCTTCTTCTTCTATATTATTAGATAGATAGATAGGTAGATACTTTATTCATCTCACAGACAAATTCACAATTCCAGCAGCTTGAAAGATGGAAGCACACAGGGATATGCAGGGGTCAGGAGGATAAAAATAAAATAAGAGATAAAGTACCAAACTGTATACTGTAATAGATACATAAGAGGAATGCAAGGCGCAGATTATGATAAAATTTGATAATAGATAATAATATGAGGTGCAATTTTTGATAAACTATGAGAGAAAAAAGAAAAACAGAAATATAAGTCTGACAGTTACAGTGCAGTTGCAAATGACAGTGTGTGACATACAGTTACACATAAGTTTTCTAACTGAAAATAAGTCATCATTAAAGTAGTCCAATAGAATAAGGTGGAGACCAACAACTGATGATTAGATGATCATAAATATTGCAAATACACCACTCGATAATGGAATACAATGTCAGAAATATTACTAGGCTACATCTTATCTGCCAGCAAAAGTGAATCATCTTATCGTCCGCAGGAGGATGTGAACCCACGCCTAACCAAACAATATGTTGACACGCTGCAATGCCCACACTTTAACCACTGTCCTATGCCACCACAGAGTAGTGCAGGAGCTGTAGGGATATATAGGCTGGATGTATGTATTTTATGTCTTCAATTTCAGAAGAAGAAGAATTCCTTTATTAATCCCTCAATGAGGGAAATTACATTTTTTCACTCTGTTAGTATATATACATATATTTTTCAGTTGCACATTACACACACAAGTCATGAAACAAACACATGCACATGCATTAGAGGAGAGGTGTCAGAGTGAGGGAGCTGCCCCTTATCCAGGCGCCCCGAGCAGTTGGGGGTTCGGTGCCTTGCTCAAGGGCAACCTCGGCAGTGCCCAGGAGGAGGAACTGGCACCTCTCCAGCTACCAGTCCACTCTCCACATTTTTGGTCCGACCTGGACTTGAACTGGCGACCCTCCGATTCCCAGCCCAAGTCACTACAGACTGAGCTACTGCCGCCCAATTTATTACAATTATATGAAACAAACTGCATTCAGTTCTTGCTTTCAGTGAGTAGGAAACATGATCATGTTGATGAATATTTCCCAAAGTTGCTAAAGATGTCACACTGGCTTGATGGAAATAAAACTATGTTTCTGTCGTCAACACGCTTTCAGCAACTAATGCAACTAATACTTCACCAGAACATTGAATTGCCCTCATAGCTTCTTTATCCCTATGGAATAGTATATAAAATCATATGTATGTGCATTTTTATATATGCATGTACATGAAACCAACATCTGTCATCTGTTTCTTCCTCTACACTCATGGCAACAACATACTTCCATTTGTACTTGTGCTGCTGTAGGAAAGGCAACATAATGAATAACAACTAAGCACAATGTAAGTTGTGAGGTGCTGACACAGATTTTTCCATGTCTGTGTAACAGGGTAGGAATACATTTTTGGGGAGGAGTGTTGTGGATTAATTTGTTATCAAACAGGACGGCATGCTCACTCCCCAGCCCTGAGGCCAATTTGCCTCGTCCCTTAATCAGCCATCTACCACAAAACACCATATACTTTTCTATTGTTCATTCGTTTTGTGGGAGTTCACTTGCCCACCAGAGCAGAAATCAATACAGTCTGAGCTGAGCACAGTGGGCAGAGAGAAAATGGTTGTTTCTAGCTGTTTTTTCTCATGGTGCAAAAGATGTTGGAGGAAAGAAATGAGAGATGCAGGCACAACTTTTCCTCATTGTTAACCTTTTCTACAGATTTAGACCCAACCTTTCCAAGATGAAATTAGGCTGATTCACACCACAAAGCAACCGACAAAAAGAACCTATCATGAGAGAGATGCACGGCTCCCGTATGATGTGCAGCCAATTACCTTAAAAGCTGATGTTCCTTCTGTGGAAAACAACAACCAATGAAGATGTCACACAAATGCTCAGAAAAATATATACACTCAACAAAAATTAAACGCAACACTTTTGTTTTTGCTTGATTTTTATGAGATGAACTCAAAGATCTAAAATGTTATCCACATACACAATATCACCATTTCTCTCAAATATTGTTCACAAACCAGTCTAAATCTGTGGTAGTGAGCACTTCTTCATTGCTGAGATAATCCATCCCACCTCACAGGTGTGCCATATCAACATGCTGATTAGACACCATGATTAGTGCACAGGTGCGCAGGCTGTGCAAAGTTGCTGGATATTGGCAGGAACTGGTACACGCTGTCGTGTACGCCGATCCAGAGCATCCCAAACATGCTCAATGGGTGACATGTCCGGTGAGTATGCTGGCCATGCGAGAACTGGGACGTTTTCAGCTTCCAAGAATTGTGTACAGATCCTTGCAACATGGGGCCGTGCATTATCCTGCTGCAACATGAGGTGATGTTCTTGGATGTATGGCACAACAATGGGCCTCAGGATCTTGTCACAGTATCTCTGTACATTCAAAATTCCATCAATAAAATGCACCTGTGTTCTTCGTCCATAACAGACGCCTGCCCATACCATAACCCCACCGCCACCATGGGCCACAACATTGACATCAGAAAACCACTCACCCACTCTATGCCAAATATAATGCCATCTGCCCTGAACAGTGTAAACCGGGATTCATCCGTGAAGAGAACACCTCTCAAACGTGCCAGACGCCATCGAATGTGAGCATTTGCCCACTCAAGTCGACAAACTGCAGTCAGGTCGAGACCCCGATGAGGACGAAGAGCATGCAGATGAGCTTCCCTGAGATGGTTTCTGACAGTTTGTGCAGAAATTCTTTGGTTATGCAAACCAATTGTTTCAGCAGCTGTCCGAGTGGCTGGTCTCAGACGATCTTGGAGGTGAACATGCTGAATGTGGAGGTCCTGGGCTGGTGTGGTTACACATGGTCTGCGGTTGTGAGGCTGGTTGGATGTACTGCCAAATTCTCTGAAACGCCTTTGGAGACGGCTTATGGTAGAGAAATGAACATTCAATACATGAGCAACAGCTCTGGTTGACATTCCTGCTGTCAGCATGCCAATTGCACGCTCCCTCAAATCTTGCGATATCTGTGGCATTGTGCTGTGTGATAAAACTGCACCTTTCAGAGTGACCTTTTATTGTGGGCAGTCTAAGGCACACCTGTGCACTAATCATGGTGTCTAATCAGCATCTTGATATGGCACACCTGTGAGGTGGGATGGATTATCTCAGCAAAGGAGAAGTGCTCACTGTCACAGATTTAGACTAGTTTGTGAACAATATTTGAGAGAAATGGTGATATTGTGTATGTCAAAAACGTTTTAGATCTTTGAGTTCATCTCATAAAAAATGGGAGCAAAAACAAGTGTTGCATTTATATTTTTATTGAGTGTAATTCTTTGGACACTGTTACACTACTCGAAAAACACATTTAAAAAAATGAATAACATCATTTTGACAACTTACATCATTTATCTTACAATTGCTTGTTAGCTGTTTAACGCTAACTGAAACATGCCCTCATTAAGTGTGACCTCTCTGTCACAGCAAAGTCCAGCAGTGAGAGTGTAGTAATGAGAGCTGGCTGTGGGATGAGGAGAAGAGGAGATCAGGACACTGTGTCTGAGACACAAAGGGCAGAGGACTGATTCATTCCAACCGTCATTGGGGCACCATTAATGATAGACTGCTCTGTATTTGTTAAATAACCAAACATCTCAACAGAAATTGAAATCTTCAGATTATTATCCAGAACTTATAATGTAAAAAGTGAGATATTGACATATTGCAGGTTTAATTGCAAAACGCTGAATATTCCGAGAAATACACTATATTGCCAAAAGTATTTGCTCACCTGCCTTGACTCGCATATGAACTTAAGTGACATCGCATTTCTAATCCATAGGGTTCAATATGGCGTTGGTCCACCCTTTGCAGCTATAACAGCTTCAACTCTTCTGGGAAGGCTGTCCACAAGGTTTAGGAGTGTGTTTATGGGAATTTTTGACCATTCTTCCAGAAGTGTATTTGTGAGGTCACACACTGATGTTGGACGAGAAGGCCTGGCTCTCAGTCTCTACTCTAATTCATCCCAAAGATGTTCTATCGGGTTGAGGTCAGGACTCTGTGCAGGCCAATCAAGTTCATCCACACCAAACTCTGTCATCCATATCTTTATGGACCTTGCTTTGTGCACGGGTGCACAGTCATGTTACTTCAACCACTCACATTGATACCAACCCGTGATGCTGATGAGAGTGACCATTCTCTGTTCATTTTTTAAAGAATGAATATGTGATAGATTCGACAACACAGTTGAAATATCAGAATCAATGTCGACGCATGATTCCTCGCTGCGAGCCGCCATTGTTGTCTGAATCACAGACACAGACTTACAGGCTACAAGACTTTATTGATTGTCTTTGACTGTTCAGTTATGCAACACACGACTTACTTTATGCATAAAACACAAACTACAGTGTTTATGTAACAATAAGCACTGCAGAAATTTACACCCCCTTTTTCTCAATTGTACTTTGGTAGGCTGCAGCAGGTAATAGGATGTGAATGGCTTCAGGAGGTGGTTGAGGATCAAGAGGGGGTCAAGGTTGTCTGAGTGCAATGTCAGGACCCTGATTACAGCAGACAGGCTATTTCAAAGTGCCCCTCAAGCCAACCTGATCTGTGATTGGTTGGGACTGACTGGATGGCTGTTGCAGAGATGGGATCATCTTTCATCCCCCTGTTGTCATCAAGAGGACAACATCCTCAACATCCTCAACAAACACTCCATGAGAAGCAGAGAGGAGCAGGAGTTAAACATCAGAGTTCTGAAAGAGTGTTGTTGTTTAGAAAAAGAGATGAACATGAACATCGCTGAAAAGTGTGAGAGGATGAGTGGGAATCATTATGACATTAGTCAAAAAACAATAGCCTGCATTTGCAGTATAATTTTTATTTCAAAATTACTTCATAATGATGAGCACACAAAATAGGGCAGGGAAAAACTGAAAGCAAACACAGGAAGAGTACACTATAGGAGATGAAACACATGCCAACAGGTGTTTCGTGTAAATGTTTTAGGTTGAATCAAGTTTCAGATTTTCATGTCAAAACTCAGTAAGCAAACATTTAAAAGTGATAGATGGCTCTGTAGAGCCATCCTACACATCTTGGAAGGCCCCTTGCCGATAACTATAGTTCAGAGCAGATTACTCATATATTTACAGTGAGGAGAAAGACCTGAAAAGTAATGATTTGGCAAAGGGGAGAACTTATCAAGAAGCCACTGCAAGTAGAGTGCATGACCCATAAAAAGTCAGATTCATGAGAAGCACTCCAGATGATATATACCAGCATTCCTTTAACTTTAGAATACTTGTTGAAACGTCCCTCCGCCTGAAAAAAACCTTTTGGAATTTAACAACCATCATCATCCTCTGACCTGGTGGAACCTTCTCAACCCGTTATCCTCAGCACTGAGCTGTCCTTGGTTCTGACGACATCCCCCATCACATAGTTCGCTCTAGCTGCAGAAATCACCTATGGTTAGTGCATCTGTAAAATTTAAGGTTATATGTAAATGACTGCATTATAAGGTCAAAGGTCACTCTCATTAGAGAAATGCAACTGTCATGTTTTTGTTTTTTTTTGATGTGGAGCATAAAATCTTTTAAATTGGACCTGAAGTGTAATTATCAAGCTTTACCATCATTGTCCAAAGACAGCATTATACAGGACATGTATATGTATGTTCATCTTATGTATCGTACAGTGTTTAAATGTTCATAGTCTGCACCATTTCCAAGATAACATCTCTGCAGCACTCAAGCTGCAAAGTGCTGTTATTTTAAAATGCAGTCTGGAATGTGTTCAAATGCAGACAGTAGGTGTATATCATTTCAATAAATCTGAGTGAAGAAGATAAATTCACAGCTCTCGATCGCGACTTTGATGGATACAGAGGAGGAGGCAGAGAGCACTCAGAGGTCTGTCTGCAAGCCCTGTAACTCACCTCCTGTCTGCACTGTAGGTGTAGTGATACTGCAGGATGAGACATAATGCACACACTGATAAGGCACACAAGTGCATATTTGTGCAGACAGGGCATTTATATTGCACATAAATGCTCCATTAAGCACATAACTAACATGCACACACAACACAATCGGCAGAATGGGGCTCAATTAGATTCCTCTGGATGACAAGAGGAGATGATCTGTATAAAGGACCAAACCTGACAAAATAAATAAATAAATAAATAAATGTATAAATAAATACAGGAATAAATAAATAAAAAATGAATAAATACAGAAAATAATAAATGCGTGAAAAAATAAAGAAATATTATTTCCACATTTATTTATTTCTACATTAATTGATTCATATATTTAGTCATTTCCACATTTATTTATTTATATATTATTTATTTACACATTTATTTATTTATTTATTCATATATTTATTTATTTACACATTTATTTATTTATATATTTATTTATTTCCACATTTCTGTGTCTGTATGCTAATGAGGGAGGAGGGACAAATGTCAGTCTCATTCAAGATTGGTCAAGTGAGCGATCCAGTCAGATCTATAGGCTCCACGTCTCATTGTTTTTCATTAATTTTTGCAAGGAAGACCTCATTTCCCATGAGGACCAGTGCATAGCATTGTAAAATCCCTTGTCGCAGTTGGACTGAACTATTATATATAATAGTTATTATTAGTTTATTTTTAGTTAATTAGAATTTCTGTTTCCAGTGGCTGTGTGAAGGATGAATAGTGATGAGATATTGAATCTAATTGTGGCTAAACAAAAATCATATGACAATGTTGAAAATAAGAAACGTTTATCTTTGATTTTCTACTGTATTCCCCCCCACCTGACTCATCAGCGACTGAAACACTGACGAGTTTAGAGCCTTGAAACAGGTAAATAAAATGTTAAGTTGGATAATTTCACTGTAAATACACATACAGACCCCGACAGGAAGGTGCAGCATTGCCTGAATATCAACCTTGCACATCTGCACGAATATACAGTTCAGTCTCTCAGGGAAAGTACTACTATTCATTCTAAACAGTGTTTTCACACTGTATTGTTTCCTCTGTTGTTATATTATGATATTATTATGATTATATATGGAGAATTATACCTACATTTATTACTAAAATTACTCTATGCAAGTTTGTTATTGTCACTGTCATTTTTGAATTACTAAAAGCCAAGACAAATTCCTGTATGTCCTTGGCAATACAGTTAAATATGATTCTGATGCTTACTGAACATCAAAATTTATAACATAACATTTCTGTCAGGTGTTTTATCAGGAATTTGCTGTCCTGGACAATACCTCCACCTCTTCTGAGTTTGAGCCACACAAACTAGTGCAGAGGGGGGAGGGGAGGAGGTGCAGGTACTTGAGGTAGAGGTAGAGGGAAGAAGTAGGACACCACAGGACTTGAACCCTGAGACCCAGCAGAGTGTTCAGGATCTGCACTAATGCAGAAACACAGAGATGCAGGCCAGGATACAAGCATTGCACCATAAACAAAGGGATGAGCTCCTACAAATGGTCCTTACCATTACCAGACTACCTGGCCTGATGTTTGATATTTTGGACCTGCTGGAGGACCTTGATCATCAGAGAGTCCCAGATGGAGGGGAAACTACATTGGTGCTCCTACACAAACTGTAAGGAAATGAACAATGACCTGGAGAGACTCTGCTGTGGGCAAACCCCTGACAACTGTCAGCAACATGGCTCACATGGAGCTATACATACTGGATGAAGGGGTGTTTGGAATGGCAAGGACTGCCTGGAAGGACATCTTTGCAATAGAAGATGAACAAGAGCCTGGAGTGGAGCAAACACAAAACAGGCATCCAGCCTATGGCCAGTTTGTGCTCTGGCAGCATGGCCACCTAGGATAATACCGAGTTGTTGTGTCTGGAAAATAAGGGACACTGTTTTAGATCCAAGGGCATAGTACACCGGTTTCCAGGTCTGCAGACTAATGTAGTATGTCATTGTTTGTGTGTACCGTAAATAGTTTTGACAGTTTGTTATTTTATTCAGAATTTACCTTTCACTTGTTTGCGCGTGTTTGAAAATAAATACATTTGTGCAAAACAAGACAATATTATTTATACACCCTCTTTCACAGTTTTCAAAATTCAAGTACTTTGTGACATCTAACACATTCAAATTGTTATTTTGCCACTTGTCCCTTCACAGTAAAGGAAGTAAATAATAAAACACAGGACCTAGGGAAAAAAGAAAAAATAATTTCCAGGCACATGTGACAGTGTTAGAAGTTACTGAGAATAATTACAATGAGTGCAGTAGCAGCAGACAGTGTGGGTGGGGGTCCGGGTAAAGCTGTGATTATGTGTCTGTAGTCAGAGTGGTATGATGTATGCATGTGCATTGATGTAATCAGACAAGGCAGAATCCTCATCGTTCACTTTGTGGAACACTTTCACCACGTTAAAACCCCTAAATTCCGAGGAAAAGGCATACTGCACACACACTGTTCTCTGTGAAGACTAAACAAAATAACTTCTAGCAACATCATCATGAGCTCACACATAACAGCTTCTGACACATTCTGCTAAATTTCTATCACAGTAGCAGTAGCAGTAACTGCCTGTAGGCATTTGCATCGACTTCCTTCTTTGTAACCAATGGGGAAAGGGGGAAGTGACGTATGCCTTAAAGCAGTCAGCTCATTTGTAGTTTTTTGTGTGGCAGGGTTCCTGCCACCCTCCTCAAAGTTGCTTAGTGCCAGTGAAAGCGATACAAACCCCCTCAGGCCATGGCAGAGGTGTCATTCAACTAGCTGTAAGTCGAGGTATCAATACAAAAGTTATGAAAATATTTTATGTGATAGCGACTAAATGTTATGGGAGTTCCGGTAGATTGTTGCCCTGTACATTACTGTTTTTTCAAAGCATTGGTTTTGGCTTAGGCAGGTTGAAAACACCACTTATGGCTTGTCTGGTGCCATAATTGTGACCATCTCCAGCAAGCAACAGCTGAGAAGAGAGACAAGCAGGTTTACCAAACAAATGGATGTTTTTTTAAAAACAGAAACAGGCTACAAGCTAGTTTCTCACCAACTCTCATCCAAGACAATTCATTGTGCATTTTTACAACACTGCTCCTAAATGAACAATGCAGAGCGAGTCTCGCAGTCCTATTCTGGACAAGCTGGGTTTTATTGATGTCTTGCTTGGCCACATTTGACCAGACTGTTGGGCAATTGTCAAGATGTGCCAAAACAAGAGACTGTATGACTTGCTTAGAAGTAGCATTAGTTATAAAATAAAATAAATTATATTTTTTTTCTACTGGTCGAAATACTTCTGCTCATTTTCCTTACAACGTTATTAATGTGAGTAGACCAAGACAGTGTACCATCTATTGTGATCCCCAGCAATCTGGCCTCCTTAATCTGCTCTGTATTAGCTCCATTCAAGGACACACATAATCTGTCTTCCTTTCTCTGAGCATAATTTCAGCCAATAACAAGATATTTAGTTTTGAATGTGTTAAGTTTCAGCTTATTTTGAGTGACCCAATTAAAATCTAGCAATAAATTATATTTAAGAATACTGCTTAGATTTGTGTCATTTTCTGCGGAAGCATATATGGTTGTGTCCCCTGCATAAATTGCACTGTGAGCATTTTTCAAAATGTGTGGCATGTCATTTAAGAATACTGAAAAGTGTAAAGGTCCAAGGCAACTTCTCTGAGGAACCCCACAATCTAATGCTTGAATAGCTGAAAATGTCCCATTAAACATGACACATTGTTGTCTATTGAAAAGGAAGCTTCTCAGATAATGTTTGAGTAAGCAGTGTATGTTAATATGTGAAATTCCCATATGGACATATATGTATGTATATGTAATTATGGACTGATGTGTATAGCTTGTGTATGCATTTTTATTTATTTATTTATTTATTTTTCTTCTTTCTTGCTTCTCCTTTTCTATATTGTACCCCTTGGCCTCTTGCCTGTTCATCTTTTGAAGTAAAAAAGTTCCAGAAATAAAAAATTAAAAAAAGAAAAGGTATCTTTTCATCCCACTGATAGCTGGAAGTTTGAAACCATAAACTGAAAATTTTGCAAGCAAACAGTTAATGATCAATAATGTCAAAAGCTGAGTTAAAATCCAGCAGAACCGTTCCAACCATTTGTTGTCAATTTGTAGCCAGTCACCTGTCGGTTGAGTGAGAGCTATACACGTTGAAAAAAAAGTTTTATAGGCATGATGAAAATCAGAATTGATAGCATTAATGGAGAAGTATTTTTTAATTTGTTTAAATATTATTTTTTCTATGAGTTTTCCTGACACAGGTACAATGCAAATTGGCCTACTATTTGACTCTGAGAATGACTCATAATTTTCGGTCGAGGAGTGACACAAATAACCTTCCACGCTTGAGGATAAATTCCTTCATTAAAACTTTGGTTGAAAATGTGACATATAGGACTTGCTATAATTCCACCAGACAGTTTTGAAAGGCTACTGTCTAGATTATCATGACCACAGGGTTTGTCACATTTGATTTATTAATAACTGAAAATTTGCATTCTTTGCCTTTCATGATGTATTCTTTAATAATCGATTCAGATAAATGACCATTTACAGTTGACAAGCCATTTCTTATACTATTGACTTTGATGATAAAATAATTATTGAAATAGTCTGCAATGTCATTGGGCTTGATGATGAAGCCATGACTTTCTCAATGAACGAAGGTGTTTTGGCCATTTTCTGTCTACCCGTGATCTGATTTAGAGTGCCCCAAAGTTTTTTACCATTGTGTTTGATTTCTTCAATTCTAGATCGGTAGTATAGCCTTTTTTTCCAGTTGATTTAATTTTGTGACTTTGTTTCTTAAATAGCAATATGGTAATCGGTCCTCTGAATTTCCTGAGTGTACAGCAATTATTTTTAGTTAATCTCTATCTTTCATTAAAGTTCTCAGGCCATAGTCAAGCCAGGGTGCTTTAACAGCTCAAACTGTGAATCTTTTCATGGGTGCATGTTTGTCACAGACAGCAGAAAATAATTTCATAAATTTATGTAGAGCAGTCTCAGTACGAGTAGACTCAAATACACTGTCCCACTGTTATATAGATGTTATATAGAGCTGCCATAAATGCCCTGTCACAGGTCTGTATGGATACGCCCCTAAGAAATGAAAGTCAATGCAAGGTCATCACAAATACCAATGTGTATTAGGCCCACTGGGCTGAAGTATTACCAGTACACAATGAAAGCAAGCAGAATCTGATCTGGTTTGATCTGATTGCTCAGAGTGATTAGGATTTACTCATTTGCCCCAGAAAATGTCTTTAATGAGGGTCTGTGTTGTGTCAGTATTTAACTCAGATACAGTGTCTTGGCACTGCTGCTGCATGTTGTCCTCCTATGGGATGCCCTGCTGGGAAATGGAAAATGAAACAAATGGAAATGAGTGATACCCTTATCTTTAAAGCAGTAGCTGTTGTTGCAGTTGGAGGAAAAAAGAGAAAGTTTAATATAGTATGTGAGCTTAGTTGCTGTATTTGGTGAATGCACTGTATGCATGCATACAGTGCCATAGGGTAATATAAATTACCCTGTATGATTTGACTCCTCCAGGTAATGGGTATGACAATGTCATGTATTACCAGAAAGTGTTTGACTGTTTATCTCCACGTAGATCTCTGTAGTCTGTGCATCTACAGAAACAATCCATCTGTATACGCGTGCATTTATGATGAGGGGTGTGGAAGTGAATGTATGTGAGCATATGCGTGTTTAGGCACTCTTCAATATGCAGAGTCATGTGGGTGGTGTGTGTATTTCAGCCTGCCACACAGCGGCAGATTGATTAAGACACACCCTCTCCTGCTTATCCAGGAGGACGAAGAGAGCGTATGTGTGTCTTACTATTGATTTGTGTGCATCTGCGCATGCTTTGCTGTTTTACAGTGTTTCTTAAGAGTAAGTGTGCTTGCGTGTGAAAAGTGTGTTGGTGACCTGCAGTTTGTGAGTGTGTGTGGATGAGAGTATGCGGCGCCACTGTTCTGCTCTGCTGCATTGCAGCATGTCTTGCTCGTCCTGAGGTTGCCGTTGTCCTCTGCCAGGGCAATTTTCCAAGGTCACAGTGGGTCAATCCTCCCCATCTGCATACCCAGCCGATGCAAGAGTAAATCTATAAACACTGCACCAAATCTGTTAGAGCAACTGGACACCAATAAGAATCGGAGATAACCATACACAGACTGCATGGTCACAATAATCTATCAACGTGGATCAGACATGCAATCTATCCAAATGATCAGTCGATCAATGGGAAAACCTGTCAACACAAGATGAACTGCTGCAGCAGACACATTCCACATGCATGCAGCTGAAGTCAAATACAGTCATGCTTAAAACTGTTAGTCGGGAGGAATTACCTGTCAATCTGTGGAATACGAGAATGGAAGCCATGACCAAGCATGCAAACCAAGGCTTTATGACCTAATTTGTAATAACACAAGAATATTATTGTTTTATATGTCCCTGACTGATATACCATGTAGAAAAAAATAAAAATAAATATTATTTACTGTTTTAAAAGGCAGACACCACAATAATCTTTAGATGCAAACGTGTACAGTAAACAGAAACACACTCCTTGGTATATTGCCTGTTTTACTGTGAAGGGTAAATCTAAATTTAAGAGCAGAATCACAGAAATAAAATACTATAATTGGACAGTATAGGCACTGCAGATGCTCTGAGAACTCCCAAACAAAAAAATGTGAAGGAAAAACCCAACAAGGTGTGTTACCCCCCCAAGTTATCCAGGGGTGTGGAGGGAGGATAACAAAATAAAATGACGCGGGACTCTGATTGTGTGGTCAAACAACACAACTAAAGGATATCCTTTTTCAAACTTCCTCTTTCAAACAGGAATTTATTACAAAAGCCAGACAAAGAAAAATCACTGGTCACAACAGGATACACTATGAAGGAAAAACTGTGAATTGATAACCAGATCACACTGGTCTAGGTAATACAAAAGAAAAAAAAATAGAGAAAACGACCAGATCAGAAATCACACTATTGATGGGAAATGAAACAAAACGAAACTGAACAAAAAAAACCTTATCAACACCCCCCATACACTACACTTCGGCCCACGAGTTGTAACACCCCCACCCATAAAAAATAAGCCACTGCTTGCAATATACCCTCAGTGGGCAACAAGGGGAGGGCTCTTACAGGACACATCCTGCATGATTCCCCGACTCCATCAGGACTCCGGGACAGAGCATCAGCTACAACATTATCCACTCCACGCTTGTGCTGGATCTCAATGTTAAAACCTTGGGCTAGTAAAGCCCAGCACATTAGACGCTGGTTGTGATTGTACATTTGATTCAGGAAGTTGAGAGGATTGTGGTCGGTCTATACCGTGACCGGAAACATGCTGGACCCGACATAAACTTCAAAAAGCTGTAAGGCCAGTAACATAGCTACGGTTTCTTTCTCAATGGTTGAGTAGCCTAACTGGTGCTTCTTAAATTTTGAAGAGAAGAAACACCCCGGGTGAGGAACACCCTCAGCATCATCCTATAGCAACACCTCTCCAGCACCAGTGGCACTAGTGTCCACTTCCAATCTGAAGGGCACAGAGAAAACCGGCACAGCACAGGAGGGACTTGGGTGACTGAAAAGCCTGCTGTCAATCCTTGGTCCAGCCTACCTGGTGGAGAAGTGGTTGTGCAGACCAGTCAGGCTTCATCTTCTGGTTCTGAGTGACGTGGTGGTGACGAGGTCATCTTGCGGAGGCTTCTCCTGTTTGATGTGGTGGAGTGGAAGATGTGCTGCACAGGCTTCTTCTGGTTGGCGTGGTGGAGAGAGGAAGACGTGCTGCCCAGGTTTCTTCTGGTTGGTGTGGTGGAGAGGAGGACGTGCTGCCCAAGCTTCTTCTGGTTGGTGTGGTGGAGAGGCGGACGTGCTGCCCAAGCTTCTTCTGGTTGGTGTAGTGGAGAGGAAGACTTGCTTCTCATCCTTTGCTGATAGCTTGATGATGCTCTTCATCCCCTTGGACACTCTCATACAATTCTATATATATACAGTGTATATTAGCTGTTGTTATATTGAGTTGGACATTTCCATACAATTTCATATGTAGTATTAATGTGTTTTCATTGTTGTTATTCTGTACACATGGCATCTATTGCATGTCTGTCCATCCTGGAAGAGGGATCCCTCCTCTGTTGCTCTTCCTGAGGTTTCTTCCATTTCTTTTTCCCTGTTAAAAGTGACAAGTGACTTGCCCAGTCATTGGAATAAATCACCATTGAGATACACTTTGCAATCTGGAACGTCACCCAGCACGTTAGGCAATGGAATGTACCTGGTGCGTTCTTCAACTCGAATGGCATTACCGTGTATTGCATGAAGTGGTCCGGGGTGACAAAAGCTGAAATCTCTGATGCACAGGGGTTTAAAGGGACCTGCCAGTGCCCTTTAAGAAGGTCCAGTTTGGTTATGTAGGTGGCTGGGCCAATGCTATCTAAACAATCTTCCATACGAGGCAGGGGAAAACGATTTCCTAAAGATTTCAGTCTCTTTAAACACTTTAGATAAGAAATTGGTACCTTGGTCTGTCTGCACTACACGCGGTAACCCAAAAGTGGTGAAGAACTTAACCAGAGCTTTACTCACCACAGACGCAGTTATTTTTCTCAGTGATATCACCTCAGGAATACGAGAAGCCACACACATTACCGTCAACAAAAACTGGTTACTAAACTTTCGTCCTGGGCAGGGGTCCCAAACAATCTTTTCTGGTTCGGCTTACCAGTCACCTGACAGGTGTGGCACGTTATGCAGTACTGTGCCATATACATTTTTAACCCTGGCCAGAAGAAGTGTTTTGAGGTGCGGTCATATGTTTCTGTCACGCCCACATGGCCAGAGCAGGGGTGCTCGTGCGCCAGCGTTAATACATGCTGCCTGCAGCCAGCAGGAATAACAATCTGATGGACAGAACCCCAGTCCACATCCATCGTCCACATGACTCCCCATGCGCCTATCTGCTGCATGGGGAGCGTTTCCATCCTCAGTCACAGCGGCAAAGCACTTCCCTAGAGAAGGGTCGCTTTGTTGAGCTTTAATTGGTGCATCATGGCCTAGAGGCAGTGTAAGATTGGGTAGAGTACCACACTCCACTGAGCCCGGAGGCTCCCTCACCACTTTCCCTTGCTCAACTGCGGAGGAGGAGGGCAACTTGTCATTCAACATGGCAGTCACAATCAAGGAGTCAGCCATCACAGCCTCATCTTCTTTATGGGTCTGAGCTTGAGTTAGGACACTTACTCCAAAAACATCAGGGTTACTAGCTGCCAGCTCATCTGGATCATTCATGGGGAGGGGAACACTCACAACCTCAGGATTGGGGTGAACCTTACCCCCTGCGATATTGTTCCCCATAATGAAGTCCACCCCTTCTATAGGGAACGTGTCAAGAACAGCCACCTTGAAGAAACCCGTCACTAAGCCTGACTGCACATGGACATGGTGAAGAGGTGCGAGCACGAAACTTAAACCAATTGCCCTCACCAATGTGCTTGCACCACAGGTGGACTTCCTCCCTAAAGACAACACACCCAATAGCAGGAATGACTGAGAGCCACCAATGTCACGTAGTATGGTAACGGGACAGTGATCCTCCTGCTTGCCAGTTAGAGATACAAATGGACAATGGGCTTTGTAAATGCACCTTTGTGTGTTAGGGAGTCACTCACTGGCTAAAACTGCTGCCTGTTATAAAGTGGTAAACTTTTGCTCGTTAATGTAGATTACTATTCTGTCTGGGATGCAGTTTTTAAACTCCTCTAAAAGTAGTAGCTCCTGCAAAGAAACCATGTCCGTCACTTGGGTGGCAAAACACCAGCGATCAAATAAAACACTCTTTTCCCTGGCAAAGTCTGGGTAGGTCTGACTGAACTTTCCTGAGCCCTCGAAAACGCTGTCGTTACACCCACACATCATTCGGTGCCATTGCTATGCGCTCAAATGCATTAAAATAAGTGTCCACTTCGGTTTCTCTAAACACAGGCACTAACGGGATATTTCTACTCACATCAAAAGCTTCCCGTGCGGGGGGAAAAGACCCACCCGCTGCTTGACTGGAGCAAGCTTGGAGCTCCAGCTGGCGCATTTTCACAGATGTCTCAGCCTCAATTCTCCACAGCTCAATTCTCCGCAGCTCAAGCTGGAACTCTCTGTCCTGTTCCTCCTTCTCCATTTGCAGCAGAGCGAGTTTCACCTTCAGCCATGCATTGATGGAGGACGCAGGGGTAGACTCAACTGAATATGGGTTAAACATCGGCAAAGTGACTAGCTTTTGCTCTGGCAACCCACGTCTGCTCGGAGTAATGCTCACTGGTGTGGCCTCGGCCACCTCCCCCTGTGAAAAACTGTGAATTGATAACTAAATCACAGTGGTCTAGATAATACAGAAAAAAAAGAAAACGACCAGATCAGAAACCACACTATTGATTGGAAATTAAACAAAATGAAACTGAACAAAAACACCTTACCACTGGAATGGTTACCACAACCAGCAAAAACACCTTTCCACGGAAAGCCTCCGGTGCCGTGGGGGAAGGTGGAGCCTCCAGAGTCTCCAGTACCGGAGCTGGAACAGTGGCTCGCACTCCCGGAGGAGTCGGAGCGGCTGAGGCCCCGGCACCGGCACATCGGCTTCCGGGTCAGGAGGAGCAGGAGCTGCGGCAGGAGCTGCGGCAGGAGCTGCGGCAGCAGCCGCTGCGCGCTGCACTCCTGCTTTCTCCGGGCAAGACCGGATTAGCAGACCCTATGCTCCACAACCAAAACATTTCATCGTTTCTGATGATGCAAACACCATGTAATTAAAACCATCAACTTTGAAGTTAAAAGACAAGTTCAGATCTGTAGATGTGTCCCTCAAGATCATAAAAACCTGTCTCCTGTGGCAAACGACATGCTTTAGTTGAGGCATTGAGGATTTGCAGCCCAGAGACACCATTTTTATCGGTGATACCAGCTGCCCGTACCGGGACAGCTCCTTGGCCAGTATTTCATTTTTAATGAAAGGGGGCGCATTCGAAATGATCACCTTAGTGGCTGGGCTGACGAGGGGGAGAACAGGAGTGAAGGTATCCTGAATGATCACTCCTTTCTCCACCACCTCGCCAACCTTCGCTGTGCTATTAAAACATGACGATCGCCCCGTTCATACGGGAGGCAGATTTTACGTACTTCTCCCACCGGCAAAACCAGCCTCCTCCACGGAGCACCGAACTGCCAGCACGAGTTTGATGGCATGACGGCTGGTCAGCTTCTCAAACTTGGTCGGGGCCGCCTCCATCACCGGCACTGTGCCACGGAGAGCACACCGCCTACAAACAAATCAAACAAACAAACAAAGCAACAAACAAAATGAAACAACACTAAACACTAAACTAAGACAACTCTAACTAAACAAAACAACCACTAACACATAAACACAAAGAGAAAGATAGAAAAGATATAAAAATTCATAAACCACAACTCAAACAAACCGCTCTCAGCTCCACTTGGTCAGACCATCCACTCAGAGAGAGAGAGAGAGAGAGAGAGAGAGACAAACCCCCGTACACTACACATCAGCCCACGGGTGTGGTTGAGTGTTGATTTTTTTTACAAATTGGACCATATTTCTGGGTTAAAATGCTGCCATTCAGCTACCCATTTCAATTTGGAGTCATTTACTGGCTGCATTTCTGTTGTGTCCTTCTAACTTAGATCAGAAATATTGACATTATTACTATCAATACATTACATCTCCTCCCCATGCAGTTACAAAGTAACACCAAAGAAAAATATGTTCCTGCACTCAAGATCAAACATGTGATAACTCATTTGCTTACATTTACTCTTGAATCAACTATATACAATACACATGGTTACCCTTCAATAACTATGCTTTACAAGGTAAGGCACTGGTAAGGCACTCCAGATGACTCCAGGAGTAATCTCCACAGTACAGGAGAGTGGTCCCATTCGCTTTTTTACTTTGCCAGCTGGCCATTTACGATGTCCTCTGTAATCTCTATTGAATACAGTCTCTCCGATTTCTGTCTTCCGAGTCATCCCTTGATTTGCACATTGCTTCATCTGCTTCTGGTGAACATTCCCTTGAAGGTTGGGCCTCAATAAATCCAGACGAGAATGTAAGAAACGTCCCATTAACAACAGCAGGTGTCTGATTTGTGGTAGCGTGGACTGAATTGTGATATGCAAAAAAGAAGTTGGCCAGTTTCAGCTGTAATGTGATGCATTCATCCACCATTCCTCTTAGTCCATTTTCAAGCTCTTCAACCTCTCAGCTAAGCCATTTGTAGCAGGGTGAAACTAGTTGCTCTGGGACCCCAGTCCTGGAAAACAGTTCTCTCAGAACTTGAATGATGGACCTGCAAAATCAACATGGATCCTCTGCCAGGGCTTAACTGGCCACTCCCAGGGATAGACGAGTGTAGCTTTAGGCATCTTTTGCACATGCTGACATCCTGAGCAGTGCCCACACTGTAAAAAATCCAAATCTTCCCAGGAATATTTGTCTTATTTCTAGTCAAATTATGTCTATACACTTAATTTCAGACAATACACTTAGAACAAAATTTACGCTTGAAACGAATTCAAGCAAAAAAAGCTTGAATTCAGCAAAACAAATCTGCCAAATGGACCAAGCATTTCTTGTTTGAATTAAGTTAAAAAATCTGCCAACGGACCAAGTGAAAATGTCTCGGTAAGATTTCTTGAAATAAGACATAATTTCTGAGAAACAAGGCCCTCCATCTTAGTGCAAATTTTGTTCTAAGTGATATTGTCTGAAATTAAGTGTAAAGACACATTCAAAATATTCTTGGCAAGATTTCGATTTTTTTTGCAGTGCAGCAAGCTTCTCAATTGTTGGTCAAGGCCTGGCCACCATACAAAACTCCTTGCAAGTCCCTTCATCTTAACAACTCCTAAATGACCAACATCTTAACAACTCCTAGATGACCAACATGCAGCTCCTGTTCATAGAAATGAGGAAACAGACTTTTCTGTGACATAGTCCACCCATTTTGTGTTGCTCTGGGGTGCGTTTCCCAAAAGGTCCGTTGCTAACTTCGTTAGCTACTTCCTACTTTCGAACGATGGAGCTACGATGCGGGTGTTTCCCAACAGCATCATCCGAACGACGCAACTTCCGGTGTTTACAACTAACGTAGTCCGATGCATCGTTGAACGACGGAAGTGTTTCCCAAAAGCTTAGTTGGAACGATGCATCGGAAGTTGCATTGGAAAGTTGTGTCGTTCAAACGAATGGCATGGAGCTGTCGTTGAATGTTCGTTCAGGTGACGTCATGTCCTCTACTTCTTCTTGGGGCTTGAAATGTCAGGATTAGACACCCTGTGATCCATGATCCCCCTACAGCATGAATGAAGGATGTCACTTTAACTTTCACCACACAGTTGAGGTGAAAAGACGCAAGTTATGTTTTAAAAACCGATGTTTGTGTAGTCCCAGAAGTTTCAGATTGCAGCGTAAATAGCCTCCTATTAAATGATTATATTATATTATATTATTAGATAGATAGATAGATAGATAGATAGATACTTTATTCATCTCACAGAGAAATTCCCAATTTTAGCAGCTTGAAAGATGGAAACACACAGGGACATGCAGGGGTCAGGAGGATAAAAATAAAATAAGAGATAAAGTACCAAACTGTATACTGTAATAGATACATAAGAGGAATGCAAGGTGCAGATTATGATAAAATATGATCATAGATATACGAGGTGCAATTTTTGATAAACTATGAGAGAAAAAAGAAAAACAGAAATATAAGTTTGACAGTTACAGTGCAGTTGCTGACGACAGTGTGTCACATACAGTTACACTTTCTAATTGAAAATAAGTCATCATTAAATCAGTCCTCTTGAATAAGGTAGTGACCAACAATTGATGGACAAGTGATGTTAAATCTTCACAAATATTGCAAAAACACAACTCGATAAACGATTACAGTGTCAGAAATGTTACTAGGCTACATCTTATCTGCCAGCAAAAGTAAAACATCTTATTGTCCTCAGGAGGATTTGAACCCACGCCTAACTAAACACTATGTTGACACACTGCAGCACCAACACTTAAACCACTGTCTTATCCCACCACAGATTGATGCAGGAGCTGTAGCGATATATAGGCTAGATGTATGTATTTTTTCTTCAATTTATTACGATTGTATGAAATAAACTGCATTCACTTCTTACTTTCAATGAGTAGGAAACATGATTATGTTGATGAATATTTCCCAAAGTTGCTAAAGATGTCACACTTGCTTGACGGATATAAAACTATGTTTCTGTGTCAACACGCTTTCAGCAATGAATGCATCTGAGTACTCTCTGAACGCTTCCGAAACATCTGGAAACTACGTCGTTCGGACGACGGAAGTTCAAACTAACGTCGTTCCAACTTACATAGTACGACGGTAGTTGGAGATTTTTGGGAAACGGTCGGAAAGGGGAAGTTCGGTCGTTCGGAAGTACTACGTACTACCGAGGTTTCATGCTAACTTCCGTCGTAAAACGCACCCCTGGACACTTGAGACAGAGTAGGATCTTTTCTTCACGTTGTATCATTTTGGCTGTGACTGGCAGATTTTCTGATCAAGGTCTCTTTTATTTTTCAAATATAACCAACAGACAAAAAATATACAGTATGCACACGTGGTAACTAAGTGTAGTTCCTGTCATACATACAAACAAACATTAAAGAAACTACCCAACTCCCCCACCCCAAATACTGGACCCCAGCAAGTTTCAGTGCATCCAAAAAAGTCACATATGATTTTGCCTTTTCTGCAACTAATGGTGAGGAGGATGCTGGAGTAGGAGCTCTTATAACATCTGGCAATTCCTGAGCTGCAGCTCCAGACCTTCTCAGTTTGTCTCCAGATGACTCCAGGAGTAACCTCCACAGTATAGCATGTTCAAGCATTTATAATTGAAACACATAGGTGAACAAAAGAAAAAGACAACATAATAATATAACAATAATAAATAAATAATAATTTTAAAAAAAAGTAAAACATATATATATATATATACAAATAAAAAAATAAATAAAAGTACATACACATTTGGGTTACATAGAAATATTGGTAGCTGCCATGCCTTCTACAAAGGAAATAAATGGTTGCCATATGAGATAAAAAAAAATTTTGGTGGACCCTTTTACAGTGTATCTATTTTTTTTTCAAATGAACATGATTCATGACCTCCCTAATCCACTGGCCATATGTTGGAGGGGAAGCATCTTTCCATTTAAACAGAATAAGCCTCCTAGCCAACAAAGAGCAGAAGGCCATCATGCTCAGGTGACACCCAGGAAAAGTGGCATCCACCGGAGCCACACTAAACAGTGCAATCAGAGGAGATGGCTGTACTATTCTCCCACATGTTCCAGAGAATGCCTCAAAGATAGACTGCCAAAAATTGTATAATTTGGGACATGACCAAAACATATGCAGCAGAGTGGCTGGAGCCTGCCTGCACCTGTCACACGTTGGGTCAACACCAGGCTTAATCTTAGACAATCTATCTTTGGTCCAATGGAGACGGTGTACTATCTTAAACTGAACTACCGCGTGTCTGAGGCATATAGAGAAAGAGTAGAGAAGAGTTTGCTGTATAATTTTTTGCCATTGCCATATTCTCTGAGATCGTTTCATCTAGGTCCGTTTCCCACTTGAAAACGGACTTGAATTGTGTTGTACTTGTTTTATGTTCACTTTGCACTTTAAAATAGTTTCAAGCAGGGAATCAGGAGGACTCGGTGGGAAGCAGTCAGAGTTAGAAGCCACAAAATTTCTAAGCTGTAAATACCGGTAAAAATGTGATTTATGAATTATTTCTGTTGCAATTGTATAAAAGTGGCAAACCTGTTCTCAATGTATAGATCAGAAAATGTACTTATTCCATTTCTTACCCAGACATTAAAAGTGTCATCCATCATTGATGGGGCAAACGTGGTTCTTCATCAATGGTGTGACAAGTGATAGATCAGTTAGATTAAAGGTCCTTCTGAACTGGTTCCAGATTTTAATTGAATGGATAACAACTGGATTAGTAGTGAATGCTGAGATAGGCTGTTTGAAAGGTAATTTGGAACACAAAGCTCTCGTATTAGCAGCTCAATGGTAATATATCAAATTTGGAAGTGCCATACCTCCCATTGTGCGAGGTCTCTGTAATATATTCTTAGTAATCCTGGGCTGCCTTTTATGCCATATAAAGGATGAAATCTGGCTGTTTAATTTGGAAAAGAAAGATTTTGTTAGGTAAATGGGAAGACATTGGAATAAATATAAAAACTTAGGGAGAACATTCATCTTAATCATATTAATCCTCCCTCCTAAGGAGAGGCAGATGGTCCCAGCGTTCCAGGTCTTGTTTAAGGTTACCTAAGAGGGGATGATAATTAGCCTTAAAAAGATCCCTGTGGTTACGTGTGACCCATATACCTAAATATTTAATTTTTTAGGCCTGAGTTTAAAAGTGATTGACCCAAAATATGATCTGTCTACAGAAGAGATAGGCATAAGTTCACTCTTTTGAAGATTAACTTTATAACCAGATATTCTTCCGAACCTTGTGAGTAGAGTCGACAATTCGACTTTCTAGTCTCAACATACAACATGTCGTCAGCATAAAGTGAAACTTTATGCTCTGAACCCGCTCGGTGTATCCCTTTGATGGTGGGACACTGTTTCAGGGCTAAAGCAAGTGGCTCAAGTGCAATGGCAAACAAAAGGGGTGAAAGAGGACACCCCTGTCTCGTGCCCCGCTTCAGCTCAAAGTAGGTGGATAAATTATTATTGGTTCGAACCGCAGCCACTGGAAGCAAGAAGAATTTTTGCATCTGTATTCAGCAACGAAACAGGGCGGTATGAACTGCAATTGAGGGAATTTTTATCTTTTTTAAGTAATAAGGAGATAACTGCTTGACGCATTGTTGGGGTAACGACTTAGTGATAAAAGATTCTTCAAATACTAACAACAGCAAAGGAGATAACTGGTCAGAAAACCTTTTGAAGAATTCGGTTGAGAAACCGTCTGGCCCAGGAGATTTGCCACTTTGCATGGCACCAATTGCTGGCACTATCTCCTTGACTGAGAAATCCCTTTCCAATTCAGCTGAGAATTCTGCACCCACGGACGGCATTTTCAGGGGTTTAAAGAAATCCTCGAGGTTAGCATGGTTGGTGGGCACATCTGAAGTGTACAATAATTGGTAGAATTTCCTAAAACAGGAATTAATTTTTTATTATCAGTGCATTTTACGCCACATTCATCGTTAATTTCAGGGATGGTTTGATTAGCAGTTCTTTGGCGCAGCTGGTGAGCAAGTGCTCGGCCAGACTTTTCCCCATGCTCATAACAACCATGTCTTGATTTGGAAATAAGGTATTCAGCATGTCGGGTGGACAAGAGGTGGAACTCTGTCTGTAATGACAAGCGTTTCTTAATTACTTCTGCTGAGGGAGAATGGTTATACAGCCTGTCTAACTCTAATATCTCATCTGCTACTTTTTTAATATATTCAGTACTAGCCTTTTTTTTATGTGCGCAATAAGAAATAATTTGACCTCTTAGATATGCCTTTAGCGACTCCCAAACAGTAGATGGTGACATTCCTGGGGTCTGATTGATTTCAAGAAACAATTTAATTTCAGATGAAATGAACTTAGTAAACTCATCTGACAGAAGCAGAGAATTGAACCACCATGGACGGTATGTAGCTTGCGTATTAGGGATGCACAATTTCATGATTAAGGGACCGTGATCTGAGATGACCATAGCACCGTAATCACATTCTTTCGTGAGATGCAGAATTCTTTTATCCAGGAAAAAGTAATCAATCCGTGAATATGTCTTGTGGACTGGGGAGAAATAAGAGTATGCCCTAGAGGTGGGATTGCGAAACCGCAACACATCTGCTACACCATAAGTCTTCAAAAAGAGCTGAATAGAGTGTGCTGACTTCGACAAGGATGCCCTCCCAGAAGCACTCCTATCCAACAGAGGGGAGAGTGCACAATTAATATCACCTCCGACTATAAGATGATGTGATGACAAATCTGGTAAACAAGAGAAAAGACTGGTGAAAAATGTAGGGTCATCCCAGTTTGGGGCACAAATACAGGCTAGAATAACTGGAAGTGAATATAATTTTCTTACCACAATGACATATCGCCCTGCAGAGTCAGTTTGCACAGAGATGCAGTGAACTGTACATTTTTATTTACCATAATAGCCACACCCCTAGCCTTTGAGCAGAAGTTAGATTGATACACCTGGCCAGCCCATCCCCTAACAAGGCGAGAACTATCACAGGATCGTATATGGGTCTCTTGTAAGAAAGCAATATCTGCATTGAGCTGTTTTAGGTGAGAGAATACTTTTTTAAATTTCACTGGATGATTAAGTGATTTAACATTCCAACTTATGAAGTTAGCAGGGCATCCATCATAACCTCTTGTATTATTTATATTGGCCATATTCTGTAAACAGAGAAATGAGCACTATAGATGAAACCCAAAGACACAAAACCACTAAAAACAAAAAAATAAGTCTGGCAATGTAGCATCAGATCGTAAATAGGTCCAGTATGTGCCCAACCCCTATCACCCACGTGAACAAGATGATTACACAAACCCCCAAAAACAAAAAATCCACACATTAAGTGTTTGTAACGGGGAAATACAGCATACACTGCATCAGTTGCAATGACTAACAAATAACAGACCATGGCTGACCCACTTAGCTCGTCATAATAATCAGGAACTGAAACATTAAGTCATTCATTTTAACGGGCCCTTTCTCCAACTGTAGCACCTCAGTTAGCAACTTTGATACAGCAGTTATAGTGCTGGAGTCGGGAGTTTTGGGGACACCAATCATCCTTATGTTGCATCTTCTCATCCGCCCATCCATATCCTCATTCTTCGCTCTCAGTTCTGCCATTTCTGTCTTCATTTCACACACGGTTTTCTGTAGAGTGGCCACTTCGTCTGACCAAACTGATAGCTCTCCTTCCACCTCCTTGATGCTAACTTTCACCTGGTCGATCTCGGACTTCAGGGCCGCATTGTTGTTTATTATCTCCATTTTCACCACCTTCAGTTCGTTTTTGAGTATTTCAAAGTCATCAGCGTGGGCATTTTTCAGTTCTGACTTTATTACCGCTGAAATGTCCGATTGAAGATGGATACCAATGGCTGATGGTCTGTAATGAGAGTGAACTCCTTGCCATACAAGTACTGATTAAAACACTTCACTCTCCATATTAAACTCAGCGCTTCCCTGTCAATCTGGGATTTTTTTCTCTCAGCAGATGTGAGATAATGTGATGCAAAAGCCACTGGACGTTCACTTTCATCCTCCATGACGTGACATCACTGCACAAATTCCATATGCTGATGCATCACACGTCACTCTCACAGGCTTCTGCGGGTCCAAGTGTGTCAGTATAGTATCAGAGGTTATCATTTTCTTTATCCCTTTAAATGCCTCCTCACACTGTTTTGTCCACAGCCATCCCATTCCGGTCTGTAGCAGCTCGTTTAGGGTGTGGAGCACTGTTGCCAGGTCTGGCAAAAACCTGTTGTAGTAATTTACAAAAGAAACGAGCACAGCTGTGACACATCTTGTGGCTGTGGGGCAACAACAGCTTGAATCTTCTTATCACACTTATGTAGACCTCAAAATCCCTCTGGCCAGTGCAGGACTTGTATCTGTCATTCCCAAGACAAATTTGTAGGAGCCTAAATGCAGTTTATTTAAGCAATTTAGAGCAATTTTCATTTTAAAATGGTACAAGTGCATAAGTAAGATAAATATAATTTCATGATTTAAAAGGATTTAAAATATTATTTACATTGTAAGAATAAGACGGGACTTTCATTGTGACACTTAATATCCACCAGGGGGGTGCTTTAATTTGGTGGCCATGGGAGCGATGCTAGTAGGAAACAGAAAGGAGATTGGAGCGCTATAGTTTTTTGACCTCTCTCCCCAGGCTCTCTCTACATGACCTGGAAAGTTTTTATTATATAGATATTTTTTTCAGTTTTTTGTAATGTTGCTTTAAGTTTTTCAAGTAAACAGTTAAAGTCAAGAAGTGGACTCGTGGATTCATTTTTGGAGTGTTTTTGGGACGAGGGGGTTTGATGAGCGTTAATAGGAACCTACAAAATTGATGCTGTATTGGCTGCAAAAAGAGGCTCTACACCATACTAATGAATTACTGTGGTCTAAAACCAGGCGTTTCAGTTTCACTGTCCAACCCCTGTATCTTTCCCTTGATATGATGGACTGTTCCGATTCCTTTTTGAAACACTGTGCAGCCTTCTTCAGTATTTCATCCAACTTGTGCTGTGTGGGGGACTGGATGTTTGATGTAGCCCGAAGACTCTTAATTGATGCCCAGTCAAGGTGAGTCTTTGAAAGTCAGGCATGCCCCCACAGTGCTGGTCTACTTGTTTTCACCACATACAAGTGTCATGCTCTGTCTGTCTGGTTTGGTTAAGTTCACCATTTTGTCTTGTGCCTGCATGTTGTCTTGTCTCTTTCTTTTTTATTTTGAAGTAACCCTGTCTCCCTCTCGTTTCAGATCGCTTTGCTTCCTACCCGTGTTTTGTTTTGGCAAGTGTTTGGGCTCTCCCCAAAAATTGATGTTTTATGTCAAAAATTGAGGAGCTGCGGTGGGCCAGAACGTTGAACTATTTAGGGAAGCCCTTAGCAAGGTTTTTGATCGATCATCGCCCAGAGCTGATGCAGTCGAGACCCTCAACGCCATAACCCAGGGACACCGATCTGTGAGTGACTATGCCATCCACTACAGAACTGATAAAAATAAAAAATAAAAATGATATTTTCTAAATTCTGACTGAAAGTCCTCAAATCGATTATTGTTCTGGAGGACGTCACACAGCTGACTGCACACTGCTTTCTCAAGGATCTTAGAAAGAAAAGGAAGGTTGGATATTGGTCTATAGTTGGCTAAAACTTCAGGATCAAGACCAGGCTTCTTCAGAAGAGGTTTGATTACGGCTACTTTAAATGACTGAGGTACATAGCATATACCTCTATAAACCCTAGGAACCTCTAATAGTCCTAGGTGATTTTTATTAAACAAAGATCATGTTTAATAAAGATGTGCTCAGTAACGATAAAACTTCTTTAAGCAGTGAAGTTGGGATGGGATCTAAGAGACAGGTAGAAGTCTTAGATGAGGAAATCATTGATCTCAGTTTGTGGAGGTCTATGGGAGAAAAGCAGTCCAAGTATACATCAAGTTCTTCAATGGGTTCTAAGCTTCCTATGTTTAAAGACAAAGCAGTTTCAGTTAAAGGCACAGTGTGACTGATTTTCTCCCTAATAGTTATAATCCTCTCATTAAAGAAGCTCATGAAGTCACTACTACTGAGGGTTATGGGAATAGATGGTTCAATAGAGCTATGACTCTCTGTCAGTCTGGCTACGGTGCTGAAAAGAAACCTGGGGTTGTTTTTATTTTCCTCTATTAATGATGAATAATAAGCTGCTCTGGCCTTACGGAGGGCCTTCCTATAAGCTTTCAAACTATCATGCCAGTCCAGACGAGACTCTTGCAGACCGGTTAAACGCCACTTCCTTTCAAATCTTCTTGCTGCTTGCTTTAAACTGCGGATGTGAGGGTTATACCATGGAGCCAGCTTTCTGTGCTTTACTATCTTCTTTTTTAGAAGAGCAACAGAGTCGAGAGATGCTCGCAGAGAGTCTGCAGCACTATCTACCAAATTATCAATTTGAGTTGGACTTAAGTCTGAGCCCTCAAGTGTATTGAGATTAGGTATTGAATTAAAAACTAATGGAATTATATCCTTAAACTTGGCTACAGCACTATCAGATAAACATATAGTGTACATGGATTTACCTGATGGAGTGTAGTCCAGAAGTAAAAATTCAAAGGTTAACAAGTAATGGTCTGACAGGAAGGAATTCTGTTGGTGGACTGATAAATGTTCTACTTCAATGCCGTAGGTCAGGACCAGGTCGAGGGTATGGTTAAAACAGTGAGTTGGTTCCTGAACATTCTGACAGAAGCCAATTGAATCTAACAGCGAGATAAAAGCAGTACCAACGTCCAACATCCACATGACCGGTAGCAATCGCACTGTATTTCAGTGATAATCCTCATCGCCACTGTTGGGTCCTTCTTACTTAGATCACAAAAATGAAACCAAAGAGAAGGCAGATTCATTTGATTTGTTTACTTCAGTTTTCCACGGTGTGCAAAACCAGAACCAGACATACATCACATGACCAGGAACCGGACATGACAAACATATGATGACATCATCCTGTCTTTCAATACCCCCCCCCCCAAAAAAAATAATATTACGTCAATACATTACAATTTCTCTGCCGAATTTGCTCCTGTTAAATGTCATCAAATCCAATATTTTTGGAAGCACTCCAAATGACTCCAAAGTAAAATGGGTCAGTAAATGGCAGTATTTTATACCAGAAATAAGGTCCAATTTGTTAAAACAACACTTCTCCTTTAAATCTGGCAACCTGTTACATGTTAATTAGGTTTCATTCATGTCTATTTTGGACTATTAAAGGGGACATCATTTTCATAACTGTTTCATCGAGAACATCTTTACATGTTTTGTTGCTGATGTAGCGTGATGATCATGATAAGATAATGAACTGAACTTATCATGAAGGCATTCTCTAATTAGGGCCCGAGCAGACTAGAACAGGCCCGCAAGGGACCTATTGAAATCATAATGTTTATTGGGGCCCGATCGGACTGTGAAACAGGTCCGTCAGGGACCTATTGAAACTGTAATTACGGCCCGAGCGGACTGTGAAACAGGTCCGCAAGGGACCTATTGAAACTGTAATGTTTATTCTTATTATTAGGGCCCGAGCGGACTGTGAAACAGGCCCGCAAGGGACCTATTGAAACTGTAGTGTTTATTATTATTAGGGCCCGAGCGGACGGTGAAACAGGTCCGCAAAGGAAAACTGTCCTGGAAACTGTCGTGTTTATTATTCTTATTCCTGAACATCTGTTTTCCCAATTTTCGCCCCTTTCCCATCGTTAAAAAGTTGTATAAATTTGCACATTCCTGCGGGCCGCCCCGAAATTCGATATTTTGGGGTGTTCGCACACAGTGCATGCAAGATGGCTGAATGGCGCCCCCTACAAAATTGAAAAATCCCCATAGGGAAATTCGCCAACTTTGTCGTACTTCAACGACAATTGGTACACGTTAAGCATACCCAGACAAACAAAATTGTCTCTTGGCAGGAAGCTGAAATTCCAACAGGAAGTCGGCCATTTTGAATTTTGGATTTTCTGATGAAAACGAACTTGTCCTAGGAATTTCGTCCGAACGACGTGAAATTTGGTACAGATCATCTCCAGACCTACCTGAGCAAAAGTTGTGCTCTGCGCGTAATAAGGTCAAAGGGCGTGGCTGCTAGGGCTTGCTAAACTTTGGCGAATTCGCCGTTTAAATTCGAACGGCTCTCACGTTCACATAGTGGATCCTAGCAACTTCAAATTTTCTGAGCATGACGGGGACGCGGTCCTGAACGTTCCGATATATTCATATCAAGCCTTACTCATGGCGCCCCCGGGGGATAACAGGAAGTGACCCGTTCTTACTTTTTACTTTTACCGATGTCACATAATTTACTCCATCAACTTCATTACACTTCTAAAACATAAATAACAACTCAGTGAAGCTACACTCCGAACGTTGTGAGGCTACGGCTAACGGCGTCCGTGTGGCGGCGTGGCAAATTTTGACAAATTTTCGAGAAAATATGTTTGGCTTTTTGATGGCTTAAATAAAGTGATATCATCATGAAAATTGATACACAGGTCAAGGCTGGCATCTTCTAACATTTGATGTGGTCCCCGCCGAGGGGAGTGGCCAAATGCCTCCACAGCGCCACCCTTTACGTTTACATGTTCTGATACGACATAGTTGACCCCATCGACTTCATTCCACTTCTAAAACATCCACAACACATTGGTGAAGCTATATTATGAACACCGTGAAGCTATGATAAACGGCGTCCGTATGGCGGCGCCGCGTCTTCCGATTTTTCGCCAAGAAAATACATTTGGCTTTTTGATGGCTTTAAAAAAGTCGTATCATCATGAAATTTGATACACAGGTCAAGGGTGATGATCTCTAACATCTGATGGGGGCCTCGTCCATGAGCGGTCAAAATGGCTCCATAGCGCCCCCTTGAAACTTTCAAAAAACCCTCCCCATAGGGGTTTTTATGGAGTTGGAACATGAAAATCGGTACACTTGTGCAAGTAGACCAGACGCACAAAAAAGTCTCTTGCACCAATTGTCTACTCCAAACAGGAAGTCGGCCATTTTGAATTTTGGATTTTCTGATGAAAACGAACTCGTCCTAGGGATTTTGTCCAATTGACTTGAATTTTGGTAAACTTCATCTCCAGACCTAGCTGAGCAAAAGTTGTGCTCTGCACGTAATTAGGTCAAAGGGCGTGGCTGCTAGGGCTCGAGAAACTTTGGCGAATTTGCTATCTAAATTCAAACGACTCTCACGTTCACATACTCTATCCGAGCAGCTTCAAATTTTCTGAGCAGGACCGGGAGTCAGCCCTGAACGTGCTAATATGTAAATGTCATGCCTTACTCATGGCACCCCCCAGTGGTAACAGGAAGAGACCAGTTTTTTGGCTTTTTGATGGCTTTAATAAACTTGTATCATCGTGAAAGTTGCCGCGACCTCTAAGATCTGATGGGGGCCACGCCCATGGGCGAGACAAAATGGCTCCATAGCGCCCCCATGGTTGTTATCATAAATGAAAACGAACAAAATAATGAAAACTAGAATTGAAAAAACATTTTTGTTAACTGTAATAAAAACTAGAATTGAAAAAAAATTAAAACTTGCTGAAACTGTATTGTGTGTTCACAAAACTAACTATAACGTATTAAAATGATCAATAAAAATTACGTTTTGTAATTTGTCAATTTTGGACTGATATGAGATTGATTTATTTCGCTTGGGCAATTTTATGTGAGCAGCACCTCACGGTCGATCACCTCATGTCACTTCTCGTTTAGATTTATCAGGTTCATGATGTCTTCTTTTTGAATAAATTTACGCAATTTTTTTCATTTTTCAGACATAAAAATTTAGGAGATGTTCATTTACCTGCTTGACAGTTTCGGGCTTCCTCAGAAGTGTCATCCGACGTGCTGCTGACGTGTCATTTAATAACTGGCCGACCCACGGACCTATCAGAGTCCGTAGGTCAGCGGTGTGTCCTCGCCGTCCGATGGAGGAGGGAATCCCAGGTATGCGAGAGGGTGTACACCCCCTCGTCCCGGTTGATGGTCCTGTCCGCCCGCTTCCTGATTTCTATTGCCTCCTTAATCCAACGTTTGAATTTATTGCATTCTGATGAGATAGTCCTGCCCTTGTGCCAGTCCATGATATGGTGATTCCTCCTGCAGTGATCTGTGACGGCCGATTTTAAATTTTCCTGTTCCGCCTTTTCTTTCTGCGTCCTGGTAAATCTCCCCCGTCTCCCATTTGCACTCTTTCTGATGTTCTGTCTTTCTCGTGCCAAATTGTCGCCCAGTTTCCCCGATGTATGTTTTGTCGCATGTTTTGCACGGTATTTCGTAGATTACGTTGCATTTCTTATTCTTTGGATGGACCAGGAGCTGACGGAGTTTTGTATGTGGCTTTATTGCTATGTTGATGTGATGTTTTCTCATAACCCGTTGTATTGGTTCTGTTATCCCCCGGATGTATGGAATGGTTATGATATCTGTGTATTTTTCAGCAGTTATTGGTGTGTATGTTTTACGCCTTACTTTTTCCCTCTTCTTGTTTTTCGCCTGTTGCTTTCCTTTGTTTATGGCCCAGCCAGGATATTGGCAGAGCGTGAGTGACATATTCATGTCCAGGAATGATATGGTCCGGTTTGTTTCTTCCTCATGTGTGAATTGTATGTTGCCTGTAGTGTCCATGGTGTTCAGATGATCTGTGAGACCTTGTGTGTGTCCGATTTTTATTTTCTCCAGAATGTTGTCGACATATCTCTTCCAGAGTGTGGGTTTGCAGTGTGCGGGTGCTGTATGGATGGCTCTTCTCTCCAGGTCCTCCATGAAAAAACTGCTCATAATCGCTGATAGTGAGTCTCCCATCGCAAATCCTTCTGTCTGTCTGTATATTGTCCCTTTAAACTGAAAATAGGTGGATTTTGATACGAAATGTAGGAGTGTGCAGATGTCTTCAACTGTGAGGTTTGTGCGTTTTTTGAGCGTCCAGTCTTCACTGAGCCTTTCCTGTACGATGCGTAGTGTGACGTCAACGGGGGTTTTTGTGAATAATGACACCACGTCGTGTGAAATGAATATCTCGTCCTTATCGACTCTTAGCCTATTGAGATCTTTTGCCAGTTGTTTTGAGTTTTTGCAATGATGTCCTGTTTTTTTAGGAGGGATTTTATTATTTCTACCAAAGCTTTGGAGAGGTTGTACGTGACCGAGCCAATTCTGTCTACTATGGGGCGTAGGGAATGTCTTTTTTGTGTATTTTTGGTGTTCCATATATGCGGGGGGGGGTGACACTGGCTGTCGGTATCAGGTGTTCATATGCGTTATTTTATTTACTTGTAGTAACGGTTTTAGCAGTGATTTCAATGTTCTTTTCTTTTCCTCTGTCGGGTCTTTTTTAAGTATTTCGTATGTTTGTGTCTCCTAACATGGTTTCCATTTGTTTTTCGTATGTGTCCGTGCCCATAATAACTGTTGTCCTTCCTTTGTCGGCGGGTAGGATTGTGATGGTTTTGTCTCCTTTCAGTGATTTTATTGTTTTTCCTCTTCCTTCGTGATGTTACTCGAGGTGAGTTTTGCTGTTTTTAATATCCCTGCTACTGCATTGTGCAGTTCTGCTTTCTGTCCCTGATTCTGGAGCTTGTGGCATGCCAATTCTGTTGCAAGGACGTATTCTTTGTTTGGCATTCTTGTAGGTGTGATGGCGAAATTTAGGCCTCTTGCTAAGACTGTTTTTTCCTGTTTCAGTGAGGGTGCGCTTTGATAGATTGCATACCCATTTTTCCTTATCTCTGAAGATGGTTTGTTTGTTCCTGTTTTTTCTTTCTATTAATCTATTTAGTTTTTTGATATGCCGTTTTTTGGAACTCCGGTCTTCCTCAGAAGCGTCATCCGACGTGCTGCTGACGTGTCATTTAATAACTGGCCGACCCACGGACCTATCAGAGTCCGTAGGTGGGCGGCGGAACAGGAAAATTTAAAATCGGCCATCACAGATCACTGCAGGAGGAATAACCATATCATGGACCGGGACAAGGGCAGGACTATCTCATCAGAATGCAATAAATTCAAACGTTGGATTAAGGAGGCAATAGAAATCAGGAAGCGGGCAGACAGGACCATCAACTGGGACGAGGGGCGTACACCCTTTCGCATACCTGGGATTCCCTCCTCCATCAGACGGCGGGGACACACCGCCGACCTACGGACTCTGATAGGTCTGTGGGTCGGCCAGTTATTACATGACATGTCAGCAGCACGTTGGATGACGCTTCTGAGGAAGACCGGAGTTCGGTCGAAACTGTCAAGCAGGTAAATGAACATCTCCTAAATTTTTATGTCTGAAAAAAAACGAAAAAATAGCGTAAACTTGTCGTTTAGAGTCGGCTTCTCACCGCCACTCTGCCTGGTGAAATGGCAACAAAAGTTGGGAGAAAGCGGCAGAGTTCTTTATAGGATTTCTTTGAGTATGACAGCGAGGAAGATAAAAGCAAGTGCCTTGTAGTAGAAACTGGTGCTAAAATATGAGGAGTACTTTAGCAAGGGGTAAAACCCCACGAATCTGAAACTCCATTTGAGAAGCTTGCACAAGCAAGCTAATCGCAAGTACCTCAACAAAGTCGCCTCTCTGAGTAACTTCCCTGAAAAAGAAGCCACGTCTTGGGCAGGAGGTAGCACCAGGAATGAGGAGACAACAATAATGGACTGCTTTCACCAACGACCAAGTAACTGCTGGTTAGTGAACACACAGAAACACCACAAGTGGAAAGATGCACCCGTAAATATGTTTATTGAGACCGGTATGTCTACAAGACTGTGTGGCTTTCAAAAAGTTTAGCTTTTCACTCGAGCCAAAATTCAAATCATGCGAGGAAGCTAACCCTCTGTGTGGATGGTTGGAGCAAGAGAGGATTAACAGCATCCTTCATGGGTGTGTCAGCATGTTTTTATCATCCACCTGGAGGCCAGGTTTACCATGCTCTGCTTAACTTACACCGAATCGAGTACCATTGCCCGCTGCATTGATGAAACATTAGAAGCATGGGGTATAGGAGAAGAGAAGGTGCTGCTCATTGTGACAGATAACGGCTCCAACATCGTGAAAGCTGTGTGGCTGCTTGGAGATAGAGGCCATGTACAACATATTATAATTACATTTTATCATTATAATTATCATATTAAATGTGTTATAATGTATTAAATGCTTATTTCTAGCAGGTAGTCACTTTACAGGAGCCAATTTTAAAGAATTTTATTTTCAACACTAAATTTCTGATGAAAATCCAATGTTCCTTCACAAAATGACAGCACAAGAACACTGTAATTAACATCTACAAGTATGAGTAGTCACTATCACTATCATATGGCCTTTCATAATCTCATCATTTTGAATGAAAAGTACAGGATGCAGAACAGTTTTACAGAAGTACTTATTGGTCTCTTCTTAATAGTTGGGTTTATAATAAGCCGTGTGGTGACCGTTACATTCTCTGATGTAATATTTTTAAATCAATGAGTCTCTTATTTTAGTTTTCACTCTTTGAGATTATAAACCATTATTAACCTGACAAGCATGTGTTATGTCAAAGATGCTCCTGGTAATAAGTGCAATGATGTGTCTGTGTCTGCACAGTGTGTTTTTGTATGTGTAGCTTTGTGACAGACAACAGTTTAAGAATCAGTTCATCTTTCAAGGAATCAGTGATGTAACTGTTGGGCTGGAAGAATTATCTCTTCTTCACAGAGTATGATGATAAGATGAACCCTGTGGAAACAAATTTAGGCTGCTAATATTGTAATAAATTAAATAAAACAAGTGATGCTATCCTCTCTGCTGTAAAAAAGGGTTACTACAGACAAAGTCCTAATTCCTAAATAATTCTTGATTAAAGTGTACTCTTCTTTTGTGTGTTCATTTGATAAAAATAAATTATTTGTTTGTCTGTTCTCTTTGCTATGAACTTGACCTGCCAGAAGATGGAGAGAACAACAAGTTCCAGAGGATGCCATGCCTGGCTCACACCCTTCAGCTCACCCTGAAAGCTGTCTTGAAGCACCCAAATGCTGATTCACTCATATCAAGAGCAAGAAAACTGGTACACACTGTGAGGAAATCAGTGGCAAATGAAGCAGCAATCAAAATGTGTGGCAAAACCCTGGGCCGAGACTGTATCATACGTTGGAACAGCACTTTTGATATGTTGAGAAGGCTGCTGGAGATCAGAATTGAACTTAACCAAGTACTTGAGAGCTGGGTATGGACACACTTTTCAGAAGCGTTTGGGCTAAGCTGGAGAACTTGCCATTCACACAGACCAGTTTCAGAGTGACAGACAGTCACTCTCACAAGTCGTGCCATGTCCTCTCAACCTTGAGATACACCTGCTGTCAACTACTGCTGCTGGGAAGCAGTTAGCTCAAGTGCTGCTGAAGTCCTTGCGAGAATGTTTCGGTGCCATTCTTAGCTCTGCTTCCCCACAGTTTGATGCAACACCAGCAGCAGCCTGCCTTCTGGATCCAAGTGTTTAACTGATCCTTCAAACACCAGACATGGTGACACTGAGGAGGGCAGCACAGACTTTAGTGCAGAATCTGGCAGCTCAGGTTAACACAGCAACTCCTTCTCAGGGTAATGTCATTGCCACTCAAACTGCAGCACACTCTCCTCCTACTGTCCTTCAGAAGTACCGATTCCTTGCTTCCTGTATGGAGATAGAATAGAATAGTTTTTTTATTCATCCCCCTTGGGGGGAAATTTACCTGCCACAGCAACAAAGACAAAAACACAGACACAATAGTAATAATAATAAAATAGAATAGAATAGAATAAAAATATTTACATATTTACAATGAACTAAAATACAATGGAAAAATATATAGATATATATACTTGTACAGATGAAACTGTTTAAAACACAATTATTATTGTGGCAGTGCAATTTTCTATTTTTTTGTGCAAAGTGGTAGTGTGATGACAATGACAATAACAATGACAGTGATGGAGATGGAGATGAGTCCAGATTGTGTTTACATCAGCCAGTGATGCTGATGTTGTAAAGTTTTATTGCTGATGGTATGAATGACCTGCGGTAGCGCTCCTTCTTGCAGGGTGGAAGTCTCAGTCTGCAGCTGAAGGAGCTGCTTAAAGCCTCCACAGTCCCATGTAGAGGGTGAGAGGGGTTGTCCATGATGGAGGTGAGCTTAGCTAACATCCTCCTCTCACCCACCTCCTCTATGGAGTCCAGGGAGCAGTCCAGGACAGAGCTGGCCCTCCTGACCAGCCTGTTCAGTCTCTTCCTGTTTCTCTCTGTGCTCCCTGCTCCCCAGCAGACCACTGCATAAAAGACTGCAGACGCTACCACAGTGTCATAAAAGGTCCTGAGCAGAGTCCTGCAAACTCCAAAGGACCTCAGTCTCCTCAGCAGGTGGAGACGACTTTGGCCCTTCTTGTACAGGACATCTGTGTTGTGAGTCCAGTCCAGTTTATTGTTGAGGTGAACACCCAGGTACCTATAGCTCTCCACCATTTCTATGTCCAGGCCCTGGATGTTCACTGGTGCTGTCTGGGGTGTCTTCCTCCTGCGGAAGTCAATGACCATCTCCTTGGTCTTACTGGCGTTGAGCTGAAGGTGGTTATGCTCACACCAGTCGACAAAGCCAGTGATGACGGTCCTGTACTCCCGATCGTCCCCCTCAGACACACATCCAACAATAGCTGTGTCGTCGGAGAACTTCTGGAGGTGACAGCTCCCAGAGTTGTATCTGAAGTCCGATGTGTACAGGGTGAAGAGAAAGGGGGAGAGCACTGTCCCCTGTGGGGCCCCGTGCTGCAGACTACCATGTCCGACACACAGTTCTGAAGCCTCACGTACTGTGGTCTGTTGGTGAGGTAGTCTATGGTCCATGCAGCCAGGTGACAGTCTACTCCCACACTTTCAAGCTTCCCCCTGAGCAGAGAAGGCTGGATCGTGTTGAAAGCACTGGAGAAATCAAAGAACATGATCCTCACAGTGCTGCCAGTGTTCTCCAGGTGAGTCAGTGATCTGTGCAGCAGGTAGATTACTGCATCATCCACTCCGATGTTTGGTTGGTAGGCAAACTGCAGCGGGTCCAGATGTGAGCTCACCATGGGGCGGAGGTTTCTCAACACGATCCTCTCCAGGGTCTTCATCAGATGAGAAGTGAGGACCACAGGCCTGAAGTGGTTGGGCTCCCTGGGGTGCGTCGTCTTTGGGACAGGAACCACACAGGAAGTCTTCCACAGCTGTGGGACTCTCTCCAGACTCAGGCTCAGGTTGAAAATGTGCAGCAGCACCTGACAGAGCTGGTCTGCACAGTCCTTAAGGAGTCTGGAGCTGATGCCGTCGGGGCCTGTGGCCTTCCTTGCCTTCATCCTCTTCAGTTCACTTCTCACCTGGTCAGCTGTGATGGAGATGGTTTTGGTGGTGGTGGTGGTGGAGGAGGATGAGGTGAGGATGGATGGTGGTGGTGGTGGGGTGTTGGTGCTGGATGAGGATGAGGTGGGGAGGGGTGGTGGTGATGGTGGGGGTGGCAGTGGGGGTGGTGTTGTGAAGAAAGAGCTGGCTGGCTGGTGCTTTGATGAGTGGGGAGGAGTGGGGCACAGTCAAACCTGTTGAAAAACAGATTTAGTTGGTTGGCCCACTCTTGGTCTCCTTCAGCTCCCCTCTCATGGCCTCTGCTGTGACCAGAGATGGTTTTAGGCCTCTCCAGACCTCCCTTGCGTTGTTTTGTTGCAAGTTACTTTCCATCCTGGTCCTGTAGCTGGCCTTGCCCTCCTTGATCTTCTTCTTCAGCTCTCTCTGTACCCTCCTCAGCTCCTCTTTGTCCCCAGATCCAAAGGCCCTCCTCTTCTCCTTCAGCAGGGCCTTCAGCTCAGGGGTCACCCAGGGTTTACTGTTGGAGAAGCACCGTACTTTCCTGGTGGGTACAGTGTTCTCCACACAGAAGTTTATATAGTCCGTTACACAGTGGGTCATGGTGTCGATGTCCTCACCGTGGGGGTCACACAGCACATCCCAGTGTGTGGTCCTGAAGCAGTCCTGCAGGGCCTCAGTGGCTTCCTCTGACCACAGCTTTACACACCTTATGGTGGGGGGTTGCGTCTTCACCATAGGTATGTAAATGGGCTGCAGTCTCACCAGGTTGTGATCTGAGCGACCCAGCGGGGAGGGTGATGAGCTGTATGCGTCCTTGGTGTTTGCATACAGTAAGTCCAGAGTTTTATTGTCTCTTGTTGGGCAGTCCACATACTGGCAGAATGTGGGGAGAGTGGTGGAGAGCGATGTGTGGTTAAAGTCTCCTGAGATGATGATCAGAGACTGAGGGTGAGATGTTTGAAGCTGGGACACTTCACTGTGGATGAGCTCACAGGCTGCAGCAGCATCAGCCGAGGGGGGGATGTAAACGGTGATCGCGATCACGTGTGAAAACTCCCTCGGCAGATAATATGGCCGCAGACTAACAGCCAGCAGTTCAACATCCTTAGTGCAGTGCTGTTGTTTAACGCTCACATGTCCAGCGTTACACCACCTCTCATTAACGTACATCGCAATCCCTCCTCCCTTCTTCTTACCACTCTCCCTCACGCTCCGGTCCGCTCTGACGAGGTGAAATCCGTCCAGAGTTACGAGCGAGTCCGGAGTGAGTTCATTCAGCCATGACTCAGTGAACATCAGCAGGCTGCTCTCCCGATACTCCCACTGCAGCCGGGTCAGCGCTGCCAGCTCCTCCATCTTATTCGGCAGAGACCTCACGTTTCCCATGATGACAGACGGGATGGACGGCTTGTAGCGTCTCCTCTTCTCCCGACGCTTCACTCCTGCCCTGCATCCCCTCTTCCTCCTGCGGAGCTCCTCGGGGATGTCCGGTCTCTGCCATGACGGTGGCCTGGCCTGGCTCAGCGCTAACAGCTGTTCACGGCTGTAAACAATGGAGCCGTGGCTGAACGGGTTGCCAGATGTGGACTTAAAAACTCCGAAAAAAAGAAAAAAACAGACGAATAAAATCACCATTTGCACGTCCATTTTTGTGTTGTGCAAATGTGGCACTCGTACTTGAAAGAAAAATTAAGAAAGACGGAAAAATAAAGGTAAATAAATAAAGAAACACAGAACGGAGACAAGAGCTGCTGTGACTGGCTGCCACTCTCACGGCGCCATCTTACTGGAGATCAATGTGTCATCGACAAATGAGCCTGACGGAGCCGAAATGTTGTTGTTGCTGATGTTGAGCGAAATAAATAAGTATGGCAACAACTTCAAACACGGTGTGTTTAATGAGACACCATTGCAGTTCTGGAGCTCAAGAGAGGCTGTCTATCCAAAACTTGCCCCTCTGGCACTAGATCTGGTTTGCGCCCCTGCCTCACAAGCCTTTGTGGAGCGCATCATTGTTACTTGACTGAAGTACACCCATCACTCTCTTTCTCGCACATGCACTCACTCATGAAGGGTCTGCTGGAATACTGAAACCTAGTTACCATGATAAAGCCAGCATAAAGGAAACATACCATATAGACAGGATCCCATAAGGTTATGTTAAAAATGTTGTGACGGTTTTGGAAAAATGTTAACAAGTTGTAAACTGAACATGTTAAATAAGGGTTTTTGTTAATTGTGTTTGAACAACTGGATGTTTCTACCAGATACCAAACCAGTTCTTGTGCTGCCAAAGAACAAATGTTGGACAGAAGGCATAAGATCAACATAAAAATGCTAAGCAAATCGGCATCAAGCTGAGGTGAAGTATATTCACAGCTTTCTGTCTCTTTGCACTTTAAGTTTCCAAAACATTCCATGTGTTCACCTTACAATGTTAATACAACATGCAAGGTACTGTATTGTTAATCTACTGCACTGCTATGTCAAAAAAAAAACATCTAGTGCTGAGAAGCCTAGTTCTTAATTTATTTTTGAGTTTATTATTTTGACTTACTTGTAGAGTGTGTTGAGTTTTTGATTTTATTCATGTTTTTCTCAGATGGAGCTCCCTGAGACTCCAGGCTGTCAATAAATATGACAAGTGTCTCATGAATGGGTTTGTATTCTTTTGTTCATTTTTTGTCTTTATTGTCTTTAGTTTATTGGCTATTTAGATTTGTAGCAGGCAGGCTCACTCCCTGTATTTAACCCAGCAGCAGTATTAAGTTTGCTCTGCTGTGGAGTTTTCTGTTTGTTGTGAGAGGTTGGGTGTTCAACAGTGACGGAACACATTTTTTAAAATATCATCTTTTGTTGAGTTTTATTATTTTTTTTTTCTTTTTGAATCCCTCACCTGACCAATAATCCAAAGTACAAAAAACTAAAGCTAACACTAAAACTAGCAAACTCACTCTAAAAACTAACTGAATAATTAAAACTGAATTCCAGAAAAAAAAGTCAAAATGAAATGAAACTAAACTGTAACTAAAAATCCCAAACTATTATAACCTTGGTACACGTGTAAGTTGACCAGAAGCACAAAAACGTCTCTTGCACCAACTGTCTATTGCAAACAGGAAGTCGGCCATTTTGTTTCAACTCTTCATTTTGGCGTGATTTCCACATTGAACCATTGACTGCCATAACTCCTTTGTGTATTGTCCGAATTGCTTGACGTTTATTGGCCCCTGCTCGCAAGGCCGTCCCCATCTGATACCTGACCGCAACATACCACGAGGGCCCTACATAACTGCTTGTGGTTTTCTAGTTTTGTCACTGCTGTTGTATGCATCTCAGATTTTTCTATAATAGGCTTCACAATGTGTCCAATATGACCTCTGAATGCAGGGTCAAAGGTCAGCACACACTCACCAGTCATTTCAGCACACTGAAATAAAATCTGGAGCACGCAATACACCTTTATATAAAGAAGTCTGTTTATTTTATATATATATGTGTGTATATATATGTGTGTGTGTGTGTGTGTGTATATATATAGATATATACACATATATATGTATATATATGTGTATATATCTATATATATACACACACACACACACACACACCTTCATATAGTAGTTCTAATACCAGTAAGCCAAAAATAATAATCATATCATACTGTATTTATATATAGATATATAGAAAACTAATCCAATAATCTACTTTTACTTGGACTTTACTTTGTTGTAAAAAAACAGGAGAAACGTATAATTTTCTGCCCCAGGTTCAATATAGGCGCTTTAAGGGAGAAAATACAAAAAAATTTACACCTGAACATTGCATGTTATAAAACAGAATCTGTCAGCAGCTAGTCATGATGACCATCTTGGCTTAAGACACAGGAAGATTTTTTTTCCTTTTCTTTGCTTAGAACATCTTTGACATATATGCATTTTGTTTTCAAATTCAGTTGAAACGTCTGGAAATGTTGAAAATGATGATTGTTTGATTGGATGAATTCAGAAACTGAGAGACAGAAGATTAGATTACACTTGTCTCATTTCATCAAGTCTCAAGATGAAGTGGAGGAGGGAGTGAATGGATAAATAGGGAGGTAAAAACTGTGGGGAAAGGAAGATTAAGAACAGCAGGGCACAGAGTTTAACTTTTGTGCTGTTTCACCAATGATGTACATTTTGTAAACAAAGGGCAGGGTGCAGAGTTATCCATGTCTTCTCTCACACAATGTCCCTCCTTTTCGCTGGGCCTTCTCCAAGAGGTAGCCGTGTCACAGTTGGAAGGGAGAGTTATCCACTCTAATCCACTTAGCTGCAGAAAACTTACAAATGGCAAAAACCCCCACCCTTCTCTCTAGATATATAGAAATGGAAATACGGAGGCAGGCTTGTTCAGGGCTGGATGACTGACCGTCCAGAGTCATGGTGGGTCGTGTCCAGGGGCCCTCATGTCTATCAAGGCTGGAGACGCAGGGGGGCTGTACCATTGTGACACCCCTCCACCAGTTGAGGAGCCTAGCTGGTCAAGTTGAGGTCAAGAGGAGGCATCAAAACTGTACAGGAATAGAGGAGCAACAAGAACAATTCTTAATATTAAAATATAAGTTTGTGTGGGGTATTATTAATAGCAGTAATGTTTTAGCATGTGTGTTTCAAGAGAGGTTTGTGGCGTCCCACAGAAAAGAAACAGAAAAAACTGATTAAAAAATGTACTGAAATTCATGAATAGTATATGATTTACTCTTGAAAGTGGCCACTTTTACATTCTTTTCATACAAGATAATAAAAAGAAGTATAAGGAAATTTTATGTATCATTACTGTCATTTACTATTCTGATAAATACCCAAATCATACAAGTTTCATTTTGTTTAAATTTACTAAGGATCTTATTTCCAGATTCACTGTTGTGTGCTTTACATTACAAGTTTCATACAAAGGAGATTTCTTTTGTATGAAACTTGTATGTAAAGCATATATCAGTGAATGATACATACAATATCCTTCTGCTTCTTTTTATTATCTTCTATGAAAAGAATGCAAAAGTGGCCACTTTCACAAGTAAATCACATACTATTCATGAATTTCAGTACATTTGTTTAATAAGTTTTTTGTGTTTCTTTTCCGTATGGGGTAATATTGGTATTAAAGTGATATTCAACTACAAGCAATACAAGCATTCTGTTTTTCATATTTTGATATTACCGTGACATTTGTCACACAGGAACAGAAATCTGAAACTGATGAATCTTCAAGAAATTCAACCATTAATAACTGTATCACTTACACCTTCGTACCAACACAAATATGGAAGTCATAACCTTGATGGCAATATTCAAATCTTACAAAAATCCATCAAGCCAGCAGTTGTTAATGTTAATATGTGTATTTAGGTCCAGATGCACCAGAGCCAATGGGCAACCACAAATTATTTATCAACCATAAATGAAGCCATCAGTAACAACTTCTCAAAGACAGGTAGATGGATGGACAGATAGTTGCAGAAATCCTGTAGAAGAAAATAAATAGACATAGAGCTTAAGTGAGTAAGATGCTCATCATTGCAGGCTTTTTGTTGCTTATCAGTGATGGAGTCTTTTGTTCACTGTCTGTATCTGTCTCCACTAGCAAAGCAGAGAGAAGCCACTATCCATCCATCCATCAATTTTCTACCGCTTATCCTCACATCGAGTCGTGGGGCACATAGAGACAGACAACCATTCACTCACATTCACACCTAAGGGCAATTTAAATTTGCCAATTAACCTAATCTCCATGCATATTTTTTTGGATGGTGGGAGGAAGCTGGAGTACCCGGAGAGAACCCACGTAGACACAGGGAGAACATGCAAACTCCACACAGAAAGGCCCCGGACTGGGAATCAAACCAGGTACCTTCTTGCTGTGAGGCGACAGTGCTAACCACTATACAACCATGCCGCCCGAGAGAAGAACTCTCACAAAGTACACTACTGTTCCTCATCTGAGTCATTGATATTTCAGTATGAGGTAAGTGGACTGAAACAGTAAAGATGTAGAAGAAATGCCAAGGTGAAAGGACAAGTGCAAAGAAAAGGAGGAGGATGTGTTCATTCACAGGTAGAAAAGGTAAACAGATATGGGAGAATGACCATGCAAATGTGTGTGAGTTAGACTTGTTTGTATGTGTGTGTTCTGGATGGAGGGGTGACACACCTCCAGGGGGGACGTGTGTCTTGTCTTGCAGGCGTTAAAAATTAATGCAGCCATCTCGCCCTCCCACTGAGGCCTGATTGAAGATGTAGGATGGCCCAATGGGACAGGATAGGGTCACCTCTAACTATGTATTCCCACAATAAATCCACTGTGATTACACCTCGGGGGTATTCCATCAACCCCGTTAACTGCAAATCCTTGTTTACTTTGGTATGCCCCCCTTGTTTTAGAGAGTCTGGTTCCATGACTCTCGCTAACAGGAATCTCAGCTGAGTTACTGGGGTAACATATCCTTCTGAACTAACCTGGTCCATGGCAGTTTAACTATCAGACTTAATAAAGCGGTGTTACAAAGAATACATGCCCGTAGTAAAAGCTCCCGCCTGATTGTCTGTGCTGTCCGAAAACAAAGGTGACAATGTCAGCAAAAAATAATATACCTTATATTCTTGGTCAATTTTTGAGAATTTTCAGTAATCAAAAGTATTTTAATTGTTATCAAATATGATAATGTTTCGGTGGTATTGCTGTAGAGGTGTTGGCTGAGTGGTTAAGTGTGCTGCAAACTGTGCAGGAGGCTGGGCTTCACTTCTCAACAGGACCAAAAATTATACTTATGTAAAGTATTTGTTAGAGTTTCACTAACTTACATTTGTCACATATTACACAAATGTGAATGAATGCCATGCTATTTAACCTATATTTAAGCTATTTACTATTATTCATGTCATTATAGAACTTACAAAGCACTCTGCTAAATGTTTTTATGCTTTGTCTTAACCTGCAACGCAATCCTCCACATTATTAACACCGTTCCTGTGCACGTACTTTTTTACATTAAAAAGAAATTACAACTGAAATTACAAGACTGCTATGTAAAGGCCAATTTATAGTACTCCGTAAAGTGCCGTACATAGAGACGGAGAGCCCTCTGTGTTGCCGGAGAGCCTGACGGACAGCCTCTCCATCCTCTGGGCGCAGGAATTTTTTGTAACTGTCCGTCAATCCGTCAAGGGAAGACGGAGACGACAAGGGCTGTGATTGGTCCTCTAGTTGCACCCTACTGTGAAATGCAGCCTCTCTCCCTACACAGAAACAGACAGACAGGTCGCCTCTGCAGCAGCGCGGACAGGAACTAAAGTATCTAAAGTGTCGTAAAGTATTAGCCTTGTGAAAGGCAAACCAAACACATTCAACCTGCTCAAAAAATCCATTTAATTCATTTAGTAATTATGGCTGGGGTATATTTCCACAGAACATACCGAAAGTTGTTGGTTTGCGTTCGCCATTATCCGATTTTGTGTTGAAAAGAAAGAGGAAGAGGAGTTTTAAAGACTGAAAGCAATCAATGTTGTTCTCTTCTATCTCCCTCACAAATAATTAAATCATAAAATAGTATTTTCCCCTGCTTTTATCTGCGATATTCAGGCGAATTGCTTCATTTTCAAAGGGGTGCATTTCACGGCAGGGGTGCACAACATGCAGCACAGCGGAGAAGTGCGAGGGCTCCAGGGGTCTCCGTAGCTACGGAGTCGGATAACGTATTACGTAGTCGGAGAAGTATATTCCAGCTTTAGGTATGAAAATATTTTACACCATGATAACGTCGATCATCCAACGATTAGCAAGAGAGCAGAGTAAAATGATATTCAATTAAAAGATTATCCTAACAAATACCCTGCAATTGTTTAAATGTAAATTAGATTTCAAGGCGCCAGCTAAAGGAAGCACTCTGTACGGCAAAATAGAATAATGGGAGCTAATTATGGTATTATGGCGTCTCATGGAAAGAGCACACAATGACCTTTGTTGGCAGTACTTCAAAAGAGGTTCATGAGAAAGAAGGTAGAGATGGGCCCTTACCTGTCCCATAGCTTGACATTTCTACAGTTGGTGGTGCAGCAGCCAGCTGATATCAAAGCTGAAACAAAGGATGAGGAAGAGAGAGACAGAGGAAAAGACACGTTTTAAAAGTACTGTTTTGATAAGAGTGCCACATCAAACTAATGATTCAGAGCAGACGTCTGCCTTTTCAAACTGCCAAAACAGGGTAAAATGAATCATTACTACAAGATGATGATGGAGTACTACCAGTTTTTGTTATCAGTGGAAAAGTATGTTGTAGCAGTTTTTTATAGTCAATCGACTTTCCCTTTTTTTATTATTGATTTTGGTCTTTTTATTAGTTTATTTATTTTCTGGGGTGCCAGTCAGGTAATGAGCCTGACAATACTTATTTGCTCTTTTTAAGTCAGGTCTCTTTCAATGCACCAAAAACCACACAAAGGATGTTAAAGCATAAAACTTAACAACCAACCTTAATAAAATGAATGAAACCAACACTTTTTTTGTCAAATCATTGAAAATTATGATCAACTGCCTTTTTTATATAAGGACGAGAATTATACTCAGCCCAACACATTTGTTTTTCAAATAAAGGAAAATTACATTCAACCCAACACAAAGGAGAAAAACACACCCTTCTTAGAGTCCAAGCAGTCCCCCCCCTAAAATTCTCTTCAGTTCAGTAAGTTCAGTTCGTTGTTCAGTCTATTTTTAATAAGGGGGAGCGATGAAAAAAACATGAAACAGTACTCACGGATTCCATTGTCACATGATTAGTCAATCTGTCAGTCTGTCAATCAGTCAGTCAGTCAAATTTTACCACGCGCTGTGCCATCACGATGTTCTCCAATGGTTTTACCGAGTGCTGTGCAGTTTTTGTCGAGTTTTTGCTTTTTTGATTTTTTTCTGCCACAAGATTTTTCAGGTCTGACAGTTCAGCAGCTTTTGGATATGCTGGACTGTCTGGCGTGCATAATTCTGGCCTCAAGTCCATGTCCATGGGTCCTTTAAGGGGGTGGCCTACATTGAGTTCAGCCGGGGTCACTCCAGTAGACTCATGAACAGAGCTGTTGAGCGCAAAACGAAACTCAGGCAGGTACTTATCCCACAGTTTGTGATTTCTATCCACATAGGATGCAATCATGGCCTTAAAATTCCTGTTAACCTGTTCTGTGAGGTTAGTTTGTGGATGATATGGGCTGGTCTTCCTGTGATTGAGATTCCACCTCTTACAGGTCTGTTCAAACACAGACAACACAAACTGTGATTCTTGGTCAGACAGGATGTAGGCATGGCACTCCCCAACGGGTGAGTATCTCCCTGTTCAGCACCAAAGAGACTGTTTCAGCAATGCTTGTCTCAAAGGAAATAGTTCCACCCAGCATGAATAATAATCCATAAATACCAACAGGTACAAGTTCCCATTTGAACTTCAAGGAAACCAGCACATAATATCTACACCCAGCATTTCCCATGGCTGACTGATCATCATTTGTTGCAGATTCCCAGGTTGTCTGCGGTTCTCCGGCTTGTGTATTTGACAGGTATGGCAGCACTGGACATGGTTTTCACCCCCAAACTCATTCTGGGCCAGTATGCCAGTGCCCGCAATCTTTTGTATGTTTTGTATCTTCCCAGGTGCCCAGCCAGCAGGTGGTCATGGAAGAGAGGGCGTAACAATGATGGAATGTATACTTGATACAGGGTTTTGTGGGGAAGCTGAACAACATGATATACTTTGTCCTCCAAGATGGTAAAATGTGTGGAAGGGTTTGTGCGCTGTTCTTCAGTTTCAATGATAGATTCATACAACTTTAGAATCTCAGGATCAGCTTGCTGAGCTTTCCAAAATGTTTTGTCTGATATTTGAAGGTCTTTTAACATTTCCCTCTTGGCAGGTTGGACTGTGGCACAAGTAGTTAGCTGGCAGTGTTCGGTCTCCACAAGAGCTCTGGACAAGGCATCAGGGACAATGTTGTACTTTCCCTTGCGATACTCCACAGTGAATGTGAATTCCTGCAGTCTGAGTGCCCACCTTATCAGTTGGGTGCTTGGTTTTTGCATTTTGAAAACTCAAACTAAAGATGAATGATCTGTGACAATGGTGAATGGTCTTCCCTCCAGGTAGTACGTCCACTTTTCCAGGGCCCAAACAACAGCCAAACACTCCTGTTCGGTGGTGGAATAATTTCTTTCAGCAGGGTTGAGGGTAAGACTAGCAAAAGCAATCACCCTTTCTGTTCCTAATCCTGCAGGTTGAACCAGCACAGCTCCAAGACCCACATCACTGGCGTCCGTGTATACAATGAAGGATAGCTTGAGGTCTGGATGACCCAGTGTAGGTGGGGAAACAAGATGTTTTTTTAATGTCTCAAAAGCAGTTAGTTGGCAAGTCTGGGTCCAGCTAAATTTACGACCTTTCCTCTTCAGCGCGTTCAGAGGTTCCGCTATCTGGGAGAAATTTGGGACAAAGCGATGGTACCAGCCCACCATCCCCAAGAATCTTTGCAACTTCTTGAGGCTACGGGGTGTGGGAAATGCCTGGACAGCTCTGGTCTTTTCCTCGTCTACTTGCACTCCATCAACTGATACCAGAAGGCCAAGGAACTTGAGCAATGTTCTGAAAAACTGGCTCTTTTTCAGGTTCACAGTTAGGGCGGCTATCCTCAGTTTGTCCAACATGAAGGCCGTTTTTTGCTTGCTGTTTTCATCCATAGGTACCTGCCAATAGCCACTGTTTAGATCAATGGTGGTGAAAACAGAAGAGCCAGCCAAGGATTCCAATATTTCCTGTATATTGGTAAGCGTCAGTGTGAGTTTCTGCATTCAGCTTCCTGAAGTCCACACAGAAATGAGACTTGGGGTTGTTTTTCTTAGGAACAAGTACAACAGGGGCAGCATAAGGTGACGCAGAAGGTGTGATCACTCCGGCATCCAACATCTCATCAACATGTTCCCTCATTTCCTGGGGTTTGGCAAGGAAACAACGGTATGGTTTCTGCCTTATTGGCAGGTTGTGGACCAGAGGAATACTGTGGGACAACACATGGGTTAAGCCACTTTTTGCAGTACAGACATTATTCATCTGTAGTTGTTTGTAACTGTTCCCTTCCAGCTTCATTCAAGTGACTTTTTCAGCCTCACAGTTACAGAGCCTACTTTTGTTTCTAGTTAGTATGCCACCTCATTGCATGAGTGTTGGTCTGTTTTGTTTGTAACTTTAATAACCTTCTGTGATTACTCCCTTAGTTGTAAGTTTATCTTGTATCCTAATTTCTGAGTTAATTGGTCTCGGCCTTTTGCTATCTTTTATTTTGGTAACTTGCATAGCACTGTGCTTCTCCTTTTTGTTTGTAAGTTGTTTTTTTTAGCCGCTGTAGCACACATTCTTAGTTTACCTTTGAGAGCCATTAGACTGATTTGAGTTCTTTTCAAGACAGTGTTCAGTTTTTCCTCCCTCAGCTTATCTGAGCGGTTTTGAGTTCATCCCATTTTTAGTGTAGTAAAGCGAGTGTAGGGATCCCCTGGCGCACTCTCCCTCAAGCCTGGAGATGCGTACGCTCCCCTTCCCTATCCAAAAGTGCTTTACCTGCTTGCTTCATCTCCCGCTTGTTTAAATGAAGTCTGTGTGTTGCACCATCACCACCTGTCTCACGAGTCATGTATGTGGGTTCCCAGAATGGAAGCCTCACAAAAGCTGTCCAAGTTATGTGCTAATCAAATCACTGCAAGACATAGCAACAACCTGTAATTACCTACAGAACCACTGTTTTACAATACAATTTATGAACAGAATAAACAAAAGTGAAACAATGTGTTAATTAGTAGACTTCAGAATTTATTGATAGTACTTTGGACAGTGTGGTATAGTGCAATACACCCCCCGTGTAGTGGCTTGTATCGGAATCTCACAACCCACTGCTTTACTGGCGCCGCACGAGTGGCAGCCTGTTTCAGCAGCTCCTGCTCACCGTTGAGCTTTTTCTCATTTTTTAACATTCTTGTTTTATACTTTTTATTCTTACCTCTTTAACTTATTTACTGTAAATATGTATGTGTCATTCTCTCAACTCGCACTGGTTTTTACCCTTCTGGCTCTGTTTTCAACCGTGTCCAGGGATCCCACACGTTGCCATGGCTCCATTGTTTACACCAGGGACCAGCTGTTAGCACTCCGTAGCACGGCGGTGCTGCTACCCCAGGAAAGACCCGATGTGAGGTGAGGAGAAAAGAGACGGGGAAGCCGTGCTGGTGTTATGCGCCGCGTCAGGAGGAGACCTTAAAATCGAAACGTAAGGTCTCTTTCCAACAAGATGGACGAGCTAGCGGCGCTAGCTCATGCGGGCGGACAGGACGAAGGACAGCGGTAAGAGGAAAGGAGGAGGACTGGCAGTGTTTGTTAATGATAGATGGTGTAACCCTGGGCACATCACTATCAACAAGCAACACTGTGATAAGGACATTGAACTGCTAGCTGTTAGTCTATCTGCCGAGGGAATTCTCACATGCTATTACAATAGTAGCATACATCCCTCCCTCTGCTAACTCTGATGCGGCCTGTGATGTCCTGCTCTCAGCAGTGAGCAGGCTGCAGACACAACACCCTAATGCCCTCCTTCTCATCTCTGGAGACTTCAACCATGTCTCTCCATCCTCCACTTTGCCCACCTTCACCCAGTATGTTTCCTGCCACACCAGAGACACTAAAACACTGGACCTCTGTTATGCCAATACTAAGGAGGCATACAGCTCCCAGTCTCTCCCTCCCCTGGGCAGATCTGACCACAACCTGGTACATCTTCTGCCTGTGTATAAACCCCTCGTACACAGGCAGCCAGCTGTCACTCGCACAGTGAAGAGATGGTCCGATGAAGCTGAGGAGGCTCTGAAGGACTGCTTCAACACAACACTGTGGGATGTATTCAGTAATGACCATGGGGAGGACATTGAGCAGCTCACACACTGCCTGACAGACTACATCAACTTCTGTGTGGAGAGCACTGTACCCACCAGGACTGACGGTGCTTCTCCAACAACAAACCTTGGATTACTCCTGATATTAAGGCTCTCCTGAAGGAGAAGAAGAGAGTCTTTGTATCAGGTAACAGGGAGGAGTTAAGGTCTGTACAGAAACAACTCAGGAGGAAGATCAGAGAGGGGAAACTCAGCTACAGGAAGAAGATGGAGCTTCAGCTGCAGCAAAATAACATCTGCGGAGTCTGGAGAGGACTTAAAACTATCTCAGGCTTCACTGAACCAAAGTCTCAGCCTGGGGGAGACCAATAGTGGGCAGAGGACCTAAACCTGTTCTTCAACAGGTTTGACCAGGTATCTGCCTCCCCTCCCTCCGTCCAGTCCTTTCTGCGGCAACCCCCCCTGTCTGCACCCCCTACTGTCTGCACCTCCTCCACCCTCAGCTCACCTCCAGTCATCACCTCTATACCACTTCCTGCCCTGCCCCCTCCCATCTCCTCTGCACATTCTGACATCCTACCCCCCACCCCCTCCAACTTGTCCTTCACCTCACTCCAGGTGAGGAACCAACTGAGGAGGTTGAAGGCGAGGAAAGCAGCAGGTCCAGACGGCATCTCCCCCAGGCTCCTCAAGTCCTGTGCTGACCAACTCTGTGGGATTGTTCAGCCCCTGTTCAACCTGAGTCTGAGGCTGGTGAGAGTGCCACAGCTGTGGAAAACATCTTGTCTGGTCCCAGTTCCAAAGACTCTACACCTCAAGGAACTCAACGGCTACAGGCCAGTGGCGCTGACGTCTCACCTCATGAAGACCTTGGAGAGACTGGTCCTTAGCCACCTGCACCCGCTGGTGAGCCCCTTTATGGATCCGCTGCAGTTCGCCTATCAACCTGGCATCGGGGTGGATGACGCTGTCATCTACCTGCTACAGTCCTCCCTCAGTCACCTGGAAAAGGCTGGAAGCACTGTGAGGATCATGTTCTTTGACTTCTCCAGTGCGTTCAACACCATCCAGCCTACATTGCTGGGGGACAAGCTGGATCGTACCGGGGTGGACCACCACCTCACCACTTGGATTATGGACTACCTCACAGAGCGACCACAGTACGTGAGGATACAGGATTGTGTGTCCAGCACAGTTCTTTGCAGCACTGGGGCCCCGCAGGGGACAGTTCTGGCGCCTTTCCTGTTCACAGTCTACACAGAGGACTTCACCCACAACTCTAAAAACTGTCACCTGCAGAAGTTCTCTGACGACTCTGCAATCGTCGGCCTCATCAAGGACGGGGACGACGATGAGTACAGAGAACTGATTCAGGCCTTTGTGGACTGGTGCCAGCAGAACCTCCTCCAGATCAACACGGGTAAAACCAAGGAGCTGGTGGTGGATTTTGGCAGGCGATAACACTCTCCACCTGCACCAGTGAACATTCGGGGAATGGACATTGAGGTTGTCAGATTTTATAAGTACCTGGGTGTTCACTTAAACAATAAACTGGACTGGACTGATAATACAGATGCTCTGTTTAAGAAGGGTCAGAGCAGACTCTTCCTGCCCAGGAGACTGAGGTCCTTTGGGGTGCAGGGGTCACTCCTGAGGACCTTCTATGACTCTGTGGTGGCATCAGCCATCTTTTATGGAGTGGTCTGCTGGGCCAGCAGCCTCACATCCAGGGACAGGAAAAGACTAGACAGACTGGTCAGGAAGGCCAGCTCTGTACTGGGATGTCCCCTGGACTCAGTTGAGGTGGTGGGAGACAGCAGGATGATGGCTAAGCTATCATCCTTGTTGGACAACACCTCCCACCCAGTGCAGGACACTTTGGCAGCACTGGGCAGCTCCTTCAGCAAGCGGCTGCTCCACCCTCGCTGTGTGAAGGAGAGATACCGCCGCTCCGTCCTGCCTGCTGCCGTCAGACTCTACAACACCTCACTAAGTTCCTGTTAACCCACACAATGTGCAATGACCCACGGACATGTGCAATAAATAATCTGTGCAATATATAAATATAAATATCTAATAGTCAATATATAATAATCAATATTTAAATTATCCTGTGTGATGTCATTATACTTTCCTTCACTTCCTTCACCATACCATTCACTGTATTATATTTATCATGCCACTCCATCTGCTGTGTTCAGTAATTTTTGTCCCAATCATTTCAGTCACTTATGTTGTATATAGTACATGCTTAGTTATTCATTATTGGTATTCACTTATTGTATATATGATGCTATAGTTTTTCCTTACTTGGTCATTTTCTATTGTTGTTATTATTCTTATTCTTTTTATATGCCCTTTGGTATGCCCTCCTTGTAATGTTGCACTCTCCACTTTGCTGCTGTAACGATGCAAATTTCCCCATCTGTGGGACGAATAAAGGATTATTTTATCTTATCTTACCTTATCTTAAACCCCGGGTGAGCCTACAATGTTGTATACAACTTGGATACAGATGTTCGAAAATTACATCCTAGCATTGGCTGCTGATGACATGCCGGACAAACGTAAGCGCGCCTTACTGCTCCACTGTTTAGGCACAGAGGGTCAGCGCATTTTCTTTCCCTCCCTGACACTGGCACTTCTTACAAGTCTGCCTGTGATGCGCTGAAGAAGTTTTTTGTGCCAAAAGTGAATGTCTTGGCTGAGAGGAGTAAATTCCCTCAGCGTGCTCAGAGACAGGGCGAAACAACCATACAGTACATTGCCTCATTGAGGGACTTGCTAGTCAACTGTGACTTTGGCATGCTAGCTGATGACATGATACGAGATCAGCTGATTGAGAAAACATCCTCTTCACGGATCAGAGAACGTCTACTGTTGGAAACGGACTTAAAATTACACAACACCATCACGATTGCTACCCAAATTGAATCCACAATGGCCGAAGCGAAAGCTATCGCTCCAGTACCTGACGCTACAGTGAAACTCATTCAGCTGAGAGGAGGCGGCGGTGCTAACAACTGGCGTCGGAGCAAAGGCAAGTCGCACGTTACAGTCCAACACGCACCTACCCAGCGCACTTCTCAACACAAAACGTGCTACCGTTGTGGATCCAATTCACACTTAGGAAACAACCCCAAATGTGCTGCCAAAAATGCCAAATGCAATCAATGTGGGAAAATGGGATATTTTAGTAAAGTGTGCCCCAGCGCAGTTCCTACACAAACCGTGCAAGAAGTTGCTGTTCCAAATCTTACTGTGTTACAGTAGAGACCTTACGTTCCGCTCCTACAGCTGGAGTCTCAAAGCGCCTTACCTGCACAGTGTCTCTTCATGTTAAAGATGGACAGTCACTTACTACTGATTTGCTTGTTGACACTGGTTCAGCAGTTTCCATTCTTCCAGAGAGCATTTACAGTCAGTCATTCATGCATGTGCCTCTCGCAAAGCCTGCTGTACGCCTGGTGACTTACATGAAGCCTATTCCTTTTTTTTTTTCACTTTGTCTGCATTGTTCTCATTGTTCAACACCACAGAAAAGTGTCAACCTTTTATGAGATTATGCATATTTTAGTCTGGCAGCAAAAGCTATTAATATTTGGTGCGACCATCACTGGCCCTCCCTGGAATCTAATCTTACTTTATTTATTGGAATTTCCTGTTATAAGCCAGAGAGGGACGTGCTACACCTGGGTGACAAGAGGTGGAAATAAATGACAGACAGGGAGATAAGACAAAACAAAAAAGGGAGGTTACAGACAGGCAGTGCTATTAGAATAAAAATTGTGTAAGCTGCTGTGTCATTCCTAACACCTTCATCCCAACACCCAATGGTACTGAACACCAGAGTTGTGGAGGACCTAACCATATAGAGTAGGCTACCGAGAACACAAGTGAGAGAAGTATGTGGAGAAGATATGAGCTTAGTGAGAAGTCAGAAGAATGATTTGGCACATACTAGCAGTTCACATCAGTACTCAACAATGTGACTCGAGAGGAGCTGGTAAGATCCGGATAAAACATGCATGTGTGAAGAACACCGAAGCCCAGAGCGTCTACCACGACCCCTCATGGCCAGATCGGCCAGGTGTCCCCAACACCCTGGGGAAGCGGGAGCACCGGCGATGCCAAACCCAGAGAGCCACCCGGGCCACCGAGAACCACGCAGATCCAACGACCAGGAGGAGATAGAAACCACCACTCCCCAAGGGGCCAGTGACACGAGGGCCCGCCCATCCCCAACCACCCCACCATCCACCCCCATCCCCAACCCCCACCCCTCACTCACCCCCCCAGCCACCCCAACACCCGGGAGGCAGGAGGCCATCACCGCCCAGGAGGCAAGACCCGCGAACCGAGCGCTCCCCACCGGAGGGAGGGGGACGAGAGAGCGAGGGAGCACCGGGCACGCACACAGCAGGCCATCACCGGGCGGCAGCCAGAACGGGAGCTGCCATCGGAAGGCGACAAGGACCAAAAACTCCGACCCAGCGACTGGAAAAACCCGACATCCCGCACCACCCGAATGCACCACGACCCACCGCGACGCCAACACTGCTCCTCCCCACCGGCCATGCCGCCCCCCTGCCGGCCACCTGCAACCGCACGCGCCGACCCACACACCCTACTAACCAAGAAGAAAAGAAGAAAAAAAAAAAGCGGCTACGCCACCGACAACCATCAACATATGAACCCGCCAGCAAAGAGCCCACCATCAGCTCCCCTGACCATACCGACCAGCCGCCACACCCCCTAAACCTAGCTGCCGTGACACCGCCACTGAGGTCACCAGGCCGATAACCACAGCCCGGAACTCCCAATGGCCACAGCGTCAGGGGGCCCACCACAGATGCAAGGGCACCCCCCAGGCCGTTAACCACCACCCCCCCCATCCTTGCAGCCCCGAGATTCGAGGGGGCAGGGTCCCACCAGAAGGGCCATTAATTTAGGTTAGTGATTCTGACCTATTTATGGGCTTCCCCAGTTCCAGACAAGGAATGATAACCCCTAGAACGTGTTTAGTACTACCCTGTGTGTAATGTGGTGCATTAAAAGTTGGAAGGGCAGGAGAGGCTGCAGGGGAAGAACAGAGGGCTGCAGGGTAAGGGTACCTGCAGCCAACCCTGATCCAAATCCTCAAGCCACCCCAAACCCCCCTCAAAGTGTCAGTGTGTTTGCTGTATTAAAATTGAAGAGCAAGGGGGGCAAGTAGGTGGGAGAGGGGGAGAATACTGTGCCCTGGAGCACTGCAATTCGCACCACCTAATTGTCCTTCTCATCCCCACCTGTCCTCAAAGCCCTATGTGTTGAATCCCTAAAAGTGACTATGTACAGTGAGGTGCAAGATATGTGAAGTGCACATTAAAAGGCAGTCTGGTGTGGACCCGGCCCATGGGAACAGAGCTGCGAGGGGAGTGGAAGAGATGGGCATAGTCCTTGAAGCACGGTGCCCCCAGGACCAAGAGGCCAGGAGCCAAGGAGAGCCCACACAAATCAGCAGGCCCCACCAACACCATGACCCTAAAAGCCGCGACCCCAGAGAGCCCCAGCAGCCACGCAGAACCGCAACGAGCCAGCAGCACACATTAATTAGAGATGCAGCGACCAGCCAGCATAGCCGAAAAGAACCGACCACGGAGCCCACCGCCGACAAACTCAACCGCCAACAATCGCCAGCGACATCATCAGATGCACTCCACCAGCCGGGAACCAAATACACGAGCCAGGTCGACCGGCAACTGCCGGACGGCAAGGAAGAGAGCGCCGCAGCCCCGACAACCACGCCCGCCGTCTGGCAAACGATCCCCCTACCGGCGGACCCAGACTGCCCCCCCCAAAACCCCGGAATGCCCCCTCGAACGTGAGGGAATGGGGGGAGGAGGAGCGGGCAGGCAGGAGAGAAGAGAGGAGGGACGCGCGGAGGAAAGAAACGGGGAAGCACCTCCCACCCCAAACCCCCAGAGCCAGCCGGACCGCCAAAAGGAGATATGGGCCACGACCGCCCCCCGGCCCCGGGAAAACAGCGAAGGCCCAGAAGCCCTAGGGCCCAGAAGGAGACACATCGGACACGTTCACCCACCCCCCTGGGGGGGAGGGGCCACAGCTGGGCAGGCCTCACTGAATCGTAGAGCGACGCCAGGGACCAGAGGAAAAGTAATCCCCTTGTGCATGCACCCAGCCTTGGAGTCCTTGGAGCCATCATTCCTTGATGAAGAGATGATTATTCAACTGTAGTATAGGAGAAGAGAAGACAAGTTAGGGATCAAAATAAAGGCACAGAGAGAATGAATATTTTCTGGAACAACTGAAATTTACGAGGGGGGTCGGCATACGCTAACCGACAAGAGCAGACTATGAATTTATATTAAGAGCTCCAATAAATGGAGACCATTCTTCTGCAAAAGATGTAGAACAATGTAAGAAAAAAAAGGGAACAAGAACAAACTATAGATTTATATTGAGCGCTCTAATAAATGGAGACCATTTTTCCGTAAAAGATGTCAATTGTTTTTTTCGGGAAGCAGATATTTTCTCAAATGAGATATGCTCAGATAGGAGGTTTAGACAATGGGTGATGTCGATTGTTCTCTTATCCTTCCAGTTAACCAAGATGGTTTTCTTAGCAATGGCGAGAGCTGCAAGCGTGGGTTGGAGGTGAATGACTGGTACTGTCGTTATCGTAAAATCACTATTTAAGCATAAGTTTGGAGATTGCGGGATCCTGCTGGCCAAAATAGAAGAGAGTTTCTGTGTGACTGTTGCCCAAAATTGAAATACAGGAGAACATAGCCACAGTGCATGAAAATAAGTGTCGGCAGTTTTTTGAGTGCATTGGGTGCACAAGTCAGACTGTGAAAATTTTATACATTATTGTCACATACTGAAACCAGAGCACACAAACCGACTTCTACATTGTTCCTGATGGCACACCGTTGCTTGGAATGGATCTGTTCACTGCACTTCGCCTTCACATCCAAGATGGGCAGATCGCAACACCTGCTTCACCAGTAGTGAGTCACACAGTCAACACTACAAGTGCATTAGGCGTTGCTACTGGATTCATACACAAAGTTAAAGTGCGTTCAGATGTGCCTCCAGTCCAGCAGAAACTACGCAGACTCCCATATGCTGTGCGCGACAAGGTGTCAGAGGAGCTGAAAAGACTGGAAGCTGACGGCATCATCGAGAGAGTTGACTTGTCTGCCTGGGTGTCGCCTCTGGTGGTCGTGAGCAAGAAGACAGGTGACATTCGTGTTTGTGTAGACTTACGTGAACCAAACAGGGCTGTGGTGATAGACAGTCACCCTCTACCACACATCGAAGAAGTCTTCACAGAGCTCCGTGGTGCTACAATGTTCTCCACAATTGATCTACAAAATGCATACCACCAAGTGCAGTTACATCCAAGCAGCAGAGATCTTACAGCGTTTATAATGCAAGATGGACTTTTTCGTTTCACACGAGTGCCTTACGGACTGGCTTCAGCACCCAGTGCGTTCCAACGCATGATGTCTCAGATCCTGGCTGGCCAAAAAGGTGTGCAGTGCTATCTCGACAACATCATTGTCAGTGGGGAGACGCCTGAAGTGCATGACGCCAGATTGAACGCCGTACTTCACTGCCTACAGGAGAGTGGGCTGAAGCTCAATGCTGTAAAATGCCACTTCAGAAAGACAGAGTTGTCCTTCCTTGGGCATCTCATCTCTGCATCTGGCCTACAACTAGACCCTGGCCATGTCGTAGCTGTGCTTCAAGCTCCCCCTCCACACAATGCTCAATCTCTATGCTCCTTTCTGGGCCTGACTGCGTGGTATTCAAAGTTCATTCCCAACTATGCCATGCTTGTGGAACCTCTTTGTGCTCTACTACGACAGTCTACTTCTTTCCATTGGCCAGAGGAGGCGCAAGAGAACTTCTGCAAAGTGAAGGAGATCATCACTACAAGCTCTGCTCTGGCCTTGTTCAATCCTTCCCTACCAACAGTCGTGACAACAGATGCGTCAGACTATGGCATTGGTGCTGTGCTGACACAGATGAAGGGCAACACAGACCAGACCATCGCATTCGCTTCCAGAACGCTTACTGCATGTGAGCGCAACTACTCAACAGTTGAAAAAGAGGCCTTGGCATGCGTCTGGGCGACTGAAAAGTGGCGTACTTACCTCTGGGGCCGTCATTTCACATTACGGACTGACCACAGCCCTCTGACCACTCTACTCACTACCAAGGGCCTTGGACACGCAGGCATGAGAATAGCTCGCTGGTCTGCTCGCCTGCTGTGTTTTAACTACACCATCGAATACAAATCTGGCCATGAAAATGTCACGCTTGCCTCTTCCCATCACAGATGATCACAAGGAGATGGAGTTGGAGATGGTGGCTGCTGTATCCCCCCTGTATCCCCCAATCTACTTCAATCCTACTGCATACACAACAGACAGAGCTAGACTAGCTGTTTGTCTTTGCTTTCAGTCTTTATGCTAAGCTAGGCTCAGGATCTAGCTCCATATTTAATAAAAGCTACTATTCTCTATATAACTCACATATTTTTCTCTATTCGGACAGTATGTTACATCTTTTGAGGCTTTTATGACTTTCTCCTATAAACTCATGACAACAGTAACAATCTAGGTTATTACACCAACAATGTGGCGCAGGTAGATCAGTTTTTAGACTTCCCTGACAGACATGATGGACTCAGGCGGCCCATGGCAGCTACTTTATATTGTGTTGTATAAGCAGTATTTACAATTCTGCCACAATGGTGCAAGTGACAGTGAACTGAGTGGCAACAACCTTCACAGAAAACGTGAATTATAACGTACATACGGGCACAATCAACAGGCTCTAGGTGTGCATCAAATTTAAGACTATAAAATGACATGAAGCAATAGCAGGAAGATAGAGACAATGATTTATTTTGCTTAAACAGATTATTTAACATCCACTTACAGTAATGGTGACTTTCTGTGTGTTCTCTCACATTTGCTTCACAGTTTCAGACATCACACTGTTGCAGTAAATATTCTTGTCCTTAAGCACAGGGCAAGCTGCGGACTATCTTGTACAGGACACAGTATTTGCACTCATGGTTTAATTAAGTGGCAGAAAAATGCCTTTGTCTTATGAGATCCAAGCTTTAACAAAAGAATGTATGGCTTTGTACCTCCTTTGCCCTCGACAACAATTCTTCTATCTTTGCCCCCTCCATTTGAGATCTCTCTTGTGCTTTCTCTTCCTCCCCATGAGCTTGTAATCATGTTTTCCTCTCCTTGAAGCATCTCTCATTAAAGACTGATAACATTCTTGTGACCACTGAGTTCCATGAAAGATTCCAGTAGCCACCTTCACTACTTGGTTCCCTGCCCCTTATGTATCTTCATTGGGAGACAGAATAAATCAAAAATATCCACATTGGGGCTCATGCGCAACATAAGAGGACATTAAAAATATAAATAAAAACAATATAGACAAGGGATTGATAGATCATGTCATATTGTTTACCAATTAATGCATTTTTGAGGAAAACCATTCAACCGGAAGTGCATTTACGATTTTATTTTGAAATGTATTCTCTGCATTTCCCGTCCTGACAGTGGAAGTGGCCTGAGACTGGAGCCTGCGGCAGAAGCGACCTCACAGTGGAGGTCTGCAGCCAGGAACTCTTGTGCTTTTTCCTCCTCTGGCTTTAGACCAGAAGTCACTAACTGGCGGACCATGGTCCGGATCCGAACTCAGACGCCGTCCTGTACGGACACGGATCAACTATAAATAAATTATATGAGGGTTTTAAATTTGACAACAGGCTATTTAATCCAGTACAGCAGACCAGGAAACGCCCAGACCAATTGAATTAAGATAAGCCTCCTACGTGACACTACTCAGTCAATGACGTTAGGGCTGGGATGAGCTCATTACCGTCATCACTGAAATATATCAAATAATAATAATTAAAAGAAATTATCCCTACATATTTGTTGTTGAAAGTTACAGGACTGTATATTGTGTTAGATATGAAATATAAACAGTAATATTTAGTAATATCCTGTTTTAAAGCTGACAGAGAAGCAAAACTCCGCCATACTGCATTAATTGGGTGCTTTATACTGCGGTAATAAAAAATCCATACCGTCACAGCCCTAAATGAAGTCTCTGCATTCCAGACACTACACTGCCACTCCGCACACAGATGAAAGAGGGGAGCAGAATGCAGAAAAATAAAGAACTCAACACAGAAAACAAGACAGGTGGATGGAGAAAACAGAGCTTTCATGAAGCTCTGTGTCTGACCTGCTCAGAGACCGCAGTGCTCATTGGAAGTGAAGGACCACTGTGAGCAAAAACACTATTTTGACCAAGCATACCCTCTGAAGTCTGAACTGTCTCAGAGCGCAGCACAATCAGTTCCCTCAAAACTGCTTGGATTTTGGTTAAACACAAAGAAACATTTACTGATGGAGTGCATGAGAGCAGTGAAAAAAGCCTTATTTTAGGGAAAACAAAAAGAAGACCTTTGTAATAAAATAAAAAAAATCCCATGTCAGCATCCTCTTATTTAACAAGATAATAACATTATTCCTATCTACATTATCTATTTGTTTACTTACATGTTAAATGACAATAAATATTGTGAAAATGTTTTTGAATCACAGAATTTGTTGATTAGACAGTTATCGATGATATGCAATTACTAGTAATTACAAATTACTAGGCTAAATCAACAACCCTGCTCTAGATGCTCAGCAGACTGTAGCACTGGGGAGAATGTCTGTTATGGTAGAGAATAGTGTGTGTTTGTGTGGAAGCACATGACAAACTACAACTCACAACTACTAACGTTACTGTGAGACTCAAAACATTAGTGACAGCTCTCACACACTGATGATTAAAGTGAAGATTCTGTAGGCTATTTATTTTTTTAATGGTTTAATCACTTGAAACAAGGTTGCTGATAATACTGATAGGGACATTGTCAGTGATAATAGTGAGGAGTGTTACTACTACTATTATACTATTGTTTTCAGCTATAGTAACATTAATCATTAGAAATGTAGCAGCCTAGTTTTGAATGACAGGTTCCCTGCTATCACATATTAAATATGTATATATAACATTTACATAATAAAATCAACTACAGTCTTCCCAAATGTTGTAATAAATTAAGCATGATGAGTTGAGTATTTGTATTGTGCAAAATTTTGATGCCAATATTTAAATCTTTACTGCAAATGAATATCGGCTCCACATATCGGTTATCGGCCTGCTTGACCCCTAATAATCGGTATCGGCCTTATATCGGTCTATCACTGATACAGTATGTGCACATAAGTAAACAGTAAGCTGCCAAGAAGTTTCAAAGTGACATATTGTGAGGTAGAGAGAGGGGGAGGTAGAGAGAGACAGAGAGAGAGAGAGAGAGAGTCTCAGGTAGATGAGTTGTAAAGTCTAATGGCTGCAGGAAGGAAGGACTTCCTGAGGCTTTCTGCACCTTGGTGGAATCAGTCTATGGCTGAAGGAGCTCCTGCAAGAGTCCAGGATGTGATGGAGAGGGCGTTGAACAGCCGAGGACGAGCAAAGGGAAGATCATTTTACTGGATTAACAAAGATCCTGAATGAAGACAGATAACTGCCATAAAGCGAGCAGGAAGCGATCATAAGTAAACAGAGTGGTGTGAACCAGCAGCGACCACTATATCAAGTACAGAATCCAGCGTTCCCCACACTTTAGATCTGATTTATTTTACATGTTTTTATTACAGGACTGTTGTACTTTCATTAAATGCACATTAGACCAAAGTATTATGGGTGGATTTTGCGGAGCTTCACACTCACACAGCTCACACAGCAACAAGCAAATGCAACGTAAAAATGTTGTCTACAGAGTTTCAGTCTTTCTTCAGATAAAACTCAGTGCATGTTATGTCTGCTAGTGTGCTGTTTGCATGTCTGTTCTTGTGATTACAGTAATGAACAGAGCGTTGTGTGATTCCTAGTAATATGATTCATGAGAGAAGAGACTTTAAAACATCTACAACAACTACTAAACCTTTCAAGATTTGTGGAAAGTATACTGAGGACATGAAAAGGGTCAGAGATATGTATTCTTTAGTATTTACTTGTGCATATAGTCATATCTTGTGATTTAAAACACATGATCTCATATTCTGATTATAACATTAAACTCCTCCAGGAACCAAATATCATATTCAAAAGTGATGCCATTTTTTTACGTTTTAAATAAAATGCTCTTTCAATTTACAAAAAATCGTGGGGTGTATTAAACCATGGGTCAAAAATCGTGATACAAATCAAATCCTGAGTTATTGTAACGTTACAGCCCTACTGCATAGCAGATGTTCCTACAATTCTTACGGGCAACAGTTAGCTTACGGTACAGTCAAGATTCAGACTATAAGAACAACATGTGCCAAAATCCAGGGAACCCCTTTAAAGTGACTTTCATCTTATAGGAGAAAACATAACAGCACACTTGGAGTGTGTTTGTTGATTTAGTTACGGGCAAGGCATTAAAACCAAAATTGGATTGGGATGTGAGAGATGTGTAGTGGGAAGAGGGCTCTGTGTGGGTCAGAGCGAGAGTGCATACATAATGTAATTACTCAAGAATTATATGGAGCCTAAGCTCCCTTAAATTACACCTCTGTACACCAAAGATTGAGTGAAAGGCTTTAAATTTTCCCACAAAGTATTGTGTGAGATTGGCTGGAGAGAAGCTGCTCCCACACTGAATAAATCACTGTTCTGGATGGGAAGCCCTTTTTCCCTCTGCAGCCACACACTAAGTATTAACTCAAGGCCATTTTTATTCTGTCGTTGTTTGCTATTTGCAAAATCAGATCTCTTTTGTTCCACAAAAAAAATCTGAATGAGTGCCATTATTTGTTAAAACCTGTAATCGCATTATTATTGATGTCTGAATCGAGTCAGTAAACACAAGAACCGGCTGCTTTCTCAATTCTCTTTAAATCCCCCACTATACACTCTCTCTTTCTATCAACTACCAGGATCAGTGCAAGGTAATTTCACATGGCTGTTCCCGCAGATCTCTTAAAAATCTGCCACATAAATTATTCAGGACAGCTGGGCTAGAGAGTCTGTGGAGATGCACGGTAGATCAGTGACCCTCTGTTAAGCTAGCTAGTCATTCAGACAATCAGGGAGACAGTCAGTCAGTGAGCGAGGCTGCCTGGCAGCAGAGCTACTTGTGTTAATGTCCCTTGGGCAGCTACAGTCAGTGCATACACCAAGTAGAAACAAAAAAAACAAAACAGTAAGATAGTTATGGATTGAAGACAGCCTAAGAGAAAGGCCCCAGTCTTGAGAGGCCAGACTTCAAGTCGATACCACTGCAGGTCTGGGGAATTCCATGGCTTTGGTCGTGTCTGCTGCACTAGATTGTAGCACAGATATGCTGATTGACAACACTGGTTGTCAGTCATGGACATAGTGGCTGTCATTCAGTGTTGGAGAGACCTTGGTGCCTTGTCAAGGTGTCATTTACTGAGTGGCCTTTATTCAAATTTCAAATAGCTCAAATCCACTACCCAACATTTTCAACCACATAACAGAGTTAATAATTCATGCCTGGAAAATTTTAGTCCAAGTTCACTTGCAGAAATGTCCATGTCATGCCACCAAATTTCTACATCTGCGACAAAGGTCAAGAGGTCAACACAGATCTTTAAGACTCCTCTGCTTCCTGGAGAAGGCACACCTTGGTGACGCATCTATCCACATAGCTTGTCCTTGTTTTGATACAGATTTGCCGCAACAGTCCTCTTTTATCAGGAACTGCCTGTACA